>CM022758.1:22616202-23216202 GCA_012411365.1 Ameiurus melas | reverse complement strand
AGAGAGGAGTCAGAGCAAAAAGAAAAAAAACAAGTCAAGAGATTTTCCCTTTTTCCTTATATCAATCTGCATACCGAGCATTGCAGCAAGGGATGCTTTAGTCAGTTACGGACAGCAGCTATTTTCTACCGCCATCAACGGTCATGGCAGAGCAGCTGTTTGATAAGTCTCGTGTAGAACTGGTTCATATAAATATTATATTTTCATCGGCTCTGTGCTCCGATTGAACAGCAGTTGCATGTTCTGTTAGTTTCTGAAAAAGAAACCGTCGAGAGAAAATTGAAACGGTTTTGGGACTGATTTGTCTGAGCCAAAAAAGGTGGAAGGATGACTGTAGTGGCTATGGCTTTTGGGCTATTCTGGAAAAGTTTGGATAGCTCGGTGATTATAGCGCTTTATTAGAGAGTCCAAAGATCATGATTCAATATTGTTACTGGAAACGTTTAAAAGTTTTAAAGACATTCCCTATCAGCCTTTACTGAGCATTACTGAAATACCACAGTAATGTAAGCACGCATGTTAAATGTATATAATAAAAATTATAGAAGATATAATAAAAATGTGTATATTTAATCCCTTACACACATTCAATTTCAATTCAATTTAATTTTATTTGTATAGTGCTTTTTACAATAGACATGGTCTCAAAGCAGCTTTATAGAAATATATAAACACGGTATACAGATTTTAAATGTGCGACTTTATCCCAATTGAGCAAGCCGGTGGTGCCGGTGGCAAGGAAAAACTCCCACATGGTTCAAGGTCATAATGTATGGCTCAAAGGGTGAAAGTTCCTTATTTTTAAATAAGGCATATTTGATATGTTTTCCAACAGGTTATTTGGTGCAGATATTAAGACTAATTGGCTGTGCACTAAGGGGAAACTTGCCACAAATCTTGTACCTGAACCCTCATTTTGCTATCATGCACTATGTGGCTGAAAAATATGACCAGCCTACCTCAAATAGAGATGAATCAACAGTGATTGTTATATGAATCTCTGCAGAACGCTATTGCTTCGAATTGAAATCTAAGTGTGATATGTCAATTGGAAAGTTTATGCATTGCAGAGCAGAGATACTCCATTACACCCATCCATCTCCTGAGCAGAGAGAGCTGCTGAGTGCATGCTGTGTTGCTCTGCCTGCCAGCTACAGTCAGCACAGAAATACACAACTGAATGAAATATTTGGAGAGGATCGTTTATAACCTCTGCTACAGCACAATGCAAATGCAAAGTTGATGGCAGGTAAGGAGGTCATCTATAAGTATTAGTAGCCTATTTATGTTATATATTCAATCCTGCAATAAGTACATGAAATTTTTCAGCCTGCAAAAAAATAACCATCATCTACATAATCAATTCTAAGGTGATGGTAATTCTTCTAAATGCTACTAGAATTTTTATCCATTAACTAGTATTTTCATTCTTGACCTGGGAATGTCTTCTTTAATTAATAGTTTAATCTCTAAGCTTCAGTTGTAGTCAGGAAATACACTAAAGCAGAAATCATTCAAAAATCTGACTTTTACTGCTAAAGGCATTCACCCCTTTTACTTTTTGGCATGTATGAGGTGCCACCCAGCTCAGCCATGTATATTCATGAAAGAAAACAAGCAATCTATTGAATCTCTGAGAAAATATCAAGCAACTGAAATCATCAGACAAAACAACCTGAGGATATAAATTATACAATAATTCATGTAAAGATATAAGGGAAATTATAGTAGGACTGCATTACAAAAACATTAATCACAGTAGAAACAATGGTTTTTTTTCTCTCATTTTTGAGGCTCTTTTTACAATTTGAAATCTATTCAAATGTATAGCTCTTTGGTGTTTACATTAAGACAATTCTAGAAGCAGAGCTGTAAGATGCAAACATTTGTAATTAAATACATAAAACTTCGGGTTTACAGACCTACAATAGAAATTAATGACTAAAAAAAAAAAGAACAATTGCAGCATTGTGCAGTAAAACTCTCTGCAAACTATGTGTAATAAAAACACTGATAACTAAATAATATTCACAGTTTAGATCATTAAGACCACACACCACACATACCAAAAAAAAAAAAAAACCCCATTGGACCCATTATCGAAAAATACTGCTCCAGGGAAAATTACACAATTACACAAAAGAAATTACACAATAGATACTAATAGACTAATAGGAATAGACTGTAGCCTAGGTACTAATTAAAATCAGTGTATCCCTATGACACTGTCAGATCATTTTTCCCTTGCAGCTTCTTCCTGTTTCACTGTGAGCAATTCAGCTTTGTCCGATTAATGATGCATGAAGGTATTCATGAAGGTTACATTTCTCCTGCCTGTCCCTTTCCCAAAAGATTTCTAATTAAAACTAGACTCGATAAGTATTCTCTGCATGAAACATGACTTTGTGTTTTCGAGCGATAAGATAATTGAATGATTGCTGGTTGAAAATTCACTAACCGCCACTTTTCTGAAATAGCGGGGAACGGAAAGGCAGTCGATAAAGAAGCTGGTTGAGCCAGCATGACGTCTGGTTCCTTAATGCTTCTTCCTTCCATAATGAGCATTTAAGAAAACACAAATCTCAGATCTGCCTTCACTGTAAAGACATGTACCTGAAATCAAAGGAAAAAAGATACAAAGTGTGAAGCCTGCCTTGATTCCTCCCTGGACAGTCATTATTACTAATAGCTAGTGTTAGCCTTCTGAGATCTCCAGTACATGCTTAGCTGTCTGAACCAGGAGGAAGCTGCAGTTCATCTCAAAGTCGTAAAGTCGATCTGTGCCCAGTAAAATTCCTGATGACACAGGCTGTTTTTTTTTTGTTTCCCTTTTGTGGTTACCTCGGCCCCTTCCTGCAGGGACACAGCATGTAGGAGATGTATTGTTGCTGGCAGCAGTAATGATCTGAAGCGGGCAGAAAGCAGGGAGAGAAGTTTCTAGTGTAGAGTCTGAACAAAGCAAACAGCACAAGGGAGCTATTTGTACAAACACATCAGTTAAAGCTTGAATACGATATATTCCAATATAGCATATAAAAATCATAGTTTCCTTGTGGGTTTTTTTTGGTGTATTGCACACATATGGCGTCTATTTTTTGTCTGTGCAGTGGTTTAGACGGCCATGCTGTTGCTTTCCATGAAGTGCCCTTTCACACTGAGATACAGGTACCTCCACCAAAAACACTGAATTTTCCACAGCAGATATTCCTAAAATCTGTAAAATATCCGTAAAAGTTTAGCATTCCCATTAGGTTTGGTTCTTTTCTCAGGAACTAACGCTATAAATTACAGATTCTCTAAGAGCTGGGATAAAATACAGAATAACACCAGTGAATGACCTTTATCTAATAAATGCATGAGCTCCTCTGGCCTATAAATCAAGTTCAAACGTCCGTATCACAGATCTGCCATGAAGTGCTATATGCCACATCCATCTCAGAATGTCAAAGATCACAGTAATAAGCCTACATGCCTGGCATTTAAAACACAATCAATAACACTTAACTAAGATAAACTGAAGTGTGTCGTAATTTCAGGGCTCTAAACAACATTTTTTAAACAACAAATATACAATACAAAAACACTATATTATTCACTATATTTTCAAAAGGTAATAGTAGTGTGTTTTTTTTAACCACAAAATAAAAATGTATGACTAAATGTCAGCAATGAAAATGTATGTGACAAAAGAAGAACCTAGTGATAATACATAAAGTGCATCTTATGTCAGAATATATAATAATAATAATAATAATAATGCATTTTATTTGTAAAAAAGAACCTTTCGCGACACCCAAGATCGCTTCACAAATACAACATGCAGATACAATTCACAGAACACTAAAACAAATATATATATATATATATATATATATATATATATATATATATATTATATATATATATATATATATATATATATATATATATGTGTTTATGTACATATATATACATATACACACACACATACATAGACATTATACAATATTATACATTTAATCACTAAAACACATATTATAATGAAGTATTTTGTAATCATGTTACAGAGAATATGCAAGCCTGAAGAGATGAGTTTTTAAAGAACTTTTGAATCTTGAAATGGATTCACAGTTGCGGATGTGATGAAGTGAAATCCAGAGCTTAGGGCCAATGTGACTAAAGGCTCCTCCCCCCATGGTGCTAAAGATCATGTCCGGTATTGCTAGTAGACCGGCTGAGGAGGATAGCAGTAATCGAGGTGGGGTGTAGTTCTCCAAGAGGTTAGTGAGGTAAGTGTGAACATGATTATGTAGGGCCTTAAATGTGAGATGCAGAATTCTGAATTTAATTCGATAGGCAAGAGGAAGCCAGTGAAGCTGGATGAGCAGAGGAGTTACATGGTTGGTTGATTTGAAGCGTGTAATAATAATAGTAATCTATATCATATTGTGATATGACCCATCCCCATCACTCAGGCATTGCTTTCAGAATTTAGTTAGTTATAAGTTAGCTGCATGAGCTTGTTACATAAGCTATGAAGTTACATTAGCAAGTTAGGTTTATTTTTCTTCTTCTTTTCCATGAATAATTTTTGGCAAACACACAAGATGACTCATATCTGTCAAGCAAAAAAGTGAATAAATGTCAACTATCTACAAATCATTTACTTATGTAAACAGACTCCCCCATTAACCTGTGACAACCTGCCACATTGTTGAAAGTCATTTAAGTGGGTGGCTGCCTTCCACTTGGGAAGTCATCATCTCAAAATTATGCCCAAACATGCTGCCTTCAAACTGAAATGCACTGTACGTGCCTCTGAACAGATTGTTTTGTTTTCTTAGCAAATTAGTCGCAAAGTATGTTTTTAAACATAAAAAACCAGTGCTTTCTTCAATAAGTTTAGCATGCAGTGTACAGTCCCTCAAACACCCAAACCCCCCCCGCCCACACACACACACACACAAATCAAAAACCATTAGAACAGCAAGGCCAATCCATTTGTTTTTGCTGTAGACTGAAGAAATTTCCACTGGGTTTGAGATCAAAAGATGAATATGAGTGTATAGAATTTTATTTCCTGGTGTGTATGTGTAGGTGAGCAAAAATATTGGAGCATGTGACTGACGGGTGTTTCCTGTTACCCAGCCGTGTCCTGTTAGATTGTTTATAACAATAAACTCAAATAAACTCGAACTCAAATGTCTTTGGTGTACGGCACAAACAAATGAATTGGCTTTGCTGTTCCAGTAGTTTTGGAGGGGACTGTATGTATTTGATGCTGAATCACTGAACTCAGCTAGAATTTCTGTTGTAACAGCAAGTGACAGGAGAGTGACAGGAAATCTATCAGACAATTACATGCTGTTGGTATACATTAAGCTGAACAAAACGTTTTGAAAAATCTCATTAAACTGGTGCGAGAAAACAAGTTAAAAAATGTGCATTAATGTTGCATTATTCCATATGGTGATAGTTACGGAGGCAATTCCCATTTCTAAAGAGGTTAATTTGCATATCACATGTCTTGTTGATTCCTCAAGTCTGAAGTAACTATTCAAATACAGGATCTAACAGTTGAGATGTCTAAACTGAGGAGATGTGGGAATATCTGAACAGAAACATATGTTCATCTGAAGCTTGTTTTGTCAGCAATTTTTTTTTTACCAGTGAGCTCCCATTAGCAGATACCGATCGACACTTGTGCCCAGCCAGGTATATGGTCCATTTGATTTGATTCACTAAGAAATGTTTATTTTTAATGAATTATTCATGGCAAGATTTTTAATTAATCAGTTAAAAAAAATATGTGGCTAGTACATGAAATCAAATCAGATCAGATGATGTTGAGGTGTCAGTACAGCCTTTGTAGTAGCTTACCCAATGTTAGCTAGCTACTACACATAACTAGCATGCAAGTTGTCCTGACTAGAATTTCTTTCTCTCAGTTAGAAGGAATATCTATTTGTGGTTACACTTCTGATAATCACTTGATATTTTCAGAAGAGGCCATGCAAGGAAGATGAAATTCTTGCAGCACAGGTTTCAAATGTTTGCACATGAATGCGCTTTAATTGGGCTCTCTCATTTTCTGTGGTCATTGGACTAGCTTAAAAATTACTGAAGTATATTTAGGTAATTCCAGCACACATTGTTTGAATAAAGAAAAATTATTCCAGTCTAGTATGTGGCTTTGTTTTTGATGTGTTTAAATGACAGGTGATTGCTTGTTGTTCTAATAGTACAATTAAACCCATTTTACACCAGATGCAAAAAACATTGGTCCTGGGCTTTCAATAAAGTCATATTTGAATCAATGTGCCTTTAAAAATATAAACAAATAAATAAAATAAAAAATTAAAATAATGAGCTGCTGCAGTCACACACACAAACCTATTTTTTGCCGCTGGCTGCTTGAGGCTTGCTAGTGATTTCTGGTCACAAAAATAAAAAAGTATCGTTGTACATAGCGGTAATGCAGGGTTATACTAATCACACTTTATTTTATTCATCATATGAAAGTTAAAGGGATAGTTCACCCTCATTCCAAACCCATTAGACTTGTGTTTATCTTCGAAACACAAATGAATTTTAATGAAATCTGGGAGATTTCTGCCCCTCCATTTACAGTTCAAGAAACCAAAACACGAGAGCAGACATTCTTGCGATACTACAGGACCCAGAAGTGTTGCACTGTTTACAGCAGAGGAAGAGGGACGCTGTACACAAACGGAGTCACATAGAACAAACTTTGTAACAAAGATGCCTGCAGATATCGACACAGAGGAGGACTTATGGACTTATGGACGACCATAAAGCATTTGAATTGCTTCAGAAAATTTGGACTAAATCACTGGTGTTACATGGATTACTTTTTATGATGCATTTACGAACGTTTTAGAGCTTGAATGTTTTGATTACTGGACTGTAAATGGAGGGGCAGAAATCTCCCAGGTCTCATTAAAAATGTCTTCATTTGTCTTCGGATGATGAACAAAAGTCTTATGGGTTTGAAACAACATGAGGGTGAGTAATTGATGACAGAATTTTAGTTTCTGGGTGAACTATCCCTTTAAGACTGCAGAATAAATTACGATAATACACCTATTTCTGAAAGAATTTTACATTTATTGTTTGGTACTGGTCAGTAGTTGATGAACTGTAAAATATATTTGAGGAAGGTGAAGAATTTTAAAACTACATAAGTTCTAAATGTGCATGTACAGTGTTGAGATGACACCTAAGCACCAAAGTACATTTCAAATCAGTGGGAAACAGTATCACTACAGAGTGAGTGCACAGGAAAGGGACACAATGACAGCAGTTATCACTGCATCTCAGTGGTTTCATTGCTTTAAAACGAC
This sequence comes from Ameiurus melas, assembly GCA_012411365.1. Classification (NCBI taxonomy): domain Eukaryota; kingdom Metazoa; phylum Chordata; class Actinopteri; order Siluriformes; family Ictaluridae; genus Ameiurus; species Ameiurus melas. Next base: position 23,208,859 of record CM022758.1, on the reverse strand, counting down.
GGGTTTGCTTTTACTGATGGCTGATAGCTTGTGTTGTTCATGGTTGTTTAAAGCTATCCTTCTGCATCAATGGTAGCAGTGTTCAACAGTTAGTAAACACACCAACTTTATCCTGTGCAGCACTGAGATCCATAATGATGTATGAAGTAATGTTGTACAATTATTATTTATAGTATTTTTAGCTGTATTAGCGAAAGCAGAGCGCAATCAGTAGTAGAAGTTATAGGAAAAAAAGCCTCTGAGGTGCTGGAATGGCATGCAGAGCTTTCATGGAACATCTAGCTGCTAGGATACGCTATCTGCAAGAGCTGGTTTGCTGCTAATTTTAAGTCATGCACAGCCGAGGCAGTAAATAAATCATTAAACATGTCTAAAAGAATAAGACAAATCTCTCAGCCGGCAAGGGGTCCACAGTGGTTGAGCTGCTGCTTTAATGATGAGCAAGTGTAGGAGTGAGTGAGTGCAAGTGTGTGTGTGTGTGTGAGTAAGGATTTAAGCATGCAGAGAGAGACCCCCCGACTCTGCACAGAAAAGCACTTCAGGCCCATCAGCCTTACTGTTGTGCTGGAAGCCTTGAAAATCGCACTAGTTGAGCTACACGTACTGAGCACTTACTGCTTACAGCAATTGCATGCAGTGTAAGAACAGTTGAGGAGGATGTGAAAGCCTTTTTTGATTTGCGCTGTGAAGTGGTTCACATCACACAACAAAGCCTGATTTACACCTAAAAGGATTATATTGTCAATAGCAAACTTGCCTGCTTTACAGCTCAGCAACGCTAAGATTTTCCAAACCCAATAGTAATTATTCTTGTGGGAGAGGTATCCTATGACAGAAAAAAAAGTTAAGAATTAGACTGCTTTCTGGTGGTTTTTACACATAAAATAGGGAAAATATAGTACCACCCTCATGTTCTCATTTAGATGTGGTGGCTCTGCTTATAAGATCATATAATACCTCTGTAAATAAAAGTGTGGCTGTCTCATGCAAAGTATTTGATTCTCGATGTATCATGATGAACCTCAATTAGAATATGAATATATATATATATATATATATATATATATATATATATATATATATATATATATACATATATATATATATATATATATATATATATATATATATATATATATATATATATATATATATATATATATTAAGAAATCTCATTACAGAGATCTGAGCATCGATGAAGAATCATTTGTTACCAATCCACTATTTATATAACTCTTGCACAAGACCAAACTACACCTCAATGTAGTCCTGAGGCAGACTTCTTGCTTAGACCTTTAGCTAACCTCTGCTTATGTTCTCCCCCATCAGTATTGTCCATCTTGTACCTCACCAGCCATTGAGGGAGAAGACCCATTCATATACAGGCCAATCAAAACCTCCTTCATATTTCTCTCCCTTTTCCTCTTCCTTGTATCTTCAACTAAAGCCGTGTTCCTGTGCAGTGCCTGCGGGCAGAATGACATTTATCCCCATCTTTGATTTATCTTAGCTATGTCACTCTGATGGCCATGTACTTTAAGTGTCAGAAATACAGACTATCCATCTGTTTAAGTGGGTGACCGGTACACAGCTACACTCACATTGGGCTTTAAAGGACATGGAAACATCAGTATGACAGAGAAGGGCAAGCAAATACACCCGGTTAGCAATCAAGCCACTTCTATCCATATGTCAGACTGAGAGGCCTGCAGTAATGACTAAATTAACAGTTACAGACTAAAATGTCACCTCAGCATGCATTAAAATAGTATAATTATCATTTTTCTTATTTTATCATCATATTGATGATCTTTCATTGCATTTTAGTGCTGTAGCCTACACTACGCATCATTAGTTCATGTCGTTTTACTTCAGTTTATGATTGTGGATGATGATATGATCAGTTACTCAAGTATTCAGCCATTTCAAATAAATGTGTATCGACTGAAAGAATCACACATTCCCACCACCAATTACATTTTTTATTACAGTAAAATAAATACATCTCCTTATGACAAGGTTGCTTACTTAAAAGTAACAGCACATGTTTTACTGTGTACACAAAAAATCTGCCTGTTCTTTTGTATGATCCAAACTGGTATATCACACAATTACAGTAGTTTTCTTGCTACACAGCAGGTATATGGCTACTGCCTCTTAAGTGATCTATCTAGGATATTAGTAACCATTCTTTCGTTTTACATGGTAAATTATTCACATGTACTAAGCATTGTGAAATAAAATATGATGGTGAAGCATCCATCATATTTTTATCATATCTGTCTTCTATTTTGATACTGATGGCTGGCACTTTTAGGGAAGGACATACGCAAGGGCACTGCTCATGAGAAAAATGCCTTTGGGACACTTCCCTTCCAAAATAACCACCCAGTCAACCCCACAAGACTGGGCCTGAAATGTAACTCCAATATTTTCTAAACAACCAAGGCAGACAGTATTTTGTGCTTCAAAATACACAGCTTCCGCTGTTACTATGCAATCAGCAGCACCATTATTAAATCATACATCTTATGATGTATCTTAACCTATAAAACCATTTCACACAGGAATTGCTAAGATTGCGGTCAATGGAAGACTAAACCATACATTAAAACACACTTAATCTATGCATTAAATTAATTTTTAGGGAAAGGATAAACTTAGAAATTCTGGAATATAATTAGGGACCTACAATTGCCTGAAACCCTTAAAAGACATTAGTTTATTAGTTTTATGTACCCCATGCACTCACAATGGCTTTTTAAATTTCATCAGTGAATTATTAAACACTTTAATCCCTTCCCGCAAGAGTCTAGAGAAATGCTGTTTGCATATCACCTGCCTTTAAGCAGACAGTTTAAAGGAAACACTTTTCCTTTCACCTTTCCTCTACCAATCCAATTTCTCATGATGGATGGCTGTGAAAAGAGTGAGGGAGAAAATGTTTCAATTACAGGTACACCAGAGCTACAGGGCAGGAGAGGACACACCTGCTAGGCAAACATTAACTTGAGCAGCACTTATCAGAAATGCCAAATTATAAATCACCGTTGCTGCTTAAATGTGGTTTCATAGGATTTAATCAAGTTTTAATGAACAAATAATCCAATCTTTTCAAAAAGAAAACATATGAAAGCTGCTAATGTCAATATTAAGGATCCCTTTTAGAGCCCTCTGTTAGTGGAGAAATGCATTAGACTTATTTTCATTGGTGGTGCAACAATATCCATTTGGTAATGGACAGAAAGAACATGGTGGTAGTTTCACCTAGATCAGGACAGACATTAAGGGATCAGTTTGTAATTTGAAATTGACATGGATGGCCTTATGAACATAAGCCATATCTCCCTGCAGTTCTCACCTGGTTTCTCATTGAAACTAAGCAGGGTTGTGCCTGGTCAGTACCTGGATGGGAGACCTCCTGGGGAAAACTATGGTTGCTTCTGGTAGTAGTACTAGTGAAGCCAGCAGGGGGCACTCATCCTGTGGTTTGTGTGGGTCCTAATGTCCCAGTATAGTAACGGGGACACTATCCTGTAAAAACAGCACTATTTCTCGGATGAGACATTAAACCGAGATCCTAATCCTCTGTGGTCATTAAAAATCCCAGGACACTTATCGTAAAAAAGTAGGGGTATAACCCCTGTGTCCTGGCGAAATTCCTCTATTGGCCCTTCTCTATCATGGCCCCCTAATAATCCCCATCTCTGAATTGGCTACATCACTCTCTCCGCTCTATTAATCTCTTTTTGGATGAACTGGAATGCAGACTTTGCCCCAGGCCACCTTGCCCAGCAACAGTGCCCAACCTCACTAATGCTCTTGTAGCTGAAATCCCCCACAGCCACACTCCAATATCTAGTGGAAAGATTTTCCAGAAGACTGGAGTTTATTATAACAGCCAAGGTGGAATAAATCTGGAATGGGATGTACAAAAAAATGCACGAGTGTGATGGTCAAATTTCCACATACTTTTGGCCATATAGTGTAATTCGTAATAGGCGGTTATCCACAACTGTCCACAACTTGTACAACATCTTATCAATTAGGTTTTTTTTTCTTTTTCTTACTTGTCCAGGAAAGGCCACACAAGTGTGTTTTGAGGTCTTAGTACATTAAGGACTTTACTGCAATATCTGAAGTATGCTGACACTCTTTGCTTCACTGTACAGCATGATTACATAAATAATGAACTGAAATCAGTCGTATCATCGTCTCATTTCATTCATATGCAAAACGCACATACAGTAAAAACAGGCAGCTTGTCAGTTAATGCTTTGTGGTGCCAGAGGTGGTTAGATCGTTATAGAGCACAGTTCCTCACTTTCTCTTCAGCTCATTTCTGGTTAAGGAAAATATAAACAAAAGCCAAGGGGGTAAAAAACGTGTCACCAACACATGGCGACATTGCAAACTGCGATTTTTCGATTGTGCCTTTGAAATTACAAAACACCTTTTTATTATTATTAAATTATTATCCCATTTATTATCACTACATATATTCTAAAGAGTCCTGTGTAAAAACATTAGAGCTCCAAGAGCACTTTATGCCTAACTAGATCCCTGACTCCAATTACAGTAATGGGAGAATGAATTAATTTCACACAAAGTGATCCCATCCACACTGCATATTCCCTAGAGCACTCATATATTTCCTGCAAAAATATAACTGCACTGTGGGAACTCCAGTTTTCTAAGGATTTGAACCAAGGTGAAAATAAAGAAGAATTTTTCTTTTGAGTGTTGATACTCCCTCAAACCAGGCAAAGCATTCAAGGCTTAGGGGAGAAAGCAGAATGGCGGACATTTACAGTATTGAGCCAGTGCCACCATTGAGCGTGATGAGAATAATTATGGAACATCATCTTAAAATGCCAGTAATAGACAGAATGAGAGACACTGACAGAGAAAGACAGGGGAGAATGAGGTGGGGATGACTGCCCACAAACAAGTGGAGATGTCACTTCAAATGAACACCATCTACAGTATTCTGCTTTGATACACAGTTGGCACTAGAGTCAGCAGCCAGATGGAGTGTGATTAAATGGAGACTCTGAAAAAGGTGAGTCTGATCCAGTCTTTCTGCACTGTGATGGCAGTGTCAACCAGAGAGACAAGACTGTTCTGCTGCATCTAACCTCTAACATGCTTTGGATATTTATCAGTGAGACAGTTCCACTGGGCTAGATAAGAGAGTAGAATAAACACTTAACACAAAAACAGAGGAAGTAGGATATAAGTATTTTTATGAAACGTCTGTTTATTGAATTTCCCGGCTTTACAACGTGAAGAAGGTAAATTTACAACACAGTCAAACAGCTCTGAGGCATCAAGTGTTGCACTCAGCCTTGCTTCTTCTGCAATCTGCTAGGACCTTATGGGAATAACTTCTGATGCAATTTTAGTAAACTGATAAAAACAAGCCAGCGATATTTGCATTAATATACACACTGTTGAAACTGTGTACATATGACTATAAAATAATAATCTACTTTGAGCCTTCACCATCTGTAAATCCTCATGTGCCTGGAGATGTGTGAAAATTAGAATTCGAAATGCCAAGCAAACATGAACTTATAGCTTAGATTAGATTGAAAGAGGAAGCAATCTAATTCAGCAATACTGCTTTCAGGCAACTTTGAGTTTGAGGACGTGTCCCTGCTTTCTTTCTTGCTTGGGTGGTGTGCGTCTGTATATGGCACAATATAACACCCACACCTAATCCTAATCCTGATAAGCAGCACTGCTGTTAATAAAGATCAGTGCTGAGGCAGATAGGAATGGCTGCATTCACAGACTGAGGACTATTTTCCTTGTGAGAGGTCTCTGGAGTCCAAAAACACAGATTTAGATTTGCTGCTACTGTACAGTCACATATGTGTCTGAATTGAAGTCCTGTAATTCATGTCACTCATGAAGATTATTTCTCCCCCGGATTTTATTTTACAGCTATAAGATTGCTGTACTCCCATATGTTTACTTAAATACTAATGTAAACATTTTTACAATGTAATATTTACTTGCTATTTTAACCTTTAATATTTACACAAAAGTATGACTTTTTGAGACGATCTGCAGTGTGCAAGACCTAATGAATGTATAGCAGAAGCACAGCACTAACCCATTTTTATCTACTGTATAATTGCTTATGCAGCTTTAAAGAGTAAAATGATTCATAATTTTAAAAAAAACTGCAGGCAATGTGTTTAGACTCAGCACAGTGGTCAAATAGTTATTACATCCCAAAATATATTTAGCTACTGCTGATCCATCAAACACAAGCAGGAAAGCAGCCCTTAGTGCTAATCACTGCTGCTAATGAAGGGCTGATAAGAGTTCATACTGTCACACTACTGAGTGCTTGAGGTTAGAAATTTGGTAAGTACATGACCTATATTTAGAATTTGCTCAGTGTACACAATGTCCCTAACGTGTCAAAACTTCAATTTAGTGAAAGTTCAACAAGCATACTCATTTATCTAGCCAAAATAAATAAAATATATATATATATATATATATATATATATATATATATATATATATATATATATATATATATATATATATATATATATATATATATGTGTGTGTGTGTGTGTGTGTGTGTGTGTGCTAGGTTTATGCAATTTATTTCCCCACTTGGCATTTATTTACCATTTATAAAAAAGCATGAAGAACATTTTAATCATCCAAAATCACTAATAAGCATTTCCACCATTTCAGTTGCAAGGAGAGTATGGTAGTGCATTCGGAAACTGCTTGCCCTCAATGGAAATGCAAAAACTCAATCTCAATGCAAAAACTCATCTGAATGTTGGATTTTCTGGTGAATTCACAGTAATCTGGCACAGTAGAGCAAAAAAATTTATGTCTAATGTCTAAGTCGAACACACATTGCCAGATTGTATTTCATATTAATGAATTCAAATCATTGCCCATGTACCTTAACCTAACTTGAGGGCCACGTAAGTCACGCAAGCACTGAGAAAATTGTGGAAGTGATGGGACTTCCAGGCTATGTCAGGTAAGAGTGCAAGTCATTCCAGAATAATGTCTTTATTGGCTCATTTTCCACTTTATCAAGAGAAGAACTACTTTTCGCATATTATTAAGTGATAACTTGTACTATGCTGAGGTTACAGGTTGACGGGTCTGGTAAAATAATATCACCACAGTAAACTTCACTGGGCAAGTCTAGGTGTGGCAAAAGATGAAAAAATTAAATCACTGCAAACAAGGACATTATCAGAATTTGTTTTGTGATATCCACAATCTATTTCATCTAGTTATTTCAAATGAAAATCAAGATGAATATTATATTTACATTAAAAGACTGTTCTAATTAAATACATTTATGCAAAACAATAATTCTACACTAGGGAAAAGATGCTATATACCGTAATTAACAAGTAAATGCACATATACATTTTCAAGTATCTACATCTTAATTCAAACAGACAAAGTGGCAGTGTTTTCCTCCCCGAATAATCGGTGCACTACAATTTCTACTGCTGCTGGCTTGACCATGTTCATATAGTCTCATGAGAGCCATGCATAATGGCTGATTAAGTCTGTGGGCAAAAAAAAAAGTTTCTCAGCTGCTCTGAGGTCAGTTGATAATCATCACTACTGATTGTATAGTCTTGGAATAATTGGCAACTAGCTATGTGAGAGGTAAAAAAAAAAAAAAAAACCCTTCTGAAACTACCGATTCCTGGAGTCCTAATACCTACTTACTACTCAATGCAAAAAATCATAAGCACTGCATCTGAGGTGGAACACCACCATTGACTTATAAGGCTAAGTAAACATAATTACAGTAAACATACAATACTTCTAGCATAATACAGCCACTGTGAACACATGTGCACATGTAATGAGTGTCTGGAAGCTTCACACTTGCCCTTGGCATATCCCTCGCTCCCTTTCAGCCTGTGATGGCCTACTGCTTCCCCTCCCCCAGTTTTCAATGCCCCTTCCATGTTTTTCTTTTTCTCTGCATCATCATTTGCCTTTCTCCATCACCCTCTTTGCCTCGGTACCTGTCTGTAATTCTCTCTCTTTCTGTCTCATCTGTAGCAGGTAGTCATTAGGACTGAGCAGATGGTGCAGCTGCTGATTGCTATGTGAGTGTGTTCTCACCCAGCACAGCCTGGAGCAATGTGGCCTCCATATATTCATCAGAACACTCCAACAGCAACCAGAGCTCAACTGATCATCCACTGAACCACTGTTCATTGAAAAATCCTGTCATATCTATATGGTTATATATGAGTAAACATAACATCTCTGGTCAGATCATTAAGGCTGTTTATAGCGGTCTGTGTGGTATTCATTAATTAAAGTAAAATATTGTCAAACACTCAGTGAAATAGGATAACAGAATAAATATTCACATTAGGCAAATTTAACGTGACTCTTTTCAGTGCGCATGGATATCTGAAACATACACACTGGTTGCCATTATGTGTGGCCCTGTCAAAAGCAATTAATATCAAAAAGCATGTGTCTTCATACCTTGAAATCTGCTACTCCTCGACATATTGAGACATTAACATGAGAAGACCCGTATTTGTGTCCTACATCATGGTGAGGTTTGACTATAACTGATATAGCAGAAAATTGTAAAACGGGAAAGTAATGAAGAAAATTAGTGAAACAGAGAGGATTATATGTTTCCTCTGCAGTTCTCCTCATGGCTTCCTCACCTCACCCCAAATGTATCAGTAAGACAAAGCCTCAAATTCTCTCCTACACATGGTTTCTTTCAAGCAGATTGCAAACTGCTCACAATTTAGTAAAAGTCCTCTGCTGAGATGCTATGTATAAAAACATACAGCACTCCCACATCTACAAGTCAATAAAACTAGGCTTTAGCTGTAGGCCATGTGATATTCCATTTCATATAAAACAATGCTGTACTGTAGTAAATATAATTTCCAGAACAGGGAATCAGCAGGAGGAAGCGATTACTTTGTTTGGAATTGAAAAGAGGCTTAATACTAAACGCTACAGCTGCTTCATGTTAAACAGCACCACAAGCAGACTGCATTTACTGCAACAACCAAACTCTAATTTATACAATATTACATACACCTGTAAGTATCAACATCAAGGTCTACATCAACACACTTCCATTGTTCCACAAAGAGTATGAAGGATCACACAATGTTAGAGGCATACAAATAAGTCTTGGAAACAAAATGTAATATTACACGTAGTATTTAATAAGCTTAAAAAACTTGCATCAAAACACTGTTGAAATTATACTGGTCATGAAGTATTATTTTATTTTTTAAATGAATGCTTATAGTAATATGTTATTGTTACGCAGGGACTTGTAGAGAAGACACAACGCAAACAGATTCTAAAATTGGGTACAGTTTTTTATATGTTAAAGTTAAAGTAATGATTTTGGGAAGGTGACCAAAAACCCGATGACCGAGCTCCAGCGTGTCTCTGTGGAGAGAGGAGAATCTTCCAGAAGAACAACCATCCTTGCAGAACTCTATCAATCAGGCCTGAATGGTAGAATGGTCAGATGGAAGCCACTCCTCAGTAAAAGGCAAGTGACAGCCTGCCTGGAGTTCGCCAAAAGGCACCTGAAGGACTCTCAGACCAAAGTTTGAACTCTTTGGCCTGAATGGTATGAGTCATGTCTGGAGGAAACCAGGCACCACTCATCACCTGGCCAATACCATCCCTACAGTGAAGCATGGTGGTAGTAGCATCATTCTGTGGGGATGTTTTTCAGCGGCAGAAACAGGGAGACTAATCAGGGTCAAGGAAAAGATGAATGCAGCAATGTACAGAGACACCCTTGATGAAAATCTGCTCCAGAGCGCTCTGGACCTCAGACTGGGGCAAAGGTTCATCTTGCAATAGGAGAATGACCCTAAGCACACAGCCAAGATTACAAAGGAGTGGCTACAGGACAACTCTGTGAATGTCTTTAAGTGGCCCAGCCAGAGCCCAGACTTGAACCCGACTGAACATCTCTGGAGAGATCTGAAAATGGCTGTGCATCGACGCTCCCCATCCAACCTGATGGAGGTTGAGAGGTCCTGCAAAGAAGAATGGGAGAAACTGCCCAAAAAATAGCTGTGCCATGCTTGTTGCATCATTCTCAAAAAGACTTGAGGCTGTAATTGGTGCCAAAAGTGCTTCAACAAAGTACTGAGCAAAGGCTGTGAATACTTATGTACATGTGCTTTTTTTGTTTTTTATTTGTAATAAACTTGCAAAGATTGCAAAGTGGTTAGCACGTTCGCCTCACGGGTCCGGGGTTCGATTCCCGCCTGGGCCGTGTGTGCGGAGTTTGCATGTTCTCCCCGTGCTGCGGGGGTTTCCTCCCCCAGACCAAAGACCTGCATGGTAGGCTGATTGGCATGGCTAAATTGTCCGTAGTGTATGAATGGGTGTGTATGCTTGTGTGTAATTGTGCCCTGTGATGGACTGGCATCTTGTCCAGGGTGTACCCTACTTTGTGCCAGATGAGTCCTGGGATAGGCTCCAGGTTCCCCACGACCCCGAAGAAGGTTGAAGATGAGATGAGATAATGAATTTAATCCATTTTGGAATAAGGTAACATAACAAAATGTGGGAAAAGTAAAGCACTGAATACTTTCCGGATGCACTGAAAAAATGTTGACGCGTTCAATGCGTGCATTTTCCCCACTCTCTATGATAAGAAGAACTAACTTGTTTCTCGAAGTTTCCACAACATTAAATGCAACTATAAACGAATAAAATGTACGGCATGCCTTTCATTACTAAATATGAAAGTGTAATTTTAGCAAATTGCTGTGGTGTAAAATGAATAAAGCACACGCTGTTACTAGAAAATAAAATCAACTTTGGGGGTGATAACGACTCTGCTTCACATCAGAGTGATTTTTTTCCTATCAGCATGCTTCTGGGAACTGTTTTTCAAGGAAATGAATTAGTGGTATGATTACGTTCATCACAAAACTAAGAACTTTCCATTCCACCCACGAGAGACAATGAATACTTCTATGGAAGACTGCACTATTGTCTCTTGTACATTGTGGACACTGCCTTGAGGGTACTGGCTATGAATAAAAAGCCAATCTAATCAGATGTGTTATTACAATAAAATCCCGATTCCCAACATTACATTTCACTCACCGCATCTCGGATGATCTCTAACCTGCGAGATGAGACACCCTCTGGAGACTAGTAATAAAATCTAAAGACAATGGTGAAAGTTTGTGAGGCTGAACTGCATGGCTTCATTATGAGTTTAGCATGCATGTAGAATGCTGAATGGTGTAGACAGCGGTGTCTGAAATAGGGCTGCCACTCAACGTGTGGCATTAGCATAATCAAGAGAATATCTGAGGTGGAGGAAGACAAAGAAATGGAGGAATGTTAGCCACCATTACATCCATTAGGCTGCATTAGAAGCTAAGTGGGTTTTATTCAGGTGCCTCTATTGAAGCCTATAAGAACTGTGCAGGTAGCACTAGTGCAATTTTATACAGCTGAGTGGCATTCTTTATTAGTGTATATGAATTTCAGTAAAGGGCCAGTGAGATGAAAACCAAAAACAAAAAGATATCAATAAACCATAATAAAAATGGTAAGAGTTGAAAGGTTTTTTATTTACAGGATTTAAAAGTCTGTGATTTCAGCCCTCTCATCTAATCTCTAGCCATGCAGTATAACTCTATTTAGACCCCAGAAGTCAACTAGGGGGTTAAAATACCTGATGAATTTACTACATGCACAACTGTTTTGGAATAGGTACATAAAGTAAACTTTGGGATTCAGCAACGAAATGTAGCAGATTAAGTGTATATCTTACAAATGTAAATGTGAGACATCAAACATTTTTGTCTATTTAAGACAAAATGTATTGCAAATGGAAGGCACCTGTATGCAATTTATTGTTAAAAAAAATTACGATTAGCAGAATAATGAGCGTTTAACACTCAGTACGTTTACATGAATAATCTGATATTAAACTGATTAAGAAAATACAATTATTGATGACCTTAATCCGACTAGTCATACTCCAAGTAAACACAAATTGAATTAAGTAAATTCAAATTGAATTAACATTAAATTGAATTAAATTGTGGAAACACAAATTGAATTAAGAATTGAATACATGTGGAGTATTCCTATTTTAGTCGTATTATCGATGTGCATTACAGACATGTATACACCTTAATCACACTATTAACGTCGTGTGGGAGTTTTCACCGTTTTTTGCGACAGCACACGTACACACATGACAGTGTCAACTGTTTGACGACTACTACTATATAGTAAGCAAGTACGCGGTTTCGGATGCAGCCCATTGATCGGATTGATCCATGTTCTATAACATGTAAAACCTGAACATGAAAGGAGTATTCTAAAAGGAACTCGTGTAAACACCGTAATCACAATATTGTATTATTCAGAATAAGGACAATAATTAGATTACTGCTGTCCATGTAAACGTAGTCATTCAGTACTTTTAGGACAACAATAATCCAATATTAACCCGATTAAAAAAATATTCTGATGAAGCAACTACCATGTAAACAGCAATTATTTATTACCTTAATCCGATTAAAGTCATACTCGAAGTAAACACAAATCGAACTAAGACATGTGGAGTACTACTGTTTTAGTCGCATTATAGTGTATTACAGACATGTACACACCTTAATCACATTATTAACGTTGTGTGGGAGTTTTCACCATCTTTTTGCGACAGGACACATACACACATGGCATCACTCAACCGTTTTATGGCAAACAAGAGAGCATGACTTCATCTGAAATGGCGTACTTACCTACTATAAGCCTATAGTAGGCGAAATAGATGCATCTCTGCTACTATATACAGTATCTCACAAAAGTAAGTACACCCCTAACATTTTTGTAAATATTTGATTATATCTTTTCATGTGACAACACTGAAGAAATGACACATTGCTACAATGTAAAGTAGTGAGTGTACACCTTGTGTAACAGTGTGAATTTGCTGTCCCCTCAAAATAACTCAACACCAATCCATTAATGTGTAAACTGCTGGCAACAAAAGTGAATACACCCCTAAGTGAAAATGTCCAAATTGGGCCCAATTTGCCATTTTCCCTCCCAGATGGTATCAAGCGTGTGTGGCGGCAACCAGGTGAGGAGTACAAAGACAAGTGAGTCTTGAATGCCAACATGTACTGTGGAGGAGCACAAGCTCTCTAGCTTCCAGCTCCATGATGTCATCATGGAGGAGTGGAAGAGAATTCCAGTGGCATCCTGTGAAGTTCTTGTGAACTCTATGCCCAAGAGGGTTAAGGCAGTGCTGGAAATTAATGGTGGCCACACAAAATATTGACACTGGGCCCAATTTGGACATTTTCACTTAGGGGTGTACTCACATTTGTTGCCAGCGGTTTAGACATTAATGGCTTGGTGTTGAGTTATTTTGAGGGGACAACAAATTTTCACTGTTACACAAGCTGTACACTCACTACTTTACATTGTTGCAAAGTGTCATTTCTTCAGTGTTGTCGCATGAAAAGATATAATCAAACATTTACAAAAATACAATAATTTTATTTATTTATAATTTTTTTTGTGAGATACGGTAGTAGGTAAATACGCAGCCCACGGCTTCAAGCAATCTTCTATTTGCAAGTACTGTATAGCATGACAAATTACCTGCATTTGAATATTTCATAAAATTACAAATTAAACACCCAAAACTGGACGGTACCCATCTACGGTACCATAATACATAAGACAAACTGTATGCTGATACGTGAAATTCTGGAGGGATGTTGGATGGCGTGGCATGGTGACGTAATGACGTGTGCTGTTAATCGAACTATGTTCTATAACATGTAAAACGGGTACATATAAGGAGTATTCTAAAAGCGACTCATGTAAACACCTTAATCACAATATTGTCTTATTCAGAATAAGGTCAATAATTAGATTAATGCTGTCCATGTCAACGTACTCATTGACCTCTTTACTATTGTTTTAAGTCATTTAAACTAGTATTGGTCTAGATGTCATTCTTATGAATTGAATATGGACGGATGATTTTAAACATATGTTGTTTGTCTGTAGAAATGAGGGACTATGCAGTTATCATATCTAAACAAAACACCATATGAAACCAGTGAAAAAATAGAGGAAACTGTTCATGACATTCACACAGGAGGTAAAACCTAAATGTAATCAATGTAATTGTGGTTGATTCAACGTTACAGCCCTGAACACAAGATTTCGGTTCAGTCTTACATGTGAGTTTTCCACCACCAAATTTCTGACATGTATTGTCAGGCAAAAAAACAAACAATCCAAACAACAACAAAAAAAAACAACCCCACAAATATTGCACAGAAGAACATAATACGCAAGCTGTGCAAACAAAGATGGAAATGAAAGCAAATGTTTTCCTCATTTAAGAACTAGTCAGGTGAGTGAGTGCAAACAATATTCATCAAGGCAGACCACAGCGACAACATCCACAGATATTGTTGTCCTTAATTATAATTATATATATATATATATATATATATATATATATATATATATATATATATATATATATATATATATATATATATATATATATATATTTATTTATTTATTTATTTTTAACGTAACTTCCTATTTAAAAAAAAATATAATACCTTTAATAATTAGAAAAAATACTGTGATATTTATTTTGGCTTTACAGCTTTACTCCTTATCATAATGGACTAGCTCTGCTTGTAACAAACATGTTAAAATGGGATGCTCCATTTACTCATCATTTATTTTATGCATTATATATTGACAGTTAAAACAACTTTTTAGCAACAATTTGAATAAATTAGTAAATTTGAGGTTAAACATATTATATGGATCTCCAATATTATGTTAAAACAAAAATCTAATATAAAGCACAGCAATCTCTCTTTGTAAACAGCAGAGCATTATTAACATCACAAGCTGCATGTTCACTCCTACATAATACTGCAGATCCAATGGATGTTTTGTGATTTCATTCATAATATTAAAGATTAGGACTTAACAAGGACAAAGATGGTCATTGTTCAGGAAAGAGCCATTTATCCCCTAGCGTTAACTGCGCCAGCCCCACCATCACACTCCAGAGCTCTCAGCTGCAGCTGTAATGCAGATTATTATGCAGAAGACTGCTTTATTTTCATCTCATTATCAGAGTTTCTGCAGTGCTCCTGCCTGTGCCACAGACCTGTGCTGGCTTAAGAAGATTACCTCTCACTCTCCCTCTCTCACTTTAGGCACTTAAGACCATCTGGTCCCTTAGAGACTTGGTGATTACAGCGCGGCACAGAGGCATGGGAAATTACAAACTGTACAAATACAGAGTCTCACAGCTGTAGCCAAACAATAATAAAAATGATTTTAGTTCTACTGTTCACATACACAAGTTAAACAAAGCAATACTTTGTTAGTAACATCACTTAGTAATTAACAGTGTAATGTCAATAACTACATTATATGAAAAGTTGCCTCTGTCTTTCCCTTTCTTTTTGTATTTATAAAAAAATTATGTGTGTGTCCCCCGCCAGAAGACTGAAGTGAGAAACCCCCAAAACAAACAATAAAAAGCATCAGCATCAGTGGGTTCCAGATTGATGCAGATATTGAAAGAAAGGGACATGCAACCAAATATCAAGCATTATTCACCTTTTAAGGTTATCTGTTCCAATACTTTTGCTCACCCAAAAATTGTTTAAGTTGTTTAACACATCTATATGTAAATAGCAGGAAATAAAATCATATTTTGATCCCAACCTGAAATATAGTCAGTGTATAGCAAAAATGATAGTGCTTGTTCCAATACTTTTTGAGAGGATTGTACATATCTGAGATATAGGAAAACAAATATGTGCATAACGATGTTTTTCATGCTTATATAGCATTACTGCTCAATTAGTTAGTGACATTTGATTTAATTTTGCCTATGGAGGTAGCAAACTAATATGGCATGAAGATATTCAATTAAAACAGAGTAAGGACAGTTGTTTAGATAGATTTGACAGACAGGGGCAGTCTGATATTTCTGGACCATATCAGACATGTCAGAGAACCACTGAGGATATATGTCTGTACTGTGGTTAGTCACATGACCACAAAATTAGATTACTACGCATTATACAGGATTAGATTATCATGCACTCAAGTATGTAGACGTTTTACCACTGTAATGAAAAGAATGCTTTTAACTAGTGAAATAAGAATAAAGCCACAATTACAATAATGTTACTGCACTGACCACAAATCTACAGTGCAGAGGATAAAAAAAATAAACAATCTAAATAAATAAAAAAACATCTCAGGAGAAAACAAAATATGTGACATTTCTGAAATTTTTCAGTCGTCATGGAAATCCTATAAAAAAATAAAAAAAACACAGTCATTCATAGTCAGATCTTTTGGGCTCAAGTTAGTATGAGTTTCTGAACACAATTCATACACCAGCATCTACATCCTACATCAATATGCCAAAAAAAAAAAGTCCAGAGACCTGCTTCCAAAATTCCATACAAAGCTGCAGGCATCATAACAGAAAAGCTACCATTGGCATTCACAGAATGAACTCAGACCAAGACATTCACAAATACTATGCTGCAGCTTACATTATAAAGCACAAACCAGCCAACTGTAACAACACTAGTGTGTTAAATGTGTGCATGTTAAATGTGTACGATAATATTTTGGCTATACAGTGGAGCCATGCGGTTTTATTCCTGTATTTTCCAATAACAGAGCACATTAGGTACAAACTGACATTAGTTATAGGCTACATGTTTTGAAGGAATTAAAATGACCAATCAAATAGATTCATCACTATAAGAACTCAATAATGTGACTATGGATCCCACTTGGTGAACTACTCTAAAAGAAAATCCTGTTTAAAGCAGGTGATTTTGCTCAGACATTCACAATGTTATTCAAGTTTTTATTCTCCGATCACTTCTATAATACTGAGGAGACATAAATAAAGTCATCTGCATAGGTTAAAAGTAATTTCACAAACTCACGCATCATTTATAGTTGTTCTATATGACAGCAAAGTGATAACTGCAGCAGTTCTTGACTACACAGCAGTACACAGTAACCAGAGGAATGGCGAGTATAGTCCTTGTTCTTCATTGTACAGTATATACTGGGTTTAAGAAGCTAATATGGGTTTCCCAGGCTGCATAATTCTGACATGTCCACATTCACCATTTCCTCATATCATTATACTGCTGGACACAGAAAATGGTTTGGTTTAATTACATTTATTCTCAATGCATACATAATACATCCATATATTTATACAAAATTTATCAGGACTGGAAATATAGTAAACATTTTAAAATGAGCTTTAAATCAAGGTCTGGAAGACACAGGCATTTTGGTTCACATCATAGTATGTGCATTGACAAAGGCAGAAACCCTGTGAAGTAGCAACTGTTCTTCGATTTACAATATATAAGAGCATTACAAAAACAGCTAATAATTAGTGAAAACAACAACTACAACAATAATAATAATAATAACAAAAACAGCTTTCAAACCGCTTCATCTGCATCCTTGAGGTCATCAATACATGCAAAGTTTCTCTACAAGTCTTCTAAAGTTGTGTTCTTTATTTATAATACTGTCAGAATTCAGAAATGAAAAGCATTAGCAATGTTAGGAATGAGACTGAGTCTTTAAAATCAAATAGCATTTTCTATAGTCACAGATTGGTCGTTAATTTTATGCAGGCAAACCAATGATAAAATAATACAAGCAGAAGTTTAAAAATATAGCCAGGAATGACTGAAAATTACCGGTCTGATCTGCTGAGAAGAGAGTGGTTATGTAATATCGCATTACTAAACTTGTGATTCTCCAATTCTGCCATAGTATGAGTCACTAAGTGTGATACTGTATAATTGTAACAGCTCTTAAACGTTTAATAAAGCTGTTTGTAATTTTTCTAAATGTTATTTTTTCTTTATTCACACAATGGGTGTAATCCCACCATAAATATAAACATGTTTATATACTTACAATATTTATATATTGATCACTAACCAATCTGTGACTAAGCATGTTTTTAGCTTAAAATGTTCTTTTAAAATGTTATTTTCAGTTTTGTCATGCCATGTGAAGGAGTGTATTATAATGCTACTGACATTAAGACCAGAGCTTTTCATTCACCTCTGCTTGGGAAAATACAGATAACTTGCAAGAGCCATATGTGGCTATTCTTTCAACTAAAACTGGCCTCATCAGCCTGAAAATAGCTATTAGCGTTAAGTTGAGTAAAGATAAATTTGACAAAAAAACGATTGATACAAAGCCATGGGCATATTTAATAAAGTTTTGACAACTGCTTATGTAGCTGCTGCTCATTTGCTCTGGTCTCAATAGAAATACTACAACGATAGTGTGTTTCTCAGTGTGGCTTCCTATCAGCTGTTGACACATGTGGACCAGCCTAGATGCTGAGAATTCCTACCCAGAGTACTGAGACACAAAGATATGCATTACTGTGTGACCCATATTCTAGTCAAAATGCAAACACCGAAGCAGGGAAGACATCCACCACCTGGAGAGCTCCATCCTCTAAAAGCTTAAGAATCTAGCTGGATGAGAGCACATTGACAGCTTTCTCCAAACCACTGAAAACTGTTCTAAGTTTTGTTGGAATAGGGGCATTGAGGGGAGGCAATTCATAAATAAAGATGAAGAGAGACGGTTGATTCATGAAAAACCTTTTTCAAACAATAGTACAACACGGGTTCTTGTAACTTTTGTAAAGTATATTTATTTACTTATTTATTTAAATAGTACAATATGGATGGGCTCAGTATAACAGAATCAACACTGTTCACTATACATTAGGTTGCATGGTTTTTGAACAAACAGAAGAGTTTAAAGCGCACCTATTATGGTTTTGAAACATGGCTAATTTTGTTTTAAAAGGTCTCATACAATAGATTTACACACATCCAAGGTCAAAAAACACTTTAATGTGCTCATAATTTAAACTGCAGCATTACCTTTTTTCCCCCAGTGTCACAGACGACTCGTTCAATGATTTCCATATAAAACACCTAAAGGATTCACTCTAAACTCCTCCTTTCAGAGAGCATACTCCGCTGTGATTGGTCAGATGTCCCAGTCTGTTGTGATTAATATACCTCTGTCTGCATTTTTCAAAAAGGAAACGCCTACTACCATAACAAATTTCAGCTCCGTCTGTTTGCGAGCAGCCGATGATCAGAGGAGGGGTTTTCTGTTACAAACCTACATTTGTAACAAAAAAATGACTAATTTCAGCTGTTCACAATCGGTTCCTTCTTTTGGGAGTCAATAACTCAGGTTGTTGTGTAATTTGATTTTTGCAGACTTTTTACATTCACAAACAGCTATATAACACACCATATGAAAGGTAATATTTGAAAAACCAGAATAGGTGCACTTTAAAGAAAAGGTGGTAGCTTTTCCTTTTAACTGGAAAGGAATGAATGAAAGGTGCTAGGTCCTGATTCTTATACCCCTTCAAACAATTCTAGATAGCTAGCCTACATTATGCTGTCCCATAATTTAAATTATGTATTGCATAGTTCAAATGTGTTATAATACCCATGTATGCATATATTATATATATATCACAAAATGTACACATGCGTAAATTAATTGAATTATTTCCCATAGTGTGCTATGTTTGCAGAAAATCTGTTTGGCCCTTGCTTTAAAAACCATGACCTTTATTTTCCAGCCAGTGTTAGTTAAACTTGCAGACAGGCATATTGCATGGTGTGATGTAAGCAAAAAAAAAAAAGGAGCTTGCAGAAGGCACCTATAATTTGCCAACATTCATGTCCAGTGCTAACTGTTAACTTCTAACTCCATCAAGAAAACTGATTTGGCATTGCATGCTCAACACAAACAAGGAAAACTGCTTCATTTTTATGCAAATGATATCCAGTCCTCTTAAAAAAAAAAATAATAATAATATTACTTTCCATCATCAAATTATTCACAGTTAAGTATGTTTCAAAGTTTAGTATTATAACTGCAGACATTAAACACTTAAGACTTTAAAGGACCTGTAGGAATGTATAGTACAATGAAAGCAGTCACTTTTAAACAAGAGAGAAATAGTCAATTTAACTGATCAAATATCGGTCAAGGCATGATAAACATATTATGCTATAATGTCGGAGTAGCGTGATAGTCATTAGGTAGTATCAACTTGCTACCCCTTGGCTTAGGTTCAAGTGTTGTTTTATTATCTGTATGAAGATTCTGATGCTGAATTATCAAAATGTGTCACTGACAGTCTGAATAATCTCAAGATGTGTCCTATAATAAACATAAGGTCAGAATTCGTTGTTGTAGTCTCATCAATTGACTCTCCGCTGGAGGAAATGGTGAGATTTCAATTCACATTCACTTTGTGAACAGCAAAGTAGAAAAACGCCAGTTAAACGCTCTAGCACATACCCATCAGACATCACATTGTAAAAACCTCATTCTTCTCTCTTTACCCATTTGAAACATGCAACTTTTCTGCTATAATGTATTTTTCAGTACAAGGTGTACTGAAAGCACGATTAGTGAAACATTTGTCATGTGTTTGAAACGTTTTGTCACATTTAAGGAATATTTGTTGGAAGCAAAGCAATTATGAGATTAGATTTCTTCATCCTTACTGATGTACCTTTTTTATATGGAAATTTTATGCGCAGCAGTATCACTTGTATTAAACCTATTTATTTCATTTAAGATTCAATAAAAGCAGCAGTGGCTACCATATTGCTGACGCAGAGGATTTCCTTGCAAGTGAATGCATTTTCAACATCAGGAACATTGCAAACAATCAGATCTTTTCACACAACCCAATAGCACTCAACGCAGACAAAGTTGCTTTGATATGAAATGCATTCACTGAACTGTCTTCAAAATTCGTATACTCCATGTCTCAGTTGATCTCCATGATCAAAAGAACTGGGGATTTATACAGCTCAATTTACAAATGAATACAAAAAACTATTACCCTCGAGTTCTGTAACAAATCACACGGACTGATAATGTACAAGCAAAACCCAGTGAATTCTGGGATATAGGGGATCTCAATATCACCATATGTGCAGGACCATCATAAACCTGATTGTAGTAACAGCTTCAATATTGGAACATGCAATAGAAAACACCATGTTTCAATTTGGGTTACCTCCATAGAAGGATTAAGCCTTTTGTGGATGCGTAGGACTACAATACATTTCAGTCCTTATGCAGCTCCACACTTTCAATTCCATTCAACAATAGGCATTGTCACAAAGCAGCTTTACATAAATACCGGATGTATGTCCAGATTCCTAATAAGCAAGCCAGAGATGACAGCAAGGGAGAGGAAGGAAAAGGATTGCAAGCAAAAAACTCCCTGAGCTGACATGAGGAAACCTTGAGATGAACCAGATTTAAGATGTCCAGATCTTAAACCAGATGTCACCTCTTCTGGGTGACAATGGATAGTGGAATTATAAATCATTACAGTATACAATTGTAGAAGAGTAAAGACAAACAGAACTAAGTGTGCTGAACAGATGTTCTGAGGTAACATGCTCACGTTTTTGCATACCACTGCTATACTGATGATACTCACTTCATTTGATCTTTCCTCCCTTCCTGTTTCAACTCCTATCTCAGCATGACTGGCAGATATCTAGTCATGGATATTAGCTCAACCTTTGAAACTCCATCCCTGTGTGATGGAGCTGTATATCCTTGGTGTGACGACACGTAGACTGAAGGCAGATGTAGGTGCAGGTCACGGTCTTTATTAAACTTAAACACAAACACAGGGTAATGCGGTCTACACAAGAAAACTGGCAACGGGACATTTAACACACTCGTCATTAACATAGACGGCACGACCGCTACGAACGTGTCAACATAAAATATAAACAATAACGAGCAACGTGCTCCGTAACTCAAGCGTTTAAATAGCAAATGTCATTAACTGAAAATACACACACTTGTTACCACTCAGTGTTAGAGCTCACGCTAACCCGGAAACAAAACAAAGTCCAGTCCATTCAAACGAAGCGCCACAGTGCCCTCGGTCGGCCGTGGCGTGACACCTGGACATGCAACCCCATGTCACAATCTTGTACTTTCCCCAGACAACTTTATGATAAAACCATCAGAAAATGCACACAACCCTTGATTAGCTATGGAGATGAACAACAAACTCCTTGTACTGCTAAACTGAATCAATCATTCAAGTATCATTTAAAAAATTCAGAACGATCTGGCAATTTCTCTCTATGGAGGACTGCAAGTACATCCATGGGAGTTGAGTCTGTACCCAGAAGTACTGGGAAAAAGTTTGGTGAGGGACAGGTAGACCTTTTTCCAAGTGTCAAGTCACCACATGTAATCAGAGCACCCTGGCCCACGACAGGCCTCAATCATTATATGCCTTTCCTCCTGATTTTTTTTAGGGAGGAGTGCATAGTGAAGAGTCCTACTCTATGCTGTTTAGTTTGTGCTGCTGCTACCTGGGTAAACCTCACACCTCCCTTTTAGTCAGAATATACAGTATAGAAGATTCTAAATGAATTTGTTAACAGTTGGCCATCTGACAGATGCACATGTTCTAAACAGTGTGTGTGTGTGTGTGTCCAGCCAGATATCCAATAAACAATGAAGATCAACATTCCCAAGTGTATTAAATGGCACCCCATGTCCATTGTTTATTGTGGTTCTTGACTGATAAAAAACCTGTATCTATGAGCATATGGACAAACCAACTGTGAAAAGGTATGAGGTACAGGGATGAGATTCAGCTTTCAGGTCATATGACAATGGCTGCAAAGGGGACAATAGAGAATGATCTGTGCATCAGATCATTATTATTAGGGCAGCTGTCATCTCTGATTAACTTTCAGGGTAGTCCTAAGGTGAGTCCAATTGCTAACTAAATTGTCATCATACATTATCCTGGTGGTTCACACTGTCCCTGATGGTTAGGAGGGGTGAAACAGAAATAGGCAAATGGTAGTTCTATGAAAGGTGGCTGTATAATGAGAGTCTTTATGGAAAATGTCATACGCCATTATGAGACTTTGCTGTTTCTGTATGTGTTATCCAACTGTTTCACAATTCCCTGGTGGTTAGCCAGAGTCCACACAACTACAGTTACATACCAGCTAGTGTTTTATGGTACTTGTAGGTTGCTTTATCTGTTATGGTAAACCACACATTTCTCACACTTTTACTTTATCCTGATCAGGGTCATGGAGGATCCAGGAACACCTGGCATAAGGTGGGAATACACCCTGGCTGGGCAGAAGTCCATTGCACATGCATTTTATTGTTATGGTATTTCTGTTGTGGAATTTTTACTTCTAGCATATTTTATTTGTAACTGCATGTTCTTATAACATGGTTCTTATACCATGGTATTCCATAGGTGGAAAGTTTAAAATCGTCTATGTGATCAGATGCCCTTCTGGATGATGGATTTCTGTACTTATCAACTGAAGATCAGAGATGGTGCAAACATTGGTGCAAACAAAATATTTTTGTCTAATGAACAGCAAGATGAGATAAGGTGCGATGTCTAAATCCTAGCTCATGGTGCACAGACACATGCCAAACAACAACATGAGGTCAATCACCAACAGATACCAAACTTTTTTTTTTCACAGACCATCAGACTGGTATAAAAATGGATGATCCTTTTACCGTAATCAAAATTTTACTATTACTAGTGTCTTTACGTGTTGTTCTTCACCTGAAAAGATAAATAGTAAAATGAAAGAGATTGTGAGTGAAGCCTTGGTTCTTCAGACAAGGAGCTTACTTAGATTTATGCAGAGAACTGCAGATAGAGATTTGCTTGGTTTACCCCCAAAGCTGTTTCAACAACTCAGAGAAAGACATCTTAAGATAGGCTAAGTTAAGACCATTATTAGGTCATGCAGTATTTTTTTGCAACTGTAAGTTATAAACATTGAAAATTCTGCTTCCTACTTCATGAAACAATACGCAAGATGGCTAACAATTAGGGGATGTTCCAGATTAAAACCAAAACACAAGAGTAGATGATCCTTACCAGGGTACAAAATAAACAATTGTATTTGAATATCACATCAATACGTAATTTATCCTCTTCTTTCTGATTCATTCAACAATCTGCCATTTTACCCACAACAACGATTTAGCGTGCCTAACACCTAGTGCATGGGCTTTTGTTTCTATGGAGTATTCAGAGATGATTGCCTCATCGTCAAGGCAACGGTTCATGCCCAGGTCAGATTACATCAGTGTTGGAAAATCATTCCACAAATGCTGACCAACGCCACCAGACGCAAACAGGGTTAACACACTGATCTGACTAAACCCGACAAACGAGTCAGTTGACGTTGGTCGGTGTCTGTTGGTGCAGTGTGAACTAGGCTTAAACGATTATACTGTGTCTAAAAGAAGCAGACTGAATAAACAAGCTATATCAGAGTATTAGAATGGCTTGTTTCTTTTGCATACATCATGGCACATTTGATATAGTAAAGCTGTGCCATTTTGTGTGTACAAAACTGTGTGTATACAAGCTATATATATATATATATATATATATATATATATATATATATATATATATATATATATATATATATATATATATAAACACTTCCACCTTTTTAACAAAAACGGGAATAGCAAAGAAAAAGGATGTATACAATTATACAATGGCAAGAAAAATATGTGAACCCTTTGGAATTTCATGGTTTTCTGAATAAATTTGTCATAAAATGTGATCTGATCTTCATCTAAGTCAGGGGTATTGACAAATATAATGTGCCTAAAAGAATAACACAAAATAAATTCTGATCCCTCGTGTCTATTGAACACACTAATTCAACATTCAAAATATCAGTGGAAAAAGAAAGTGAACCCTTAGAATTGATTACTGGTTGACCCCCCCTTGGCAGCAATAACATCAACCAGGTGCTTCCTGTAGCTGTGGATCAGACCTGCACATCGTTCAGGAGGAATTTTAGCCCATTCTTCCTGGCAGAACTGCTTTAGCTCTGTCATATTCTTTGGACGTGTCATGTGTATGGCTTTCTTCAAGTCATTCCATAGCGTCTCTATTGGGTTGAGGTCTGGGCTCTGACTTGGCCACTCCAAAAGCTGGATTTTGTTTTTCTGAAGACATTCGGTTCTGGACTTCCTCCGGTGTTTTGGGTCATTGTCCTGTTGCATCACCCAACTGCTACACAGTTTCAGCTGACGTACAGACATTCTCACATTATCTTGAAGAATTGTTTGATATACTTGGGAATTGATCTTCCCCTCAATGATTGCAAGCTGGCCAGGCCCTGATGCAGCAAAGCAGGCCCAAATCATGATTTACAAATGGGCTCTTTTGCAAACTTCAGGCATGCAGCAATGTTCTTCTTAGTAAGCAGTGTCTTCCTTCATGGTGTCCTGCTGTAGATACCCTGCTAGTTCAATGTTTTACGTATTGTACACTCATGAACAGAGATGTTAGTCAGTTCCAATGATGCCTTCAAATATTTGGCTGTCATTCGGGGTTGTTTTTTTCCACATTGATGAGTCTTTGTTGCGCTCTTGGTGTCATTGGGCGCCCAATGCTTGGTAGAGTAGCAACAGTCCCAAAGTGTCTCCATCTGTAGAATGTTTGCCTGGTAGTAAACTGTAGACTGGTGAATTTCTAAAGTCTTTGAAATCACTTTATAACCCTTGCCAGCTTAATGTAAATCAACAATTCTTGATTGTAGATCCTCTGAAAGCTCTTTTTGGTGTAGCATGGCTCACATAAGCGTGTGCTTCTTTTGCAGAGCAAACTCCAAAAATTTGAGGGGTTTTTATCAGTCAAAGTATCTGTAGTCCACACCTCCAAACTCATTTTCTTAACGAGACTCCAAGTGTGCTAAAACCTGTCACCAATTAGCTTTTTTGAGGTCATTAAGTCAAGGGTTCACATACTTTTTCCACAAGCACTATGAGGTTTTTTTTTGGTTGTTCTCAATAAAAACATGAGGGATCAGATTTTTTTTGTGTTATTCTTTTAGGCACATTATATTTGTCAATACCCTTGACTTAGATAAAGATCAGATCACATTTTATGACAAATTTATTCAGAAAACCATGCAATTCCAAGAGGTTCACATACTTTTTCTTGCCATTGTATACACAGACACACACACACACACAAAATACCCTGTGTGTACGTCAAGCCCAATTCTTTTAGCTTCAAGGACACTAAAAAAAAAAAAGAATGTGTCCTCTCTCACTACTTCCCCACACCCACCCTCCACCCCCCCACACACAAATGCTTTCAATCTTTCTGTATCTCTCTTTGTTCTTTGTCCGTGTCCTTATACATCTAATGTAACTGCTTACATACTGTACATATTCTCTCTTCCATCAGCCAGTCTCTTTCTGTGTGAGCACATACCAAAATACAGTTGGTATATTAGTATTGTAAAATCTTCCTCCTGTAGTATTCCTTCATTGCATTCATTTCAGATTAATGATGCAGCATTGATGAGACAGAGGTAAATAAACAGCAATGTGGGCTCTAAATGCACTATTGCCTACACTGAACTGCATCTGTTCTTCTGAAATCTGGGCTGCTGAAGCTGATAATGCTTGTCTTTTAAAGATTTGTAGGTATGTCTAGGGGCTGTACCCCACTCTGCACCAGTCCTCTGTGGCTAAACTGTCCTCACCTAAAATAGCAGATAGTTCTGGGAGCTTAAATGAATCTGGGATCAGAGAAGGTATCCGAGCTGTACCATTGTAGACATGTGGGTCTGTAAAGATCTATCTATGAGAGTGTTGTATAAAGAAACAGTGAGAATGTGGCAAGGAGAAAAGGCAGCGGGAGAGAAGCAGGCTGGCCCTGCAGCAAGGACCTATAATATTCACCAGCCATCTGCTGCTGCGCTCATGCCCCTTCTGACATTGTGCTAGCCTGAGTGGTGTACAAACAGCATAAAAGTGCATAAAGCAACACAGAGCAAAAACGCAAGATTTTTTTTCTTTATCTTCTTTTTAAGTGCTGCTTCTTGACATCCATCAAGTGAAGAAAACCCCCAGATTTTTTGTTTCCATTTTTATTCCATGTTAATCAGAATATGCAGAAGATCCCAAATGAATTAATTAACAGTCAGCCATCTGATAGTGCACAAGCTCTGAACAGACTGCATCTGTCCAGCCAGAGATCCAATAAATGCTGAAGGCCAGCATGCTTAAGTTCTGAGTGTATGAATGGCACAGACCACATGTTTTCTTGTTGTTTTCTTGTTGTTTTCTTGTTGTTCTTGACTGATAAATCCTACATCTATGAATGATCATTAATGCCAAGCTGGCAAAGAAGGAGCCGTCCTGATGGGCCACAGAGGGAAGCATCAGGGGAAGTGAGGTTGTTAGGACAGTTAGCCCCCAGCATTACTGTTGGGGCCCCCCTAGCCAATATCATCCCAAGTTTTCAGTCCCCTTCTGGTCAGCAAGCTGTCACAGGGCAATGAAAATCCGATGCTTTCACTCAGACAGAATCTGGAAAAGTTAACATCACTAAAAGTCCATCTGGCTGCATGGAAACTACTGCCAAATGTGGCTCCATGGGTTCTGTCCACCATAAAAAAAGGGTTATCGGGTCCAGTTCAGAGCTAGACCCCCCCCGGTTCAGAAGTGTGCTCACTACAGTAGTCAGCACAATCCTGCTAGACGGCACTCCCTGGGAGATTCCTGTTCGCAGGGATCTACTAAGCCAACCCTCTAGCTTGAGACAATCACCCTCGGCCGGGACTATGGAAACTGTGGGTCTGGCCCCTGAGAGGCACCAGCTCATAAATTCTAGTCTCTCAACCGAGGTTGTAGAGATCATTTTCAACACTACAACACCATTCACGAGAAAATTGCATGTGCTCAAGTGGCGACTTTTTGTCTGTGGTGTGAGAAACGTCGGGTAGACCCAGTAGACTGTGCAATAGCTACAGTCCTGGAGTTCTTACAGGAATGTTTCTCAGAAGGGTTGGCTACTTCTACAATTAGGGTCTATGTGGCTGCCATTTCAGCCAGCCACGCCTCTATTGATGGAGCCTCTGTGGAGCCATGTCACCTGACCAAGGCAGGCCTATAAATAGAGGTGATTTCACACATACTACAGATACCGGTCACACAGCGTGGAGCTCATGCAAGGTCTTGTTCACTATTTGGGGAACAGGATTATATGCGTAACCTAGACATTTTGTATCAAGAGCAGATAATTTCTCTCACTTTGGTAGAGTTTAATATTGGTTAGCAGCCAAAGAGAAATGTTTTAGGGGGAAAAAACCTGGTTGTATAAGAATGCACTGTTACGACGTGGCGAGGGCTTCCTCCTACAACCCTCGTTTTTCTAGAGTCACCCAGAGATGCTACAGGTCCGGAAGTTAACTCATTTCATGGAATTGCTCTCAGGGCCGGCTCTGGCGTGGGGCACAGCGGACTGGGAACGAGGAGGCGATGTCTGACCATCCTTGCAGGATTTTATCGCTCGATTCCAGTGCGCCTTTGATCAGTCTCCGGATGGTTGGGAGACTGAAGAGGAGCTATTGCAACTGCAACAGGGCTCTTGTAGCGCAAGGGAGTACGCGTTGGAGTTTCAAACTATAGCTGCCCGCAACGGCTGGAATGAACCAGCCTTCAAGACCGCCTTTTTCCGTGGCCTCAATCCGGACCTCCTGCAAGAGTTGGCCTGTCCGGGTGAACAGTCCTCGTTTGATGACCTGGTTGACCTTACTATTAGGTTGGATCGTCTGCGTTAACCAATCAGCCCATGCAGCACGCCCCTCTGCCAGCTGGATGAGACGTAGGGAGCGAGCCCATGCAACTAGGAAGGGCACGGACACGCGAGGAAGAGACAACGCGAGGGATTGCTTCTATTGCGGTGAGGACACCCATGGCATTCGCCAATGTCCGCACTGGAGACGCCAAGGAGACGGGAGGTGCAGTGAAGCCCCACCGCGTCAGTACCGGGTGAGTCCTAGCCAATCACTTATCTCACAGGTTTTCTCACTATCAGTAGTGGTAGAACACTCAGGCCGCTCTTTTGTGCCTTGGAGCAATTACGATCTGCCACCATCTTCACCAAGCTTTACCTTTGCAGTGCGTACAACCTCATTTGCATCAGAGAGGGAGATGAGTGGAAGACGGCTTTGAGCACCACATTATGAGTACCTGGTTATGCCATATGGGCTTGCTAATGCCCCTTCGGTGTTCCAGAATCTCATCAATGATGCTTTGAGAGACATGTTAGGAAAATACGTGATAGCCTATATTGATGATATCCTGATCTATTCGACCTCCCTGGATGAACATGTCCAACATGTCTGGAGCGCTCAGTCGAAGGGCCCCCGTGCTCTCCCGGTTGGCAAGTTGGTACCCCTATCCGTACCGGAGCCTACGTGGTCCCACTTGGCCCTTGGCTTTATCACTGATTTGCCAAAGTCACAGGGGAATTCTGCAATTTTGGTGATCGTGGACCAACTTTCTAAGTCACTGCGCTTTATTCCACTGCCAGCCATCCCATTCGCCTTCAGCACAGCGGAGCTCCTGTTCCAACATGTTTTCCGTTACTTCGGTGTCCCTGAAGAGATTGTGTTGGATAGGGGGCCACAGTTCACCTCATGGGTATGGGCTAGCTTTATGAGGAAGATGGGGATCGCAGTCAATCTCACTCCTGGTTATCACCCCAAAGCTAACGAACAGGCGGAACGAGCTAACCAGGAGGTGATATGATTTCTGCGGACCTACTGCTCAGAGAACCCAAGGGATTGGAGTCTGTACTTACCGTGGGCGGAATATGCCCAAAACTCACTATGGCATTCCGCTACCCAGCTCATCCCATTCCAGTGTGTGTTGGGGTATCAACCTCCATTATTCCCCTGGAACGCTGCTCCCAGTGACTCCAAAGCAGTAGATGAATGGTTCCGCCGAAGTGAGCAGGTCTGGGAACGTGCCCATCAACAGCTGGTTCAGGCATCTCAGGTAGCCAAACGAAAGGCCGACTGGCGCCGGAGGGCTCACCCAGAGTATCGACCAGGGGACAGGGTGTGGCTCTCCACGAGAGACTTGCGAACCCCCAGGGGCACGAAGCTCCAGCCAAAATATATCGGGCCGATCCGCATACTGAGGCAGATTAATGAGGTTACTTATCATCTGGACCTTCCGAGACACAGTCGTGTCTCCCCGTCCTTCCATGTCTCCCTGCTCAAACCTGTGGTTCCGAACCCCATGGCCACAACTGTGCCTGAGGGTTCCCCACCAGAACCATTGGAGATAGAGGGCTGTCCAGCTTACCGCGTTCGGGAGATTCTTGACTCCAGACGTAGGAGGGGAG
Source organism: Ameiurus melas (assembly GCA_012411365.1). Classification (NCBI taxonomy): domain Eukaryota; kingdom Metazoa; phylum Chordata; class Actinopteri; order Siluriformes; family Ictaluridae; genus Ameiurus; species Ameiurus melas. The sequence continues at coordinate 23,178,450 of CM022758.1, read as the reverse complement.
GACTCCAGTATCTGGTGGATTGGGAGGGATACGGACCAGAGGAACAATGCTGGGTACCAGCCCGAGACATTCTGGATGCAGGTCTACGTAGGGACTTTCATGCAGCCCATCCAGACAAACCAGCCCCCGGGGGGAGGGGAAGGCCTCAGAGAACTTCGGCTCCTGGAGTGAGCCCTTTGGGGGGGGGCGAGATCAGCACTACGTGTAGTCCCGCCTAGGGACATGGCGGAGAAGGACTACACTTCCCTGTCTCGCCCACGCTCAAGTTCGCCGGAGTTCTAATTGAGAACACCTGAAACCACCTTAGGTTACATAAGGACCTCCCAAGCTGCAACCCGATGCGAAGTATTCGTTCAGTAGCCATAGCTCTGTATGATACTAAGCTCAGTGTGTTCTAGTGTTGACTCCAGTCCTAGATTTCACGCTCGACTTACTACAAGTCTTGTCTACTCCCAGTTTTCCTGGCTTACCTGTTTGTCTCAGTATCAAGTCCCTTGTCATTCTCTTCTCTCCGCTTGCCTGTGTTTGTCTCCGGCTACGCATCGTTACATACACACACTTTTATAATGGGGCATGTGACTGCTCATAATTAATAAATTACATTTCAACCACATTTTAAATCTGAAAAATCAAGAAAATTACTGTATGCTATAGGAGTCATGTGCACTGAAATCCAGTTTCAACAACTGTACAGTACTTCAAAACTATATTACATTTTGGAGGAAATAGCTCTGCTTTGTCCACTTATCTTCGGGGATCTAAAAATATGTCACAGTTTGCAGCTAAGAATAAAGTTAAAAAAAAGTGGTCGGTCTCAGTTAAAAAGTCACCAAGGCATAAGAAGTGAAAAGTCCTTTAGGATAAAAGTTTTATTTCAGATCAATCTTGCATCAATGAACATCGTCTTCACTAAAACAAATATCACGTCGATAGTGAAGTAGGGGTGCATCAACACATGTCACGTAATGGATGCTAAGACGGAAGCAAGTGCAGGTTTTATATATATATATATATATATATATATATATATTTTTTTTTATAGAGTCTATGGGTTGCACAGATTGGGACCCCTTGTGTTCAAACAGTGCATATGCATTATTCATGAGTTCCACAGTGAATCGCACATTTCTATGATGTGTATTATCACATTTTTGGCCCGTAATGCATCGTGTCACAATCAATTGTTACACCCCTACAGTGGAGTGTACTCGAGTGTCTGGATGTTCTGATGATCCACTCCTCTTTTGCAACAGAGTCGAGGACTGACCCAGAAAGCACATGTTGATAACAACCAGTCAGGAGAAACAGCATAGATGGACATATTCCTGCTCAAGAGATTATTGATGGATAAGGTGATCCTGCCAAAACCTGCCACCAGCCAGCACAAAGTCCACTGGCATGGACATCAACTCTTGACATTTATTGTGTGAGAAAAAAATGCACTTAGCCAGCAAGGTTTAACACACCTTTAGAGACTGACTGTTTTGACCACTAGCTTATCACCTGACATGATCTTTGCAGGCAGAAAGCCCGAACGAGATTAGAAAGTAACCTATATATGTATATATATATATATATATATATATATATATATATATATATATATATATATATATATATATATATGTATATATATATATATATATATATATATATATATATATATATATATATATATATAGTACTTGTCATTTTCTGGCAATATAAATTTATGTAGCCATATATTTATGCTTTTTTTAATGTAGTCCTAATGTCAGAACGAATATCATTGTGTAAAACAACCCTCAAATGTTTGTGAAAACCTTATTTTGTCTTTTTTTTTTTTTTTTTTTTTTGCTGTTTTCCAGAATTCAGCACAAGTTTTTCCAGACCACCACACACATCTGTTCACACACATACACACCCACACCTGCATTAAACAGGAAAACATCTGCAAAATCTCTACTGATGGTACCTTTAGAATGCTGTATGGCAGAGAGTAAAAAAGAATTGTGATTAGTAAATTGTAATTCAAATGTGCATGCTCTGTGAATGCTGAGACGAAAGGGTGGGGTCGTTGGGGGAGAGAAATATTTTATTTTATTATAGTACAAGACCTGACATTCTTACTTCAAACGATCACTGAAAATCTTCTCTTACTCCAGCAATTGGTATTTTTTTAATCATTCATTCTCTTTACCAAGAGAAACAAGTTCATTTCAAATTGTGACGGTGAAAATCAATTTGAACTTTATTTCCTTTTTTTTACCCTTATCTCTCAGAATGAGGCAGAATTCTAAACAGTGATTTATACTCCACAGTGCTCCTGCTCAGGGCTCATATAAGCAAAAGCAGACCAGAACCAATTAACATCTCCATCTCAGCCAGAGAGAGAGAGAGAGAGAGAGAGAGAGAGAGAGAGAGAGAGAGAGAGGCCGAGAGAAAATTACTAAAAAAGTTAAACTTGTGACTTCATGTTTAGCACAAGGGCTGCTGAAACATAATTTGGTAAATATCCTAGCGACTTCTGTGCTCAAATTTACTACTTTCTTAAACTTGGTTTTGATGCTCCTCAAAGATGCTAGGAATATTTTATGACTGGAGCCAAAATAAGTATGGCAAGTTGGAATAAACATCCATTACTTAAAAAAATGTTTTTTTTTAGGTTTCTGAAGATGCATTATTACCGAGTCATAAACTATGCAAGATTGAATCATTCAGGTTAAGTCTATCATTTGTCACTGAAAGTATGCAAGATCATACCATGCAGATGATGTGTGTGCTAAACATCCCATCCTAACCAAAATTAAGCTACAGAAATGGTATATTGGTTTTGCTCTATTAACAAAAACTTGAGCTCCTTATTCACTTTTCACTATTCACATTCACAATTTATTTATTTTCAAAATTATTATTATTCTTTTCAGTTAGACTCGCACCTGTCTAGTTTTTCTCTTAAATAGTGAACACCAAAAAGGCAAAATTTGTGAATGCAGTAATGTCAAATAAATCCTGGATATTATATTCGAATCACATCCCATAACATTTTATGCAATGTACTATGTTATGACAAACACGCAAACACAGAACACAAACTACCACCCATTACACAGAAGATAACATGAGCTTGCTAAGAAATGGTGAGAGTAGCAGTATCAGACGGGTTTTGGCCAATCTTCAGAGCTCTGATGTAAGAATAAAAAATACAAGCTTAACAGCCAAGAAACACTGATACACATTAAATCATACAGTACCAATATTCCACAAATGGAGATGATGCCATATGTCAATGGAATGAATACAGATTTCACAGCATCACTATTATTGACCCTAGGGCTGCCTTTACTCAGCTTGGCATAACATGCACAACAGCCTCTGTGAAAGTGTCTCCGCAATAGCAAGCAGTATTGCAGTGACCTTTGACAATGCACCATCACAGCAAGTTCAATTTGCCAAACAAGCGGAAACCAGAATTTGCAAGCTGCTTTAGAAATTCATCTGGCAGCGTTGTATAAGAACAGAGTAACGCTTGCACAGGAAGAAAATGAACCCATGATCGTTTGCCCTACAGCATTTCAGAAGCAATTTCCCCCAAATGTAATACAGAGATGTAATGAGCAATTTGGATAATATGTTGTTCATGTAATGGGCTGTTCCTGATCTCGGGTACATTGTGCTTTAATACACTGATGACACTGGAGTCCTAGCTGAACCTTCTGAATAAGAACATTACAAGCAACCTGAGACAGTACTAAAAACAGGAGACTTTATTTTAAAATTGCCCTTGATGGCCTTAAAAGCTCTGCAGAGGATGTTGAGTATTACTGCAAATTTGTCCCATGGTAACGTCTCATTTGCTGCAGTACCGATCTTGTTGGCAATTTATCACTTCCCTGACAGCCACTGACCTCAGTAATAGCATTGATCCCACACTGACCTCGGGGAGGTCACTGGAGAGATGTATGATTGGCTTGCTTACAGACAGACAGACAGACACACACAAGCCATAACATTAAAACCACTGATGTGAATAACATTTATTACCTTGTTACAATGGCACCTGTCAATTGGTGGAATATGTTAGGAAGGAAGTATTAACAGTCGGTTTTCGAAGCCTGAAAAATTGGCAAGTGTAAGGATCTAAGTAACTCTGACAAGGGGCAAATAGTGATGGCTAGACGACTGGGTCAGAGCATCTCCAAAAGGGCTATCAATGGCTATGATAGAAAAGTGTCAGAGAACACAGTGCATCACAGGTTGCTGCGTATGGGGCTGGGTAGCCACATACCAGTGAGAGTGCCAATGCTGACCCCTGTTCACCACCAAAAGAGCCTACAATGGGAATGTGAGCAACAAAACTGGACCATGGAGCAATGGAAGAAGGTGGCCTGGTCTGATGAATCATGCTTTCTTATATGTCATGTGGACAGGCCAGATGCGTGTGCTGTGCTTACCTGAGGAAGAGATGGCACCAGGATGCAATATGTGATGCTCTGGGCAATGTTCAAGTGGGAAACCATGGCATTCATGTGGAGGTTACTTTGACACGTACCACCTACCTACACATTCTTGGAGAAAAATTTCACCCTTTCATGGCAATGATAGTCCCCAATGCCAGTGGCCACTGTCAGCAGGATAACCCTGCCACACTACAAAAATTGTTCAGGAATGGTTTGAGGAACATGACAGAATTCAAGGTATTGACTTGGCAGCCGCAACCTTCTACGTAGAATAAAGGGGCGGAGCTACCAGAGGGCATTGCAGGTTTCATTTAGCTGAATGGTCAATGCGAAGAGAGGATACAATGTTTATGGTGTTCAAGGATGTGGGGTAGTGTGTGCTACCTTTTCATTTCTGTTTGGTAAAAACAATAGTGTTTGATTTGAGATACTACTCTACAAAAATGAGGTACTATATACTCGTATGGTATATATTACATGGTATTCAACAAAACTTTGCAAAGGTCCATGTACATAAACTTCCTTGATTGTCAGGATAAACTATCATGATTGAATGGAGACAATAGTTATTTTTTTAAACCATTAATGATTAGTTATGACTATTCTGTAAATCAGACAATTCAATGTGGTTATGTTTTGTGGTGGCCCATCATGTTACCACTTTTGAATAGGGGAAATAAAATGGAGGAAAAAAAAAAATCTTAGAGCCCATCTGCTTTCTGATTTAATTTCTGTAGCAAGTTTCTGAATCAATGAACTGCTTTCAATGTACATAAATGCATGCAACAGAAGATCTGCTACAGAATATGAGCTAGACTATTGTTTATCGGCTCTGCTACAGCATGTCATGAGCTCAGTTCAGTTCACTGAAATCCTTTATCCGGGTCTGCATATGGACCGTGCTCCACCAGATGAAGACCCCCAATGATATAGTTTGAAGTGCATACCTCATACTTTGAGATGAAGCTACTAAGTTCTTCCCAGCAGCTAAAGATAACAGAAGGAAGCTATTCATGAAAATGACAGAAGCTTTACAAATTAAACAATGAATTCATTTGCCGTACGTTGAAGCGTGTAACAGGATGAAGTAGCGTTGGCAGGCCTTGTGGCCTGGTAGAAATCGGGCTTGGAGAAATCTAGTTTGTGGTGCATTATTCATCATCCATCCAGCCTCCGGATATAAAATGCTTCAAGGGAAGCTTGTTAAATGTAATCTCACTTCAAGAGCCACAACTCCGCAAAATCAGGTTTATTTTTTTCAGGCCCCTCTTGGAGTCAAATCAAATCAGGTTCCAAAGACTTCTCATTCCCAAAGCCCAGCATGACCAGGAGGCAAGCGTTCAGGGCTGGTGGGATGTATTAATACATCATGAGCATGTTAACACACACAGTATTGTGCCTGTGAGCAATGTGCAATGTTCAGTTAACCTGTGGTTATCAAAAACAAAAATGATAAAACATACCATTGAACCAGTATATACTGTACATTTTAGTTAACCAGTGGTGTATCCAGTGGCTGGGATCAGAACAATTAGGAAAAAAATCTGGCAGTCAAACATGACTCCTGCTGCCTGCTGTTCAAATGAACAGAAATCTAGTCAAAGTTTTAGAAGAGAGCTGTATATAGGGATCAAGGTTCAAATTCAGAGCAGCAAGCTAGAATCAGATTTACACTTTAATAAATGCTTGGATCTGACTTTTACAGTTTAATGAATGTTCTGACAGCCCTGACCTTGTTCGCAGATGCTTAATAAATATGGGTTCTGGCTTGCTGAGAATGGGTCACAGAAATGCCACTAGTACTCGCTTAGGGCAACTTCTGCTCACTCTCTTTTTCTCACAGCACCATTCTTTAATTACCATCTATAATTTGCATCCAATTGATCAGCATTATTGACAAATAGATTAAAAGTAAAGGGAGGGCAGGGGCTACAAAAAAAAAAAAAAAAAAAGGTTCATTAATCGTTGAAAATACAGAGGGGGCATCATACAAAATTTTGCACTAATCAATAACACTCACACTTACATACAGGGCACATTTACATTAAATATACAGTATCTCACAAAAGTGAATACACCCTCACATTTTTGTATATATTTGATTATATAATTTCATGTGACAACACTGAAGAAATGACACTTTGCTACAATGTAAAGTAGTGAGTGTACAGCTTGTGTAACAGTGTAAATTTGCTGTCCCCTCAAAATAACTCAGACAGCCATTAATGTCTACACCGCTGGCAACGAATGTGAGTATACTCCTAAGTGAAAATGTCCAAATTAGGCCCAAAGTGTCAATATTTTGTGGGGCCACCATTATTTTCCAACACTGCCTTAACCCTCTTGCTTATAGAGTTCACCAGAGCTTCACAGGTTGCCACTGGAGTCCTCTTCAACTCCTCCATGACGACATCACGGAGCTGGTGGATGTTATAGACCTTGTGCTCTTCCACCTTCCGTTTGCAGATGCACCACAGATGCTCAATAGGGTTTAGGTTTGGAGACATGCTTGGCCAATCCATCACCTTCACCCTCAGCTTATTTAGCTAGGCAGTGGTTGTCTTGGAGGTGTGTTTGGGGTTGTTATCATGCTGGAATACTGCATACTGATCATGCTCTGCTTCAGTATGTCACAGTACATGTAAATGCGCAGCAAGAACAGATATTGCACTTAGCAGAGCAATTGACACACATGGGTCAACCCACACGTCATGTCACCGCCGCTTGCGTACATTCTGCTACTGCCACCTTCGCACATTCAGTCACCACCTGTTGCGCACTTTGCGCCACTGCCCATGCCGGAGAGGTATGCTGGTGAGCCAGAGCGATGTAAGGGTTTATTACTACAGTGTTCGCTGTTTTTCGACAGTTACTCCGACATGCCCAAGCTCCGTAAATCATGCACTTCATGGAGCTCCTAACTGGACGTGCCTTGTTATGGGCTATGGCACAGTGGGAGTGGCTATGGCAGAGTGGGCGCCTGCCCCTCGCTAGCGGACTTCAGTTCCCGCTACCAGCGTGCCTTTGATCATTCCCCTGACGGATGGGGGACCGGCCAGGAGCTCATGAAAATCACGCAAGGCGTTCCATACCATTGCGGAACAGAGCGGGCGGAACAAGCCAGCTCTCAAGACAGCGTTCCGTCAGGGGCTGAATCCAGAGTTGGTGAAGCAGTTCGCATGTCAGGATGAACAACTCACCCTCAACGCACTCATTGACCTCGCGATTCGTCTGGACCAATTACGCCGGCCCAACCGCCCCACGCAGTGGGGCTCCTGCTCCTCGTACCAGAAGCCGCAGCGGGACCCATGCAGTTAGGACAGGCTTGTCTTCACAAGCAGGAGAGGGAGAGACCGCGTTGTGAGTCCTGCTGCTTCTACTGTGGCGAGGACAACCACCTCATCAGTCAGCGCCCTCACAAGAAGCCGCAACCTGCCGGGGGGAGTGGGGAGAGCCGACCCCATCGTAAAACGGTGAGTTCAACCCAAGCACACGCATTGCACGTATTCATGTTGCCTGTCAAGATTGAACACTCAGGGCCGTCTACTGTGCTTACACTGGTGATCGACTGAGGAGCTGCCAGCAACTTCATAGGCCTTCCCGTTCGTCCCCTACTCCAGCCACACCATATTCAGTCCATCGACGGATCTCCCAGAGGCGCGCAGGATCATCTCCCACTGTACTCCAGGTTAGTGCCCTCCACCAGGAAACCATAGTCCTGTACGAGACTGTCTCCACCAGGGACCCCATCATTCTAGGCCTGCCCTGGTTGGAGGCCCAGGTTTCTTGGGCGGACAGAGAGATTACCCAGTGGTCACCATACTGCCTCAGTAACTGCCTGAACGTCCTCGTTGTCCCATTGGCAGCCACAACAGTGGAGTGCCCCACGACACTCACCCCAGTCAGAGTTCCTCCCGAATATCAGGACCTCAGGGAGGTATTCAGCAAGGAGAGAGCTCCTACGATTGCGAAATCGAGCTCATTCTCGGAGCCAGCCCACCTCGAAGTCGTGTATACCCTCTCTCCCAAGCTGAACATCTGGCAATAGAGGAGTATATTCAGGAGGCACTTCAACAGGAATACATTAGGCCTTCCACATCCCCCACTTCCGCGGTTCTTCTTCGTCGAGAAAAAGGGAGGGGGCCTACGACCATGTATCGATTACCGGAGCCTAAAAACAAGTTTCAGTCAAGTACTGGTATCCCCTGCCGCTAGTACCTGCAGCCCTCAAACAGCTAAGTTCCACGACCATTTTTACTAAGCTGGACCTGCATAGCGCATACAACCTGGTTCGCTTCCGGGAGGGGGACGAGTAGAAGACGGCATTTAGCACCACCTCAGGTCACTTCGAGTACTTGGTCATGCCTTATGGGCTCGCCAACGCCCCCTCGGTGTTCCAGTGTCTTATTAATGATGTCCTGAGAGACATGCTGGGGAGGAGCGTCATTACATACATTGATGACATCCTGGTGAATTCTGCGTCCCTACAGGAACATATCAGCCACGTCCGGCAGCTATTGCACAGTCTCCTGCAAAATCAGCTTTATGTAAAGGCCGAGAAGTGTGAATTCCACCAACACATGATCTCCTTCCTGGGATATAACATCAGCCCGAAGGGGGTCAAGATGGACCGACAAAGTTGAAGCGGTGGTGGAATGGCCCATGCCCCGAACCTTAAAGGAGGAATTGCAATGGTTCCTCGGCTTTGCAAATTTTTACTGATGGTTCATTCAAGGGTTAAGTACCATAGAACACCCCCGACGACCCTCCCATGTGGCAAGCCAAGGCGGCTCGTTTGGACCCGAGCCACCCAGGAGGCCATGGAAAAGCTGAAGAGGACCTTCACCACGGCTCCCATCCTCAGGCACCCTGCTCCTTCTAGACCCTACGTCATGGAGGTTGATGCCATGGATGCAGGAGAAGGGGCAATACTCTCACAGAGGCTCTGACACAAGCCCAAGCTCCACCCGGTGCCGTTCTTCTCCCGCAAGTTATCCTCAGCAGACCGCAATTATGATGTGGGGAATAGAGGGCTAACGGACGGGCTAACGGACAGGTAGAGCGGGCAAACCAAGAGGTTGCTAGGTTCCTCCGGACCTTCTTTACCACGAACCTAGAGGATTGGGGTCAATTCATTCCCATGGGCAGAGTATGCACAGTATACACAGCTCACCCCCTTTCAGTGTTTCTTGGGCAACCAGCCACCCTTATTCCCTTGGAACGCCAACCTCACTGACTCGCCATCTAATGCAGGCCTCACGCACTGCCAAACGAAAGGCGGATAGTCACCAGACGGACCATCCCCAATTACCAACCCTGGGACAGAGTGTGGCTCTCCATGAAAGACCTGAAACAGCCACTCCCATGCAGGAAACTTAACCCCAGGTATAATCGGCCCCTTCAGAATCAAGGAACATTAATGAGATCACGTACCGACTGGAATTGCCCAAGCACAGCCACATTGCTCCGACATTTCATGTCTCTCTCCTTAAACCAGTTATCCCGGGTCTATTAGCCACAGCGGTGATGGGTGACTCCCCACCGGAGCAGTTAGAAATTGACGGCCAACCAGCTTACCGCATCCAAACTACAGGTGTGTAAACTAGAGTACCTGGTGGACTGGGAAGGATATGGCAAAAGCAGGACCGTGGTGGAGAGGGAGGCCTCAAAGCAATTCAGCTCCCGGAGGGACCCCTTCAGGGGGGCTCTGTCACGTTGCTGCGAACTCGCAACTACAGTTCCCAGAGAGCAGCGTGAACTACAAACATGGCCGACGAGGACTACACTTCCTATACACGCACACGCTCGCATTCACTAGAATTCTGATTGCGGACACCTGCACTAAATCTCAGACGCACACACATAGTATTTAGGTCAGGCTGAGAACAATGGTTACCTGCAAAGTAAATGCTCAGCAGTCTCATCTCCATCGTTCACCAAGCCTTTGTCTTTGTTTTGGATTTTCCTGGTTCTCGGATATATTGCCTGTATTTGGATTACGAGTCCCTGCCTTGCCCAGTTTTGACACTTCGCCCCATCGCCTGGCCTCCATCAGTTTTCCGAATTCACCTTCAGCCTGATCCTCTCCTTCCTGTCTCTGCACCGCTCGTGCTTACTTCCACACAAGGTATCATAACTGTAGAAAGGGTGGCACTTTTAGGGTGCTGTAGGCCATGGTATCTATAAAGCTAAATGCTTCTAAAAAATGAAGACTGTTAAAGCAATAAAATGCAGTCTATAAAATATTTGCTCTGCATTTTGAAGTGACCTGGACTTTTCCTATTTTTTTGTTAAAAATTCTGATTGTAAAGAACTAATTTAGTTTGCACCTGATTGACCCCCGAAGCACTTTCTGTTTTGCTGTCTTGTGTTTCCCCCACCGCCCCCTTTTCTGCCACCTTGTATATGATTATGGATCAACTCTAGCCATGTCAAGCAATGAAAACAAAACTTCTAGAAAAGCTACAACAATTTAGTATCTGACTCCATATTATTTTTGCTCAATGTGCCAAAATCAATTCAGCTCTTTTAGGCCAAACTACTGGGAATAAACAGAAAGAAAGGGAGAATTTAATGATTACCATGATTACAGAATACACACACACACACACACACACACACACACACACACAGGCACAGCAGGGTATATTCTATTGTGAATTAGATTAAGTCAGTCCCCTGAAAATTTAATTTCAGGTGTTTATGAGGAAAATTATGAAGTCGTGCAATATTGTGGATCCACGCTGCCAGGACACAAAAGATTGAATGATTGTTGAACAGTCTTGATCCCATGATTTACCCTCTTGGCTCTAAGCAATGCATAATGTACATAATACTCAATGTCTGTTAAGAAGCCTATTAAAATTCTAATTTCTGAAAGCTGTTATTGCTGAAGGGAATCAAATGGGTCTCTAAGTTGCTCAAGCTACAGCAACACAATGTACGCATAAGCTTTCAGAAACTTCACCACACAATGCAAAATGACAATGCAGTGAGACTGGCTCAACAGGTCAATGCAGAAGATTTATAACAATAAAAGCCTCTTTTTAAGTGTAATGCAGTGAGATTCAAATGCAAATCATAATTTTGTACAATTATATTACAATAAAAAAAGTATAAAAGTATATCCTTTTGACCCAATAGAGAATTAGCAGTAAATATCGTTTTAAAATTCCCATTTTATATAATTTTAATGGGTAAAGGCATTAAGTTGTGTGGTTAGAGAAAAACATCTGCTGACAGACCTAAGAGCCAAAGAATGTAATTAAAACATTTCTATTTAAAAAAAAAAGAAAAGAAAAAAAGAAAAAGTAAATTAAAAAGTGAGGTGACTGGGACTTTCTGCATTTTTTTTTCTGCATTTTTTTTCCTGCAATTTCTGCATACTTGAAACATACATACTTGCAAAAATTTGTATGGTTAACCTACAAAGCACTACTTACCTATTATTTATTTCAATATCTCAGTAATACTGCAACCTTGAAATTATATGGTTCTACATGAAATTTCTATGATATTGAGCCATAAAGTTTGGACCTTCAATAAATTCAGAGAAGTTAAGTGTAAATAAATAAATAAATAAATAAATAAATAAAAGCTTTTTGACTATTTGAATGTTACACATTGAAGCAATATTTTGGTACAACTTCTCATACACATTCAGTGGCATGTACAGAACACATTTATAACTAAGCATTTTTTTGTTTTTGTTTTTTTCACATTCAAATAGAACACTTATTCCAAGGTCTTGAATTGAATGATATCTACAGTACAACTGGCATTTATAATACATATATAAACACTGCACAATTCTTTTATAAAGCAGTGCTGGGGGATTTACTATAGGCTTCGGCTTAAATGTATAAGGTGACAATGCATATACTGTATAGTATGCGTCTTTGTCCTTACAGGAAAGAGTACCATGGCAAGACTGTTTGTAATTCCTTGGTTCTTATTTTGAAGCTTTGTACACATGTAAAGTATACATTCAATTTGATCAGCTGATGTCTGGGTATTATGGAAATATGTATAGATATAGAAGGTCTACATCAGTGGTCCCCAACCCCCGGGCCGCGGACCGGTACCGGTCCGTGGGTCATTTGGTACCGGGCCACACAGAAAGAATAAACATTATTTCCGTTTTATTTATTATCCTGGTCTGAACGATGTTTTATTTTGAAAAAAAAAAAGACCGGATTCTCTCCGTTACATCCGTCTATGACTCACTCTAGACTTATGTCAAGACGCTTGTCTCGGTCACGTGATACGGTAAGCATTAGGGGGCAGAGCGGATGTCACTCATGTTATGTTGTTGGCGTGATCTTACTAGGACACTACTAATAAAGTTGCGATTTCACATTGGATCTACGTTTATTATTATATATATTTTTTAAATTAATAAAACCCCAGTTTTTATGCCGGTCATATCATTTTATTTTGTTGTATTATCCGCCACACCGGTCCGTGAAAATATTGTCTGATATTAAACCGGTCCGTGGCGCAAAAAAGTTTGGGGACCACTGGTCTACATTACCTTGAAAGCATGATATGTAGCTTTAGTCGTCATAAATCACAGATTTTTCTCTGCCCGCGGATTGAAAAATAACAAAGTAAAACTATTCTACAAGGTTATGGTAGTTTGTAGCTTGTGTTTACTTGTGGTATTAATTTACAAGGATAATTAGATTGTCTTCGGGAGTAATTAAACAATGTCATGAGTGACTGAAAATTAGCAGATAGAGTTGAGGAAAATAATACAATATTGTACCTGATACACATGCTGCCCTCTCCACATCATGACCAACGTCCTCAAATGATCTGCAGAGACAAAGGCCACAGGTTATTAAAATGCACTTGAGACAATGACAAGCAGAAACAGAAGAGGGATGTGGGGATGAACAGGAAGACAGAAAGAAAGAGTGAGACAATCAGGAAAAGGATGACACAAAAAGAGATGGATGGAGGATAAACAACTGCATTTTTATGAGACTGTCAGAGAGGGTGACTGGAGCAATTGATTATTAGTCTTGCAGTGTTCGGAAAGCCCACTGTAACCTGTCTCTGTGAAGCCATGCTCAGGAGATTGATGTACAACAGAGGAATTATATTTTAAAGCAAGCATATCTGCTGCTGAAAAGCTCCTCACACTTTCTCACGCACTCTCCATTTCATACATGTGCTTAGTATTTTCTAGAAGCCCTGTTTTACAAAGATCCCAAATAAAGGGTCATAATTTGTATGTGCAATCCTGATACATTGTATTGGGTCTGTGGCTCAGCTGACATATGGGTTATTTTAATATGTACAGTTATTAAATCTAAATGGTGCTACATACTCTTCAAGCAAATATACAGTAGCAACATCATTGCAGTTTTGAAGCACTGAATTCTATGATCTTGTATGCAGGAGATAAAGTAAATACACTTCCCAAAAGGTAAGATGGCAGGTGGATACGTCATCTCAATCCTTCACAGGTTTAGGAAAAATCAAATACAACAGTTCCAAACAGTCTCGATATAATGATAATCAAGGTTTTCTCATCCATTCTCTCTTCAACAACTTTCAATGGATAGTCGCTAAACATCACTAGATGATGTCATGTGCTAATTAGCATATTCATTACGTCATCGCATTGTAATTGCATTCTGCCTAGAATCTGTTTGCTTATTTCCTACTCTCTGTGATCACATACTGTATTTGAAAGCAACTGAATTCCCAATAAAGCTGTTCTCATTTCCATATTTCTCTGTTTCTGTTGTCAGACAAAAGAACAAGGATAAAATAGTGACTGAAATGCATCCCATTAAAACTACATGGTAACCAGCAGTCACTTCCAAGCCATTTCCAAGCTGCTGCTCTGCACTGACAAAATCCTCATTTATAAACACGACGTCGACTGACAAAATCACCACACACAAAGTTAAAGACAATGTGATTTTAGCTACATGTAAAATGATTCATTCACTTCTAACTCTTGCTGAGTGTATGTGCTGCTCCTCTCTGCCACTCACTGAACAGAATAGATGCAGAGAGAGGTGTATCAGCAGAACGAAATCAGGTTTGCCCAAAAAGTTGCTAGATTTGTCGCTAGGTGCTTTTTTGAAGGGAAAAAAGTCACTAAAAAGGTCTGATAAGTGCTCAGGAGCTGTCTGTCACAATGCGTGAGTGAGTAGTTTGAGCATGGGGAAGGGCTGCAGCGAGGAGTAGAGTTGGGGGACTCGAGTCCGATTATGAATGAACTCGGGTAAATTTGTACTTGAACTTGGACATTTTGGAAATTTTTCAGAGTAGAGTTGAGTGTCACGTGCAACATGAAAAGACAGATAAAAATGAATATCATACATTTAAGATAAGAAATTAATGAATGTCTCCCTGTCTGACCAGGGGGTTTTCTATGCACACACACACACATACTTAAAACGCACGCACAGAAAGCCGCCTCATCATGCGAGTGCTGAACTGAGTTCTCTTTAGCAGTTTATTATGCTTGGACGGGCAAATAAATACACACACATCATGTACAATTGCAGGTCTGGCCTGTGCATTAAGTCTTAAAGTGACAGCAGACTAATAAACCTGCTGCTGTCTGTGTCATTAATGTTAATAAACAAAAGACAAAGAGAAAATCACTCATTCATTTGATTGAAGTAAATTTAATAAGAATCACTGTATGTCTATTTTACTTAACATTTAATTGCTTGATTCAAGTTCCATAGTATTTAATTGACTACT
Source organism: Ameiurus melas (assembly GCA_012411365.1). Classification (NCBI taxonomy): domain Eukaryota; kingdom Metazoa; phylum Chordata; class Actinopteri; order Siluriformes; family Ictaluridae; genus Ameiurus; species Ameiurus melas. The sequence continues at coordinate 23,163,280 of CM022758.1, read as the reverse complement.
ACTGATAGACCTACCTGAGAAAACGTATCGTCATCACGAAATAAAATTGTAGTCATATCGCCCACCCCTAAACATTAGCATTTAGTGATTTCAGTCTTGAATTTCTCGAAAAATGTGAAATGTATTTCATTTTAGGAATTAAACTGAAAACAAAGTTACAAGAACAGAGCTGTGTTCAGAAATGCGTAGACAGATTAAAAGCAGTAATAAAGCATGAAGCTTGCTGTTATGACATGCTGCTAAATGTAACTCTACTCTGTACTCTCCCTCTCTCAGCCTATATAACTGTAGGACAGACGCATCACATAATGTCAGCTTGAACTAGAGGACACAATATAGTGTGATTCAATAGCAAAACAGGTTCATTTGTATTTTCATATACTTGTAATATAATAAAAGGTTCTACATATACCTCTATATCCCTTTTTTAATTTGAAACCTTTTTTTGATAGGAAGCTAACTGAGGTGCTGAGGACATGAAAAAAAATTAATGGCAATGGAAGATGTTATAGTGGTATTTTTTGTTACATTTATGTTGCCATTAGTTTGTCAAGGTTAAAATATAAATTTAACAGCTCACTGTTGAGGATACAATTACAATTTCAAATCTTTTTTCAATTTCACTACTTTCTGGACTCGATTGGTTAAGGACTTGGTCTCAACTTGAATTCGACAAAGGCGGACTCGCACCCAACACTTGCAGAGAGTCATATTTTAAATGAAAGGATTGTATTTATATTCTATCAAAAATAAACACTTAAGCTATTTAGCTATTTTTAAGGTTTTCCAGTACTCAAATTTCAAAAAGTCAAACTCAAGCACTTCAAGCACCTTGTATGAACCCTTTCTTTTTGATGTGAAGATAATCACATACTAGTGCTGGGAAAATGCAGCAAAAATATCACATCTCAAGATTTGAAAACATATTTATGATAAGATATATACCACAATATATAATTTGCTGAAGGTAAAATAAAACGTCCAGTCAGTTACTTTTTACGTTAAGAAAAAAAAATCATAAAAAGCACTGCCACCTGATGATACGTAAAAAACAAAAGTACATCATGATGTTATTGCATCACAGTATCGAAATCACATCAGCATATTGCACAGTCCTATTGTGTATTACACAAAACTGCTAATGCAACTGATGACTTCTGACATGAGCACATATTTCTAATTCAATTTCATATAATTTCTTGTGTCATAATGAGAATGAGATTCAGAGAATCTAATAACCTGTACAATAACGATGAAGCAAATTTGCATGAGTTTTTACACACAAACCTTTAGTAAATCAGTGCCTCTAAACATATGTATGACATTATGATGGGCTTCATACCAATCAAAAGATAAGAACTGCTATGCTCTAGGGGAGAAAGTCCTCAGGTATGGCTTAAATATAAAAGCTAAGATATACATATTGTTAAAATAGAATTACCATTTACAGAATACCTTCTAATTAATAACAGTGATTTTAGCAAATTGGCATGTTATAGAAATCAACAGAAATCAGCTGAAAGTGTTTTAAATCCATTCATCACCTTGTACCTGTAACACTTTGTGTATCTGTACATCAAATTACAGACATTGTTCTCTTTGAACTGAACACTCTGAACATGTATTATAATTCAGTCATAATTAATTAATCAGTTATTTCTGTAATGTCCATTAGGTCTTATTTAAATAATTCCCAGCGTTTTTCATCCTCACTGCAGTTTCAGTGCAAGAATCATCAATTGTGCGTTCTGCTAATAGACACATCAAAATTTGCTAAAGTTTCACAAATATAAATCCCTTACATACCTTACTTTCTTCAGTAACTACTATACGCATTGACCACTTTATTAGGAACACCTGCTCATTCATGCACTTATCTAATCAAACAATCATGAGGCAGCAGTGTTATGCAGCTACAGGTCAAGAGCTTCAGTTAATGTTTATATAAAACATAAAAATGGGGAAAATGTGATCTCGGTGGCTAACAGTGGCATGGTTGTTGGTGATGGGCTGGTATTTTAGGAACTGCTGAGCTCCTGGAAATTCCCACAAATCACACTGTAGAGTTCACACAGAATGATGTAAAAATAGGTTATTTGAGCTTTCCTGCCAGCAAAATTGTTGCTCACTGGATGTTTAAATTTTTTGCAACTGTGGTCAGCAGAAAAGCATCTCAGAATACACTGTTACAGCCTTTAGGTGGATGGGTTGCAACAGCAGAAGACGGCCACATCAGATTCCAAAACCATCAGCCCAGAACAGGAATGTGAAGCTACATGGGCACAGACTCCCTGAAACTGGATGGTTGACGATCTTGTGGAATCCATGCTACAAAAAACTGGGGTGACTGACAGCAAAGGGGGTCCTGACATGTTCCTAATAAACGGCAGCGTAGTGTATACTTATTCAGTAAGTGTTAATGAAGAGGAACGCAAGTCTGACAGCTCCTGGGAGTTTAAAAGGTTAAATACCGGAGCCATTGTCACAGAAAGATCAGAAGGAATTGTATCTAAAGAAACAATTTTGACCTAATTAATATGTCAGTGAATGTCATTCACCTTTATTGTTTCTGCTTATCTTTTCTCTTCTGAAAAAAAAGAAGCTCATATGAATAACATGCCTCTATGATTGTACTGTCATGGAGCGTGTGATGGTTACACTGGGTAATAATGTCTCACTCATTCAGCAAGGAAATATTTAGATTATCAGTTCATTGCACTCATATGTAAATAAGCTGTCTGCTGTAATGATGAATGTGCTCTGTTCTGTGAGCCTCTGCTGAAAAGGCCTTGTAATAATAAAAACTGAAGTCGAATTCCTTGGTTTTAATTTCGCAAATTCCTCAGCAACTGTTGCAATGACCGTAAACAATGTTATTATTCACTATTCCCATTATGATATATTCATTCTTTTTTTTAAACTTTGCCAAGAGGAACAGTTATTACTGCGATATTAATTGCTACAGACAGCTGATGAACTACTGGCATGGAACTGCAGGGTAATTAAGGAGGCAGATTCATCATATTTAGTGTCGTAGCAGTGACAGTGTGACAGGACTGAGACTGGGAGAGGTGCTCCCAACTGAGATGAAAGAGATTCAAACCACTTTGAAGATCTGTCAAGACTGGAACGCTGTAACGTTCCTCCATATACTCTTCTCTGCAAATAATGTTTAGGGAAATAGAGAATTCAGCCAATGTTGATTGGAAATTAAATGAATAAAACAAGGGAAGGCAACTCGGTGGCTTAATGTTACTGATCTGATCGGAAGGCTGTGATGCCAAATCCAAACACTGAGAAGTTGCCTCTATTAAACTCTTAAACCTCAGCTGTTCCGTTGCATCCTCTCGCAGCTGTAAGTCAAACTGTATAAAAGCATCTGCTAAATGAACAATCGCAAATATTAAAATAAAGATGTGAGAATTCAAAAGAAATTAAATTGCAAGTCTCTTACTCTAATCATACACTACAATACCATAATTTATCCAATGCCTTCTCTTGTATTAGCTCTGGTTTCCAATTAAGTACCTTAAATGGTTCTATCTTTTTTCAACATTTTGTAGCTAATTGCCTATGCCTTTTCTACATACAGTGGTGTGAAAAAGTGTTTGCCCCCTTCCTCATTTCCTGTTCCTTTGCATGTTTGTCACACTTAAGTGTTTCGGAACATCAAACCAATTTAAACAATAGTCAAGGACAACACAAGTAAACACAAAATGCAATTTGTAAATGAAGGTGTTTATTATTAAAGGTGAAAAAAAATCCAAACCATCATGGTCCTGTGTGAAAAAGTGATTGCCCCCCTTGTTAAAACATACTATAACTGTGGTTGTCCACACCTGAGGTCAATTTCTCTAGCCACACCCAGGCCTGATTATTGCCACACCTGTTCACAATCAAGGCATCACTTAAATAGGAGCTGCTTGACACAGAAAGGTCCACCAGAAGATCCTTAAAAGCTACACATCATGCCGAGACCCAAAGAAATTCAGGAACAATTGAGAGAGAAAGTAATTGAGATCTATCAGTCTGGAAAGGGTTATAAAGCCATTTCCAAAGCTTTGGGAATCCAGCGAACCACAGTGAGAGCCATTATCCACAAATGGCGAAGACATGGAACAGTGGTGAACCTTCCCAGGAGTGGCCGGTCGCCCAAAATTACCCCAAGAGCGCAGCGACGACTCATCCAAGAGGTCACAAAAGACCCCACAACAACGTCCAAAGAACTGCAGGCCTAACTTGCCTCAGTTAAGGTCAGCGTTCATGCCTCCACCATCAGGAAAAGACTGGGCAAAAATGGCCTGCATGGCAGTGTTCCAAGGAGAAAACCACTGCTGAGCAAAAAGAACATCAAAGCTCGTCTCAATTTCTCCACAACACATCTTGATGATCCCCAAGACTTTTGGGACAACATTCTGTGGACCGATGAGACAAAAGTGGAACTCTTTGGAAGGTGTGTGTCCAAATATATCTGGCGTAGAAGGAACACTGCATTTCATAAAAAGAACATTATACCAACAGTAAAATATGGTGGTGGTAGTGTGATGGTCTGGGGGGCTTTTTGCTGCTTCAGGACCTGGAAGACTTGCCGTGATAAAAGGAACTATGAATTCTGCTGTCTACCAAGAGATCCTGAAGGAGAATGTCCGACCATCTGTTCGTGTACTCAAGCTGAAACGAACTTGGGTTCTGCAGCAGGACAATGATCCCAAACACACCAGCAAGTCCACCACCGAATGGCTGAAGAAAAACAAAATGAAGACTTTGGAGTGGCCTAGCCAAAGTCCTGACCTGAATCCTATTGAGATGTTGTGATATGACCTTAAAAAGGCCGTTCATGCTCGAAAACCCTCTAATGTAACTGAATTAGGACAATTCTCCCCAAAGATGAGTGGGCCAAAATTCCTCCAGGACGCGGTAAAAGCCTCATTGCACGTGATCGCTGTGGTGTTTGCAGTTGTTGCTGCTAAGGGTGGCCCAACCAGTTATTAGGTTTAGGGGCAATCTACTTTTTCACACAGGGCCATGATGGTTTGGGTTTTTTTTCACCTTTAATAATAAACACCTTCATTTACAAATTGCATTTTGTGTTTACTTGTGTTGTCCTTGACTATTGTTTAAATTGGTTTGATGTTCCGAAACACTTAAGTGTGACAAACATGCAAAGGAACAGGAAATGAGGAAGGGGGCAAACACTTTTTCACACCACTGTACATCCAACCATCCGTCTGAGATAAAAATTAGTGTGATATCTCAAGAACGAGTGGTCGATTTTTTATGTAGGATTTACATGGAAGTGATTAGATTTTGGAATTGATCCAAACAAGGTCAAATGTCTGAAATAGTTTTTCTTCCATTGCTTCCTTTGTGTTTGAAGTACATTTTAAGGGTATTTTTAAGGGCATAGAAGTGAGCAACAGGACAAACTATATTTGTTAGCAGGGAGTTCTATTTGTTTTGGTTAATATTTTACTTTTTAAATGTAAGCTAATGTATTATACTGTATACTTATATTACTGCTTAAAAGAAAAATTAGTGCACATGCACAAATAATATTGGCAGCAATTGTCACTTACAAGTGACAAAGTGTAAGTGGCATCAGGGACATGTCACCTGCTAGTGTGAACACAGGGTGAGAAAGTTGCGGATCACAAGCACGCGTTACAACACCGTGGTCAGTTTTGTTGCTCGTGACCTGAGCACTTAGAAGGCAGTTCAGTACTATGGAGAGAACCACAATAACCTCTCTGTTCTCTGTGTGAATCTCTCCAGTTAACATCCACAAAGCACTACAGACAAATATTCAGCACACAGTGGTGGTGTGACTTTTGATCTGCTATACAGGTATTGGCCATAGAATTATACCAGTATTGGAACATTTTTGCATGAGAAAACACTAAGCATTCAATATAATTCAAACAGAATGCATGAGCAAATGAAAAAAAATAATAAATTAGACATGATTTTCTTTTACAGAATCCACATTATTAACAATACCATGCTGCAGTGTCTCTATTTCAGCAACCTTTCACTCCGCTACTCTCACCTCCAAAGTGGCGTCATTGGTCGGTTAGTAATAAAAATGTATGTGATTACCTGTTAAAGAGGTGATAATATTTGCACAATGTATTTTTTTTTTTTTGATGCGAAATGATTAACTACTGTGTAGTCCAGGGTCTATGGGTGCACCGAATCTACTCTTAACTATGAAGGCTATTGCTGGAAAGACCATTCGCTTAGATAATTAACGATGCTCTGCACCAGTTATGATGTCCATATCCTCCAAGTAACAATGTGGTTAGCAAAGATCGTAGCCTGAAATAAAATGCTCTACATTAGAGACAAGTAGCTGTTACTGTATGCTGTATTTGGCCTGCTTGTTTGTGTTTCATGATTAAAAATCAGAATATGTTTGGTAGATTATGATAATCACGGTTCCGTTTCACTTGCAATATAAGAGTAGATGTTAGCTCCCTTCACAAATAACACAATATGACCTATTTGGAAATATACAGACAGTATTTACGATATTTTGACTTTTAAAAACCATCAATCATCTAAAACATGGTTGTCAAACGTACAAGTCTGGCCCGATAGAGGGTTCAATCCGGCCCGCAGGACGAATTTTGAAAGTGAAAAAAAAATATATGCATAAAAGACACAAACTTGTCATTTTTAATAAAATGCTATTCCTAAATTATCCGCTAGGGGGTAAAAGACGCGGCACATCTCTGGGACTGAACAGCAGATGGCAGCAATAAGACGTCTGCGGTTTGTTATCACGGAGTAGTCTACTCTATTTTGTACTCGTCCCCACACCCTCATTAGCCAAAATGTCTGAAAAGTGGATACAGAGTGTAGAGTTTTCCATGAAAAATGGACCACTTACTATTTATTCACAGAGATGAATAAGTAATAGTTAAAAAAAGTGCAATTTAATGTTAGTCAACAGCTTCAGTACAAAAGAGTTTGGTTTGGTGGAATGCTATTGTTCATGCAATGCCATAGATTTTAACGTGAAATACTATATGTTTCAGTTCCAAATACCTGTGACGTTTGGTTTTTTTTGCAACTGTGAGCAGTTGTAATGCACATATATGTGAATGAGAATCAGAAGCAAATTGCACATGTTTGTCTAAAGAAATCTGAGGTTGCTCATGATATTTTATAAAAGGATATTTCATTAAATATAAATGTCTTTGCATGAAAACAAAGGTAAAAACATGGACTTCTTGTTATTTATAGGTGATTATACTATGATTTTACTGGCCCGGCCCACTTGACATCTAATTAGGCTGTATGTGGCCCCTGAACTAAAATGAGTTTGACACCACTGATCTAAAACATAAGTTGTGTTACTTACATTTCTACCAAAACATTTAGTACCATAATACACTTTAGGGCAGGCCTAAAATACCCAGCTTCTATTCACTACTTATAAAATAAAGTTAGCAAGAACATTTTCTACAGTTTCAGTATCTACTGTGTCTAAATATTTGACTCGTAGTACAATTGGTTGTAGTGGTTTAACTAAGAAACCCAGGTTTTCACTACAGAGAAGTGTTTAATTTATTACAGCGAAAAGACATTGGATAGAACAAATATACAAAAACTCTGAAAATTCCAAGAAACATACCTGCTAAAATAAATGCAGGTTGTGGGTACTTGGCAAAAAAGAAAGACAAAAATCACATTAGCTGAGAATATTAATGTTAAAGACTTGCATCATAAGCTAGCAGGGTGGCCTCATAATACACCCAGAGATCTGCAAGATGGCATATTGAAACCAAGAACAGAAATATTGGCTCAGACCATATGAAGGACACTAATTATTTAAGGACTCACCAAAAACTCCAGACACCTCACTCCATCTCACACAATTATTCAAAATGAGTGAAACACTGACTTGAATACACAAGAAGGTTTTTGGAACAGCCTGTGAAGTTTTGGGTGACAACAGCATGTCTTGAATAAGAAAAGGTCTAGACAAAAACACCATTCCCATAGTAATGTATAGAAGTAGGTCATTTCTACTGTTTTTCCTCATTTGGAAACATTATTCAGCGTGTGACTGCAATCATGATTCATAGAAACACCTGGAAATTTTGAAGAATGCCCTCAGCACACGTACTGAAATTGATTTTGAGACTTTATAGAATGACAGTGATCCAAGCATATACACGATTAAACCAACATTAATTTTAGGTTATTTTGTTATTTTATTTTGAATTATTAGACCGTACTGAGAATTTCAACACTTACGAGGTGCAAAATTAATGTCCTATATCTAGCTTGACCAACAATATCTAATAATCCAATGATTTTGTCCAGTCCATTTTGGGAGATTTGTGTAAAATGATGTCAAACTTGACTTTTTTCTTCTGCTTTTTTTGTGCTGTTCCAATGCACTTAAAGGTAATAAACATGTGTATACCAAAACATTTGTCATTGCAACACTTTTCTGGGAGAAATGGTGGATTTTCTGGAAAAGTTCCAGAGGTGCCAATAATTTCGTCCATGACTGTATGAAGCCCTAACAAACAACGCATGCTGTAGACTTTATTTGGAGCTCACAGAAACAAACCCATTTACCCATCCAAGCACATGGTTAGCCAATTACTGTAGAAATCTGACGGACAGTGAGTGAAGACTCCTTGTTGACTCTACTGAGAATGTGCACAGGAGAATACTGTTGCTGCAAGTCATGGCAATGAATGAATTCCCAGCTCTCTGCATGCAGAACCTTTTAGAGATGCTTTTACAGATCTTCACTGTGAAGGTGTGGATGTACTCACTTTTGTGTGAGATATATACAGTGCCTTGCGAAAGTATTCGGCCCCCCTTGAACTTTTCAACCTTTTGCCACATTTCAGGCTTCAAACATAAAGATATAAAATTTTTATTTTTTGTGAAGAATCACCAACAAGTGGGACACAATTGTGAAGTGGAACGAAATCTATTGGATATTTTAAACTTTTTTAGCAAATAAAAAACTGAAAAGTGGTGCGTGCAAAATTATTCGGCTCCTTTACTTTCAGTGCAGCAAACTCACTCCAGAAGTTCAGCGAGGATCACTGAATGATCCAATGTTGTCCTAAATGACTGATGGTGATAAATAGAATCCACCTGTGTGTAATCAAGTCTCTGTATAAATGCACCTGCTCTGTGATAGTCTCAGGGTTCTGTTGAAAGCGCAGAGAGCATCATGAAGACCAAGGAACCTACCAGGCAGGTAATACTGTTGTGGAGAAGTTTAAAGCCGGATTTGGATACAAAAAGATTTCCCAAGCTTTAAACATCCCAAGGAGCACTGTGCAAGCGATCATTTTGAAATGGAAGGAGTATCAGACCACTACAGAGAACTACAGCTGAGGTGGGAGAGTCTGTCCATAGGACAACAATCAGTCGTACACTGCACAAATCTGGCCTTTGTGGAAGAGTGGCAAGAAGAAAGCCATTTCTCAACGTTTGGCGTGACGTTTGGTGTGTCTCCCAGGTGGCCTGTGGCAAACTTTAGACGAGACTTTTTATGGATATCTTTGAGAAATGGCTTTCTTCTTGCCACTCTTCCATAAAGGCCAGATTTGTGCAGTGTACGACTTAATTGTTGTCCTATGGACAGACTCTCCCACCTCAGCTGTAGTTCTCTGCAGTTCATCCAGAGTGATAATGGACCTCTTGGCTGCATCTCTGATCAGTCTTCTCCTTGTCTGAGCTGAAAGTTTAGAGGGACGGCCAGGTCTTGGTAGATTTGCGGTGGTCTGATATCCTTCCATTTCAAAATGATCGCTTGCACAGTGCTCCTTGGGATTAAATGTTTAAAGCAGAAAATCTTTTGTATCCAAATCCGACTTCACAACTCCACAACAGTATTACGGACCTGCCTGGTGTGTTCCTTGGTCTTCATGATGCTCTACGCTTTCAACAGAACCCTGAGACTATCACAGCAGGTGCATTTACAACAGAAAACGTGATTACACACAGGCGGATTCTATTTATCACCATCAGTCATTTAGGACAACATTGGATCATTCAGAGATCCTCGCTGACACTTCTGGAGTGAGTTTGCTGCACTAGAAAGTAAAGGAGCCGAATAATTTTGCACTTTCCACTTCATCAATTGTGTCCCACTTGGTGTTTCTTCACAAAAAAAATTATTTTTATATCTTTATGTTGAAGCCTGAAATGTGGCAAAAAATAAGTATCAATGAGACTCTGTATATATATACACACACACACACACACACACACACATTATATACAGGTGCTGGTCATATAATTAGAATATTATCAAAAATTTTATTTATTTTAGTAATTCCGTTCAAAAAGTGAAACTAGTATAATGTTTACATTCATTACACACAGACTGATATATTTCAAGTGTTCATTCCTTTTAATTTTGATGATTATAACTGACAACTACTGAAAACCCCAAAATCAGTATCTCAGAAAATTAGAATATTGTGAAAAGGTTCAATATTGAAGACACCTGGTGCCTAACTCTAATAAGCTAATTAACTCAAAACAACTGTAAAGGCCTTTAAATGGTCTCTCAGTCTAGTTCTGCAGGCTACACAATCATGGGGAAGACTGCTGACTTGACAGCTGCCCAAAAGACGACCATTGACACCTTGCACAAGGAGGGCAAGACACAAAAGGTCATTGCTAAAGAGGCTGGCTGTTCACAGAGCTCTGTTTGCAAGCACATTAATAGAGAGGCGAAGGGAAGGAAAATATGTGGTAGTGTAAATAGTGTACAAGCAATAGGGATAACCGCACCCTGGAGAGGATTGTGAAACAAAACCCATTCAAAAATGTGGGGGAGATTCACAAAGAGTGGACTGCAGCTGGAGTAAGTGCTTCAAGAATAACCAGACGTATGCAAGACATGGGTTTCAGCTGTCGCATTCCTTGTGTCAAGCCACTCTTGAACAAGACACAGCATCAGAAGCCTCTCGCCTGAGCTAAAGACAAAAAGGACTGGACTGCTGCTGAGTGGTCCAAAGTTATGTTCTCTGATGAAAGTAAATTTTGCATTTCCTTTAGAAATCAAGGTCTCAGAGTCTGGAGGAAGAGAGGAGAGGCACCGAATCCACGTTGCTTGAAGTCCAGTGTAAAGTTTCCACAGTCAGTGATGGTTTGGGGTGCCATGTCATCTGCTGGTGTTGGTCCATTGTGTTTTCTGAGGTCCAAGGTCAACGCAGCCGTCTACCAGGAAGTTTTAGAGCACTTCATGCTTGCTGCTGCTGACCAACTTTATGGAGATACAGGTTTCATTTTCCAACAGGACGTGGCACCTGCACACAGTACCAAAGCTACCAGCACCTGGTTTAAGGACCATGGTATCCCTGTTCTTAATTGGCCAGCAAACTCGCTTGACCTTAACCCTATAGAAAATCTATGGGGTATTGTGAAGAGGAAGATGCTATATGCCAGAACCAACAATGCAGAAGAGCTGAAGGCCACTATCAGAGCAACCTGGGCTGTCGTAACACCTGAGCAGTGCCACAGACTGATCGAATCCATACCACACCGCATTGCTGCAGTAATTCAGGCAAAAGAAGCCCTAAATAAGTATTGAGTGCTGTACATGCTCATACTTTTCAGTTAGCCAACATTTCTAAATATCCTTTTTTTGTATTGGTCTTAAGTAATATTAAAATTTTCTGAGATACTGATTTTGGGATTTTCAGTAGTTGTCAGTTATAATCATCAAAATGAAAAGGAATGAACACTTGAAATATATCAGTCTGTGTGTAATGAATGTATACGTTATACTAGTTTAACTTTTTGAATGGAATTACTGAAATAAATCAACTTTTTGATGATACTCTAATTATATGACCAGCACCTGTATGTATGTGTGTGTGTGTGTGTATGTATATATATATATATATATATACACATACACACACACACACACATACACACACATATACACACATATATATACACAAAGACACACAGTATCGTCCAAAAGCGAGTACACCACTCACATTTTTGTAAATATTTGATTATATCTTTTCATGTGACAACACTGAAGAAATGACACATTGCTACAATGTAAAGTAGTGAGTGTACAGCTTGTGTCACAGTGTAAATTTGCAGTCCCTCAAAATAACTCAACACACAGCCATTAATGTCTAAACCTCTGGCAAAAAAAAAGTGAGTACACCCCTAAGTGAAAATGTCCACATTGGGCCCAATTTTCCATTTTTCTTCCTCTGTGTCATGTGACTTGTTAGTGTTACAAGGTCACAGGTGTGAATGGGGAGCAGGTGTGTTAAATTTGGTGTCATGACTCTCACACTCCCTCATACTGGTCACTGCCATGAGGTGCCATGTTGAACTTCCAAAGAACTCTCAGAGGATCTGAAAAAAAAAAAATTGTTGCTCTACATAAAGATGGCCTTGGCTATAAGAAGATTGCCAATATCCTGACACTGAGCTTCAGCATGGTGGCCAAGACCATACAGTGGTTTAAAAGGACAGGTTCCACTCAGAACAGGCCTAGCCATGGTCGACCAAAGCTGTTGAGTGCACGTGCTCAGCATCATATCCAGAGGTTGTCTTTGGGAAATAGACGTATGAGTGCTACCAGCATTGCTGCAGAGGTTGAAGGGGTGAGAGGTCAGCCTGTCAGTGCTCAGACCATACGCCGCATACTGCATCAAATTGGTCTTCATGGCTGTCGTCCCAGAAGAAGCCTCTAAGGATGATGCACAAGAAAGCCCGCAAACAGTTTGCTGAACATAAGCAGACTAAGGACATGGATTACTGGAACCATGTCCTGTGGCCTGATGAGACCAAGATAAACTTATTTGGTTCAGATGGTGTCAAGCGTGTTTGGCCGCAACCAGGTGAGGAGTACAAAGACAATTGTGTCTTGCCTACAATCAAGCATGGTGGTGGGAGTGTCATGGTCTGGGGCTGTATGAGTACAGCCGGCACTGCGGAGCTACAGTTCATTGAGGGAACCATGAATGCCAACATGTACTGTGACATTCTGAAGGAGAGCATGATTAGTATGCAGTATTCCAGCATGATAATGATCCCAAACACACCTCTAAGATGACCACTGCCTTGCTAAAGAAGCTGAGGGTGAAGGTGATGGACTGGCCAAGCATGCCTCCAGACCTAAACCCTATTGAGCATCTGTGAGGCATCCTCAAATGGAAGTTGGAGGAGCACAAGGTCTGTAACATCCACCAGCTCCGTGATGTTGTCATAGAGGAGTGGAAGAGGACTCCAGTGGCAACCTGTGAAGCTCAGGTGAACTCCATGCCCAAGAGGGTTATGGCAACGCTGGAAAATAATGGTGGCCACACAAAATATTGACACTGGGCCCAATTTGGACATTTTCACTTAGGGGTGTACTCACTTTTGTTGCCAGCAGTTTAGACATTAATGGCTGTGTGTTGAGTTATTTTGAGGGGACATCAAATTCACACTGTTACACAAGCTGTGCACTCACAACTTTACATTGTGTCATTTCTTCAGTGTTGTCACATGAAAGATATAATCAAATATTTACAAAAATGTGAGGCGTGTACTCACTTTTGTGAGATACTGTATGTATATATAAGAAGAACAAACTGTAAGCAGAAAATGCAAAAAAAAGTGTACTTCAATGGGAAAAGAAGCAGTTTAAATCTGGACTTACAGATGGAGCATATCCGAGAACCTCTCTCAGCTGGTTCCAGTTTTGGGCCACATACAAGCTAAAAGCTGAGTCATCATGCTTCTAGGCACTATTAGCTGACTGGTTCCTAGTAAAGATCTATTATTTTATAATTTCCCCAGTGTAATCATAAGCTATGTGACTATACTAGTGCTTTCTGAAATAACAGCAAGCTTTAATATTGTCTTCAACAGTTATGTCCCAGTTAAATGACAGCCAGAAGATGCATTTCAGAAATTTGGCATCAGCCGCTAGAAATCAGACAAGCCACTCCACAGTCAGTACCTCCAGCAGGAAGGTAATATCCTGTTATCTTTAAAATGCGCCAATGTGCTTCAGGTTAGTGGGTAAACAGACCAATCCCACATTGATGCCAGCTCAATTGCCAAAATGTGCTATTTTCCAACAAGCTTATTTGCCCCAATATTTGACTCCAATAATAGTCCTCATTTAGACATACTGTACAAGTCACTTAAATGTGTTTCAACCAACAAAATTACTCACAATCAGTACAGCACCAGAAAATGCAGTACACACTTTCCCCTAACTCCACAAAATATACACCCATTAACGCATTTTTGTCTTCGTCAATTACCACCAAATAGCCAGCTCTACTCGATCATACAACAGCTAACAACTGGGTAGGGCAAGGATTAACACACATTAAAACATGTAAAACCAGCCAACCATATCTTTTTGAACTGCTGCTCATGCCATGTCACACAATTGAAGGAAAATTCCATCTACCCACTTCCACATACATGAGCTCACAGATGCCTATGATTGGCTTGTGTCAACTTATTTCCCACCCAGAGAGCATGGCCAATACTGCTCCCTTGGACTCCCTACCATAGAAGGCGGTGACATCATTGGAATTCAAAACGTGCAATCTCTAGATGACAGTGTGAACACTTTGCTGTTGCACCAACCAGAAGCTCATTAGAAACTGAGATTTCTGTCACTCATAGCACTCTGAAAACAAAGCAACAATTAGCCTTAATCATAAATATCCATTGGCAATAATTATTGAACACATCAGCCCAGGGAGAGATTTGAAAATACTGTTAGGCAGAATGCCAATTATGGACACTGCCAAGCCCATTATAATCCCTTGAAGTAAGACAGCAGAGGTTTTACTCATTCTGAATTTGCTGCATTAACTCATGCAGGAGGGGAAAAAAAGGATAAAAAGTGACGACAGTGGCCTTGGAAACCAGCTGAACATAGCCAGAATATTCGCTCTCTTTCTTCTATTTTCTCCCTGTTCCTGAGCAGCAGGAATGGCAGATTTAATCAGTATTTCATATGACACAAGGGTATATGGGCCAAAGGAAGTTTGCAACTGCTGAGTGAGCTCTACAATTCAATGCCTCTGAAGGATTTCACCTTGTCCATTTTGTGACTGTGGTTAATATCTTAAATCTTACTCTTTGTTTACTATAAAAGGTCAGTAGTGGACTAAACTGAAATAAGAAGAATGTTGAGACATTATGACTGCTGGCAGACTGCCCACTGCCGAACTGATTCATCTGAACACGAGAGGAGGATGTACTGATGACTAATATAAAATGTTCAATGTATGAAATGTTACTGCTGAAAAATAAATTCAATACTTGATTTAAATTCCAAAGTCAGACATACTTATGTATAGAAGTGAAGTACCCTTGTCAACGTAAAAAAAAAAAAATAAATTAAAAATTAAAAAACCTTAAGGATTATCTTAGAAGCTCAGGTACTGTGGCCATGCTTCTCTTGGTCTTTTTAAAATAAATTTATAAGCACACTTTTTTACTGACGGTTACATTTTGCTTCAGGCTAAGCAACAAGGTTAGTTACTCAAATATATCATACATGATATTCCATCCATACATAACTAAGTAGTGACTAATGTGTACTTCCCCTCTTTTGCTCACTATTTAAGCAATTTATTACCTTTTCTGTTTGTGCTACACTTCGGTGTATCAAGCCTGAGTTCTCCTTCTGATCTTTTGTGTTGAGACAGTGGCTCTAATAAAGAAACAGAAAATAGAGAAGTCATAAAGCAAGCACAGGGTGTTTAGTAGAGCTCTTTTTCACTGTTCATTCTGAACAGTGAGCGTGTGTGGAAAGGAATCCAACAACTCCTCTAAAGAGAACAAAAGGGATTAACCTTCAGCGAACACTCCCTGTACTGCAGCCTGACAGACATCATTAGAGCACTGACAGACACAAAGATGAATGACACTGAACCACTCTATGCGGTGTGTGAGTTTATATATATATATATATATATATATATATATATATATATATATATATATATATATATATATATATATATATATATATATATATATATATACATACACACACACACACACACACACACAAAAAAAAAAAAAAAAAAAAATACATACACACGTACATATACACACAATCAACCAACCAACCATAACATTAAAACCACTGATCGGTGAAGTGAATATCATTGATTATCTTGTTACATTGGCACCTGTCAAGGGGTAGTTTATATCAGGCAGCAAGTGAATAGTCAGTTCTTGAAGTTGATATTGAGAACATCGCCACAAGCTCACCCAAACTGGACAGTTGAAGATTAGAAATTCTCACCTGGGCCTTTTCCAGTCTTCAACTTTCCAGTGATTCTGTGCCAATGATAGCCTCAGATTATTGTTATTGGCTGACGGGAGTGGAATTTGAGGTCATCTTCTGCTGTTGTGGCTCATCCACCTCAAAGTTTGATGTGCTGTACATTTTGAGATGATTTTCTGTTCACCATGATTGAAATGTGTGTTTATTTGACTTACAATAGACTTACTGTTGGCACAGACAATTCCAGTCAATCTCCTCTGTTCTCACTCAACAAGGTATTTCAGCCTGCAGACCCTCTTGCTCACAGGATGTCTTTTGTTCTGAAATACTCAAACAAGCCCATCTGGCACCAACAACCCTGTTAGACTGATTGTTAAAACAATTAATAGCTTTGAATGTCTACTCTTGGTTTGAGCCCTGGGTTTCACCTGTGAAGATTGCATTTGTTGTTAAAAAGGATAAACCAACATGAAGACCAGAGAGCTGTCTATAGGATAAAAGGACATTTTGAAGCTGAGAAAAGAGGGAAAATCAACATTACATAAGCACCGGGCATAGCCAATACAACAATTTTTAATGTCCTGAAAAAGAACTCGCTGGTGTACTAACAGCCAGACACTGAACAGTTCATTGTGAGAGCTGTAAAAAAAAAATCCAAAAACAACAGTCAGTCAATGACCTCACTAACATCCACAGGAAAGGGGTGAAGGTATCACAATCCACTGTTTGGAGAAGGCCATACCACAAGATGCAAACCACTCATCAGCCGTAAGAATCAGAAGGCCAGATTGGAATTAAATACAGAGATGAGCCACAAAAGTTCTGTAAGCAAGATTAACCTCTACCAAAGTGATGGTGGAGGTAGTGTCATGGCTTGGGCTTGTATGGCTGATTCTGGAATGGGCTCACTAATCTTTATTGATGATGTAACTCATGAAGCAGCAGAATGTATTCATTAGTCCAAGAAACAATCTGTATCTAATTGGGATGAAACTTCAACACGGAGCAAGGCAATGACCCAAAACACACTGCGAACACAGAAAAGGATTTCATCAAAGGAAAAAAGTGATAGGTTCTAGACTGGCCAAGTACACCCCCCCCCTCCCAAAAAAAAAACCCAACAACTGAAAGAAGCTGCCTAGAAAAGCAACACAAATGAAGAATGCAACAGTTTGGTGATGTCTGTGGGTAACCGGCCTGATGCAGTTATTACAAGAAAGGGTTATACTACCAAATATTAAGTGTTATTTATGCTAAAACTATCTGATGCAATACTTTTGCTCACCTGAAAATTGGGTGGTCTTCCCCCCATGCCCATGGTGCCATGTTCTAAGTTGTTTAACATATCTAGATGTAAATATCAGGAAATGGCATGCCATAAATATTTGTGTTATCTTTGTGTTTTACAAGTTTTTGACTGTGGAAAATATCTTAGTGTTTTACTTGTCCATACCCTGAATAGCTGTTAAGGTCACTTTGCTGAAAGCAGACTCTTTGATCCTAATAATTATTATCCTAATAATACTTTCTCATCACCAGTGTCCACATTGTTCTCCTCCTCCAGCCCAGTATGAGTGCAGGGCAGCAGGTCGCTCAGAGAGAAGTCACTTTTAATGTTAATGAGGAGGATAAAAATACACAAGGAGCAAGGACCAGACACGAAGAGCTAAAGAATAAAAATTTCTTTGGGGAAAAAAGTGTTAGACAAACTATGCAGAGAATACAGCATACAGTGGATATAAAATGTCTACTCACTCCTATTACAGTGGGAGGTTTTTGTGATTCATCATCAGGTAAATCATTTCAGAATCTTTTCTACCGTTACTGTGATGTCTTAAGCTATTAATTGAAGGGGGGGGGACAAGACATTTTAGGGGAAACAAATAAAAATATTAATAAAAAATACAATACTGAACATGCATAAGTGTGCACACCCTTTTATAATTGGGAATGTGGCAATGTTCAGAATCAACCAATCACATTCAAACTCATATTAAATACTAATTAGAACACACCTGCCATCATTTAAAGTGAATGATTAATCCCAAATAAAGTACAGCTTTTCCTATAGCATTTTCCTGACATTTTCTTGTCAACATCCAACATCCAACGGGATCTCACTCTGTAACTACACGTTACTGTTAAATACTGTAAATACAAAAAATGGAGATCAGCTGCAATTCATATTCTCTCACTCACTGTCTCGATTTCTATTCTCTCTGTACTCTCCCTTAGCTCACTGTTGCATATTATAGCCACAATACACCACTATGTGCAGGCTGGGATGAATAATACCATAGATCTAGCCTCCTCAAGCACTTAAGTTCTCTGTTATTATGGTCACATTTATTAAAAAATAAATAAATAAAAAACAAAAGAAAGAAAGAAAGAAAAAGAATGATCAGGTCCCTAATTATCAGACCTCGTCACCATCACCATGCCTTGCACTAGTCAAGTCATAAGTTGGGGTGACACCTGAAATTATAAATAAATTACTATATGTTTAAACACGAGGCAAACACCTTTCGGGCGCACGGTGTCTTAGTGGTTATCACGTTCGCCTCACACCTCCAGGGTTCGGGGTTTGATTCCCGCCGGGGCCATGTGTGTGCGCGGAGTTTCTCCCCCTGCTCCCTCCCAGTCTAAAGACATGCATGGTAGGCTGATTGGTGTGTCTAAATTGTCCGTAGTGTATGAATGGATGTGTGAGTGTGTAGGTGCCCTGCGATGGACTGGCACCCTGTCCAGGGTGTACCCCACCCGATGCTTTCTGGTATAAGCTCCAGGTTCCCCGCGACCCTGAAGGAGTAAGCGGTAGAAGATGGATGGATAGAGGAAACACCTTTTAGTGGTTAGCTACTTAGCTAGCACACCTTAGATAACAAAGGCAAAAAAAGCTACTAATGCTAAAAAACAAACAAACTATCCTTTTCTTATACTGACCACCATGATAGCTCATAGAGAACTAAAAGCCATATTAAGTGTCATGTTACATGGATGTATTGAAGAGTTAAGTTAAAAAGTTGTTTCTTTTTTTGTGCAATGCTGTTTCCAGTAAGGGATAGGGTCCATTTAATAATGTACATGCACTAAATCAAGTTAAGCCCCACAAAAGCCGACACAGATAATTAGTAGTGCTGAAACATGTGATTATCCATAAACTCATCACTAGCTAGGAGATGCTGTTTATCGAGCCAGTTACAGTCAATAATGTGCATATACATTAACAAATATCTTTAAAAGCAACCCACCATAAATGAATGATATTTTAAACCCTATTCTGATTTTATTCATTTTAGGGGGGTATTGATAATCTTTGCCAGATTATCTATTGGTTTTATTCCTTATGTCAGTAATGTATACAAACTGTGCGTGCTTGTGCCTGGAAAACTTATGCTGTATTATACCTTCTATAAAAATGTCCAGTAAAAGTAACTCCAGGTAATATATATCCTATTGAAATTTGCTCATTGGTATAAAGAGTTTTTGCACTCTCGAGTATTACTCTAGGAAGCGCATGCTCTAATCAATCATCTCCTGCCAAAACCAAATTGAAACGTAGTCCTTGCCAAGGTTAAAACAAAACTATGTAGACAACATTTAAATGCATGTTTCAGAGAAATTATGACTCCAGGGGATTAAGTAAGCTAAAGTTTCTAAAGCCTACATACTGTACATGTTACAGTAAAGCGATCTAATGGCCAAGCAAAATTTGTTCAGCCACAACAAGCCATTATAACAAATATCAAAGCAGTCACTTTGTATTAAAGTGAGGTGTATGCAGAAGACATGGAAATCTTAGTGATGACCATGTATATATCATAAAGACGCTCACAGTTCTGTGATTTATACAGACATTGCTTATCCTGTGCAAACTGTACATAATTGGTACACATGCCCTCCAGCAAAGTTACTTAAGTGACATATGACTGGAAATGTTATCAATGTTATCTGTGTAGTACAAAACAATAATCCACACATTTTAATAAAATATGTAGAATGCATTATTATTTCTCTTTTATGAAAAAAGTGAACAAGTGAGACTGCTACGCTTGTCAGCTGTGAAATTGATTTCATAGCCAAGAGATTTTGGACTGATGTAATTCTAATGCAATTAATGAAAACATTTTCCTGATTTAGTCTTATTTGTAATACCTTTAAATAGTTTTACATTATTCGTTGGTTCATTTTTGATGTGGTGATAGTATCACTGTTCATCACTGCTCATTCCCCCCTGCCTACAGCATAGACCTTCTAGTGCCATTACCCCTACAACACATTACACCTACAGTATAAGAAAAAGAGGCTCTTTCCCAGGATGGATGGATGGATCTCTCATTTTCTGGCTTTGATCCACCCTTCCCACAGAATAACCCTCTCCTTCTTCCAGTTTGGTTTTCAGGCTGGCTGGCATAATATACCTCTCCTATAAGCCTCATGCGCTCGCTCTCTTTAGTTAGTGCTTTTTTTGTTCCTAAGTGATGTCCTTCTATCTAGCCCTGGTAATCATAGCTCAGTATAAGAGGGTCTTTAATCTCCTGTTGAAACCTTCCCTGATGGTGTTCAAAACCACCTTCAGTTTCCTCTTGCACACTACCATTATGTAGTGCTAAAGGGGCTGCACTTTGTTCACTAATTGATGCAATTATCATTCTATTTTTGGTGAAGCACTGCTTAAGGCAGGCACATGTTATAAAGGATGAAGAAGGCACAGGCAGTGGGTGCTTGATGGGTTGTTTGTCCTTAATAAGAACATGGCTTCCTGATCTCATCCTGAAAGGCTTTTACTTTTATGTGGTTTAGATGGCTAGTAATTGTACCACATGAAATTTTAGTAACCCAGTTGTTATGTTAGTACTATACACAATCTGATCCATAAGTATTTGGACAGCAACAATTTAAAAAAATTATAATAAAAATAATTTTGCCTCTGTACACCACCACAATGGATTTGAAATGAAGAGATTACAAATGTGATTGAAGTGTAGACTCAGCTTTAATTCAACAAAAATATTGCATTAACTGGTTAGGAATTACAGACATTTATACATAGTTCGTCCATTTTCACATGCTCAAAATTAACTGGACAAAGTAACAATTATAAATAAGGATTATTTTTAATACATGCATGAAAATCCTTTGCAGTCAATGACTGCCTGAAATCTGGAACCCATGAACATCACCAAATATTGAGTTTCCTTCCTTGAGATGCTTTGCCAGGCTTTTACTGCAGCCACTTTCAGTTCCTGCTTCTTTGTGGGTTTTTCTGCCTTCAGTTTTGTCATCAGCAAGTGAAAAGCATGCTTAATTGGGTCAATTGGGTTGAGGTCAGGTGACTGACTCTGCCATTAAGAACATTCTATTTATTTGCTTTAATAAGCTTTTGGGTTGCTTTCTCTGTATGTTTGGGTCATTATCCATCTGTACTGTGAAGCACTGTCCTATGTTTTATAGGATTTGACTGAATCTGAGCAGAAAGCATAGTACTGTACTCTCCAGAATTCATCCTGCTACTTCTACCAGCAGTCACATCATCAATAAATACCAGTGACCCAGTTCCACTGGCAGTCATGTTGTGAAGTGTTTTGAACGATTCTGTACGATCATGCACTTTAGTTCCCTTCTGTGGTCTAATTCTTTACAACTTACAGCCAGTCACCATAGGAGTGGCACAGGGATGACGTTATTTTGTACGCCAAAACCTGTAAACAAGTTAGCATTTTAGCATTTCCGGTTCCATTGTACCGAAGTCAATGGGTTTTTTGAATGGGATTTTGGTTAAAAGCCTGAAATAAAGGTCTGTGGTGAACACAAGCTCAAAATATTTTCACGTTTTCTTCTACGACATAGTAGAATACATGTAACACCCCACTCATAGTATTTATTATTTTTTTATGGTTTTACGTGTATTGAAAAAGGCGACTGCTAACAAGTTGGGACTACAGACTAAATGTCATCACGCTGAACAAGAGAAAACTTTGCAGATAAACTGGTTCAGGTATGCTGTGCACAATTCCAAAAAATGTATTTTATTTTTTTTAAATCAGTGGCTGAAGATTCATTTATAGAGTAAATCCGTATTATGGACAATGTTTTAAATTGCTTAAAAAAATTTTTTTTTAATGAGTTCATTTGTTTAAATTATCTTGATGCACAAAATGTGTTAGTATTGTAAACTTTTATTGATTACAGCTTATTTTTCACAATAATCCAAAATGCCTATGGGAAAATCCTACTGGGTTTTTTTTGATGGAACCAGTGTGATGCTAACTTCCATGTTCCGGTACAAAATGACGTCATCCCTGCACCACTCTATTGGGTGATTTGGCTGCGATCCCATTTGAAGTTCCAGTAGTGTCTGGCAAATTGAAGATGCTTGAGTTTGTTTTTGGATGAGAGTAGAGGCTTTTTTCTTGAAACGCTTCCAAACAACTTCATGTAGGTGACTTTGGATTGTAGTTTTGGAGACTTTCTGACCCAAAGACACAACTAACTTCTGCAGTTCTCCAGCTGTGATCCTTGGAGATTTTTGGCCACTTGAACCATCCTATTCATAGTGCGTTTAGACAATGTAGGCACACGTCCAATTCCAGGTTGATTCATAACATTTCCAGTTGACTGAAACTTCTTAATTATTGCCCTGATGGTGGAAATGGGCATTTTCAATGCTTGTGGTGTTTTCTTAGACACTTCCCATTTTGTGAAGCTCAACAACCTTGAGTACATCACAGTTCTATTTCTTTGTGTAACCCATTGTTATGAATGAAGGGAATTTGGCCAATGTATTAGCTCAAATAAATAAATATATATACCCCTGTGAAACAGGAAGTCATGGTTGAACAATTTCCTGTTCCTAGTCACCCAGATGTACTGAAAAAATGTAAAATATCAATAGGAATATACTTCAATTTTTTTTCTCTCATATGAATTCATAGGGGTGACAATAATTGTTGCAGACAATTATTTAACAAAGATTTCTTTTTATAAACCTTTGTTGTGTTTGCAATTGTTTGATACCCATTAGAGCAGATTATTTTTATGATTTTTCTTTAAAAAAAAAAATCAAAAGATTAAACAATAAATTAATTAAGTCATTAATTTCACAGCAAACTGTATGGCACTACAACTGATACCTAGCCTAGGTACACCATTTCATGTTAGCAGTGGATTGTAGGCGGTTGTTTGGGATAACCATCTGCAATATGTCTTGGAGATTAAGTCTGAAATAAATGGGCTCCAATCTACTAGTTTTATGGTTACTGTCAAGACTAAAATTGCCATAGTATGTGGTGACATCCTAGGCTCAGTGCAATACTGCAAAGAGAGATTTTCTGTGAAGGCTAGTGCTGTGCCCAAATGGAAACCTTGCAAGTACAGACAGTTAAGGATAAATCATCATTAAGAAAGTAACTCAATTACCAAACAGACCTGGACCTCAATAATCCAATAGACACAGGCGTTATGAGGTAGAAACTGGAGTTCTACAACACTGGTGACAAGGTTACATGTCATTCTGGAAAGGCGACACAAAAAAAAAGTCGCTTTATTGTGGGTTTAGTGAGGAACTCAATTAGTCGTCTCACACTTGAGCTAAAAAAATAAAATTAAATCAGACACCACTCTCAAACAGACAGCCTCAAAAACATATTGCTTGCTCTGATCACTGACGCTTGCTCTGATCACTGACATTAGCCCAAACAGCAACAAACACCACTTTTTTTATTATTATTATTACAGGGATGCATCGAGTTAATTTCGCCTCCATAGGTTTTCTCAAGGTAATGCCTTCAGAAGCACTACATTATTTTTTTAGGAGCATTATCCAGAGAGACATCTACAACCAAAACATCACTTCACAGTCTCTTATTCAGGTACTATAATGAAACCATGATTATTTGTGGTCAACATGATTTGAGAACAAGCATGGCCTTTTCAAATAGATGGAACCATTTTATTTTTGCAACATTTGTGAAAAAGATTTTGTAATGTTAAAACCTTCTCTCAGGTATTCAAGTCAGTGCAGGGTACATAGCCTGTTGGGCTCTGTAAAGGTTTATGTCAGTTTGAAACAATGCCCATTTACACTAAAAGGTATGTTCAAATGTAAAGACCAGGAACAGCAATTTTAGGGTACTTTCTATTGGACCAATTGTTGAGTGTAAAACATGGGCAAAATTTGATGCCCTTGGTTTCGTTGTCATTGTCATTTAGTTTGCTGTGTTTTCTCACTGCACGTAATTAAACTCACTCAGATGGTCTCAGACCGGCTGTTTTGGTCCACATCCGTGTGTGATTACTGTGCTCTCACCTACACAAACAAACCGTACTAAAGAGGAAAACGCACCAGGGTTTAATTCCAACAATTTAAACACTGCATATGAGACAGCACCTTTAGTGTCGGTCTTGTGATACTGAGCCTCAGTTTTATGCTACTAATGTGCTAGATTTTAGACTATATGGCATTTTAAGACAGCATTAATTTATCTCAAAAACTGAATTTTTCATTCAGGCAGGAAAGGGTAAGTAATAAAAGGGGAAGGAAAATTGTAAAAAAAAAATATAATAATCTGTTCTATTAACCCAGACATATTGTTAAAATGGCATAACCTTGGGTTTAAATACTTAATTCAAGATGCTAGGATAGAAGAACTAACCATGACCATGCTGTCATTACTACCTAGCACTGCATCCTGAGCAAGCACTAAGCAGTGCTAATACCCAATTTATGTCAATTTGAATTCAATACACTTTCCTGGTGTGGATTAAATACAGTTACTCAAAAAGTATCTTCCAACAAATCAATAACCTTTCCATTCCATGGGTAATTTTCATAAAGGTCTACAGTTTAAACTTTCTTAAGCAAGGCAGATTACTCTTAAAAGACAGGTGATAGCCCAATTTGCCCAGTTCCTCATAACTGACTTTATGGCTCTGCAGGTCCTGTGAGGTGTTAATAACTCTGTTCAGGCACTTTTACACAGGGGCTGTGTGCAACCCTGTATATGTGGCACAAAAACGACAACATGAACAAGAGATAGAGCACTATGTAATGCATGGCTGAGAGCTCCAATCAATAGCCCTTTCCTCCTGAATCACAGCAGTGTGTTCAATCAGTGGATTGTAAGTCACGGTTTAGTATCATGGGCAGAATGTAGCATTAACTCCTGCAGAGTAAAGCAAGTCATTCAAAGGGCTCCTAAAGCACATTTCATTGCCTCAAAGTACTCATTTCACCCTCTGAGCCATCTTGAGTGGACTGCTGCAGTTTCTCAATCCTGGGAGAGCTCCAGAGCTTTAGGAACATCAGCCACTGACCTTCATGCTGCCCCAACAGAATAGCTATAGAGAGCTTCTAACACAAACACACTATTTTATTTTTTGTGGACAGCCAGAAACAGTGTAAATGAAGCATTTGGTGTTATGTAAAGGGGCAGTAGTATCTGTCCATAGGAAGTAGGGTTGTGCATTTTGGTTATTTTTGATAGCCTTAGGACTTAGAGAAAATGTTCGACTGCTTAAATTTCCAGCGAAGGGGGCGGATTTGATCTTGCAATGACTTTACCAACACTTTGTCTCCAAGTAGTGTTGCTCTCTCAGTTCTGGCAGCAAAGAAATGGGTGATTTGTGTCTAGCTAGCATCTTCACTTTCACTTGAGAGTTTATTGTTAAATCCAAGACAGGGGCACACAGTAGAATTACATGGAAGCTCTGCCCAATCTTCACTGTAATGTATTTGGCACATCTTTGTTTTCCCACACTTCTATTATTCGCAAAGGTATGCTTAGATAGTTAGTGGTACAGCTTGGCTAGAGTAAGGGGCTCGAGCACTCCATTCTCATACTCTAAAATGTTCATGTGTCAATTGTGCAGTCTTCGTAAGCCATAATAAAAAAATTCCCACACCAATTTCACTGTAACCAATTGGACGGCAGTTTCTGTCCAAAATGACACCGTAACCAGCATGGGCTGAGTGTCCCGAAAGCACTGCAGCACAAAAATCATCAAAATGGTAGAGTGAACATAATAGTGAACACTCTCTATCAGTTAAAATGATCTTTACTATGAGTTTGGGAAACTAAGCCTGGGCAGCAGTTTCTGGCCAAGATGGCAGTGTAATGATTTACATTATTCTAAAGATAACATTTTGTTGGTACTTGATTGTTGTAAATGGATTAAAAATGTATGTGATGTTGCAAAAGCATTGAATAAATGTTTATTGACTACGGTCAATTACTATTACTAGTCCTTCAGTACTCGTGGTCATCACCAATGCAAATCAGAATAGATTTTACAAAGAATGTCAATATTTGCATGGCGGTTTGACAACAGTTTTATACATTTGTGAGAATACGGATTATAAAAATTGAAAAGCCCCTACATAGTTTACTGAACGCAATCACAGCACAGAAGATGTGATCATTAAAGTGATAAGGGTCCTATATGAGTACTGTTGAGTTAGTGGTATGGTTTAGATGCAGTAGAGCTTCAGAAGTGATGCTTGGAGCATCTCAAAGGGAATAACTGTTGCATGAATCCTCCATCTTCTTTCACGGGACTGATGAGATGAGACTCCACAGACTCGGTCTTCCTCTCATCTTCCACTCCACTCTCATTCTAGCTTCAATCACTCTATCTTGTGCTTCACTTTAGTTTCTCTCCTTCTTTAATTTACTCTGTTCTCTGTGGTCTTGCTTTCTCTGAGCGCTTCTTTCTTTCTATGCCCATCCCTCCCCCACCCCCCCCAAATTCCTCTCTCTGCCATAGGTACATTACCAGATGTATGCTAGTATGTTAATGTTTGTGATGTAAACATGTATCTAGCTAGATTAAAGATGATTGGTAGTTATGTAGCATATAGTGTGCTGCACACTGTCAGCACGAACAGGATATTAGAGAGTAACCAACTTCATTATAACGCTTCAGTCAAGCTAAACCAGGCATAAAGAGCCCCTTGTGCTGCACCCACACTTCAAAAGCTATACAGATAGCTGTGAAGTTACTCCCTTGTCAGGATTATTCAGCATTAATAGGATTAGCAGGACTCTCTGATATCAATTGAATATTTCTGATAGGTTAGAACGTTGAAAACATCTGTGCCTGAGGCCTGGTGGTTGTAGCCCCATCGTTTCGTTATGCACTTTTACGGTTTCCCTTCAGCTCTGTCGCTATATGCACAGAAGCTCCTGACCTTTCAGATCCCATCTGTCTGAGGGCAGATCATATCTAAAGCCTGTACATGGTGCAATTAAAGCAGTCCAATCTGAGCCAAGCAAATGCTCTGACAGAGGGGGGGAGAGATTACTTAAATCGATTAAATACAGCAAACTTTAGCTCAATGCTCACATGGGAGGCAGTCCTCCTCCAGCATACCATAAAAACAGTCAACTGTGTGTGTGTGTGTGTGTGTTTGTGTGTGTATGCACATGTTTGTAAGAAGAAAGAAGGCGGCAAGGACAGCACATAGTGCTCAATCTGATAAGGTCAAATCTCAAAGCTTCAGATCACTGTTAGCTGAAATCAGCACAGCCTTTAAAGCATGACCTGTAATAAAACATTGATATGATCAGCACTACAGACATTAAATAGTCCATATTA
Organism: Ameiurus melas; assembly: GCA_012411365.1. NCBI lineage: Eukaryota > Metazoa > Chordata > Actinopteri > Siluriformes > Ictaluridae > Ameiurus > Ameiurus melas. The sequence continues at coordinate 23,135,415 of CM022758.1, read as the reverse complement.
TTCCTTAATTTCCACTCGGGCCTCTTAATGCTTTCAAAACCCCAGTTAATTTACCGCAAGACTTCACTAATGGCAAGGCCACTTTATATGGGATCTTCTGCTTATAAACTCCCAGCAGCTCAATCATACATCTCTCCCATGCTGAAACCATGAGTGTTCAAGCTTTTCATTTTATGACCGAGAGCACGAGTGGAAGGATGAGAGGGTTTATATTGTTTGCTTTAATTTTGTCTTTTTAAAAACCGCACAACTGTGCTTGCTCCTGGAAATTAATATACTCTGAGGAGAAGAAAAAAATAAACCAAACAAAACAAAACAAAAAAACAACAACAAAAAACACACATACACCAATCTCCCAAGCACAGTAACACAAAAAGGGAGAAGAAAAGGGAAACATTCTGAGGCAAGTCCTTGAGAGTAAATGCAGAATGAAAGATTTATCATGTGAAACAGTACAATGTCATTCCTGCATTTTAACGTAGTCAGAGTCGAATGTACCCTGCAGTATATCAACTTTAGCGACAAAGGCGTTTCTGCTCCACTTTAAAAACTGACTAATGGGGAGGAAAGACATGGAGAGTGGAGGCACAGAAGAATTAAAGAATGGGGGAATAGAGAGGGGAATGAATGCCAAGCACATGAAAATATTACACCAATTTAATATTGAAACTAGCACGTTTCATTAAACACACAATTAGCAGCACGTGTGCAGCTCCATGATGCTGTCAAAGCACAGCAGAGGATGTGCGGCTATTCATATGTCTGGATGAACAAGCTGGTCATTGTGTGTATGATAGACAAGGGTGTGCGTCTGTATGATAGGCGAGCAGATGAAGGCTAGTTCATTAAAATGGCAGTTGGGGTATTGACGAGACAGCTGATTCACAGGGTCAGTTGGCAAGCCAGGCACAATATAAATGAGCATCTGGACGCTTCAAAGTCAAAGCAAGTCATTTCTGCACAGCCCCTGAACACACAGACACACACTTCTTTGGCTGCTAATCCATCATCTGGCTCAGATCTTTGCTGCAGACTAATCGTTTTTTCTCCATGTTTGACGGGTATGCACAGCATCACAGGGCACTAATTTTTTAAATGATGGAGTATACGAGTTCAGATACTGAGCTGGAGAAACATAACAACGACCAACTTTTTACCAAGGATACGGACGAATCAATTAATAGAAAGTGCATGTCGGATACAATGTCACAAAGCCGCCGCATTAATATCAGGCACCGTTTCCTTTATTAATTCCAAAAGGAAGTGTCAGAACACACCGTTTGAAGAAACACTGCATAAGAAGTTTAAGTGCATCTGAAATATGTATTATACAATATAAAAGGTGCTTGTGAACACTAACATCAGACCGAGTGTTGCATATGCATTCCGTCTCTTTCATTTGCATACATTATCCAGCCTTTTACAGTTCCTTTCTTGAAAAAGAATTTCAGCCCTACTGTTCAAGGACACTGTAAGATCAAGTCGATTCATTAACATTTTCTTGCTGATTTCTATAACCGCAGGCCACATACATCAGTGTTAAGGTTCTCTTCACTCTTCAAGCAGCACTAATGGGGGAAAAAATCACTAGATAATACAATTTGAGTTGTATGATATTTGAATCAGAACAAGGTTCTGCAAGGTCCATCTGCAAGGTCCAAAGAAGTATAATAGTGGATAAGTGAGCACCATCATGTGTATACTGGAGCACTTGTGGGCTCAGCAAATAAAACATTTCAGGAATTATTTATAGGCATCATGCATCATTTGTAAATATTGGGTTTCTTTTAAAGCAAGATAAAAAGGCCAAACATCCAAGTTTCCCTGGAGATGCTGTAAGATTTAGACCTGATTAATGGGTAAAGGTTAAAACCTCCCTTTGTTAAACCCCACTCTTCACTAATCAGCTGTAATCCTCACTTACTCTTAAAATAATAAAGGGCTCAGACACAGCTTATGCCATACAGGGCTCTATGGTAACAATTTTGCTTAGGAGCACTTGTGCTACTAATTACAAAAATTTAGAAGCACAGTCAACAATTTAGGAGCACAGTTGAAGTTTAGGTTGTTAAAAAAAAGGAAAAAAAAAAAGATAGTAACGTTAATGTGCCACAATATAATGCACAAGTGGCATGAACAACTTCAGATTGTCATTTATGACAGAAGTTATGAACATAGTGTGAGCCATGACAAAATTATTTACCTTCTGATAAACTAAATATAATATTTTCAGTTGATTCAGTTGATGTATAAAAGACACCTGTCCACAGAAGCAATCAGTCAATCAGATTCCAAACTCTCCACCATGGCCAAGACCAAAGAGCTCTCCAAGGAGGTCAGGGACAAGATTGTAGACCTACACAAGTCTGGAATGGGCTACAAGACCATTGCCAAGCAGCTTGGTGAGAAGGTGACAACAGTTGGTGCGATTATTCGCAAATGGAAGAAACACAAAATAACTGTCAATCTCCCTCGGCCTGGGGCTCCATGCAAGATCTCACCTCGTGGAGTTGCAATGATCATGAGAACAGTGAGGAATCAGCCCAGAACTACACGAGTGGATCTTGTCAATAATCTCAAAGCAGCTGGGACCATAGTCACCAAGAAAACAATTGGTAACACACTACACCGTGAAGGACTGAAATCCTGCAGCGCCCGCAAGGTCCCCCTGCTCAAGAAAGCACATATACATGACCGTCTGAAGTTTGCCAGTGAACATCTGAATGATTCAGAGGACAACTGGGTGAAAGTGTTGTGGTCAGATGAGACCAAAATGGAGCTCTTTGGAGGAGGAAGAATGCTGCCTATGACCCCAAGAACACCATCCCCCCGTCAAACATGGAGGTGGAAACATTATGCTTTGGGGGTGTTTATCTGCTAAGGGGACAGGACAACTTCACCGCATCAAACGGCCATGTACCGTCAAATCTTGGGTGAGAACCTCCTTCCCTCAGCCAGGGCATTGAAAATGGGTCGTGGATGGGTATTCAAGCATGACAATGACCCAAAACACACGGCCAAGGCAACAAAGGAGTGGCTCAGGAAGAAGCACATTAAGGTCCTGGAGTGGCCTAGCCAGACTCCAGACCTTAATCCCATAGAAAATCTGTGGAGGGAGCTGAAGGTTCGAGTTGCCAAACGTCAGCCTCGAAACCTCAATGACTTGGAGATCTCCAAGAGGAGTGGGACAAAATCCCTCCTGAGATGTATGCAAACCTGGTGGCCAACTACAAGAAACGTCTGACCTCTGTGATTGCCAACAAGGGTTTTGCCACCAAGTACTAAGTCATGTTTTGCAGAGGGGTCAAATACTTATCTCCCTCATTAAAATGCAAATCAATTTAAAACATTTTTGACATTTTTCTGGATTTTTTTGTTGTTATTCTGTGTCTCACTGTTCAAATAAACCTACCATTAAAATTATAGACCGATCATTTCTTTGTCAGTGGGAAAACGTACAAAATCAGCAGGGGATCAAATACTTTCCCCCTCACTGCATCTGAATAATCTCATAGGATGTGATTGGGCGAGTTCATTTACCCTCTACATACAATGCGCTTTAGTTTAATGGTGTTTATTAGAGATGCTCCGATCAGGATTTTTACATCCGATACGATTTCTTGTCATCGTGATGGACCAACACTAATCCAGATACCAAACTTTTTTTATTTTTGCTTTAGCGTTAATCAGGAGGTCTATCATAGTTAAATGTATTACAGTTAAATGTAAGCTCTCTGCTCATAGTCAGTGTTCATTTAATTAATATAATAGCAATGAGAAATATTGTTGGTTAATTGATAAATAAATAAGCATAAAATATATGTTTTTAGATATCTTGAACAATAAAAAGAGTCCTAATTAAATATAATATAAAAATTATCTATATTAGGAAAATGAAGGCTAATAGCTTTCTAAGGAAATAGCAAACTAAGCTTAATGTCAAATTGATATTAAATGCAACCCATAGTAATTAAACACTATTACATTTTTATAATATTATTTATATTATATATATATATATATATTTTTGTTTTTATCAGTTGCTCAGATCGGTTTCTCCAGTAGAGTGTTGGCATGTCTACTGATAATATTGTGTTTGGGGCTTAAATCAAAACATGAAAAACTGGAGTTGAAATGAAGTAAATGCGCTGTCTGTTACAGTTGATGAAGAGAGTGAAGGGAGAGCAGCAGTGTACTGTATGTTTGCAGACTGAACAGTTGTTAATCTTGATTATGATTGGTGAGGAATTATTTAATAAAGAAGTTTGAATTACACCCCACCTTGTAGCATTAGCATTCTTATTAATTTACTCACTGATGCTACACAAGCATGAGTGTATGCATGAGCATTTTGCAGGATCAATAAAAGATGGCGGTTTGTGAGATCGGCAAGTTGAGAGAAGCGGATGGTGTACAGAGTTACTCGTCATCATAATGGCTTCTTTGCAGTATTTACACACTTGTTCGGATGATTGAGGTAATGAAAAGTAGTGCGAAAGTAACTGCTGCGCATTTTAAGACTTGTAGTTTTTAATCCTATTGTATTCTTCGAGCAGGTCACTCGCTAAAATTAAAAAAAAAAAAATTATTCCCACAGCCACACAAGGTACTTTTCAGTTGCAAATGTGACTGAAATGGTCACACTGTAGAGCCCTGCCATACATGAAATCTAAAAAAAGACACTTTTTTGAAATCATTCAGCTTAAGGGTTTATATAGAACCTCCACTGCAAGATGTTTTTTAATTGGTGTAACGTTCAGAATCTTGGCAATTATTAATCTCTTTCTCAGTCTCTTCATTTTAGTTTTACACACAAGCTGTCAGCAGCGGCATTCACGCATTCCCACAAACCACAACACACAGACTTTTTACGCACTGCACGCAACAACTTCACAAGTCCTGATTTAGGTCCTCCAAAAGCAAACACGCTGGCTTTGGCATTGAATTTGCATTTCAAATTAGTCCAAACAAAATAATAAATTAATGTAATTATTAATTTAATAATTGTAACTGCTGTGCAATAACAGAATTCTCATTATTATATTTTACAACTCATTAACTTTAGTGCCAGCTGTGGATCAAATACAGCACAGCGTGTTCTGCATGTTCATTTCATTCATACTGACAAGTCATCCCCCCCCCATAAATTATTCATATCGAAGGTTTATAAATGATTGTTTTCTTGTTATATAGTTGAATATCAATTTACTGACGGTAACTGGACTGAGGTTTGCAGCATCTTTTAGTGACCTACTCCTTGGGGGGTTGGGGGGGGGTTTCCTCTCTCACCGTGGAGCTGTGAGGTGGTGTGAGGTAGTCCACCAGTATAATCTTTTAAAAATACTATTCATACAGATATACTTAACATTGTGCAAACATATATGACCTCATACATACATAAGCATGTATGTATCTCACACACACAAATACGTGCCTAATCACTAAATACATACAAACTACACATTAACAATTAACACCTACAATCATAATTAATTTTTTTTGTCTTTTCGCTTTGTCACATCTTGTCTTTTCTTTACTCCATCACTTGTTGTAACTCGAGTACTTGGTATTTCTCACATGTAAATGTTACCATCTTGTTTTCCAATAATAAAATAAATAAAAAGTTATATTAGGCAAAATGTGGGCTAGTGGTTACAGTGGTTTATTGGAAAAACATGGAGTTGTTTACTCTTTGATCAAATCTCCTTACAATGCCCATGCTCCCAAAGCCTGTCTCCCAAATCTAGAGTGCAGTTCAAGCTACCTGAACAGTTACCTAACAAAACACACAAAATATCGGTGTGAAATTACTGGTTTGTTGTTACAGGCGTTTTTCCAATTATTTTATATATCATTTCACAAGATTAACATCGCATCACCTGTCCTGGCATGTTAATTAGCTTAAATTTTGTGTCTTTTTATTTTTCCCAACAGTTACACTTCCTTTTTAAGAGTGTTTTTTTTCCAATTACAGCAATAGCATTGGTGTTTAGCACTGAATTCTGCCATGTTTGTATTTCTGAAAAGTAAAGATCGCAGTATTTACAACATAAGTGATATAAAAAGATCATAGATTTTTTAGAAAAAATCATTATTTTCAACATTTATAACACTAACAACTCACATGACACCGGGGAGGATGAATTTTGCTTTGGGTGTGGTTTTTTTTTTTTTTTTTTTTTTGTTTTTTTTCTTTGTGTTTTTTTTTTTTGTGTTTTTGTGTTTTTTTTTTTTTTTATTGTTTATTTTTATTGTTATATATTTTTTTTTTTTTTTTTTTTATATTTTTTGTGTGTTTTTTTTTTTTTTTTTTTTAATTTTTTTTATATTTTATTTTTTATTTAATATTTGGTGTGTTTTTTGTTTTTTTTTTTTATTTTTTTTTTTTTTTTTTTTTGTAAAATTTTTTTTGTTTTTTTTTTAAATAGAAGGGGGTAAAAAAAAAGAGGAAAATGAGAAAAAAAATATTTATTTTTTTAAAAAAAAAAAAAAAAAAAAATAAAATTATAAATATAATATGTTTTTAAATAAAAATAAAAAAAAAAAAAAAAAAAGGGGGAAAAAAAACAAAAAAAAAAAAAGAGTTAAAAAAAAAAAAAAAAAAAAAAAAAAAAAAAATAAAAAAAAAAAAAAAAAAAAAAAAAAACCTACTTTTTTTTTTTTTTTTTGTTTTTTTCGGCGCTTTCTTTTTTTTTTTTTTTTTTTTTTTTTTTGTAATTAGTTTCCTTTTTTTTTTTTTTTCCCCCTTTTTTTTTTTTTTTCTTTTTTTCCCGTTTTTAATTCACCTTGAATTTTTTTTTTTGTTTATATTGTCTAAACGCACTATGAAGAGGATGGTTCGAGTGGCCAAAAAATCTCCAAGGATCACAGCTGGAGAACTGCAGAAGTTAGTTGTGTCTTGGGGTCAGAAAGTCTTCAAAACTACAATCCAAAGTCACCTACATCACCATAAGTTTTTTGGAAGGGTTTCAATAAAAAAGCCTCTACTCTCGACCAAAAACAAACTCAAGCATCTTCAATTTGCCAGACACTACTGGAACTTCAAATGGGATCGGGTTCTATGGTCAGATTAAACCAAAATAGAGCTTTTTGGTAAAAAAACTAATGTTTTGGGGCTGTTTTTTCTGCCAGATGACCTGGACATTTTGTTAGGATACATGGCATCATGGACTAACAAATATGGTAAATGGTAAATATCAACAGATATTAAATGAAAACCCGATATTAAATTTCTGCCTCTGCCAGAAAGCTTAAAATGGGTCCGTGGTTGGATCTTCCAGCAGGTCAGTGATCCAAACATACATCAAAATCAATACAAAACTGGTTTACTGACCACAAAATCAAGGTCCTGCCATGGCCATCCCAGTCCCCTGACTCGAAACCCATAAAACTCCTGGGGGTGAACTGAAGAGGAGAGTCCACCAGCATGGACCTTGAAATTTGAAGGATCTGGAGAGATTCTGTATGGAGAAATGGTCTCAGATCCCTTGCCATGTATTCTCCAACCTCATCAGGCATTATAGGAGAAGAACTGTTATCTTGGAAAAGGGAGGTAGCACAAGTATTGACTAAAAAAAGCCAATAATTGTTGCACACCTACCTATATTTATTTTTATAAACCTGTGTTGTGTTTGCAATTGTTTGATATCCATGAGAGTATTTTTGTGATTTTAAAAAATGCTAAACAATAAAGACAATTTTTTCACAGCGTTTTTTGCTCATATTTACCAAGGGTTCCAATATTAGTGGAGGGCACTGTATCTAGAGTCTGGTGTTCCCTCTGTTATTGAGGTGTGTTGTGTCATTATGTCAAGATCTTAAGAGTTCTATAAGGCCTTCAGAAAAAATGGTTGTGGATGCCTAGGAGTCTAGCAAGAGATTTAAAATGATTTAAAATGATTTAAAATTACTTTAAAATACATCATTCCACTGTAAGGAAAATCAAATACAAGTGACACAGATTTCCAACAATTGGCCGTCAGAGCAATTTCAGCCCAAGAGCAGACCACCTGATGCAAAAAGTCTTCAAAACCCTCAAAATTTCACCACAGGATCTGCTAGCAATTTTTGCAACTGTTGGTGTCAAAGTGCATGCTTCTACAATCAGAAAGACCAAGGATCCACCAAGGAACGGCTCAAAAAGAAGAAATGGAGGGTTATGGAAAGGCCTAGTCAAAATCCTGATTTGAATCCCATTGAAATGTTGTGGGGGGATTTAACCTCTTAAAGCTCCAATAAAATTAGCCCAAAAAGCCTATCCAAGGCATACACATGCAGGCAGTACAAGGAAGAAAACCCCCAAACATCTTGCAACTGAAATAATATTGAATGAAAGACTGGTCAAAAATTCCAGTAAGCTGATGTCAGACTGGTGGACAGTTATGCAAAATTCCTACAAGAAGTTATTTCTGCTAAAGGGGGTAAATACTAGCTTCTCAGGCCAAGGGTTTACTTAATTTTTCCACAGAAAAATCACATGTATTGATTTTTCTGTTGAATAAATAATTGAAAAAGCTATTTTTGCCTTGTGGTTTTAGTATATCAACTTTATTAATAGGCACTATTTCAAAGATGATTGAAAGTTTTTGTCCAAATATGTAAAAAAAAAAAAAAAAAGCCAACAATTTCCATGGGGTGTACTCATTTTTGACATGACTGTAGGTCAAGAGTCTTAGTGTCTTCAAGCACTTTTGATGCTCAGAGTTTTTAACACGAGCCTTAACCTTGCTCTAAGAAACCGCATCTTAAAGTCTACAGCAGCTGATTTACCCTTGTGTGTCTATGAGTGGTAGCAAGCTGTCGATCTAACTGAAGAGAAACAGACACATAGACAAAGAATCTGTTGCTCTGTGGAGTATCAGCAGTAGGTCAATGAAAGACAGATAAGATAGATAGCTCATACGAGAAATACAGCAAGAGAGAATGTGTGAATGTGAAAGGGGATGTGATGCAGAGACACTTATGGTTTCATGGCATCATAGCATTAATTGACCCACACAAGCTGCAGGTAAAAATATAAATAAATAAAAATGATTTTTTATGTATGTATTATAAATAATTTTTTATAAAAGTGTCTTTACATATCCTTGTGTGTATACTAAATAAAAGGTATTACCTCTATAATATATATATATATATATATATATATATATATATATATATATATATGTTTAACAAAAGGAAAAAAAATCAAATCCCCTCATTGTTTCTTGGAAAATTGTTTTAAATAATGAGTTTTCCTTAAAAGCTCTTACCCACTGTCAGTATTTATTACATTGTTATTATAAGCTGAAAGAGAGTGGTTGTGAAGAAAGGTAATGTGCTGTGCCAAAAGAAGCAAGCCAACAAACAAACAAAACAAACAAACAAAGCTTAACCAATAATACATATTTGTTTCATTTAGTCATGGTCAGCAATGGCTTGTTCTTCGGTGTGTTTGGAAAGCCATTGTTAGGAACATGTTAAGAATGGCAGCTGAGGTAATATGCTAACAACATTACAACATAGTGGACTACAAAGACACACGCTGCAGTGTAGGACACACACTGCAGTGTAGGACAGAGAAACTGTGGTTGCTGTAGCATGATTTATTGGGAGTCCATAGAGAGGGTTACAAATTTTGGGGGACTCACAACTGGACACAAAAGGGATAAGAACCACCAGTGTAAGGAACACTGAAGTACCATCTGATCATACACTGTGATTAACCCGGACATCCAAATCTAGTTAGCGTTCACAATCCTTTCTAAATATCCCTAAAAATTCTATTTCAAAAATGAGTGAATGACATACGAAATGCTGTAAAATCCAACACTGAGATTTTCCACAAAATTTTACACACTTCTGTAAAACCTCAGGGAAAAAATTTAATAAATAAAACAAATGCCTAAGCCCAACATATACAGAGGGGGAAATAAGTATTGATATGGATATATTCAGTACATCATGTAATGGCAATGTATTTTTATTAGAAGCCTTAGAATACCTGTAAACAGACAATTTAGTCTATCTAAAGTGAAATCCAAGCTGAGCTCTACATAAACTGGACACTGAAAATTATTTGAATAGTTTTGTTTGAGCAACATGAAGCAATAAATGCTCATCAACAAAATGATGAAAGGCATGCATAGTTTGGTAGTCCCATAATGCACTAGTAATATGATTCTATTCAACTTCAAAAGAGATCAACCGATGACTTTAGTGACAAAAATTGTCATAAAATGATGAGAAATAACTGCGGCAAGGAACCACATCCTGCTCATGGTTTAAAGCCATTTCTTTTCCCAGTTATATTGAAAATCATTTATAACCCTGGCACTCTCACTCTATCTTATGCTAATTCCAAATGTAATATTCATATTGTGAAGTCAGAATACTGAAGCAATATTCAGCATAAGGCCTCTCAGAGTTAGCTATGATAAATTAACTTCAGCGGTATTTAAAATTGAATTGCTAGAAGGAAATTCAGAGAGCCCAAATTATTTTATTCGGATCTCGTATCAAACTGCACACACCAAAAAACAAAAAAAAAACAAACAAACACACCAACAAGAAGGATGTTATCTGCCAAGTGACAGAAATGGGACAGAAAGAGACAGCAGCAGGTAGTTGTAATGTTCTGTTTGGCTTTATTGACAGCGAAGGGCTGCATCAATGTGACAGTTTAGGTGAAAATTGTAGGCTTTGCTGTGTTATGCAAATTAAGTTCTCCCTCTGCTTACCTACAGTAACAATGGAAAAATGGAAAATATATGCCTAAATGTACATAAAAACCGAGTCAAATCAAAATCTCAAAAGTGTGACAAATTCGAGAAACAGTACATTAAATGTGTAGTTGCAAAAGCAAAAATGTACTACTGGTCCATTGTTCTCAATAGCCCCTTCTATGGCTACCTTAATCCTAAGAAACCTTTATGACACCTATACCAATCAGTCATAACATTAAAACCACCTGCCTAATATTGTGTAGGTACCCATTGTGCCACCAAAACCATTAGAGAATACCGTTGCAATGAAGGGGGTCTGCAACAATGTTTAGGTAAATGGTACGCGTCAAAAAAACATCCACATGAATGCCAGGACCCAAGGTTTCCTAGCAGAACATTTCTCAAAGCATCATACTGCCTCTGGCAGCTTGAATTCTTCCCATAGTGCATCCCTGTGCCATCTCTTCCCCAGAAAAGCAATGCACATGCACCCGGTCATCCACATGATGTAAAAGAAAACATACTTCATCAAACCATGCCTCCTTCTTCCACTGCTACATGGTTCAGTTCTGATACATACACATTGTAGGCACATTTGGTGGCATGCAGGGGTCAGCATAGGCACTCTGACCAGTCTGCAGCTATGCAGTCCCATACACAGCAAGCCATGATGCACTGTATGTTCTGACAACTTTCGGTCACAGCCAGCATTTACTTTTCAGCAATTTTTGCTACAGTGGCTGTTCTGTGAGATCGGACCAGACGGGCTAGCCTTCACTCCCCACGTGCATCAATGAGTCCTGGGTGCCCATGACCCTGTCGCCGGTTCACCAGTTGTCCTTCCGTGGATCACTTTTGGTAGTTATTAACCACTGCATACTCAGAACACCTCACAAGACCTGCTGTTTTGGCGATGCTTTTGGCCCTTGTCAAAGTCGCTCAGATCCTTATGTTGCCCACTGGTCCCGCTTCCAACACACCAACTTTGAGAACTGACTGTTTACTTGCTACCTAATACGGCATATCCCATTGTAACAAGAAAAATCGATGTTATTCTATTCATCTGCCAGAGTTTTTAAAGTTACTGCTGATCTAATCAATAAGAATGCCAATTAAAAAATAATTAAGGTTTTCATACGACTCACATGCACATGCATATTTCTCGTTCTAGAATATGTGAGTTTTTACTAAAATGGGATGTTATAGTCTCACTGCTTTAACTGAGAAGTAAAATTTGTGCTATACATCATACCTTTTACAGTCACAGTGGTTTAACACAGAGATACTGTATCTGTAACTTTCTACTTTCTTGAAGGAAAGCCAGTTGAGGCTAGATTAAACAATATATTCTACAATTCAAAAACGATTTTAAAGAACACAAAAACACAGGCAATATATAGAAAAGAATAAATTAGAAATTCAAACGACAGATGGAATTAGTGTCTCCACTGAGATCGAATGATAGAGTCTCTAATGCAGTACACAGGAGATAGATGGAAGATGACCACACAATGAGTGAGAATTGTCTGTCCCCAAACATAAGGTCTAAGAACTTTTTTGCCCAAGAGTGTAATCTGAAGTTCATATTTTTTATTGACCAGAATAAAAAAAGAAAAAGAAAGAAAGAAAATGTTGGTGATAGGGCTGCAACTAACGATTATTTTCATAAATGATTAGTTGGCCGATTATGTTTTCTATTAAATCGATTGATCGGTGGGGGTGGGGGGGTGTATTAGCTTTAAGTACCGTTTTTTCGTTTATTTATAATAAAATCCACAAACTGATTGTTACAAATATAAACTTCAGACTAAAACTTTACACAACTGTTCATTTATTACATAACTATTCATTTAGCAGTGTAGTTTAATTCAGTGTTTTTTGTGCATGTACATTGTGCATATGTATATATATATATATAAAATATAAACTAATATTATATAACAGTATTTATGCATTACATTTTATAAAAGGTAAAGTTGACAAACTATAAAAGGGAAGAAAGTTATTGTCGTTGACTCCGGGTATCTGCTAAAGCTAGCATAGTCACATTATATGCGTATGACATCATGCGCCATCGACTAGGAAGCGGTCTATACTTCCGGTTAGTAAAAATACGCTATTGATATATTTGAGATGATATTACCCTTCTAAAATTCATACACTAGACAGTAGAGTATATAGTGCATAGTGTAAATGTATAGTACGTCATTTAGGACACAAGTTTAGCATTTTCTCTCCGATGCGTGTTTTCGGAAGAGAAGTAACGTAATGAGTTAATGTGCCGTGTGCAGACCAACTAATCGATAATGAGATTCGTTGACAAAGATTTTCATAATCGATGATTATCGATTTTATTGATTAGTTGTTGCAGCTCTAATGGCTGACAATGTTAGCTAGGAATTTTAAACATGAGGAAATTGGGAGACAAAGTGTGTGTGCACATACAGCAGAATGTAAAGGGATATTTTGTAAATGCTATTTCCTAATCCTGTATTTTCAAGCATTAGTTTGAAAAGATTGGGTGGTTAGTTTCACATATCATGGAAAAAACATGTGCTATCCTTCACCCTCCTTTGTTGCTAGCTGTTGGATGAAAGACGAGAGCTGCCAGAAACACAAACTATGTGAAACAGAAATCATACCATCTCTCTGAATGCTTCTGGATACTAAAAGGAGAGGGGAAAAAATGGTGAAAACTTCTCCAATAAGCTCATAATTTGTTCACAGTAGCTGAGCCACGTCAAGATACAGAATGAAAATACTAGGAACTACAGAATGCCTTGTTTTTACACGTTATCACTGAAACACAAGCCTTTTCGTGTTTCTGTCATTTTAAAGACTGATTGCTCCCCTCCTATTGCTTCATGCAGGAACAAGAACTCACTAGATAAGGCTGGCTAATACAACAAGTATGGTGGCTCACTTCACTGTTACACATTCCCAAGCTCTATATATTGGATGGCCATTGCACAATAAAGATAGTTCATAGAAGAGAAACAATCTTTGTAACAGAAAGCAAGTCAAGAATAAATTGCTGTGATGCACCAAGTGGTTGAGAACAGTAAGCTAGCTATTTTCAGGTGTACTGGATCCACATTTTCCCCCTCTGGTTCAATCTACATCAATAACAGACAAAGTGCTTATACTTGCATTTGGTTGAGTACAAAATACTTAACATAAATACAGAAATCATTTGCATTTGGATTCACTAGACATTATCAGAGATAAAATGAGTTTAAAAATGCCAAACAAAAGGCTCAACACAAACACACAAACTCCCCTGTCAAAGCCTTGTGCTCAATACCATTGGGGATTGAAAGCTGTGTGACTCATACAGATGCACTTCTGCCATTAATTTTTTTGCAAGGTGAATCATTAGAGTAAATTGCTTTTGACAGAGCCTATTAAATTAATGCTCTCATTTTCTCTGTGTGCGTGGCGTCTGTTCTCATGTGTGTGCCTCTGCGTTGCCACTTTGCAGGTGCAGTGAAGTTTTGAGTGAACACACATTGCTTCCAACATGAAACAGAGCACAATCAGCAGTGGAACATTTAAGCAATCTGACAGAAAAGAGAAGTTGAGGTGTGCAGTCAATACTAGAGCTTGGCTGAAAATAAACAGATGATTTAGCTCACATTATTCTACAAATCTGATAAGAAGGCAAGTGGACCTTAGATCAAGAAGTCTTAGATATGTCTGATATGTTAAACAAACTTAGGCATGGGTGGGGGGTGATAATATATAAATAACTTTAAAAATAAATAAAAAAGGGGAAAAAAAATAAAGAGTAGTAAAAAAAATTTGTGCCCTTTAATTTAAATAGCCAATAGAAAGTATGTAGAGAGAGTCACCAATTTATCCTTTTATTTATTTATTTATTTATTCATTCATTCATTCTTCACTAACTGTTTCATCCTGAGCTTATTCTGGGAACACTGGGTGCCAGGGCTGGGCAGTATGACAATATAAACCCACTTTAAATTAAATCAATTATGCTACATTCACCTTTTGTGGATATTGTGGGTATAGTTATTTCTTTTTATAACTAGGCTTTACAACAGTATTGCTTGTGGCTTTGGAGAGCAGGCTGTATGTGTGTAGACTGCAGCCACAATGAGTCTGTGAAAAATAATGGTGTGTGTGGCCATCCATCCATCCTCAACCACTTATTCCTTCTTCAGGGTCGCGGGGAACCTGGAGCCTATCCCAGCGAGCATCGGGCACAAGGCAGGGTACACCCTGGACAGGGTGCCAGTCCATCACAGGGCACAATCACGTACACACTCACACACCCATTCATACACTACGGACAATTTAGACACGCCAATCAGCCTACCATGCATGTCTTTGGACTGGGGGAGGAAACCAAAATACATAATTTGTCGTGCAAACATTATGTCATTACATCAACAAATAGTGCAAGCTGGTATCAAGTTGCTAGCATTTAGTCAATAAAAATTTTTTTTTACTACCTGTTAACATGGTCAATGATGCTTGGAAAACTGAAGTCAGGACTGCATATAAACATACATTATTAGCTGTAACTACAGTAAGCTCATTATAAAATTTTAATGAATTCTATAAACTATGCACACCTGCTCTGTGTTGAACAGCAGTAAAGATAGTTATTGAAATATTGTATAGTGAAGTAGCCCTATTAAAAACCATTAAGCCCCCATTCAGGTTTTTCCAGCAAAAAGGTTCCATGTATGGAAGGCTAGCATGACTAGCATGTTTGGCAAGGACTCACAAAGGAAGCCAAAATCCATCCATCCATTTTCTATACCACTTATCCTTCAAGGTCGTGGGAACCTGGAGCCTTTCCTAGGGAGCATTGGACACAAGGCAGGGTACACCCTGGATGGGGTGCCAATCCATCGAGGGCACAATTACATATACTGTCACACACCCATTCATACATTATGGACACGCCAATCAGTCTACCATGCACATCTGTGGACTGGGGGAGGAAACCGGAGTGGAAGCTAAGATGCATCACAGAAAGATGTTTTGTTGCTCTGCTCCAAAGTCAGACAGGCTGTTAAGGTTCATATAGTAGTACAAGACAGGCTAAAATGAAACGCACATTTGGAGACAACAGATTTTATTTTTGTCAATCTTAAATCTGCATACATTTTCTGATAGACATTTAAATCACCCAACTTGCCTGCCATGGAAATAGACAGAATATATGAGTGATTCCTGATCCTACTGTAATTTTTGTGAAATATTTCTTATTTTCCATGATTATGATTCAATCATTTAAGTTTAATGTGTGTTTTTTTTTGCATACTCATGGTCTCGTGATGTTTTGTGGTTTCTGACCTTGATTATGTTTTTGTCAAGTTGTTTTGTCTTTTGTCTTATGTTTTTCCATTGTTTTTCTCTTGTGTTTTTCCTTATTGGCCTTAGGTGTGTTGCTTGCATGTACATACGAGTATAAAAGCCAACTGTATCCAACTTATCTTTAGACTTAGAAACAATTTAATGCCCATGCTGTCTTTGAGCACATAATAAACCATCTCTTTGACTATACCCTGGCTCTTGGTCTCCTGATTCTTCAAGAATCTTACTTCTGGTGAAGCTGCAGCATTTTGATCATCCAGAAAAGATTTACATCAATCTCTTTCATATTTGCAAATACTCATAGTAGCTATTGTCTAATTTCAGGTAAAGCCCGCTGCCACCAGGTCTGCAAAAATTCTTAGTGCACATTTTTTGAACATCACAAAATGTTTCTTTTTCGTTGTGTCCAAGATCTTTTCTACTGAACTTGCTTTAGTAACGAAGGCCAGTTCTATAGCGTATGGTGTGAAATGGTGCATCATAAACA
Organism: Ameiurus melas; assembly: GCA_012411365.1. NCBI lineage: Eukaryota > Metazoa > Chordata > Actinopteri > Siluriformes > Ictaluridae > Ameiurus > Ameiurus melas. The sequence continues at coordinate 23,118,876 of CM022758.1, read as the reverse complement.
AAGCAGGCCATGTGCAAAAATAAGGGTGGGATTATTTGATTTTAAGGCTCCTTTGACACATTGTGGATCCTCCCAAGAGAAATGAGTTGATGCTGAAGATTAGACCTACTCTTAGAGCCACTTAAACCCTTCGTGGAATCAGGATATCTTTAAAGACCAGCTTGGTGGTTGCAAAAATCTAATTTTAATATCTAAAATATGTGATGGAAAAATACTTGAACTGTGGGTTCATTTTATTTTCACTAGATGTGCACATGTGAGGAAGTTAATGTGGTTAAAGGAATGCACTGGTGTTTCAAAAATTGCATCAATGTTTGGTAATTATAGCTTCATGTTGTTTCCATAAAGGTGTTTAATTTGATGACAGTGTCTATACTCAGACAAGCACAGATTTTATGTTGAGGCTACAGTGGAAGTTAACAGTGCAGGTGGTACACAATAACAAAGCTTTTAAAGGCACCATATATGGATATTTTATGACCAAAAGCAATTACTGCAACAGCAGGTGCCAAAGACACCCCATTTGTCCATACACTTATTGGATGCGTTCATTCCTTTGTGGTTGTAGATAAGACTGGTATTATGATAATATTCAACATTACTTATTAAAATACTTGTTTAAATACCATGTATTGAAATATTACATTTATTATAAAGACAGTTATTCTAGTATTATATCATCTGAGCAACCCCAAAGCACCCCAGTATTTCTATCAGCACTGCAACTCCATCTGCACTCCCCTGATCAATGACAAGGTTTATAAAATCAGCAAATAGCTAAATCTTTGAAAATCTACAGAACCTGATAAAATCTCACCAGGTACATTTTAACATTACCAACCAACTGCCCCAAGCATATTCAACCATTTGTACTAGCATATCTAATTATGGAAAATTATACATAACCTCCCTGCTTTAAACCTTTAATTAAACTGGTTATTAATTATTTTTTAAATGCAACACAACTTTGCTTCTTGACACACCATAGTTTACTAAGATGCCGAATCCTTTATATTAACTTTAGCTCCACCTTACATACCCACCCAAAATGCACCTTAGGTTTCCACTGGCAATCTGTCAGTAGGTTACAAACTTCCCAAGATATAGGAGACATTATGTCCTATCTGGACACATCCTGCCAGAGCAACACTCCATAAGAATTGGTACAGTACACGGACATGTCCTGTCCACTCTCTTTGACTTCGTGCATCTCTATTAAACTCATTGTTCTTGGATGACACCACCATAGTGCATCTTGATGACAATAATGAAGTATGACTAACCTGAGAAAGTAGCAAGACCTGTAGCACTGTGTGAGACACCCCTTGGGAACTGCATTGACTTCTGCAAAGGCCAACACCCCCCCCCATCAACCTTTAGCAATCAATGATGAGTGCTGTTGAGTCATTCAGATACCTTGACTCCACTAATGCCAATAGGGAATTGGTAATTGCATCTAGAAGGCACAAAAGATGTTCTTATTGCTACAACTGAGGAAACTCAAGGTATCGCACCCATTGCTGGTAAAACTTTGCTCTCGCATCCTTTATTAGAGACTGTTGACCCTCCTCCTCTTCTCATTAAAAGAAAAACCACAGCAAGGACACATGGTCTGAAAATTATTAGGGATCCCACTAATCTGTTCTGGAAGCTACCATCAGGCAGATGATTCACACCAAATGAGCATGTCACAACATCTTTTTCTAACATGACATTAACAATATCTGTATTTTCTTTACTTTGTTACTCTATCAATGCACATTATTGATAATTTACTATAAATATTTCATAGCAAATCACTAATGATTGGTGTTCTGATTGGTTAAATAGATAAATTTTCTATAACAGCAGCTCAGATTTACAGTATCTCACAAAAGTGAGTACACCCCTCACATTTTTGTAAATATTTGATTATATCTTCATGTGACAACACTGAAGAAATTACACTTTGCTACAATGTAAAGTAGTGAGTGTACAGCTTGTATAACAGTGTAAATTTGCTGTCCACTCAAAATAACCCAACACACAACCATTAATGTCTAAACCACTGGCAACAAAAGTGAGTACACTCCTAAGTGAAAATGTCCAAATTGGGCCCAAAGTGTCAATATTTTGTGTGGCCACCATTATTTTCCAGCACTGCCTTAACCCTCTTGGGCATGGAGTTCACCAGAGCTTCACAGGTTGCCACTGGAGTCCTCTTCCACTCCTCCATGACAACATCACGGAGCTGGTGGATGTTGAAGACCTTGTGCTCTTCCACCTTCCGTTTGAGGATGCCTCACAGATGCTCAATTTAGGTCTGGAGACATGATTGGCCAGTCCATCACCTTCACCCTCAGCTTCTTTAGCAAGGCAGTGGTTGTCTTGGAGGTGTATTTGGGATCGTTATCATGCTGGAATACTGCATGATAACTGCATGACCAGTATGGTCATGCTCTCCTTCAGTATGTCACAGTACATGTTGGCATTCATGGTTCCCTCAATGAACTGTAGCTCCCCAGTGCCGGCAGTACTCATGCAGCCCCAGACCATGACACTCCCACCACCATGCTTGACTGTAGGCAAGACACACTTGTCTTTGTACTCCTCACCTGGTTGCCGCCACACACGCTTGACACCATCTGAACCAAATAAGTTTTCTTGGTCTCATCAGACCACAGGACATGGTTCCAGTAATCCATGTCCTTAGTCTGCTTGTCTACAGCAAACTGTTTGCGGGCTTTCTTGTGCATCATCTTTAGAAGAGGCTTCCTTCTGGGAGGACAGCCATGCAGACCAATTTGATGCAGTGTGTGGTGTATGGACTGAGCACTGACAGGCTGACCCATATCTCCTTCAACCATGACCAGGCCTGTTCTGAGTGGAACCTGTCCTGTTAAACCGCTGTATGGTCTTGGCCACCGTGCTGCAGCTCAGTGTCAGGGTCTGAGCAATCTTCTTATAGCCTAGGCCATCTTTATGTAGAGAAAAAAGTAATTTATTCAGATCCTCAGGGACTTCTTTGCCAGGAGGTGCCATGTTGAACTTCCAGTGACCAGTATGAGGGAGTGAGAGCGCGATGACACCAAATTTAACACACCTGCTCCCCATTCACACATGAGACCTTGTAGCACTAACAAGTCACATGACACCGAGGAGGGAAAATGGCAAATTGGGCCCAATTTGGACATTTTTACTTAGGGGTGTACTCACTTTTGTTGCCAGCGGTTTAGAGATTAATGGATGTTTGTTGAGTTGTTTTGAGGGGACAACAAATTTACACTGTTATACAAGCTGTACACTCACTACTTTACATTGTAGCAAAGTGTCATTTCTTCAGTGTTGTCACATGAAAAGATATAATCAAATATTTACAAAAATGTGAGTGGTGTACTCACTTTTGTGAGATTCTGTAAATTAATGTCTTCTTTCTAATATGTTACTTTATCAATAGTAACTGATTCACAGGGACTTCTATGGAAGACACTCCGCATAATCGAAGCCCAATAATAAATGGATTAACAAAAACCTTACTATTATTTAGTTAAAAAAATAAAACAAACAATCACTAATAGGGTGAAGATTTCTGTAAGAAGACTTTTAAAATTGGTTTCTCAGTAACATAGAAAGCTGCATTTTATTGTCTTATCTCAGAGCAAGAGATAGCCCCACCACACACACACGTAGGAGAATGGTTAATCACTGGACATTCCATTCCACAAAATGAAATACAACTATAAACAGTTAAAGTACCACATGCTGTTAATTAATTTATTTATTTATTTTACTGCAATATTTTAACAAATTGCTTTATAATGTAAGAAATAAATCACTTACGTAAGGAATAAAACACTTCGGGATGTACTGTTTTATAACATTATAACAGCATTATAACATTATTCTGTGCTAAATACACACCAAGTGGTATACGTTTACTGTATATCATTTATTATATGGTAAATGAATGCACCTTGTTTGTCCTTCATAGAGCTTAATTGTCTCCTTCAGTCATATTGTTAATTTATGTACTAGTAATATCTAATTTGTCTTTGTGACTCGGATGGAAACCTCTGGCTCAATGTGAACAAACAAAAGTCTGATACATGCCTGTGCATCCTCAGTTATGGTCCCATAGTGGTGACTTTAGTGCTTAATTTTCCTCCTTCTGATTTTTGATAGTATTACATTAGTATTAACAGAATCAAAAAAATAAAAACAATCCAAAGAACTAAAAAGCCATACATTACTGTTAATCAAAATTCACAATGTCAGAATATCATATATTACAACGATTGCACTACTGTGACACCAAGCCATGGAAAGCAACAACAGAAAGAAAGTCGATGATAAAAATAGCTACTAATATATCTATACCTACTAAATAAAAGCCTTTTTTGGAATACAAGTGCAGTGCCTTGTGTGATTTCTGAACAGCAGCATGTAAGTCTGATGCCAGCTCTGTTTGATGGTAAGTTATATATTGAAAAATTTGAATTAACTTAGACATGGACTTAGTGAATGTATAATGATTTAACTATATAACTGACACATGCATCACACTTATCCAATGTAAAAAAAATAATTAAAAAATAAATAATAATAATAATAAAACATACAGTCAACTAATGAGATCTATCTGGCTCATCCAATACCCCCCGCTGCCTGCAGTTGGTACAAGTGAGGCTTTATAGCCAAGGACAGGACACACATCATTCAGCCTTGGTCAGGTTTCCAGTTAGGTGATTTTTTTTATAATGCTTATTATGAATAAAACTGAAAATTTCTTATCTTTTTTTTTTTTACCATACAACAAACATAAGTAGTTTCAAAAAGCTACATTCCATCCAGTCCTTAATTTTTTATGGTTGTGATGCAAGTCCCAGGAGTACCTTCAAATCTGCAGTACAAACCTTTTACCCCCCAGAACAGCTTTAATCCTTCCTGGAATGCAGTCAAAAAAAACTCCTGAATGGTTTTTGGCGGGCTGTTGGACCATTCCTCAGGATGAAAATCTTACAGATCTTTGAAGGATAAAGGAGATTGTTATTTACTTCGCAGCTTGCACTCCAGAATATCCCATATAGATTCACTGATGTTTAAATCCGATGATTGGAGAGGCTATGGAAGGCTCTTGACGTCACCCTGGTGTGCATTAAACCACTCTTGAATAATTTTAGCTGCACATATAGGCGTAATATCATCCTGGAACATCTTCAGAAAATACCATGCAGATTTGGGTGCACATTGTCTTGTAAAATTGCTGCTATACAATCCTGTAAAGCCTATTGATTTCCACAAGATGGCTGCCAATAGCATTGTGAGTCATCAATCATATCTAACAGATGGCAGCAGATGGGTTGAAGTTCCTCAGTGAGCTTCGACTTGCGAACATTGTTCCTTTTTGCTGTTTGTTCATGTTTGACGTTCACCTTGAAACATGAGATAATTGTTCCGTTTTTGTCACTGCTGCACCCTCTATTTGGTGTTTTTGGAAGTCTGCTTGAAAACCTCAAAGCAAATTTTCAGTCCTCTTTCGTACATCCTGTTGGTTGGAAAACAACACAATCTAATGTGCCTGTGCAGCTGTGTTTATAATTGTGATTAAGTGACTTGAAAGTCAAGGTCTTTTTTCATGTAGTGTTTGTTATTTTGTGCAGCCCTGTATAGATTTGTTATGGTCTCATGGTTGGCCACCGTGTACGAATGGACAGTTATTTTTCAGTTGACTTCTGCATAACACTGATTATAATGCGTTTCCATCCATCCATTTTTTTTTTTGCCTCTCTCATTCAATTTATAGCAACAACATGATCATTCTCATAAAATCTTTAAGTCTTATTCGGATTGGACTAGTTTTACATTCAAGTCACATAAGACTTGGATAAATGAGTTGCCTAAATGAGAGATTTATGCTCATTGCCAGACAGTTAAATCACATAGTACAAGCTAATGCTGTCATCATAACATAATTAAGCAATATCGCACAAGCAAGAGTGTGGTTATACTGAATATTGGTATGGCTGTGATTCAGTCATAGACATGAGCCAACAGGACTAGTGCTGTAGCTGTATATATTATGCCGCTAGGGTTTCTGGACCCCCTGCATAATTTGTACTATGGGCACCAAGCCCCCACCACCCAATGATATTTTTCTTATAACCACGTGTAAAAACAATCATTATCAAGAAGCATAACAATTATTGCATATTCAATAAGACACTACAAAGAACTACATTTGAACAGTTTATTAAATTAACTGAAATTATGCATTCGTAACTATATAGAAATAACTATATATGCACACACACACAATAAATGTAATTAACACCATTGTACTCGCTCTTTCTCTTGCTCATATAGAAACACTATAGAAACTCTGTCTGGATGACCGCTGTCGACTTGTAATTTCTTATTCCCCAAGTACCCAGAACAATGCACTATTATTATTATTATTCATTGAGTGAATAAGTTACACACACCAGCAGCTCCAGAAAGAAATGTGGAAATTAGCTAAAACAGTGACAAGATCATTGATCCAGTGAGTTGAATTTGAGAATCAAATTGGTTCTATCCGTGAATGAATTATTCAGACTGGTTTTAACGGGATTCTGCAATACATGGAAATGAACCAAACAAACGATTCACTCATGAATCGGACATTACAACACTTCTCTCATAAACTCAGTCGGGACAATTAAAGCAGATTTACTGTATATGATTATATTAAAATTCGATCGATTCCTCACAGAAAGCTGTTGCAAAGCTTGAATATACAGTAAGTTTCTTCAGTGTTGTCACATGAAAAGATATAATCAAATATTTGTGAGGGGTGTACTCACTTTTGTGAGATACTGTATATACAAAACAGGAAACAAAATCACCTTACTTTTGGAAAAACTGGGTGACTAGCTGTCTTCCCCGTCTTGCTCTCTCCTCTTTTTCATGTTTTTCTTTCCTCTTTTGGTATCCCAATTTGTTTGCGCCATATATCTGAAGCATGTAACGAAGTGTCGCGTTTCTGAATAATCCGTAATAAACACACAGTCACTGGCACAGTCTGAGGGCATTCATTATAGTGTGCTTCTTAAAAGATTATTGTGCAAAGAGGCCAATTTAAACACCAAAATCATGCAGGACAGTATTGTTACGGTTCGGAGCGGTGGCAGGTGCAGATCAGAACTCTTTATTAAAGCAAAACACAAACTCCAAAGCAAACGTAGCATAGAACAATCTCCGTCTTGGCATAAATAACTGCTACAACATTAACTGATACCGTTACCATGACAAACATATAAACAACTCGACCGCTACGAACGTGTCTACGTAACTTGGGACATACAGCGTTCCCACAATCAATCACAAGCAAAGTGCTCGGTAACTCAGACCTTTAAATAACACAGGACATCACTTAGAATTACCTGCACCTGTTAAGCATCAACGCTAACACGCACGCTAACCCGGAAGTGCGCGGATCAAAATAAGGTCCTTTCAAATGAAGCGCCACAGTGACCTCCGTCGGCTGTAGCGTGACAAGTATGGGGTTCTGCTGGGCCCCCTGTCTGACCAGGGCCCTTAGAATCATCCTAATCCCCCCGTTACAGCACCCCAGTCTATAAACAAAAAACTAATATCGAGTAACTGACATTTCAGACACAATATGGCCAAATTTTCAGATTATTTTTGCACTGGTTGAGGAAATCAATCCTGAAGAAGCCACATTCAACTTATGACATGAACTAGCTAGCTCCACATCAATTTGTACATTCCAGTTAAAGGTGCTTAAAGTAAAATTGGCATCCTTTCTTCCTTTTCATCTTCAACTGATGAGCTTTCATAAAAAAAAAGAATCATTTGCCATGTCTGCTGATGAGGTCAATAACACTACTGTAATAATTGTTTTGAACTAGGAAGTGGAATTTTACATGGCGAAAACAGATGAGTGGAGTTACTCACAGCAAAGCATCCCAGTGTGTTTATAGTAAATATAAGCACTTGTGGAATGCTGCTCGACCGACCAAAATAATGGACCAGCACTAACTGTTGGATAACAACACTTGCTGTACATTGTTTCCCCACACAAGTTCAGTGTGAACCAGAATATGGATCCGTAATAAATGCAGTGTATGTTGCATTAATGTTAACGTACCAAATATTTTTCTCATTCCTGTAGATAAATATAGAAGATTATCTACAGGCATAGTCAATATCAAACTTTTAATAATTTCTTTCTTTGAAATGGTTCCATTACCTTCTGCTTAGCCTGATGCATGTAAATGATCCAGTCTTTAAAACTATGGTCTGATCTACTTTTAGACTCCACTGCAAATAAAGCTGGTTTCCCACAAGAGCAGCCTATTAGCACACAATGACAAGAAAACTCATTCTTTGGGTGTATTCTCTAGAGTTTGATGCAATTGCTAATTCTCCTTAAGAACATTCCCTGGATGGTTTCAGGACTCTGAGTTATTGCATTTATACTAAGAGTGCTCTGGCTCTTGCCACTAATAAATTGCAGTGCTCAATATCAGAGCGGCAAAGTGTCAGTTATGAAGACCAAACCTGGCAAGAAATTTGTTTTCCATCTCGTAACAGCCTGCCTCATGCATCTCCAAGAACATTGATTGTGCCGTTCCCCTCTGATGAGATATTGGAGCACGGGAAACAGCCAATAAGTGAATAAAATGAAACCAGCACTCGAGAAGCAGGCAGAATTCGGATCACTTTAGGGTCATTTCATTTGCAGCCCTCCTACTGGTGTGTTCCACGGCGCTATTGTGCTATTTTGACCTTAATCAATGCTAGTAAATGTCTTATTTTACTCATGTATTTATAGTAAATGATTAGAAAAAAAGAGCTGAATGTGGTGAACTGACTACAGCACATAAAACCAGCCTTTTAAATAATATTATAAGCAATATCAATACTGATAAAAGTACATAGTTATTAACTGTGTGAACACTTGGGTATTCCAGACACACCTGTCTGGTTTGCTAATACTATAAGAAATAGGCTATATTTTGTTAATGTATGGGTCACATCTAAAATGTAATTAATCACCAAACCTAAGCAAATATATTTTATTAAAAAATGAATGCCCTATAATCATTCGTTTGGTGTATTTTCCACATAGATATGATGTGAAAAAACATGAAATTGTTGAAATTAAAAAAAAAATTCTGTTTCAATGAATTTACCTTACTCTCAAAACCTTTATATGAAGAATGCCCCACACCATCCGAGTGGACAGACTGACAAAGGTTGCCCACCCTTCTCCAATATGTGGAGAAGGGTAAGCTGAAAGTTATAAAGGGCACTGTGCTGTCCAATGAAATGACTGAATGGTGTGTAAATAGCAGAAACACTGGAATATGTCTCACAGTTTGACATGGACTTCAGTGATGACAACTCTACATTTAAATTTATCTGTTCATTGATATTTAAGGCTGTCTAGAACAAGTAAATGTTTAATGATCAGGTAAAGTAGCATTAGTAATATAGGCTTATAATGATCACATACTGTATGTCTAATTGCTGCTATTGATTTAGTTGAGAAATACAATTGAGGTCATAAGTTTACATACACCTTGCAGAATCAGCAAAATATTAATAGTTATAAAAAAAAATAAAACATTTAAAGTGTCCATAAAAATTGCATTGTTTTTTTGACTTAGTACTGCCCTGCACTGAAATAAAAGCTAGTTGAATTTACTTAATTCAAATGCATGCATCAGTTCCAAGTGATTGAATTGAGTTACATTAACAATTTGTTTCCGTACATCCAACGTGATTTGATCATGTATTTTCAATGGCCTGAATAAAATCAAACTCTGTACTCTCACCTGAGCTGAGGATCAAACCAAGGCTTCCAGAATTCTGCATCTACACTTTACGGCATCTACCACACACATTTTAATCATGTTAATTCAATATTATAATTATAGTACCTGTCAGTGCCAACATCTCCACAAGATTTCATAAAGTAATTGGGTTAGGTCAATACCATGTGAATTGATTACGCTCACTTCACATAATTCAATGGCTATATGATTTTGAGATCAATCTTTTCACACTTAGGACAATTAAGGGACACATACACAACTATTAAAAAAGTTGCAAACATTCACGGATTCTCAAGAAGGCAAAATTAAGAACCAGGAGGATGTAAACTTTTGAACAAGGTGATTGGTGTAAATCTTTTTTCCTGGTAAAACATTCTCTTTTCTATCAGTGCTTACTAATCACCTCATGAGTTTTGTTGCTAGCTAAATCCCAATTGTAAACAAGTTGGCAGCTAGTCTCTCAGAGAATTTGCGAATATTAGCTTGATCATATTTTCTGTACTGTATCTCTACAGCAGAGCACATGACCATGATCAACCATCACCCACCATGATGACGTCCCCTAGAATAGAGTACTGCTGCTTATAAAACAGTAACATGAACTGATGTACTGATCACTGATGTGTTAAATCACTATTTTCCCATGTTCGCCTTTCATGAGCATATAACAGGTCCTACTGCACATTTAGCTACTCACAGTAAACCACCAGCGATGCATTTTCAAGCAGCACAATGCACTTGATAGATACTCAAATAAATATCAGTTTGTTTGATACGAGGCAAAACAACAGACACTTTTTCCAGCTCTCTCACACTATTTATAACGAACATTGTGCTTGAATAATTAGTGAGGAGCTACACACAGCTCACTTTCCTCTTTAACAGAAACTGAAAACATTGATCTAAATAGCTACTTTTTCATTGATTTAAACAGTTAGTTTTTCTTTCAATCAGTATTTTTTATTTCTTCTGCATGAGAGCCATGGCTTCATGTTGTAGAACAGGTATATTTAGAATTTCATCCAAATCATAGCACAGTTGTAAGGCTCGTAGGATTTCAGCTTGCATTCATAATCTAGCAGTGAGTGTGCTTAATACAGTCACAGTCAGAATACATGAGTATTTAATAGTAGGGAAGACTCTGGTTTGACATTAATTTGCAGTGAAATCAATCACAATTCACATATTTTGAAGAGGCTTAACAGGAAGTGAATGCTCCAAACAAGAATGAAAGTAAATGCATACTTTAAAAACACAAAGACCTTGCAGGAGCATCTGTAAGAATTACACAGCGTGTGTTTAGATATTTGAGGTGTCTAGATAGATTTAGGACCAATTGCACGGGTTATGTTCTAGATCATGTCACTCCAACTTATGTTAAATTATGTCGGATCACAGTTTGCTCGAATAACAGAATTCTGGCAGACTGCACAATAAATAATGAAACTCACAAAACCAGAAAGAAATATAGCTCACAAAGGCTATAATTTACTGAGCTGCCCATCCCCTGTATTAATTTCTCATTCCTTCATGCATGATAAACTGCATAATTTTTTTTTTTTTTATTTATCTATCCAACATCTGATCACCATGTCTGAGGTTTGGGCTCAGACTAAAGGATGAGACGCTTGCTTTCAGAAATACAGTTATTACCCCTGCTTTCCACACACAGTGTTAAACCTCTAGGAAAACAACATTACCAACATAACACAAAATTGATTTAGAAAGCTATCATATGAAAAGGCCTTTTGCAATATGTTAGGATTGACAACCTAGAGCTCTGGACCAATGTAAGAACAGGGATAATAATTCAATATGTTTTCTTTGATTAAATAAACTATTCTGTTATGACAGGATTATGAGGTCGGTGCTTCAGTGTTATTTATCCGACTTGTTTATAAGCACAATTGCATTTTTATTATGCGTTTGATGCATCAAAGGCAACGTGCGTGGCCGTATTTCAACCATTCACATCACATATAGGAAAAATAAGTCCCTCATCACACTTAATGTATCAAGCCAGTAAACCATTGACAGAAGAAAGACTTTGGTCTGGCAACCTGCTTCCACCTGCAGCAATATTCAGATTTTGATCAGAGGCAGAATTTTTTGCCTGATGCACTACAATGACACAGACTCACAGCTTTGTGCTTGGCTCTGTGAAGAATGGTTTTAGATAAACTCTTTCCATAAGCTCGAAGGGATCCATGCCACACAGTTGTAATATTTAACAGCAAGTCCACATGAACAGGCAGGATGCCAACGTTTCTCAACACTGCTGTGCCTAGAGCTCTGTAGGCCGCTTCTCTGTGGATTTGTTTCATGCAGGAATAATCGCTGTATGGTTGATTCCATCTGGGTGCAACTCTCTCTCTCTCTCTCACACACACGTCTTACTATCTTCGTGAGGACCTTCCACTAATATTAATGTAACTAATTAATGCTAAGCCTACACCTACATCTAACTCTGACCTTAACAACAGTAACCAAAAGGAAACATTTGAACTATTTTACTTTTTGTTATTCTTTAAAAAGTTGAAGTTTTCCTTAGGTGGACCAGTCTCATATCCCCACATGGTCAAAACTGTCAAATATTCCTATCCTTCTAGGGACCTTTGGTCCCCACCAAGATATAAAAACCTGTCCCCCAAACACACACAGTTTTATGACAGGCAACCAGAAGTCATACCATCACTGAGTTGATGGCACCAGGAGTGAAAATGAAAGCTGCAACCAAGCACATAAAAGGCATCTGTATCAAAATTTAAGTTACTTCTACTGCAACTTAAAGATTTTATCACCAAAAAGGTGAGTGCTGGCAGGTATGTAATACAGACAAACCTTAACTTTCATACACAGGAGCTCAGATACATCATGTAGGTTGTATACTTTCTCCACTCCATAAAATGACATCTTGAAACCTTAGGCTTCTTGTTATCCACTGTTACAGTTCAGAGAGCGTCAAGCTGTAAACCACAAAACTGAAGCTTCAGCATTAGGCAAACCTCCTGATGTTGCAGCTAGGGATTTGAAATTTACATCACTAAATAAAATAATATAATAATATAATAGAAGATGGATGGATGGATAATATAATTTTATAGGCTTAAATTAAATAATATTATTGTTTAGCACTTCCGTCAGTGAAACAACTCAATACAGCCTTGGTACTGTGGGATACGGTATTGTGGTTGACCTGCAGAAGGAGGAGTAAGTGAAAACACAGTTGCACGTTTCTCTGACGAAGTTTAGTATACCTCTCATTTCAGTAAAACCGAAAATACCATATAAATATGTTAAAAAAAAATTAAATCTAGATATTAAATAAAAAATTAAAAACCCACAGTTGGAGATGGCTCCTGAGATTTGTACTCTTTGCCCGTTTAACACATTTTTCCCCCTACAAAGCCGACATATGTCTTCATCCAAATTTATTGGTTCACCTCTCTCAATAGGCATGAATCCAAAATGTTCCCAGATTGCCGATGTAACATTTGGTTTCCGCAACAAGGTCCATCGCAGCAGAAGAACCTGAAGTGAAATAGCAGAATTCACCTGATTTAATTTGTCAGGCTCAAACAAACCCATGTCAAACTATCAGACAACACCATATAGGGCATTTGATTATGTTTACATAATTTGAGTATTAATATAAATATAAAATAAATCTCCCATTATATGGTAGGCTATAAATACAAATAAATGTTGCAACTGTTATAATATTATTATTACACTTGCATACAAAACATTGTACTTTGTACTTGTTATAGTGCCAACTCAAGCAGAAACATTAATGTGGCGTGTGATGAGACACTACCGCAAGTGGCACTCCACCACCGCGATGGCAAACTACTACCGCAGTGGTGTGGTTGTCATGGCCACCGTTACAGCCCTTGTTTCAGCCAAGGCATCCTGTATTTGTGTTTAAGTGTTGTTCAGCAAGGTAAGAGCACATGCTGGTTATCCCAGCTGTGCAATGCTACCGACATGGCTTTCAGCAATCTAGGCATCTGAATTGCTCGACTGAATATTAATTTACATAAATGGCCATGTAATCCTTTGCATACTAAGCTTTGTTTAGTGAGCGCTGAAAGAGAAGAAAAATCATGATTTGAGTGTGGTACTGGCATTGTAACAAGGCTTACACACATTCAGATCCACAGTGGATTTTAGTGTGGGTACGTGAAAGATAAGAGCAGATGTATTGCTCAGATGCAATTACACTAGCCACTGTTCTCTGAATCACTTCACCAGGAGGTGTAGAACACTGAACTCCACAATGGTCGTGCCAGTGAGCTCAGTGAATGGAAAAAAAGCCTTTCAATAAAACACAATTATTGCCCTCAATCCAGAAATTTACCTGCATGCCTAGAGCGGAGCATAAAAAGCCACCCAAGCTTAGATAGAAGATTATCTGTGCTCCTGATACAAACACTCATTTTATGATAGAAAATACATGTACAATGTACTATTAAAGACCAAACTCAGAAAAACATAGTTCAATAACTCACAACACATCAACGGGTATGGGATTGACCTGGGACACCAACATTCTCTGTAGCTTCGGATCTATTTACACATAATTAGGGCCGGACTTTAAACGTCAGAATGATGATCATTATCTCCTGCCCTTTGTTTAACACTCACAAGGAGTTCTCCCACATAAATACCAAATGCTGGACTAAAACGTAATGAGCACATTTAACCCAGACAAAGACTTTTAAATCCAAGAGTCTAACGTAAAGTGTCCTGAACCCAAGAGTCTAACAAAGTGCCCCCCAACCCAAAGATTTTCCAAATAAATGTGTCAATACCAAGAAGCCAGGCGAAGGAATATAGTTAAAACAATGAAACGTACCCCCTCCCAGAGTGGATATAAAAAAGTCTACACACCCAGGTTTGTGCGATGTAAAAAAAATTTAACGTCAAATCATGTCAGAACTTTTTTTCACCTTTATGGATAAAATTGTAAAATATCAAGTGACAAACACGCAAATGTTTTTTGCACACCCTTTTATAATTGGGAATGGGGGAATGTTCATAATCTACCAATACCATTCAAACCCATGTTAAATACTCTTTAGTATACATCTGCCATCAATTAAGGTGACTGATTAACCCTAAATAAATTAGAGCTGTTCCTACAGGCTTTCTCTGGCTTCTTCTTGGTAACATCCAACTAGAAAAGCCATGGGCCTCAAAGAGCCTACACAGCAGATATGGGATCTCATTGTTGTACAATGAGAGGAGAGGGTTAATCTATCAATCAGGTTAATCAATCAGGAGAGGCTTACAGAAGTTTTATTCCAAGGCACTGGATATACCATGGAACACTAAAGACAATAATCAACATGTGGAGGAAATATGGCATGACAGTGACACTACTGGATCTTGTATAGTAGCACTAATTGTATTGTTCCCTGCTTGATATATCGCTTTGCTTATTTGTAAGTCGCTTTGGATAAAAGCGTCTGCCAAGTGAATAAATGTAAATGTAAGTAGAAGATGCCCCTTTAAAATTGATCAGAAGACTGTATATGTAACTGGTCAGGGAGGCTCCCAAGACGCCTACTGAACAGCAACATTAAAAGAATTGCAGCAATTTCTGGTAAGTACTGCTTTCTCCCTACATGTGATGACGATCTGCCGAATTCTTTAAATCTCTGGGTTATAAGGTAGGGTCGCAAGACGGAAGTCTTTTGTCATGGTCATTTCTGGTGCAAACCCTTAAGGAATTTCACCCTTCAACATGACAACAACTCAAATCACACCTCCAGATCAACAAAGGAATGGCTTCACCAAAACAAGTTCAAGGTTTTGGAATGGCCCAGCCATAGTCCAGACATAAATCCAATCAAAAATCTGTGGGGTGACCTGAAGAGGGCTGTGCACAGGAGATGCCCTCCGATCGGTCAGATCTGAGATACCGGTCTGGCAGAGTTGGAACGCTTTTGCAAGGAAGAATGGCTAAATATTGCCATATTAAATATTAAGATGTGCCACACCAATTGACTCTTACTCAAAAAGACTGAATGCTGTGATAAAAGGTGCTTCAACAAAATTTGTTTAGAAACTAAACTAATTAATCATAATATTTAGCTAAAATATGAATTAAATTAGTGCACACTTATGCAACCAGGTTAATGTACATTTTTATGAAACATTCCCCTAAAATTATGAATGTTCTCACTTTAATTAATAGGTTAAAATTTCACAATTAAAAGAGAAAAGTTTGACATGATTTATATTGGTTTAATTATTTTTTACATCACAACCTGCCATTTTAATAAGGGTGTGTAGACTTTTTATATCCACTGTATCTGCATACAAGTGTGTGCATGTGAAGATCTGTGTGACTGAAACACACACACACACACACATCCTGCCGTGGCTATGAGTGATTATATAACGTATACAAACAGCAATGACATTAGTTCCTCTAAGCAATAAGAAATGTAGAACTGCATTTGGTAACTTAAAATCAAAAGAATCCCCGAGCATCACGGTCTACTAAATACCAATGTGGCGATGCTGTCCAGAACAGCAAAGCTCCATAAAACACCTGAGACCTGCAGAGATAGCACAAGGGTTTTCCGTTGGGAGCAGTCTTACTGAGCTCCCTAGGTGGGGGAGGAAAAAAAAAACCCATTCTGCCTTTGCCAAGAAAAGGCTTTTAAACTGCACAGGTAACAAAAGCAGATTCAAATGAATCAGCGAAAGTTGTAACAGATTTCAAAGACGCCTGTGCGAAAGTGAGAGAAAGCATGCCCTCACTTCTCATGATTACACAAAATTCTGCTTTGTGAAAGGGAAAGGAGACAATAAATAAAAACCAATAAAAAGCATTCTGTATCAAACCTTAAGGACACTTATCTTCAAACTCAGCAAGTAAGAAAGCAGATGTAAGGTAACTCCCAGAGATGGCACAGAAAAGTATAAATCACTCTCCAGTTCTCCCTCTAGACCAGTGTTATGTTTCCCTTCATATGTCATTGTGTCCATAACCACAGCTCTACAAGTTCTTAAAGCTGAGCAATATGATGATGTCATCATAATATACTTTTCTGAGATATTGTACAAGACTTAAAACAATTCTTGAACATAATCTGTATAAGATAAATATGCTTTAAAATGTTTGACATTACATTAATTTAAGAAATTGAGCCATGAACAGAGTTTTATGATGAAAAGTTTCATATCAAATATATGAGAGAGATAAGAGTCTGGCACTGTGACAGCAGCTGGTAGTTGAGCATCCAGCTGAAAGTGTAATTGAAACCAACATGTGGCAGGATCATAGAGAGAGGTGGATTACAATTTTTTTTTTCTGATGGCTAATCAGCTTAAATGTTTTTTAAAAAGTGAAGGACATGGAAGGAAAGTTTGTTTCCACGTACACACTTAACCAAATCAACAGACAGGAAGCAACATGTTTTAAATAATGTTACACTGGAATAAAAAATAATACAGCGTAAATAACTGAAACCTGTAAATTAATAAACGTAACAGCAGAGGTGTGAATCTTCATCCGCCACACGCCACACGATTCGATTCGATTACGATTCAGATGGTAATGATTCGATTATAAACCGATTCTCTATGCACCATGATGCATATTGTACTCCAATTCTTTTATTAATAATACGCACACTTGAAACTCTATTTCAGCCTTTATTAACCAGTTGTTTCAAACACAAAAAAACATGTCAAATTACAGTACATGATAACCTATTTTTCCAAGTTACTTAACAGCATAATGTGTAAAAACAAGACCCATTTTTGTAGTGCACTGGTATGATCAGAGTTAGGTTTAATGAATTACCTTAATCTAATTACTTTTTCTAATAATGCAGTAAATATTTAAATATAATATTTCATTAAAAATATATTTTTAACTATTTTTTTTTAATGCTTCGATGCAGAATCATTCATATCAGCTTTGCAATGCATCGTAGAAATGAGGATATTCCACAGCTCTGTGTGACAGCATAATTTCTCACATCTGACTATACAACCTCGCAAATATTCCACTTTGTTACTCTAAAACAAGATAAGTGCAGTGATCGGTGATGTATTTGCTTTAGTAATGTTTGCCCATCATGGTACATTATTATTTAAAAAATAAAACGAACCAATCTGTGGGGATAAATATTTAATCAGCCATTACAAAAGTGATGTTTGAGAAATCAATACTATTAATTTACTTTTTAAAAATAAATTAACATGCCTTTTACAATAATGGAATAATAAGTAAATACGTTAATCCAAAGAATACATCTTATGCCTTAAGCCTTTAAAAACTTCAGAATGATCCAAAAAGCCTATTTTAAAAGAAATGCCACATTCCTATTAACCCAGTGCCAAGAGCAACAAAGCATTTGCCAGACAATTTAAGAAAAACATCGTGTTGTGCATAAAATGGTGAGAAAATGAAAGTCTTTGTGAAATGAACCAGAGCATCAAACAAGGAAAGGCAATTCTTCTGTATTTGCTATACACTGAAGACATTTGGGTTTGAGATCAAAAGATTAATATGAGATGATAAATATTTATATCTAGATGTGTTAAACAACTTAGAACATTGCACCTTTTGGTTGAACCTACCCATTTTTCAATTGCTCAGAAATACTGGACCATGTGACTGGCAAATCTTTCTTGTTGCCCAGGTATGTCCTGTTAGATTGATTATTTAAAATCAATCTAATTGGGCACACCTGGGCAACATGAAATTAATAGCACAGAATGTCTACTCTTGGTTTGAGAACTGGGTTTTGAAAATAAAGACTGCATTTGATGTTCCTAAAGATAAATATACATGAAGACCAGAAAACCTGTGGTGAAAGAAAGGATCTGTTCTTGATCATCGGTCAAGCACACTGGAGGTAGTGTCATGGCTTGGTTTTGCATGACTGCTCACTAATCTTAATTGATGATGTAACTCAATGGTCACAGCAGAATGAATTCAGAAGTCTACAGGAAAAATTGTCTACCAATTTACAGAGAAATTGATCCTATATAATTGGGAGGAACTTCATCATGCAGCAAGACAATAACCAAAAACACACTGCCAACACAACAAAGGACTTCATCAGGGGGGAAAAAATGGAAAGCTTTAGACTGGCCAAGTCAATCACCATACCTTAACCTAACTGAGCATGCATTTCACCTCCTGAAATTAAGACTGAAAGGAGAAACCCATTGAAATGAATGAAACTGCAGTACAAGCCTGGCAACTGGCAAGCAAGAGGTATGCAGCCAATCATTTAAATTTTATGACTCTGTTCCAATACATTTGCTCAATTATTGGGTGGTCTGCCACCAAAGATATCATACGAAGTTAAACACATCCAGATGTAAATTTCAGGAAATGAAAGCTGAAATTCTGATCAATCATCTCATTCATCTTTTGATCTCAAACCCAAATGCCTTCAGTGTTTAGTAAAAAAAACTGTACAACTAAAACATTTATAAATGTAATATAATGTAAATGAAATGCAAGTTCATTTAGAGGTGGTTTGGTCTAGTTTTAGGGCGCATGGTGGCTTAGTGGTTAGCACGTTTGCCTCACACCTCCAGGCTCCGGGGTTCAACCCCGCCTTGTGCCCGATGCTTCCTGGGATAGGCTCCAGGTTCCCCGCAACCCTGAAGAAGGAGTAAGCGGTTGAAGATGGATAGTCTAGTTTTATAAATATGAGTGGATTTCGCTGCTTTATTCAGATGTCCCGTCAAGCTCAGATTCCCAAATTTGTCCACCTATTCACCCCCATCCCATGCCCAAACCCCATCCGGAGTACATTTTCTTAAATATGATACTGCTTGACCAGAGTGGAAAATTCAGTGAAATGCAGTGTACTATTAATAGCCAGATGATAATAAAGTTGGAATACTGGACATGGCCTGTTCTACGCAGCTAGTGAAGGCTGATGTGACTGATTTTCTAAATGGATGATGCACAAATAGAAAACCAAACCAGACATAGCTTTAATCTTTAGCTTATTAGATGCGTTTTCCATGCCAGTTGTTATTAAATATCACACATGTTTTGATCAATATTATCTATAGGTTTGAGGTTTAATATTTTTTTTTTGTATAATTTGAACTGTTTACTATGTAGAAAAATCAAAAACAATGTTAACTTTTTTTATGAATGAAAAGACAGCTGTTGGTGTGTGCTTTGTTGTAGTCTTTTTGCATAATTCTCAGAGTTACTAGGATGTTTCCATCATTCCGTGGTTTTTCAACCTGTACAGACCCTCCAGGACTTTGTTATTTTGCAATTGCAGATATGAACATCAAGGAAACACTGCAATATTCGGAGGAGTTTGCAATTTTTTTTTAAATTACCGCAGATTTGGGCCAAGGCACATCAGGTTACGTCGTCACAACATTCAACCAAAGCCTTCTTCAATTCATGTTTAGCCGACATGAGTACAGCTTAAGGTCTCATTTACCAACATGCATCACTGCGAAAGACCATGTAAAAATGTTCGTGCAATTGCAATTTCGCAAACTCAAGTAGTTTTCCAGAAAAAAAAAGCACAAAAACCTTTGTACAACAATACACTGCATTGCAAGTTTTGAGAAAAGCAACAGCAAAATCAAAGATTTTTGGCCGCAACAATCACAAAAATCTCCACGAAATGCTGTACAGACTGCCTGTAGTCCACGTTGCCGACAAGCAGTGCATTCTTCTCGACACTGCTGTAAACAAGGAGCTGTGTACTTATGTACATGGAGGGAATTGGAGACCTCCCACTCCCAAACACCATGCTTCCTTCACCACTTTAATTTGTGCACCCTTCTTAGGCTGAGCTTATACTTGACATTTGTGTAGCAATACAAGCATTGTTCACATATTTGCCTGAAAATTTACCTTATGTACATCTAGAAAAAAATAAATAAAATGCCATCCACCATCTGGCACATCAGAGACCAAACATCTGTCTGGCATATTTCCCTGTCGAAGCTTAAAAATGTTTAGAAATTCCATGTTGGGTATTCCAGGACACACACTTGTGCAGCAGCATGGAGATGTTAAACAAAAGGACAAGCTCTGTTACTTTCTTTACACCACCACGACCGTTGACTTCAAATCGAAAACTATCACATTACTTTTAAAAGTATTTACTAATCTTGAAGATACTGACAACTGTGTAATTAAAGTTTTGCTCTGTGTTTTTATTGTTTTGCACTCGTCTCACACTATTGTGTATTTGCACTTAATGTAGTCTTGCGTACTGTTCTGTGTTGCACCATGGCCCTGAAGAAACGTCATTTCGGTCATTTCGTACCAATGTACACAAGCTACATAGAGGAATGACAATAAAAACCCACTTGCCTTGACCTGGGTGCAAAATAAGACATTTCAGTTAGTTTGAAGGCTAGATCAAAGGTTTTCTCAATTGAAACACTAATCAGAAAAGGGAGCTCTGTAAGCGTTAATACTCAAAAATATGCACACTACATCTACTTCTACTATATAATAGTAGAAAATATGCACACTAATTCTACTATATAAATTTAAGTGCATGTAAAGAACACTTCGTGCCATCCTAGTCCTGTCAGAAGGGAACACGTTGCTAACATTAGTTCAGCATTTTAGCAGCTTTCAATCACCTTTATTGGTTTTAACAACCCTTGAGTTTTGTCAGGCTCTGAAAAAAGAGACAGCGAGAAGAATTTTACACATTATTCTGCTAAAGAAATATTATTTGGATACCAATCCAATATCACAATGTAATAATAGTATTATTATTATTATTATTATTATTATTATTATTATTATTATTATTATTATTAGAAAAGACCCGACAATCTCACATGGAGGGATGGGGTTGTTTTTTTGAGTCAGCATTCATTAAAGTCCAAGTGCTTTAATGGTGTATTCAAATGTCCGTGCATTAATTATTCTTCTATTTACACACCTTGTTCAGTCTGATAGCAATGCCATTTGTATTGCCCTTTAATTTACTCTATTCCATTTGAAGTGAAGGTTTTTCATTCTGATTGAGCCATCAGACAGATTAGATCATTAGACTGCATGCAAACATAGCTAACAGCCAGGCAAACAAGCTACACATTGACAGCTGATTTATCAATGGTATAATCTACAACAAGCTAAGTAATGGCAGTCAGCAAGCCTTGTACAGACCACTCAACACATGTTTGGGCACTTCTTATAATGGAAACTCAAGCAATAGACCAAAGCCAAGCTGTAGATCAAAGGCATGCGGTCTCCAGTGAAATGGCACTGTGTGATGCCTTTTATTCATGACATGAATGTAGGTGTGATGCAACTGACTGAAGTGGAAAACTCACTGGATGGGTTAAAGTCAGTACTCAGTACCCTGGGAGGACAATCTCAAAATTCACACACACACACACACACACACACACACAAATGCAATGAAGTCTACACATATTCATAATAGAGGTCATATTTGTAAACGTGTACACATCAGGTAAAACTATACGTAAACCCAGGTGTTTGCTTAGAAAGAAAGAACGAAAGAAAGAAAGAAAAACACATTTGCAAACTGTGCGCATTTTTTATGAATGAGATTCTTCTTATCTCATTCAGGCTCAAGGTGACTTGTGAATCGGATAAGATGAATCTTTAAGTCTGATTCTCGGCTTCCATTATACAAGATCATGCGTGAGTGAGCAATCCTTTCGCCTCGATTTCTACAGCAGCATCTTACCTTCTTCCTTCTGTTCTCAGCGCTCGTGCGCGGGTAAAAAAAAAAAACCGTGCACGCGGCTACAGGAGTGACACTCAGATGCGTGCACTTAAAAACGAGCAAGAAAATCAAACACGTGTCACTGACAAACATCCAATCTATAAAGTTGAGAAGAGAGAAATAATGCCCGAGCCGAAATGTGTCCTGTACTCCGAGCAACTCCATTTTAACTGAAACCCGTCAAAGTATTCTTTTTTTAAGCGAACTATAACCTGCAGCGCTTTCATATAATGTTTCCATAAACATCTGAACAATCGACAAACCAAACATCAACAAACCAGAGCAGAGCAGAGCAAATACATGAACATGACCCGACCGTGTCATAGAGTCCTCCTCTCTACAGGTATTCGGCTTTAATTCTAAGCATATTTTACATCGGGTGATTACGAGATTCGAAGAAGCTCAACTACACCGCACGCATTCGTCTATAGAAAGTGTGTTTAACTCATTACAGTGCTAGAAAATAGAGAATACATTTACCAGATATACTGGTGCGCGTGCCGCCGCCGCCGCTCTCCCTGGCGCCCTGCGCTCCGGTCGGCATCAAGGAATGACAGACCGCTGCGCGCGAGGAATGCTGATAGCGCGGCGCGCGCCTCGCCCTGACACGAGCCTCAGCCAATCAGAATCGCCGCGCAAGATATTACGGCCAATCCGCTGCTTTGAAACGTTAGCTATTTTGCATAGCAAGGTTGATTGGCGATGTGAAGTAATTCAAAGAAATGTAGAAAGTACTACCTTAATTCCGAAAGTGTTGATGTGAAATTATACCAAAAAAAAGGGCAACTGGCTCATAACCAAACTAAGAAAATAACGACGAAATTGATCACATCGAATTATAGTTAATTTTACTACAGAGTTAATTGCTATGGTGTGGGATTAATTCAGTAATAGATGTGCCTAATTGTACCAGTGGTTGTTTATATGTAGGCTAGGTGCAGTGAAGAGTTCAGCAGAGTTCTTCAGATTAAAGCACACTAATCTAATTAGGAGAGAAAGACAAACCTAACAGTGAGGGCATCTGTAATGTCAGCAAGGTTACCACCTTAAAGGAATAGTTCAGCCAAAAAATGACATTTAGATTGAAACTTTCACTGAGACTTCCACTGCTTGTGGTACAAAGTGAAGAAGTAAAATATATTGGATATAATATTTTGTAAAACAGATAGCATTTGGGCTCCAAAACCCCACATCCTCATCATGGAGCCTGTAAGAACATTTCGTCAGCGAACAAGGACATGGTGAAGATGGATGGCCAACCACCTATCAGTGGATTAAGTTTAGCTACAAGCTGTAACTCTTAGTCATTTTAGACTAGTCGAAATTGGAAAGAGATGGAAGTTTGATGTGGTCACTCTATGTCCCCTCCTGGGATGGGGTGGATTAAGTCAAGTATATCGGGATAACATTTCCACCTTACAGCTCCAGGGTCCCCGGTTCGATCCTGAACTCAGGTTATTGTCTGTGTGCTGTTTCTGTGTAAGTTCTCCTAGTGTTCATGCGGGTTTCCTCCTCTGTGAATGTATGTGCATGGTGTTCTGGACTTACTGAAGATAAATTAATGATTTTACAGGAAAACAAAGAAATTAGAGAACAAAACTTGTCTGTGGTGGGACACCGAGCAGCACCAAAGGACTGGCATTTAGACTGTTCACAGTCATGTTTAATATAAAGTGTAACAGGGGACATTTTGGAGATAATTCTATAATGACATTAAGCTGCCTGATTGAGTTATTAGCAGCCTCAATTCATTTACCTGTCAGTGGAATTGTTAATTGTGTTCCTTATTCATACAAGGTAGAAGGAACAAGTGGATAACAAGAGTGTTGTGTTGAAGAATAATCTGTGATAATTTTGCACAAGTTTGCACATCTAGAGGGGAAATTGTAGTGTACTGTACCTATTGTCATAAAATTACAGAATTATGAAACTTTATCCTGATTTTCTCATCTTTTCCTACAATTAATTCCTGTGGTTTAATTGGAGCTCTGAATAGAATTAAGGTAAATTAAACTTTTCACCACAAAGGCAACAGCTAGAACTCTCACCAAGTAATATAACAAAGCACTGTTTTCATACAAGTCCTATCTACGTGATAACCGACTATGTACTACAGCCTGACAGCCACTTAATAGAAGATGGGTTTTGGCTCAAAGATTGTGCTCTTGGAGAGCTTATGAAAGAATAAAGGCAGTTCATATGGTCTTGAAATGGAAGATTATTGAAAATGAACTGCACTCAGCAAGAAACAATTGAATTGTAAAGGAGAAGGCAGCAAAAAAAAGTGAAATCAAAATGAATAGGGTTATTTTACACCTGCTCTTAATTCCCTAAATCCAGATGAACTCAACCCCTATGGAGACACAGCAATGGGGATTACAGCATACAGCTACAATTTCAGTTGAATACAATATGCAAGATATGCTTAAAGAATGATTATGGTAGGTTGAAGAGAAATATTTAATGAGGACTAACAATGAGATCAAATTCTTCGTTAATTATTATAGAAAAATGCAAATACTTATTATTTTATTTTATTATTATTGAATATAGCACCTTATAAATAACAAGAATGTTTCTGATTCATGTACTTAGTCATTGTGTATTGCAGGGCTTGAAATACTTTGTTCTCCATATAGCCTAGAAGATGTTTTGACTCCTAATAAATCATATATACATTACTCTTGTTGGGATTTAGTGGTGGAGCGTTGGGTCTCTGCCATAAGACTGAGATGTACATGATGGACATGTGTATTAGTAGCTGGAAGGGAATTCTCGTATTCAATAACACATGCCTGATTCTCAACTCACCACTTCCCTAAGGTCAGTTTTTAGTAAGAGATATATATTTAAGTCATAGCCAGTGGCTTACTTAATGAACTTAAACTTGAAAAATAATAGAGATATGAAAAATAATATTGTTTAATATGGAATATGTCACTTTTGTTGTACATATGTAACTAGGTGCACATCAGTATTGGAAAAAAGTTGCAGTAAATGCAGAAATATTCATCAGAGCTTAACATTTGGTGTTTAAATACATCTCAGTATTATTTGCAAAATATTGATGATCATGCTTTGTTCATCTTGTACATTTAATTATTTAATGGAATAAAGGTCTTGGAGGACAGGCGTATTGTCGCCCCCTCACAGCTCCAGGATCCCTGGTTCAATTCTGAGCTTGGGTTA
Source organism: Ameiurus melas (assembly GCA_012411365.1). Taxonomy (NCBI): domain Eukaryota; kingdom Metazoa; phylum Chordata; class Actinopteri; order Siluriformes; family Ictaluridae; genus Ameiurus; species Ameiurus melas. Next base: position 23,093,126 of record CM022758.1, on the reverse strand, counting down.
CTATGTTTCTCCACATCTGCATGGGTTTCCTCCAGGTTCTCCAGTTTCTTTCATAAGTGGATTGGCTACACCAAATTTCCCATATGTCTGAATGTGTTTGTGAATGTGTGTGCATGGTGCCTAGAGATGGACCGTCATCCCATCCATGAATGTTCCTAGGATGGGCTTCAGATCTACCATGACCCTGACCAGGATAAAGCTCTTTCTGAAGATGAATGAATGAAAGAATGAATGAAAATGAGCTGGTAATGAAATACAACATAGACATTGAACATATGAGCTGTTTATTTTTCTTAGATCAATAAATTTGCAAGATGCACCAGTGAACCAGCCTGACCTGAATAAACAATCAGGAATGCTTTTGTACTAACAAAGACTATTCTGAAATAAATGTCCATTTAAAAAAAAAATTCTCTTTAGAATAGGACACCAGTGACCAAAATAAACAAGTGCCGATTGGAAATGACATTTACATAAGAAAAATTATTTACTCAGTTTTATCATTTGCTACACTGTACCCCATGTGCTTCTTAATGCATCTAACCTTAGACAGAATATAAATTGGGGCAAATTGGAAAATCTAACATTTGTATGATAGCTGTACTCTCTCCATAGACACTGTAAAAGGTAAAATGTTATACAGAGTATTTTTGTCAAGCAAAAATAGTGAGCTATAATTCTCATATACTGTAAGACAAAAGTGTTCAGTGCATTAGCAGCACATACTGTGATCTTTACATATGGCACCTTGTTATCTCCATTTCATTTCCCTCCATTTCTCTGATTTGAACAAGCAATAGTTTAAATACTATCAGTTCAAATAATGTTTAATTGCAGAGTGAATTATGAATTTGTATGCTATCACTATCTTCTTGTCGTATCCGAATGATCTTTCACACAATTTCAGATCCTTTTACATTTCATTTCTTTCTAACCACAAACCCTCAGTACATGCATTGACATAATTCTTCGTCCTCGTCACATTCTCATCAATATTTATATCAATATCTATCTCAGAATCATCAAAGACTATTCTGTTTCTCTCAGTGCTCATTCCTCTTTAAATATTCACCTGTTTTGAGACATTCTGTAATTCCTTGGATCATCTTGTCATTCTTATGTAGATTTCAGCATGTATGAGGTGCCACTGCCTCAAGCACCCAGGCGGCTTAATGTCTTATGGATGAGGTGTAATAATCTTAGATACTTTCCGTCGCTGGTGTTTTGGAGACTTTGAAGACTCATTATTTGGAGGCCACACTGGTTTTACTAACTGTATATCTTGGTCCATGGTAAAGGTCTTCTTCGGTGGGTCAATGTGAGGGGGCCACACTAAACAATGTTTATTTAATTTTTGAGGGGTTTGATCAGATTTATCTTGTACCTTGGATACTTTTTCATAGATGTCTGACACAGAACTGAAGCTGCTTTGTGAAAGGGAATATCTCCAGTCAGGTTCTTCAGAAGTGGCATTCATTAAATATCCTCCACTCAGCAATTCTTTCTGAGACCTTTGTCCAAATCCTTCATCAAAATGTCCTTTAGATTTGAAGAGCTGCTTGTAATGCGGTGGGCAGTATAAATGTCCATGGAGAGAGACATAGTTTCCTAGGCTGTTGATTATTATAAAGAAAGAAATTGTTCACAGATCTCATGTCATCTCATGCCATCTTCAGTCATGTATACTGTAGTTATTGTTGTAATTAGATGCATTTTTATAATTCACACTATAGAAAACTAGAAGATTAAAAAGATTTTAAAGTCATACTGCAGAGTGTAAGCAGGAATGTGGCATACCTTAGTTTGTTTTTGCAGTGTTCACAGAAGAAACAGGATTTATGGAATTTCTTTTTGTCTGCTATCAGACCCTCCATGGGATACACTCTCGTCCGACACACTGTGCACAGCTCTGACTTTGGAACTCGAATCTGAAAAGAGGTAACAAATTAAACCGAGTTAACCCTTAAGTTAGTTTACTTTCTGTGTCTTAGGTATCCACAGTGCTAGATGATAAGACAAACTAAGGAAATACTAGCTAATTATAAAACAAAATATTTACAGGAATAAACATACATTTTGAATATTCTGTAAAAAAAAAAAAGTACACCCCTCACATTTTTGTAAATATTTGATTATAACTTTTCATGTGACAACACTGAAGAAGTGTACAGCTTGTGTAACAGAGTAAATTTGCTGTCCCCTCAAAATAACTCAACACACAGCCATTAATGTCTAAACCGCTGGCTGGTTTAACAGGACAGGTTCCACTCAGAACAGGCCTCGTCATGGTAGACCAAAGAAGTTGAGTGCACGTGCTCAACGTCATATCCAAAGTTGTCTTTGGGAAATAGACGTAGGAGTGCTGCCAGCATTGCTGCAGAGGTTCAAGGAGTGGGGGTCAGCCTGTCAGTGCTCAGACCATACGCTGCATACTGCATCAAATTGGTCTGCATGGCTGTCATCCCAGAAGGAAGCCTCTTCTAAAGATGATGCACAAGAAAGCCCGCAAACAGTTTGCTGAAGACAAGCAAACTAAGGACATGGATTACTGGAACCATGTCCTGTGGTCTGATGAGACCAAGATAAACGTATTTGGTACAGATGGTGTCAAGCGTGTGTGGCGGCAATTAGGTGAGGAGTACAAAGACAAGTGTATCTTGCCTACAGTCAAGCATGGTGGTGGGAGTGTCATGATCTGGGGCTGCATGAGTGCTGCCGGCACTGGGGAGCTACAGTTCATTGAGGGAACCATGAATGCCAACATGTACTGTTATATACTGAAGCAAAGCATGATCAGTATGCAGTATTCCAGCATGATAACGACCCCAAACACACCTCCAAGACAACCACTGCCTTGCTAAAGAAGCTGAGGGTGAAGGTAATGGACTGGCCAATCATGTCTCCAGACCTAAAGCCTGTTGAGCATCTGTGGGGCATCCTCAAACGGAATGTGGAGGAGCACAAGGTCTCTAACATCCACCAGCTCTGTGATGTCATGGAGGAGTGGAAGAGGACTCCAGTGGCAACCTGTGAAGCTCTGGTGAACTCCATGCCCAAGAGGGTTAAGGCAGCGTTTTAAAATAATGGTGGAAACACAAAATATTGAGACTTTGGGCCCAATTTGGACATTTTCACTTAGGGGTGTACTCACTTTTGTTGCCAGCAGTTTAGACATTAATGGCTGTGTTTTGAGTTATTTGAGGGGACAGCAAATTTACACTGTTATACAAGCTGTACACTCACTACTTTACATTGTAGCAAAGTGTCATTTTTTCAGTGTTGTCACATGAAAAGATATAATCAAATATTTACAAAAATGTGAGGGGTGTACTCACTTTTGTGAGATTCTGTATATCTATTCTCTGGTTATTTTTCTTTTATGTTTGTTGAATGTAATTATTTAGAAAAGTTTTTTGTTCATCTTATTCCAAACTGATCATATCAGTTTGTCCCCATTAAAATGAGGTGGAGATGAAGGAGGTCGTTAAAAATGGCACTTCCAAACAAAATACTAAACTAAGTGTACTCCTTTGCTGCAAGGGAAGATTATGTAATGCAATTTAAGTATTGAATGTCACTAATTGTCTTCCTCTGAGAGCATGCTGAAATAGCAATGTTATATGTGAGATAAAGCTTGAAAACCGATGCAGTAAATCAAGTCTAGGCATGCAGGAACCCACTTAGTTGTCAAAAATAAATACAGTGAGGAGAAATACATATTCAAACATTGTGGTTCTTGTTATTTAATACACCTTTGGTGCATACACATATTTCATATTTACACAGATAATGTCTTTTGACTTTGTCTTAATCTTGGTAAATATGAACAAAAAAGTATGGTATGTATTAATGAGCATAAACAAAGATAATGAATGTTTAAAAAACTTGATAAAGGAAAAAATATTCAGGTAATATATTATAAAATACATATGCAAAGGCTACATGAATATAAATCAAGTTCGTCATATAAATGCTGCAAAAAACAACAACAACAATAATGCTCTCATGCAAATTGCAACTGGCGTCATTAGAAAAGATTTCGCCATGATTGATAAGATTTCACACACCAGGTAGCAATTACTGTAAATACAAAGTCAACAGACATTATGTATGTAAATTTGATGTGGAAATATGCGCTAAACGTATATTACATAAATAACAAAAACAAAAGTGTTTTTGAAAAATAATTGCTTATTTTCCCTCACTGTATATGTATTCTGAGTACTGCAAACACGTGCGGCATGGATGTGTTTAACTATAGTCTGTTTTGCAGACACTGATTCTGCTTCAGCTTGCAGGTCCAGTCCAATCATGCAATGTTAGCATGTTTGTCAGTCACAGCAATCTCTCTTTAATCTGATAGCCAGTTAGGTTCCCTCACCTGAGACACTGTAGCCTAGGCTTTTAAACACACTCTCACTCTCTGTCCACATCTCATGGAATTTTTTCAATAATTCTTCAGCAGAGGACTCGGGGGATAAATTCACCTCTGGGGCCTTTTTCTTCACAGCATCAGCATAAGAGAATGGACTGCACTGTGAGACAACACTTTCAGAATGTTTAGATACAGTTGTGGTACTTCTTGTCCCGATTATCTTTGTGCCAGCTTCATCGACATTGGAGTAATGCTCTGTAATGTTTTTTGTCTCTGAAAAGCCATATGGATCGACAGACTTTTCCAGCACTACATCTTTGTGCAGAGGCAGAGGTGTGGTCTCTTGGGAGATCTGTTGAATATCATGCTTTGAATCTTGAGCCATGATTTTGCTCACTCTTAATGTCTGCTCCTCCTGTTTGTTTTTCTGCTCTTTCATAGTGGAACTTTGCTCAGCCATTTCAAAAATGTCTTTTACAACCTTGATGTTGTTGTCTGGCCTATCTAAGACTTCACTTTCAATGACAGACTGTTCTAGGATGTCAGTAGGGTTTTTACTGGTGTATGTCTTTGCATCTGGGCTCTCAAATTTTCTGACCAGTCCAGTCAAGTCAATCTTCGGAAAAACTTCTTTCTGTGGTTGTTTAGTTTCATCTACCTCTGTATCCAGCCCTAAATGCTCAGGAAAATAATTGGTGTTTTTTTGTACTTCCTGGGTCCTCTGTTGAATTGAGGTCACCTTTTCTGAGACAGCTTCCTCTGAACATTCTTCCTCTGAGTCTTTATGCTCTTTCAGAATCCTTCCATTCTCAGCAGGCTTAGAATCAATTTTGATTTGACAGTGAAATGTGGATGGAATTTCCACAATTTCAGACCTCTTCCCAGTAACTGACTCAGGATGATGCACAGGATCAGGTGAGAGTCCACGAGAAAGTTTAGCTGGTTCCTCTGAACATTCAGAGACTTTACGCTCTTTCAGAATCCTTCCATTCTCTGTAGGCTTGGAATCAATTTTAATTTGACAATGAAATGTGGATGGAACTTCCATAATCTCAGACTTCTTCCCATTGACTGACACAGGGTGATGCACTGGATCAGGTGAGGGTCCACGAGAAAGTTTAGCCGTTGCTTCTCTAAGCCTTGTTAGACTGCTGGCTCTCCCTAGAGTGGGTGATGGAGAAGCTCTGCTTAAACGTGACGTAGGTGTTTCAGACCTGCGTGGTGGAGGGGTAGGTGGCATTGGTGGAGGTGATGGCACTACTTTTTGTGGTGAGTCAGTTCTTCTTGTGGATTCAATGGTGATAAATGTGGGTGAGGGTGAGCGCATTTTTAATGAAGGTGATAGTGATCTGGGGTCAGGAGGATTTTTGCTCTTGCCTTGCTGCTTGCGGCTTTCACGAGTGTTTTTTTTCTCCACTACTTTCCTTTGAGTTTCAACTTTTTTGGTGTCTATAGTCATTTTTGAAATCCTTTGAGCAGCTTTGCCTGAAACCACTTTTTCAGATGTAGCTTCACATTCATGTTTTTCAGTAGTTGCAACATTTCTTTCAACATCCATTAGTTTTACCTGAATGAGATTTTGTACATGAGCTACAATTTCTTTGAGTTTCTCCAAATTATGTTCATCTACAGCTTTCACCAAGCTATTCTTTTCCTCTAATCCAATAAGCCCCTCTGGGATTTCATTGAGTAATGTCTTCACACTCTTGGAGTCCATTTTTTCTGTAACTTCCTGTAACTCTGAGATATAAGACAGCAACTTCTGAGCTTCTGTACATCTTTGTAATGCCTCTGTGCTCTCTGCCAAAGTTTTGGAAGGCTTCCTTTGCGTCAACTCTCCTGTCACATTTATGCTTTCATCTTGAGATTTCTGTTGGCTGTCAACGTGTTCTTTCTTTTTCAGAGAACTCTTGGCCTGTTTTTGAGTCTTTACCATAGTGCCCTGTTGCTGCAAACTTTGCTGAACTTTACTCTCTGTGATGGTGATCTCTTTGTGGACGGCAATGTGTTCTCCATGAATGGTTTTGTGGGTCTGCACCATCGCAAATTCCTCTTGTTTCTGATTAGATGTCAAAACTGGAGATTTTACCTCTGAGGGGGAAGCAGGCAGAGGAAGAGTGGTATTATTTTGTGTTTGCCCCTGGGCTTGTTGAGCTGTGTCCTTATCTTTCTTGGATTTAGCTCTTTTTTTTTTCTTTGGAGAGGCAAGACCATCCTCAACCTGCTTTTGTGTGGCCTGTTTTTCCACTTTAATCTCTGTAACTTTCCTTTCTCTGTTTTCACTCACCTGGACATTTTTTGGTGCCACCTGTACCGTTTGAGCTGCTGGCTTTTCTTCTATGCCCTCATCTTTCTTGCGTACTTTCTTCACTTTTTGAACCTTTTGCTCAGCTTCTTTAATTGCAGTGTCTACATTTTCCTTTTTAGGGTTGCTCTGATCAGGGGACGTGTTTCTCTGGCCTGTTTTTACAGAGTTATTCATTTTCTTACTTTCATTGACTGCAGATTTTTCAGACAAACTATTATTTACAATATCTTTCTTGACACTTTCTATCTCAAATGCACTACTGATAAAGTCATCTGTAGAGACAGTTGGATGAGTTGACAGTTGTTTTTCTTCACCTAGTTTCAGTACATTTGTGTTTACCTGTGCAGAATTGCTATTAACCATCTCTGACTGTTTAACAGAAGTACAGGTCACTTGCTGAGTACTGGTTGTCATGGGCCGGTATTTTTTCTTCTTTTTAGATGTTGTAGATGTGGTCTGCTGCTGAACCAAAGTGCTTTTATTTAAGCTGATTAGATTAGACATAACAGACTGCTTAGCTGAGGAAATAATGGGAGATTCAGAATCAGATTTTTTATTTGTGGTAGAGATTAAAGGCTTGTTTGGTGGAGCTTCTGAATGTGCATCATTCTTAGATGAATCATATACCTCTGAGTCTGATGTCATTTTGGTCACATTATTTTCTTTTTTCTCTTGAGGAAAATCAAATGGTACGCCTTGTTCAGAATGTTCGGTGCTCTTCCCTCCTGAGGAAAGCATTTCAAGGGCTGTACCGACGGACTCACGCATGTCAGTTTCAAAGGCTGGTGAGCTGGATGATGTGTGGCTCTCCTTTTGCTGCTGTCTGTATTTTTGCTCAGCTTTAATTAACAGAGTTTTGAAGTTACTTATCAGAGATGGTGGCGGTGGTGAATCTGGTGGAATGAGACCCAAGGGAGGATGTGGAGACTCAGGTGGCTCCACTGAAATGGATGATTGGATCTCAGATGAGACCAGAGTGGATGAGGCAGACAAAACCATATATTCTGTCTCTGCTGAGCTGATTTTTTTCACAGTTTTTTCAGTGTTTTTAGGGACTTGCAAAGCTGATCTGGAATGCATATCCATTTTGTCAAGATGTATGACTGGCTCCAACTTTGGTACTTTACACAGGACCGGAGCTTTGACTGGCTTTACGGTCAGTTTACTAGGCTTGGTTGGTGTTATATTGGGAATGAGGTCTAGCTCCATCTGAGTTGGAGGAGAGGGAATTATCTCTTGTTCTGTTGCAGCAGGAGGAGGTGGAGTAGGTGGGGGAGGAAAATGGTCAGGATCTGATGTTATCAAGTCACAAGGAGGAGGACTGGGTGGTGGAGGAAGGTCATTATCACCCTGGATAATGGGAGAGGAAGGAAAGGAAAGTCGATCATAAACTGGAGGAGGAGTTGGAGGAGCAGGGAACTCATGCTCAGGGAGTGAAGATGGGAGATATGGTACTGGAACATCTTGCTTTCTGTCTTTGGTCTTATTTGATCTTTTTACACCTTTAAGGTTTGTTTTGAGGTTGCGGAATTCAGTCTTTAAAGTTTTAACCTCATGAGTCTGTAATATTGTTTTGTGTTCTAGCACAGTGGTTTTTGATTCCTGTGTATTAGTTCTGTTTTGATTGATGAGTGTGTTTTTCTCTTGAGATGTGGATTCATTTTGCTCTGATTTGGTGGTTTCAAGTTCTTGTGCATTCATTGTCTGACTGTTTCTGGTTAAATTATTCACTGTACTGGGAGAAGACTGGATCTCATTTTGAGAAGGAGACTGTAATTTTACTTTGGGAACTTTCACTTTTCTTATTGATTCTCTTCTGGGAATCTTTGGGCTTGTTCGTTGTGCTGTTTCTAGCAAGCATTTTATTGTACCCTTAACATCCCCTTTTATCATCTCTTCTTTCTCTGACTGCACCTGCTCTTGTGTCTCATATAATGATTTTATTGACAGCTTGACATCACCCTCTGTGCTGGCCCTGCGTTGCATTCTGGGAGTTGAAGGAGGTTCTAATAAGAGCTGAATTGTCCCTTTCACATTTCCCTGAACTTCTATTTCTTGCTGGTAAACCTTTCGCTCATTAGAAGCTTCTTGTAGACTCTGCAAGGCTGAATTAATGTCACCCTTTACAATTTCATCTTTCTCCACCTCCCTCACTGCTTGTTTGGCTTCCTCCAGAGATTTTAATGTACCTTTGATATCACCTGGAACCAGATCTTCAATAATAATTTCAACTTTATCAGTAGCCAAGTCTTTCAGTGATTTCAATGCTCCTTTGATGTTGCCAGGGATGATTTCAGGCTTTTCTACCTCTTTAGGATGCATATAGACATCTTGAAGAGACTTGAGGACAGTGGATATGTCACCTTTTACAATCTCCTCTTTCTCCAGAACAACCGACTGATTTATAGACTGTGTCAGTGAGTTTAGAGTGGCTCTTAAATCACCTCCTACTATTTCTTCTTTCTGGAGATGTTCAATTGAAGGCTCTGTCATGAAAACCTTGACTGCGTTGTGGACATCACCAGGCACAATATCTTCCCTATCCACAAGGCGACAAATTTTAGCTTGATTATGCATAAGGCTTTGTTTTGTCCCTCTAATATCACCACCAACAATTTCTTCCTTTTCTTGCTTACTTAGTTCTATCTCATCATGCTCTGCTCTGAGCTCCTTCAGGTAGTCCAGAGCCCCTGACTCAATGCAGGTTGAATAAAAGCTCACATTGCCCTTTTCTGTGTCATCTACCTTCATTTTTACAATCTGTTCTGTGCCTGGATTATAAAGTTTTTCTAGACAGCCTTTTACATTGCCTTTGATCACATCCTCTTTTTCAATATTGGTATCCTCTTGTTTATTAAAAAGAGAATATACAGTCATCTGAACATCTCCTTTTTCATCCTCCTGAATAAGAATGCCTTGCTTGCCTGTGCTTTCTTCCTTCAGTAGGTTGTTTATGGCTTCTTGAATGTCACCCTGAATAATTTCCTCTTTTTCTACATTAATGCCAGTCTCCTGGTTGAACAGCTGTTCCACAGTGCTACTGATATTTCCTCTTTCCTGTGCACTGATAACAATTCCTTTTTCTTTTGTCTCTTGCTTGTAGAGGAGATTCATCATGATGTTCTGCAAGTCTCCTTTGATGATTTCTTCCTTCTGAATTTCAGGGGGCTCTTTATTCATTAGATTATACTTAGCCATGCGCACATCCCCAATCTCATCAGTCTCTATTATAATCCCTTTGGATTCCACCATTCTGTGACTGTATAGTTCATTAAGAGTTTCTTTTATACTTTTACCAATGATTTCAGTTTTCACTGCACTGTTCTCATTGAAGTCAGGAAATGGAGTACTTTCAAAAAGCCAAGTTGTTGTTTTCACATCTCCCTTGGGTATTTCTTCATGGATGAGCTGCGTCTCTCCTTTTGCATTGATGCTATTGAGTGGATTTTTCTCAAACAACCACACAGACTGTTTTACATCTCCTTTGACCTGTTCTTCCACAACAACTGTCTCCATCTGGTTTTCTGTGTTTTCCCCATGGATCTGATCAATGGTGCAAGTCTCAAACATCCACTTAGCTGCCCTTACATTGCCTTCTTGAATCTCACTCATGCTAACAGATCGGACTAACTTCTGTGACATCAAATCAAATTCAAAGCGCTCTTTGTTTGCCTTGACATCACCCCCTCTAATGTCTTCAACAGTTTTAAAAGTGTGGTCAGTAATGTTATCAAGAGGTTGGGTTTCAAATTTCCATCTAGCAGAACTGACATCACCTTTTACAACATCCTCTTCGGTAACAGCTTTGATTAGGTAGACTTCATCAGTATCTTTAATGGAATCAAGAGGCTTTGTTTCAAATAACCAACGGGCGCCCACTACATCCCCTTTCAGTATCTCCTCTTTTGTAAGTGTGGTCACTTCATGGTAATGTCCTTCTTTGTCCTGGATTGCATAAAGTGGCTGAGTTTCAAACATCATTGCATAATTTTTAACATCTCCTTTCTCCTCATCCTCACAGATTATTCTCTGGAGTTTTTTCATCTCTGACACAGAAGAGATCTCTTGGATTTTATCCAAGGAACAGGTCTCAAAAATGAATCGGCCCTTATCTACATTGCCTCCTTGGATGTCAATCACAGTGCGTGTCTCCTTTACTTCATCTGGGTTCTCATGGATTGTATCTATTGGATGGTTTTCAAATAGCCATTTGCAGTTTCCTACATTTCCTTTTTTAATATCCTCAACCTGGTCTGACCTCAGCTGGCGCATGAATTCCTCCGACGTCGAGGTCATGACATCAGAGGACTGGTTCTCAAATATGTATTTCATTCGTGATACATCTCCAGACTGGATATCAATCTCAGTCACCTGCTTAAAAGTGCATCCATCCTCTCCAGTGATGTTTGCAAAGTTCTCAGTCTCAAAGAGGAAGCAAGCAGTACGTACATCTTTTCCCTGAATGTCTTCTTGTTTTGCAGTGCATGCTTTCAATGCAGTCTCAGACTCATCTCGGATGGTATCAAGCGCTTGAGTTTCAAAGAGCCAGGTGCAAGATTTAACATCACCTTTATGAACCTCGTTATTTCCATTTTCACTCTTGAGCTCAACCTTTTCATATAGCACATCTATCGGTTTTGTCTCAAATAGCCACTTACAGGTCTTTACATCACCTTTCACTATATCAGTTGTTTCTTTAATAACACACTCTTCATCTTCAATATTGCTGAAGTATTTGATGGCATCAAGAGGCTGTGTTTCAAAAAGCCATTTAGCTGTTTTGACTGTACCTGTTTCGACCTCTTGCTGAGTAATCCCTTTAATGACTTGGTACTTGCTTATACTTTGATCAAACTGGTCAATAGGGCAGGTTTCAAACATCCACTTACAGGTTTTCACATCTCCTTTCACAATCTCTTCATGCCTCACAGTTTTCAATTCATGATATTTGCCTGAGCTATCCTGCATGGCATAAACTGGTGTAGATTCAAAAAATTCTTTGTTTGATTGTACAGAGCCTTTGGTCACACCTTCAACTTGAATCCTCTGACATTCATCAAATCTGCTCATATCATATGTTTCAAAGATTTGCATGCAATTTGTTACATCCACTTTTTCAATATCCTCTACATTCACTGTTCTAGTTATTTCCTTTATTTCATCTCTAATTTGTTCTAGTGGCTGACTTTCAAAGACCAGTTTCTGCTGTTGAACATGACCCTTCTCCTCTTCAGCTGTCACCCTTATTTTGAGTTTCCCCACTTCTGCAAGTTCCTTCAACTCATCTTGTGGAACAGTTTCAAAAAATTGTCTGGCACTTTGAACATCCCCTCCAATAATTTCTTCAGTATTCACGGGTCTGGCATTCGAATCATCCTTTAATGTGTCCATAGACTGAGTCTCAAATACCCAGCAAGTCCTACGCACATCACCTTTGTAGCTTTCTTCATCTATCTGTTCAATGTTAATCATTTTCATCACTTCCTTCTTTTCCTCTCTGACATCTTCGAGTCTCTGGTTTTCAAAAAGCCATTTCTGATGTTTCATATCACTTTTCTCTTCTTCCGAGGAAGCTATATTCTTTAGCTTCTCCGGTTCGTCATCCTCAATTTGTATGTCCTCTAGTGGTGGATTCTTTAACATCCATCTTTGGTGTCGTAGGTCCCCTTTGTCTTCATCAATTGTAACCCTTTTTTTCAGCTTTCCCACCTCTCGCAGCTCCTTAAACTCTTCTAATGGTGCTGTTTCAAATAAATGTCTTACCGTTTGTACATCAGCACCAAGGATTTCAGTGGTGATAGGTCTGGAGATGGAATCATCTTTTAGAGTATTCATGGACTGAGTCTCAAACACCATGCATTGTTTGCGAACATCAGCCCCAAGAATCTCCACTTTCTGTTGTCCAAGTATACTTTCCCACTCTTCATTTAAAGAGTTCAGTTTTTTTGTTTCAAATAACCATCTTCCTTTTTTCACATCACCTTTAATACTGTCTTCCAATGAAATTCTGGTGATAAGCCTAACTTCGGAAAGGTCCTTGGTGATTTTGTCAAGAGGCTGTGTCTCAAAAAGCCACCGTGATGTTTTCACATCACCGTTCTCTGTCTCTTCACGGCGAACACCGGTAATTTCCACTATTTGACCTGAGTGCTCCCTTAAAACACACATACACTGGGTCTCAAAGTGCCAGGCAGTTATCTTCACATCAGCTTTAATCTCCTCTCTGACAGATTTCAGACTTAGAAGGTGCTTTTCATCCATGGTTTCAGTATCACCCAGAGAATTCATTCCCTGATTTTCAAACATGTACTGCATAGATTTCACGTTACCATGGGTTGTTTCTTCTGTAAAGACAACCTCATTGGTTTGCTCATCACTACCATTCATGTTATTCAGTGAGTCCAATGGCTTTGTTTCAAACAACCAGGCTGCTGCACGAACATCTTTTTTACCTATTTCATTGTAAGAAGATTTCTTTACAGAGTAACTAGTGTCTGTCTGTAACATGGGTTGAGTCTCAAACAACAAAGCAGTGTTTTTGACATCACCTCCAGCTATGATTTCTTGCTGCACTATATTTCTGCTGTCCTCATCATCATCCGAAGAGTCCTTAATGCAGTCGAGAGGTTTATTTTCAAACATCCAGCGCATAGACTGTACCTCCCCTCTCCGGATTTCATCCCATTCCAGATATCCTCTCTCTGGGCTCCAGTTAGGGCTTCTACCACTGTGTTCAAACTGGTGTATGGCATCCTGTACATCACCTACCATCTCCTCATCCATGTCCATCTCATTTACCTCATTATATAAATCTTGCTCCAGGTCTTTCCTAACATCAGGGTGAATGTGCTTGCATAAGCGCTTCACTTCGAGTAGTTCTCTCTGTTTACAGTATTGATCTTTTTGAATGATGTGCTTATTTGGGGGTGTTGGTTCAGGGGGCTCTGGGAAACCTGTGTCTTCAGGGATATCTTCCAGTAAGTCTGGTGGTGGTGGAGGTAGGTAATCCAAGTCTTCATCATCATTAAAAGGCATAAATCCTAAATGCCCTGAATCTCTTTTTGAATCTTCCACTGTATCATTTGATAGGACAGACATGTCACCCATTAGGGCATGATGGGATACATTTACATTCGATGGTTGCTGAGAGTGGTTCACTTTATGTTCAGTCTTTTGAAGGGAAATAAAGTTTGATTGTATTATTCAACAGAGGTATCTGAGCCCTTTTTCATAACCGCTAAAAATATGATATGAAAGGTCAATTAAGTTTAAAAATAATTTTCTTTCCCCCCTTTTTTTTCACCGTTCAAAGTAGATGGACATAGAAAATAAATAATGGTTATCAGTACTATGATGGTTGGTAATTATTATGTAAATACAGTATATGATATCCCCGAACACAATGGACTGAGGAAAATAATTATAATAATGGGTAATTACCTTAATTTTCTTATTTGGAGCAGCTTCCTCAATGGTTTTCTCAAAGTGCCGCGCCAGTTCTTTGGCTGAGAGTTTTGGATAATACTCTTCGTCTTCTGCAATCACATGCATAATACATTTTGAATTAACACCGATTGCAGAAATTTAACAATAACCATTAATTAATAGTATAAGTGAAATAATGCAGTGTTTCATGACTATTTTGCCCAAGAAACTACTAAAGATAGGCAAGGCAGCTAGAAACTACTAAAAATAGGCAAAGCAGCTATACACCATTACCATCATAATAAGCATGAATATGCAAATATGGATATGAAAAGTGAAATGCTCCTGCCCCAAAATCTACATTACACAGTGTTAATTCTTATAGCCTAATTCACTGTTATTCATAGTGGCAAGTGGCCACCATGGCAAACATCCTATAGATTCAAGCTGTTCAACCTATTACATGGGATCCTAAATGCAGTTTAAAGTGCTACAGGTCCCTGGTGTTGATTCTGATCTCAGGTTACTGTCTATGTAGCGTTTCCTACCACCTCCTAAAAACATGCTGGTAGGTGGATTGGATATGCTAAAATTGGCCCAGGTAAGTATGAGTGTGTGAATGTGTGTGCATGCGTGGTGCCATGCGATGGATTGGCATGGTGCCTTGTGCCCAATGTTCCTGGAAGAGGTGGCTTAGGATAAATTGATCACTGAAGAAATAATTAATTAATCTAGCACTGTGGTAACATATTTAACCCAAAAACTATATATATATATATATATATATATATATATATATATATATATATATATATATATATATATATATATATGTTTCGGTCTGGGAGGTTGAAAGGTTGAGGCAGAAGCAATCGCAGATTTTAAATATTTAATAACGCACAAACAGACTACAAAACAAGACACGTGGCAAAAACGCTGTGGCATGAGACAAAGACACTGACACAAACAATGTGGGTCTAAGACAACGAAAGACAAGGAGAAAGTGCAGACAAGGACTATAAATACACATGAGTGCTCATTAACAGAAACGTGAATCAGCTGCATGAAGTGGCGCATGTGGTCATGTGGTGTAGTGCAGTGGCTGATGGGAAATGGAGTCCGGGTTTCCAAGGTACGTGACATATATATACAGTGCCTTGCGAAAGTATTCGGCCCCCTTGAACTTTTCAACTTTTTGCCACATTTCAGGCTTCAAACATAAAGATATAAAATTTTTGTTTTTTGTGAAGAATCACCAACAAGTGGGACACAATTGTGCAGTGGAACGAAATCTATTGGATATTTTAAACTTTTTTAGCAAATAAAAAACTGAAAAGTGGTGCGTGCAAAATTATTCGGCTCCTTTACTTTCAGTGCAGCAAACTCACTCCAGAAGTTCAGCGAGGATCTCTGAATGATCCAATGTTGTCCTAAATGACTGATGGTGATAAATAGAATCCACCTGTGTGTAATCAAGTCTCTGTATAAATGCACCTGCTCTGTGATAGTCTCAGGGTTCTGTTGAAAGCGCAGAGAGCATCATGAAGACCAAGGAACACACCAGGCAGGTCCGTAATACTGTTGTGGAGAAGTTTAAAGCCGGATTTGGATACAAAAAGATTTCCCAAGCTTTAAACATCCCAAGGAGCACTGTGCAAGAGATCATTTTGAAATGGAAGGAGTATCAGACCACTGCAAATCTACCAAGACCTGGCCGTCCCTCTAAACTTTCAGCTCAGACAAGGAGAAGACTGATCAGAGATGCAGCCAAGAGGCCCATGATCACTCTGGATGAACTGCAGAGAACTACAGCTGAGGTGGGAGAGTCTGTCCATAGGACAACAATCAGTCGTACACTGCACAAATCTAGCCTTTATGGAAGAGTGGCAAGACGAAAGCCATTTCTCAACGTTTGGCGTGACGTTTGGTGTGTCTCCCAGGTGGCTTGTGGCAAACTTTAGACAAGATTTTTTATGGATATCTTTGAGAAATGGCTTTCTTCTTGCCACTCTTCCATAAAGGCTAGATTTGTGCAGTGTATGACTTAATTGTTGTCCTATGGACAGACTCTTTCTTCACAAAAACTAAAAATTTTATATCTTTATGTTTGAAGCCTGAAATGTGGCAAAAAGTTGAAAAGTTCAAGGGGCCGAATACTTTCGCAAGGCACTGTATATATATATATATATATATATATATATATATATATATATATATATATATATATATATATATATATATATATATATATATATATATATATAATGTTAATAAAATGTTACCTTTCTAATGAAAGAAATGAATATGTTGGCAAAATTGTTTACAACACAATTGTTCTACAACACGGATTTCAAACATTTAATAATACACCTTCAGATCAAAAGGTTTTTAAGATCATGAGAAACATATCAGTCAAGTGTATCCAAACTTTTGACTGGTAGTGTATATACAGTATTGTGCAAAAGTTTTAGGCACCCTATTTTTTTTGTACAAACTTTGTTATAGATTTTTTATTTGATGACTTCTATATTATAAGGTCAGTACAAAAAATATTTTACATTCCCAAACATTATTTTTCCAGCACAAAATGAAATGTTACTGAAGAATGTTTGTGTGTCATTAAAGAAAGCAGTATATTATGTAAGAGACATTTTCAGACAAAAACCATACTGAAGGCTGCTGGGTTTTGCTGCACAAATAAGAAGCAAGTGCGAAAGTCAAAGTCTATAGAAGAACTGTGGTTGGTTCTGCAACATGCTCAATAAAACTTAACAGCTAATTTCCTTATAGAACCGCACTAATTGTAGCAGAAACTACTATTTTTATTGTTATTTTTATTCAAATATTGACTTTGTTTCATTTACTACTGTTTACTGCTCTTTCCTGTACTTTTATTTTCCTATACACACACACACACACACACACACACATATATTATATATGTATATATGGAGAGGGAGAGAGAGGGAGAGGGAGAGAGGGAGGGAGTGAGAGGGAATGAGAGAGAAGAGGCATCTAAAAGGAGTTAACCATTTAAAATCATGGTTCTGAGAGCAGGAGTATATTTAAATAAAACAAATAAATGCTTCAAAATTTAGAAAACTGTATAAAAAAATGTAAAGCTAAGGATCAATGCAATAAATTCTCACCATTCTCACCATGATGGTTTTCATCACTAGAGGCCATTTCCTGGTGAACAGTCTGATGTGAAACCTGAAACCAAAATTTTGTAATAAATATAACCCAGATTAAGTGCTAAAATATAAACCACATTCAGCCTCAAAACCCGTAATCAGTGTTTCATTGACTGTCCTACTGCAATTTATGTACCTATTAAAGTATTGGTTGTATTATTGCCATTACAAATGACATCATTCTACTAGAAAATCACAACAAGCCTTGTTTTATTTAAGCGGTAGGAACCAAGGGCAATAAAGTTGTGTTGTTTAGGCTCATGTAGCTCTAAAGGTTCCTTAGGAGTTTAGAAGAGTACCATCTACAACATTTGGTATCTCTTCCATGTGTCACAATGGAGTAGCAAACAGGCAAAGCATAAATGATAATACATTTATAAAGGTCTATGGAAATGAACATTGCCCTGCATTAATATTGGCACCCTTGGTAAATATGTGCAAAGAAGGCTGTGACAAATCTTTTGATCTTTTGTTTAACAAATTCACTCTCATGGATATCAAAGAATTGCAAACAAAACACATGTTTATCCTTCCATCCATCCATCTTCTACCGTTTACTCCTTTTCAGGGTCACGCGGAACCTGGCGCCTACATGTTTATCCTAATTAATATATATTTGTTAAATATAGGTGTGCAACAATTATTATCACCCTTTTATTCGATACTTTGTGTTACCTCCCTTTGTCAAGATTACAGCTCTGAGTTTTCTCATATAATCCCTGATGAGGTTGGAGAATACATGGCAAGGGATCTGAGATCATTTCTCCATACAGAATCTCTCAAGATCCTTCAAATTTTGAGTTCCACGCTGGTGGACTCTCCTCTTCAGTTCACTATGGTTTTCTAGGGGTTTCAAGTCAGGGGACTGGGATGGCCATGGCAAGACCTTGATTTTGTG
The DNA here is from genome assembly GCA_012411365.1 of Ameiurus melas. Lineage (NCBI taxonomy): Eukaryota > Metazoa > Chordata > Actinopteri > Siluriformes > Ictaluridae > Ameiurus > Ameiurus melas. The sequence continues at coordinate 23,074,926 of CM022758.1, read as the reverse complement.
GTCAGTAAACCATTTTTGTATGTTTTGGATCATTGTCCTGCTGGAAGATCCAACCAGAGCCCATTTTAAGCTTTCTGGCAGAGGCAGTCAAGTTTTCATTTAATATCTGTTGATATCTGATAGTTCATAATGCCATGTATCCTAACAAAATATCCAGGTCATCTGGCAGAAAAAACAGCCTCAAAACATTAAAGAGCCACCACCATATTTAACCATGGGTATGAGGTACTTTTCCATATGGCTACCTCTCTGTGTTTCCAAAACCACCTCTGGTGTTTACTGCCAAAAAGCTCTATTTTGGTTTCATCTGACCATAAAACCCGATCCCATTTGAAGTTCCAGTAGTGTCTAGCAAACTGAAGATGATTGAGTTTGTTTTTGGTCGAGAGTAGAGGCTTTTTTTTTAAACCCTTCCAAACAACTTGTGGTGATGTAGGTGACTTCAGATTGTAGTTTTGTAAACTTTCTGACCCCAAGACACAACTAACTTCTGCAATTCTCCAGCTGGGATCCTTGGAGATTTTTTGCCCATTTGAACCATCCTCTTCACAGTGTGTTGAGACAATATATGTCCTCTTCCAGGTTGATTCATAACATTTCCAGTTGACTGGAACTTCTTAATTATTGCCCTGATGTTGGAAATTTTCAATGCTTGTGCTATTTTCTTATAGCCACTCCCCATTTTGTGAAGCTCAACAACCATTTTCTGCACATCACAGCTATATTCCTTGGTCTTACCCACTGTGATGAATGACTCAGGGAATTTAGCCTATGTGTTCCCTCATATTTATATGGTGATGGTTGAACAACATACTGTTCCTAATCACCCAGGTATACTAAAAGAATCTATGGTAATATACTTCAAATATATTTTTCTCATATGAATTCACATGGTGCCAATAATTGTTGCATACCTATATTTAACAAAACATGGGGGGTTGGCGATAAACCTGTGTTGTGTTTGCAATTGTTTGATATCCGTGAAAGCAGAGTATTTTTGTGATTTTTTTTTAACAAAAGGTGAATAGGTTAAACAATAAAGACAATTTTTCACAGCCTTCTTTACTCATATTTACCGAGTGTGCCAATATTAGCAGAGGGCAGTGTAAATAAACAGGCTGTGATTGCCTGTGTAGCTTCATTATACTGCCTGTGTGGATTTGTTATTAGAGGCACTGCTTGAGGTGCATCTGTACCCTTTCATCCTGTTGGGATTCTCCTCCTTTAATTCCTCTTCTCACTGATAGCTCAGATGAGTTTGACACTTCCTGGGTGTGATGGAAGACAGTGTTTCAGGTGAGGTCAAGATGTATGCAAACACACACACACACACACACACACACACACAGAGAGAGAGAGAGAGAGAGAGAGAGAGAGAGAGAGAGAGGGAGGGAAACACTGTTTTTCATTATTTAACATAAACAATCTACTAGGCAATTCATAGATAGCTTTAAGGAGTAGACAATAGCTTCATCAAAATTGAGAATTGCCTATAAAATTTGAGCTTCTTCTTTTTTTTTTTTTTTTGCCTGTCTCAGTACATTATTTTGTGTTCAGCCAACTGCAATCCACGTAGCACCAGTTTATACACACGTCCTAAACTCCCAAACACTATACCAGTCAGTTAGAATTGGTAACTTAAATGGTTAATAATATCCACTTGGGGATGAGATTTAAGTTTAAGTTGGGCAGTAAAACACATGTTCATATACAAATCAAATTAACACCTCTAGTTGTTCTGACATCAACAACAAATCTCTCTATTTTATAGGAAGTCTTAATCTTTTAAAGTCTTGATCGATTTATATTATCTGCACATCTCAAACACATTATTCTTCTCTCCCATGAGTCCCATTAGAAGTAACTCGTATTCTGTCAATAATCAATTCAAGTAAGATTAAATAATGTTCTTATAGTATGCATCATCACGAACAATAGAGATGGTCCTTCTTTAATGAGAAGCATGCTGCAGTGTCATTGTGAATGAAATCTCCATTCCAGGAGTGTCACCATCAGCCTACAGATCTGGCTTGTGAATAAATAAACAGTATAATTTGTTTTCAGGCTCACATTAATTCACAAAGAGTGAGACTAAACAGGACAAGCTGGCAGATATGCATATTTCAACGTAAACTCCCAAAGCACTTTAGCTCCTATTGTTGCATTTGTAAAAAATAAAAAATAAAAAATAAATTGTGAAGTGAAAGCAACTTTTAAAGCCTCCACTCTTGTTCAGTATTCAGCCTTATCTTTTCTCTAGAGCAGCACGTCAGACACTGCAGGGAGTGGGGAATGCAGGAAGAAAGCACTGGTGTGGATGGATGGCTTGAATTTGGATAGGCAGGCTAGGATTTTACAGGATTTGGGTCTCTTGAGTCTGCTTTTACATTTTCTATCTCTTGCTGCTAGTCATTCACACAGGTGTTGCATGCATGTAATTAGCATTTGTGAATACTAAAAAGGTATGTGTGGAATGCATCTTCAGCACTGTATTCCAGATACATTGTTCACTTGTTTTTTAGGGGTTGGGTTCTGTTTTACTATTACAATTTTATTATTAGATGTAGGGAATAAAATCAATAAACTTTTAGGCCATTGCTGACATCCTCTGTAATCTATACTGTGGTTGTGTGCAGACTATTAGAAAATTAGTCTGAAATTACCTGCATAGATCGTTGTGTGTGGTGAAACTGTGTAGCTGTGCGAGTGGAAGACTTCTCTTCACTCTCAAACTGTCTGCGAATACTGGCCAGTCCTCCAGGCACAGAGCAGACATCAGCTTCCTTCATGACCTAGTGAAGTGGAGAGAGAGAGAGAGAGAGAGAGAGAGAGAGAGAGATACAAAGAATTTCACACACATTTTTTAAAAAATATTAGGTCACACAATACTTTCTTTACTGTCAAAAGCTGCTAATGTGCACAATATAACTGTGAGGCAGCCTATGTGGCAGAGGCACCATATAGGGGGCAGGGATAGGCTATAGTGGGAAAAAGTGGCCTAAACAGGGCCAGAGGTGGCCTGTAGGGGGCAAAGGTGGTCTATAGGGGGCAGAGGTAGCCTGTAGGGGTGGAGATGGCCTGTGTGGGGCATAGATGACTTACAGGGGGCAGAGATGGTTTACAGGGAGTAGAGGTGGCCTGCAGAGGGGTGAGATAACCTAGAGTGGGCAAAGGGAGTCTGTATGGGGTAGAGGTGACCTATAGGGGGCAGAAATAGCCTATAATGGGTAGAGGGAGCCTGTAGTGGGCAGAGATGCCTTGTATGGGGTAGATGTGGCCTATAGGGGCCCGAGATGACCTGTAGTAGGCAGAGGGATTTTGTAGGGGGCAGAGGTGGCCTGTAGTGGGCAGGGGTGACCTTTAGTACTGTATTGTAATACTAGAGAGTGCCAGGTTTCTGTAGTGGTGTGTAATACACACACTAATCAGCTGTCATCACATTCCACTCTCAAAACATTACAAACCCATCAGCTGCAACCAGAAAACAAATTTAGATGTCTCGTATCAGGACTGAAGTCTTTATCTTAAGGCCCTCTTTGTTTTGCATGGCAAAAGCCAAATGAATTTGTTCAAAATGGCAAAATATTGTAGAGCAAAAACATCAGGTCTGTCAAAAATAATTTATACACAAGTTTGTAGGGATTTGGGCCATGAAGAGAGATCTAAAAAGCAATCTTTATGACATTAAAAGAAAGGAAAAGTTATGTATTATATTTATAATGCATATCCAAATTCATCTTCTACATTTCTTTTCTCTCTCTCTTGCATATCTTCAGCTTTTCAACCACATGCTATTAAACACTATTCTTTAATAACTCTAAGGTAGCGTATTCATAGGCAGTCTTTCCAGGACACAGGCAACAACAACAACAACAATAACAATGTAGGCAATTTGTGCACAACATTGCAATTTCTGTTCAACTATGGTTATGTGTATGTTTGCATATGTATGAGCTTGTGTACTCCATTGGAGAAGCCTGGGGTGTCCTGCTTGGAGACTGCAGCTTGGTACATTGCCATGCGGTTCTTTAGAGGGATGGGTTCAGAGTGAGGCCTGCTCCTCTGCTGCTCTGGCCCCTCAGGATGACCAGACCTGGTTACCACCACGCTGCCTGTAGCCACACACACACACACACACACACACACACACACACAGAGACACACACAAATCAAATAAACACCCAATACGCAACTATATAGAATAAATCTAAACTTCCTACAGTGGAATATTTTTAGTGGTGAGACTCTCCATAATAAATAAACATTTAAAATTATGTGTACAAAAAAAGAAAGATAAAATAAGTGGAATATAAATTCCGTAACATATAACACTATGTTACATCATGCTCTGTGCAAGATTTTAAAAAAATCCACTCGTCAAATCTTAAATATAGCTTCACACCTTACAAGGAGTTCATATTCTAAGGGCAGAGGATCTTTATATCCTTGCACTATGCATTTATCAGAGGTTGTTGGGGTGTGAGGCATGTGAATGTTTACCTGAGCAACAGTTTGCAGAAGTTAAATCTAGACAAGAAAACAGACTGGCTGTCAGCCATGTCTTGAAGCATTTAACTCTATGTTGTTGGCATATGAAGTCACTTTATTACTATATCCAGCTTACACTTGCATCATGCAGGATGTTGCCAGTTTGAAACGGGACTCCAAAGGATCAAGAATGTCTTCCTTCTTAATGTATTATTCAAATCAATTGCACAATGTCCCACTGACAGTCCAATTAAACATGTGAGATTATAGATTTATGTCTCACTGCCTGTCGTAAAACATCGTTAAGATAATGAGCTGCTGGCAGCCCAAGCATTTCTATACCTTTGGGGACACACACACACACACACACACACACACACACACACACACACACACACACATGCACGTGCACACACACACACAAGTACACACACCCAAACTGGATTACTCTCATTAACTGACGAGAGTGAAAGCTACATGTGAGTCCAGACAGACAATCTGTTTATACATACCTCTTTCATAAGTGCACAGCATGAGAGAAAAATGTCTCCAAGCCAACTGCCCTGACTTACTCAATAATTAAGCTCTTAAAACAAGTGCACTGGTTGTGCAGTTCTGTAGTAATTGTTCAAAGCAGTGGCATTGTTTATTCCTGTACAGAAACTGTGAAACACAATTCTATGTGGTCATATTCCAGTCCTTTGACATTGCCCCCTTCTAATAACAATATAAACAAACATTTAAATGCTTTACTAAACATCTAAAACAAGAATGAATAAAGAATGAAAAAGAGGAATGCAGCTCTGCCAACATGATTTGTGCAACAACTCTTTGATATTTCAGTCATTCTCAAATGAAAAATTCAATAGCTGGGGTATAATTTCAGAAGGTGAGTAGACCAGTAATATACCATAAATATTAAATTTGTATGAAGAGAGTGGTCCAGATTCCTTTTAGTAATAGCATGGATAGGATTTATTTATTTATGCATTTTTGTGTCCCTCATGCAACACAAACATGTTATTATTTTTTATAAATATGATTTGTGTGTAGACCATTCCCACCATACAAATTTGATTCATTCTGATATGGCATGCAGTAGAAAAGGTCCAGTTGTAATACGTTGTTAATAGTGTCACGTTGAAAGCAATAGATAATTATATTGCTGCAATATAAATAATTATTATGCTACCCTTTTTCTTCATTTCTTAAAAAATCTGTTTTTAAACACGTTTCCTTTATTCAGGTTTAACAACCTAGAGTGGGCATGCTTAGAAAAAGAAGTCAAATCAATGTCAAACCTGAAGAAATCCATACAGGTTTAATGTAAGGAAAGTGTTTACCTATCAGAAAAGATACCATGTAGAACAGTTTTAGGAAGACGAAAACCCCACACAGTAGCATACAGAGGGGATCAGAATAAATAAAAAAATATGAAAATGTTAAACAGTAGTCAAAAAATATCTAGAAGACTCATTATTAACAGTATTTGTCTTGTCAGAATAATTGAGGAGAACACAGAAGGTTTATATCACTCAGACAGGCAGTAGGATTTAGATGTCTACCCCAGTCAGATCTACTCTATCCTTTCTCATAACTCACCAGAAATGATAAAAGCCAATATACTATAAGTTATTGAACTCTACACAGGACCTGGATTGAAGGGGGTGTAAATAAGGAATTGAAAGACCCTTAAAAATAGTTTGCCTGCCAAAATGTGCACACAGTTCTTATAAACAGCCTTCACAGTGCTTGAAACACATGCCATTCACTTTGCTAGTCTTGTTGATACATTATGGCCTCCCTGGTTCTAGACCAGTCTCTGACCCTAAATTAGACCCACTGGAATTGGAGGCATGTTAGAAAAAAGCAATGAAACTGTCAAGAGAAATGAGTATAGTATTCATTGCAGGGCAGGAAATATGTTTGCTTGCTTTTACTTAAGTTAAAAAAAAAAACCAAACAAACAAAAAAAACACTTTATCTGTGAAGCATTTTTGAAATGTACATAAAAGATCGTGGTGCCCCTGAGCCATCGACATGTGACCTGAAACGGTCTGTTGTGTCAAAATGTGTCAACAATTCTTGGCTATCTTGTGACAAGTAATGTTCAGTTGAGAGCTCACATAACAGAAATGTGAAGTAATCTAGGCGCCATGTAGCTGCAAAAATAAATCTACCTTATTTTAAACCAGTCCAACAAGGAGGCTCGGGTTTCCTGTAGGGGAGCAGACATGAGAGAGTATGTGTGAGGTTAAATCTGAAAATCTGCTTAACTGAGCTGTGGGTGATTCCAGTTTCTTTAAATGGTTAAATATTTCACATAAAATTTTTTGCAGTGTAAAGATCTAAGTACTGACACAAGATTGTATTACAGTGGTTAGGACACTGAGAACATGCAATTCATGTGATAATCTATTTAGAATGGCCATATTGTATAATGTCCAATTTATAAACACAGTATTACTAAAACGTACAAAGTACAAAATATATACCAAACAAGAATTAATAAAGTGAAACAACTATTGAGCATCAATAATGATACCATATTAATTTCTCGTCTGCTGATGTATTTTAGGTTGTGAATATGAGTTATGTTTTTGGACCTGAACTGTCTTAAAGCATGTGCCTCCGATGTCTTGCATAACTTGGCAATCAAAGCTTGCAGAGAATCGGCTTGGTTACTAAGAGTGTCTGTATAGATTCAGTATTGGGTAACAGCAAATACTGAAAATTGTAATATAGTAAAGTATCAAAAATGGAAAAAATTGCGTTGGTGTGTGTGAACACAATGTTCTCCATAATGATGTAACTAGGTTGTGAGTCACCTCAAATCCCTTTCAAACTACAAGATCTATTGGTTCCTATATTTCCTTTTACTACACTAAATTTGCTAGTTTGTTCTGGGAGATCATAAGCTTTTTTTTTTTTGTGATAATGATAATTCAGCCACAATTCTGAACTACCTCCCAATGACTATCTAGAGACTAACTAGAGACTGTAAATCACACCCAGATTTACAGTTTGACTAAAAATCTTTTCAATAGAGGATCCCTTCTTATACTTCAGTTTTATCAAAGACAAGACATATTCTGACAATCCCATAGGGCTTAAATACAATAGATCTTTTGTTTATGTATGAGTCAGTAAGCAGCTTGGGGCATCTATGGGACAAGACAGTCAGTCTTCAATCAAATGGGTTGTTAAAATGCCAGTGTGACAAACCACAGCACTAAGTAATATGCATAATTTTGACAAGTTTTGGAAATTTCAGCAGTTATGTTATCAGCAGTTATGTTACCTTATCTACTGAAAACACCTGCATAGTTTTCCACTCTCCTAGTGAATAATGCAACAATCAGGTCTGGGTTTTTTAGACCAGGAAAACCAATCAATAAATGCACCATTTACACCATTTCTATTAAAAATGCCTGTCTTTGTCACCTTGATAATAAGAATAATGCCCTCATAATTACCCATTGCATGATTCAACAAGCACAAACAGATTAGTTGTTGATACTGACTCACCAACTGCGAGTAGATCTAGCTTAAATGGACAAGTGTGACAGAAATCCACAGATCGTGTAGTTGCCTGGCCTGCAGGTCACCTAATGTGCCAGCAGTCTTTCCAATCCTGCTGTGGTGGTGGAGACCAGCTCCTCCAGCAACCTCACTGTGTTAACTCTGTCCAACAAGCACTGAGGGACAGCTGATTTTATTTCTGAGCCCTCTTCTCCCGTGACTGCGCAGTCCCACATACTACCACTGAGGCTTTTTTCCCCCAATGTCTTCCATGTTCAGTCCCTGAAATTCACTTGCTCCCCTCCTGTTCTCTAATAAATCACCACATGCATTTTGTCAATAGAAATTACATAATGCTATGAATGGGGTGGATGTAAATCATACTAATGTTGTACTACTGAGGTCTCTGCCAAAATCACTTCTCTCTATTGGACAGGAGTATCCAAATGTATCCGCAAGGGGCTGCAGATTTTCATTCCAACCAAGCAGGAGCCAGCACCCAATAGATGATTGAAGGCCAAGATCAACAGAATAAACAGGTGGAATCAAGAGTGAAAACCTGGTTGAAAACCTGCAGACAGACTGGCCTTTTGCAGATAAGACTAGACACACTCATAATAACTTATTAACTTATACTTGCCTTTTATTGCAGTCTGTTTTCATGAACAACCTCCTACAATTTACTGGTCACTTCACTCATGAATTTAACACAGTAAAGTGTCAAGCTCCACTTGAAGTATTATTTTATATTTGCTTTCAACAATATATATGTGTCCTTCATTTGAAATAGCATAAAGCTGTCCTGTTCAAACAATGTCTCAAAGCCCACACAGATCCTGTTGGAGCACTGCCAGTTTGAAGAAGGTGTTTCAAGTTTTTAAATTGGGCCAGTTCTATAATGAAGGCACTGAGTGGGTTCAAACTGTGCGGCCGAGACCCCTGAGGCCCTGAGAAAGGAAATAGATTGTCATTTGAGTCTCAGCTGGATGTTTGGTGGCCTAGACTATCTTCTTGAGGCCCTGAAAGGAAAGGAATTAGTTAGTAATGCCAGAAGATCTGACTGTCTATAGTGTACACATCTTCCCTTATTCCTGTAAGCAAAGCTGGACCTATGGTCAAAAATAGTCTCATAGCAAGACACAAAACTCTCTGAATACCTCCTAGTCTTCAGAAGGCGAGAACATGAACAGCATACACAATGAAGAGGAAGAAGAGAGTAAAACTAACAATAAATATAATAAACACATACATATACTGCCCAAGGTTTGGGGACACTTTCCTATTTATTAAAAAATCCAAATAAATGTTTGATTTCATGTTTGAAGGCAGTGCATTAAAAAGCAGGAAAGAAGGAGGCAGTGCTGACTGTAATGAAATGGCCTGTTCAGTCATCTGAGCGTAACCCAATTGCTCCAATTCCTCCTGCTCTGGTAGGAATTGGGTTGAAAGGTTTAGTAGAGGGGTCCAACCAGCTACATGAAAATGTGAGAGCTCCTTTAATAGCCATGCCAGAACACCTGTGAGAAATGTCTGGGGGAAAAAGACTGCAGAATTTACAGCTGCTAATGGAGGTTTTCCTGATGATGCTAATTGTCATAAATATTTTCACATCTGATGTTGTTAATATGCCCTGGAAATATGCCATGGTAACTGGTATCCCATTCAAGGTTTATTCGAGGTTAAAGTCCTCGATTTTATTCCTATATTATAATACAAATAAACGTATTTATATTAATGTGAAGCAATTTTATATTATAATCCCTTAATTTTAGAAGGCATTAAATAATTGGATACATTTGACAATAAAAATGTCATTTTTAGTTTGTAATTGCAAATGCTTAGTAGTCTATGACTGCTTAAATGCTGCAACCCACAGGCTGGAATGCATCTATTTTTAGTTTCTCATGTTCCTGTTCTGGGGGTTTTCTGTCCAGCTTTCAGAAAATGAAATGCATCTGTTATGACTGATAGCTTTAATCAGTCATAAAACTGATGACTGTTTTCAAACAGTTTGTGATTAAATTGTGATAAATCATCTGAAATAACATGTGTCATACTCATTGGTTATGAGTTATGAACATTCAACAGAATGTTTCCCATTGTTTCCCCAATACTATCACCTGCCAAATCTCACCCAACACCCAGTTCACCCCTAGCATACCACAGCTACCAACTCGGAAAGGAGAAGCCTAATGTGCTTTCTCTGAGACTTGTGAAGCCAACCAATCACACCTATTATTTATTTATTTATTTATTTATTTTGCTCATGCTGCATCACAGGGCAGTGTAACAGAGAACTATCTGCCCTTATTCGCCTACATGAGCTCACAGACATTTGGCTAGTGTTGCTGTAATTCACAAGGGAGAGAGTATGGCATCTCTCCCACCAAGAGAGCACAGCCAGTTTTGCTCGCTTGGTTCCCAGCTCTGGATGGCTATGGCTATAGCTTGGGATTCAAACTCACAATAGGGTGAACATTGAACTGTCGTGCCACTTGGGAGCCCTTCTAAAGTTTGCTAGTTTGTTTTTAATTTAAAAGTTTTTTTTTTTTGCAGCCATGCCTTCACTTTATCCTAGTCTTCACTTCACATTATCCTAGTCTTCACTTCACATTATCCTAGTCATTGTTTCATTTCTAATTTAATTCCTTTGAATATAGCAACAATATAACAAAATTGATATATGGGCAAAAGTCCTTTATCTACATAATATGGACCACACTCTACAATGCAAGAACTTCCACAAAATAACGGTTCTTTTGGGCCACATTTCAATTCACTTATGTTACAACAGTATCATCATTCATCATGTCACCTTCAGACATTTAAAAACAGAAGCTATATTTACAGAGATAAGGCAGTCACAACAACAAGAAGCAATTTTTCTACATACTTCAAGCAGTCATCTCTTATGGCCCTATTTTTCCTGTCAGCATCCTTTGATGGTTACCAGTGCAGTGAAGTCAGGCAGAAACTTCAGCTGAGTGTATTACTTTACCTCCATCATTCGTGCCCTCTTTCCTTGACTCCAAACAGCTGTCTGTCTTTAACACACTTTCTGTCTTCTTCTCTCATAGACCACTCTCTTTTCTCATCACTCTCAGTATCCTTCACAGAAACTCAGTGGTGACTTCCACTACACCCTCTTTGAGCTGTTACATGTGAGTGGTGATTTGGACGAGAATGAGAGAGACAGATAGTGAGATGGAAAAAGAGAAGGAGCACAGTCATCACAACAGAGGATAATGGGCTACCTGATCTCCACCACATTGCAGTTAGCTTGGAGAATGTTTGACACCTATTCAGGAGGTCAAGGTTGACACAGCTTTTATGGCAGATTGAGTAGGTAGTGACAAGGGCTGGGCTTTGCATTGAATTCTGTCACTATAGCATTATGCAGCTCCTAATTTACTGAAAGCTCCTAATTTACTAAAGCTCTGTAGTCAACTGGGTCACATAGAGTAGATGTTTGTGTTTAGTATTTCTCAACAGCAGCACCAGCGGTTTCACACTTGCTGATTGGCATATGCAACAAGATGTTACAAACATTATCTCTCAAAGGAATATGGTTTATAACTGTCATAATAAACATATTCCATCCTTTCAAGTTAGAAGCTGCAGTGGACTATTTGTCTGAAAGCAGATATGGTCTGTTTGTGGTTTTATTGGATGCTGATTAAGTCTTAACTTTATACCATGCCAAGGATGCACCACAAACAGTAGATAAGTAGCAGTGTGTAAAAATGATCATTCTTTGTTGCATAGGATGACATGATACTACCTCTGTGGTTTTGTCTCTCATTGTTTAATATTTAGTTTGAGGAAAGCCTTTCTGCCAAATTCCAACTGTAGGTAAATTACCAAAATCAAAATCATTCATATCCTGTCTGTGTACTTTATACATATATGTGCTTGTTCTACTTGGGGATCTCGTGCAACAAACAAGAAAAAATACAAATTCACATGAATAGAAAAGCTAAATAATGAATAAATAATAATTGGACATATGCTGCCTGTAGCCAATACATTAACAGTAAACAATACAGAGCAAAGTATTAGCTGCAGTAGTTGTTATAAAAATAGCTACATTCAATGTACATCCAAGCGTTTGTAATATCATTACCAGCCTCAATCAAAAACATAAACTTTTTCCCAGAATCCTCAGCAAATCAAATTACAACCTGCATCAATCAATAACACGAACGTAATTTTCCAAGATCCAAAGAGTTAACTAAATAGAGAAAACATCACCAATCATATAATGTTCACAATTACATACACACACCTTTAAATATCGTTGACAATCTTCAGTCTTTGGCAAGGTTTCACTTGTTTTCTGCCATTGAAAATTCTGAGCCTTTTATTATGATTGATATTCTGATTTGACTTGAATTTTGTATAGTTTATGAGTATGCTTTTTATTCTGTTTGTTGATCACTTGCTCACTCTTGCTTGTCTTTTATATATCAGAGCAGATAATCCAAAGGGTGAAGCAGACGTAGAGTGAGTTTGCTTCACCTTGCCTACTTGATCCAGCTGAGTTAAGTGCATTGTCACAGACAGTGTATCTCAGTGAATTGACCATGTCTGATAGTAATATACAAGGTTGGGAGGGTTACTTAAAAAAATGTACCCTGTTACAGTTTCAAAATACTTCATTAAAAATGTAATAATTTGCGTAATCCAAGTATCACAATATGAAAGTAATGTAATCTGATCATTTGTGGATTACTTGAAACTCACATATGTAAATAAAGTCAAGAGAAAAGCACCATGATCGAAAATACGTTTATTTAGAGCTTATTTTAGAGCTTAAACATGTTCAGTGTTTGGATTTGTTTTAATAAAATAAATACATTTGTTGCTCATGTGAGTCACAACTGGTAAAAGAGAACCAGAAGTATAATCATGCAGTTGTCTATAATGTATGTCAAAAGATTCATTTATTTGGTTTTAAATAAAAAAAATTATAATCCTGATAGTATTCAGCTGCATCTGTGGCTCAGGTGGTAGAGCGGGTTGTCCACTAATCGTAGGGTTGGTAATTCGATGACTCCACATGCCAAAGTGTCCTTGGGCAAGACGCTAGACCTCAAGTTACTCCCGATGGCAAGCTAGTGCCTTGAAAGGCAGCTCTGGTACCATTGGTGTGTGTGTGTGAGTGTGTGATTGTGTGTGTGTGTGTGTGTGTGTGTGTGTGTGTGTGTGAATGGGTGAATGAGAACTGCAAAAAATTTTTTTATATAAGTGCAGACCATTTACCACATTCCCATTTTTGCTAAATTTACCTGTAATCTGATTACTTTGTTTTTTGACGTGACTGTAACGGATTAGTTACCAGTTTTCTGTAACCTGTAACCATATGTTATGCCATTACATGTATTCCGCTACTTCCCAAAAAACCTCCCCATAGAAAGAAATAATTATCCTGCTCACAAAAAACTAAGAAAACAAAATGCAGTTTGAATTTATGAATTTGGCATCAGTAGTTAACTGTTAAAGACAAGATAATATCACCATGAAGGCAGCCAAATGCAAAAATAAAAATGCAAAATCAGCAGAAGTAGGGCAGAAAAACAGAGCTGGGAATAAAAACAGCAGGCAGTAACATGGTGCAGAATGATAATACAATTAAAATAAAGAACTGCTGGAAACAGATAGTATCTGTAGTCCAAGGAAATTTTACATGATTTGTGGGTTCTGCAATAATCATAAGGCTAGGGAACCAAATAGGTATAGACATTTCCTGAGGAAAATGGCACATCGAGCAGTGGGTTTTCTTTTTTACAGTAATGTACAGTATAAAGATTGAAATGTGATAATAGGTGACTGTAAATGATGGCACGATTATTATGAGGGTAAACAAAACAAAATGCTGATAAGACGAAGATATAAGGATATGTTTAAAATGCGCTCCTCCTGAATAGTAATATGATGTTCTTATTACACAGTAATAATGTTGTTGATAAATTAATATTAATTACTGAATGGATAAGTAGAGTAAACTACTAATGAAATGCTCTGTATCACTTCATGTGAAAGGCAAAGGAGTGTTACAATGTTTTTGTTTGCTTATTAATCGCTCTTCTCTCCAACACATTCCCTTAAACATAACATGTGTCCAAAACACAACATATATTAAGTAATAACATCTACTAATAAATAAAGCTAAGTGATAAATACATAAAGTTGCCAAATAATAAAAGTTAATTGACATATCTGATGAAATGATGAAACATATTTGTCACCTCCCCTCCGTCTCCATGTTCAGCTGAAGATGTTGCTCCTCCTGCCAGTGCGGCCAAGAGCTCTGTTTTTCTTCCCTACTCTACCTTGGATGTCACAATGCCAGGCTACGCTTTGTACATTGCTCCACCTTCCATCACCGCTGAAGATGTCGCTCCGCCTTCTTGTGGCGCTGAAGACGTTTCTCTTTTTCTTTGCTTTGTGCCATATGTCGCTCCCCATTCCTGGTCCATGGAGGACATAGCTCCTCCCTCTGGCCTCACAGATATGTCGCTCCTCCCTTAGGCCTTGAGAAAAACTTCGCTCTTATCTCTGGCCTAGCAGAGAACTTTGCTCCTCACTTGGACCTTGTGGAGAGCGTTGCTGGCCACTCTAGCTTCATGGGGAACGTTGCTTCTCCTTCAGGCTCCGCCTTGAGCTTCGTTCCTCTTGTGCAGTAGCCATCGCTCCACATTCAACCAGGCCAGGGATATCATGTCATCTCTCTGCAGTACAGAAGGGACCATCCCACACCTGAACCTCAGAGAGCAACCCGAGTTCCTGTCTGAGATCGACGAGATGGCCTCTCAAGCTAAGTTCCTGTCCAAGGTCAAAGAGATGGCCTCCCAAGTCAAGTTCCTGGTAGAGGGCAACAACTTGACCTCCTACAACCAATTCCAGTCTGAGGTCAAAGAGAGGGCCTCCCAAACCCTGTTCCTGTCTGAGGTCGACATCATGACCAACAACATTATGCTTGCACCTGAGTTTGCTGACAAGGCCAACCAAGTTGAGTGAGTGAATTCGGACCCTGATGATGCATCGTAGAGCACTGTGTCGCGAACATTATTGTTATTGTATTGTAATACACTAAAGTTATTTTTTCTCACTGTGCATTTGTTTATTTATACAATTTATTGTATGTTGATAAAGAGAGCAAAAACTGCTTGTCATGTTTATTTACTATTATTTATTATATTTAAAAATAAAAAGAGAATAAAAACTACTACTGTCTGTCATGTTTATTTTATTTGTTTATTTTTTACAAAGTAGAAAATATCTATTTTCGCTGGGTTTCCTGTCAGTGTCCTCAAGCTGACTCCTGAGGTAAACCTGGCACAGAATGTACTCCATCTGACTAGTTTTGGTTTTGCCGAAACATCTTTTTCCTGAGGAGAAGAAAAGGGCGGAATTCAGAAAGAATAACAATTTTAAGTTGTGCTTTGTTAGCTTGAAGATGCCACCTATCGGTAAGAAGATATTAGACAAAATACATCCATAGTTAAGTAAGAAAAAAATCTAACTAAATATATTTTTCCCCTTCCATAATTAACCTAATTAAAAGGACGTCAGTACATTATTATCTAATATGTATATGAATACTGTACTGCGAATGTGTTAACTAATAAATGTGAACAATCCGCCAAATTATCATTTGATGTGTACAGTTGGTCATTTAAACGTTAAGTTAAATCGCAAACTAAGTGGCTGAAAATAAATACTGTGCAAATCAACGATCTGTATCATCTCACTTCAAAATAGCTAGATACAGATGTATTTAAATTAAAAAATTACATTTAGCCTACATTGGTAAAAGTTGCTGCCTCCGATGTTGCGGTCCGAAATCTTTACTTTTCTTTTGCGTTCTATCGCCATCTTACCTTGGATTATGGGAAATAGTGTGTTGGCGAGTGTACATCGGATGTACACTTGAAATCAGAGTGCATTTTGGGTATAAATGAGTGAATGAATGTAGGGAGGGAAGTTGTTCATACAGAATTCTGACACCACTACAAAATGGCCAACACCCTATATAGTACACTATAGGGAGCGGTTTCGGACACAGCATCAGTTTGCTTTTGACGTATGTTTGGTTATGGTTTATGTCCTGTCTCCACCCCTGTATTGTCGTTGGTTGTTTCCCGTATGTGTCATTATTAGTCTCAGCTGTTCTGTGTTATCCTCTGGATTGCATTTAGTATATAAACTCTTGGTGTCTCTTTGTTCATCGCAAAGTAACATTTGCACTCAGCAGCGGATCAAGCCTGTGATCCTTGTCCTGTTGGTTCATGGGTTTGATCCTGTTCTCATTTCTCGAATCCTCTTTAGCCTTGTTTATGCCCGTTTGCTGATCGCCTAACCAATCGCCTGTTTGTGTCCAGCGGTTGTTTCACGTTTTGGGATTTTTCTGCCTGCCTCTCTTCAATAAAGCTCTTATCTGCACTTGCATCCATCCTAACCTCCATTACGTGATTTACGTGACAATATCACTTATAGTACTTATAACATAGCATCTATTATACAGTTTATATACAATTATTTCATTATAAAATCCAAATATGAATGCTTATAAAATACAATATTATCTATTTTTCTTCAAACATAATAACCAAATAGACCAAAGTCCATATTTTAGACTGCTTAGCCTTCATGTCCAAATAAAGAAGGAACCATGGTGAGAACAAATTAGTTAGTGTGATGAGTCTGCTTTTCCTTGCTATTTTAATTATTTTGTTATGGCTGTGGAGCATAATTAAAATTGCAATTGCAATAATAACACATTTGTAAGTTTAATATATGCATGTAAATATATACCTTTTCCCCCCATTAATAGTTAATGGTGTCCTGATATTTTAAAATGACCCCTAAATGTTTTTTTCATTACCCCACTGCGATTTTACTACAGCATTTATCATTGTAGAATCATACAGATGGCAGAATTATTGCTAGCGTTTGACAGATGCAGCTGCTGTACTGATGTACAGTATTACAGCACACACAGACCATTCTTTTATGGAAAAAAATTGAAGGTTAAATGTCCAACTTCAATCATATTAAAGAAAGCAATGGCTGTATTTAAAAAAAAGAATGAAAAGAGGAAAAAAAGGAAGAACATGATGCAACATCGATTCCCAGAACAATTTTTAGAAGGTTTACAAAAGGTCCTTGCAACTGTTCACAGATAAGGACAAGACTTGCTCTTTAGAAGAATACAAATGTACTCAGGTTATTGTTAGAGCAGAGGTTTTGTCACCTTTTGACAACTGCAGCAATAGTGTGCAATGATGTGTGCTGTCATTAGTCTCACAGGGTTCTGTGGGTTATTTGAATTCGAGCTTGACCTTTTCCATGACAAAATATGATGCACTGAATGCTGGATGCACTGTAGAGCTGCTGCCTGAACAAGAATCATACAAGAGTCACGTGTTAAACATTAACATGAAGGCATCAGGTCTTATGTTTATGTCAGTAAAGTGTTTCATGCAGCATTAGACTGATTTTTAAAAGCCTTTCTTTAACGTTTAGTGTTTATTTTTGCTTTCATTTTATTAATATTTATTCATGAATTGCTCCATTGTTTTTATTTCATTTACATATTTACTACATTTATTCTATTATATTTCACTCAATATTATAAATGATCATAATATTCTTCCGTGTTTCTCATGTGTGGATCATGTTATACACTATTTTGGTGTTACTGTCTTGTTACAACATCTTGCTATATTCTTGACCCTGAAATGTGTCTTGGTCACTTTTTTTCTCCTGCACACAGGCATTATGCAACCTATTGCAAGCTGTAGAAGAAAGTAAAGAGGATTTGGGGGAACTGAAATCTAAGATTCTTGAGCATCTAAATCTGATTATTTTGTGATTCCAACACTGTTATGTGGTATGTCAAGCATAAATCTGGTTTGTCAAGAAATAATGTCTATATTATTCATAGCTATAGACATTATTTATGTACAGCAGTGTATGGCAGTAGTTTGAAGTAGTTACTAATAATTATGGAACTGCTATCTTTTATGAGAGAGCTCAATAGCTGTTTTAATTGGAGGCTGTGCATAATGACCCATAACTAGCTCCACCCTTACAATTTAATTGTCTTTTACTGCAGTGCAATTGCACTGAACACTCCCAATTTGGACTGTTAATTTCTCGTGAACAGCCTTTGCTTAATTTGCTTTAGTTTAACAGAGCGGTAGAATATGTTAGTGTGAGGAAAGTGAACAAGCACCTCAATCTCCTAGCCTCTCTTCTCCTCTCCTCTCATGTCTTGTTCTGTCCTGTCCTCTCCTTTCCTCTCCTTTCCTCTCCTCACCTTTCTTCTCTTCTCCTCTTCTTTCATGTCCTGTGCTGTTCTCTCCTCTCCTCCTCCTCATGTCCTCTCCACTCCTTTCCCCTCATGTCCTGACCAGTCCTGTCACGTCCTGTCTTCTCTTCTCCTCTCTTCTACAGTCATGTCCTGTCCTCTCCTATCCTGCCCTATCCAGTCTTCTCCTCTCCTTTTTGCTCCACTCCTCTCATCTTCTCAGGTGCTCTTGGCACTACTACAAGTAGTTTGCTTATCACAGTTGTTTATATGCATGACACGGTAATAGGATTTGATTTCAAGACTTTACTCTTGAATTTACTCACTACTATCTTTACTCTGCATTTACAGATACCATTCAGCTTGTCCTCCAGAAAATATTAGGAATGCAAGCTTTCAAAATCCTACTTGTATTTTTAACTAAACGCCAAAAAATGTTTTTTTAGGGTTCTTGAATTCTGTGGAAAAAAACCCTGACAAAGACATTTTTGTCCCAAACACGATCATGATTATTGTCATTGCCATTGTCATCTTAAAGGGAGCTTAGGGTCTTACCTGCATTTCCATATTTTCCTTGGTACTGTTGTCTAGCAGTTTTTCTCAAAGAAAATATTCTTATTTCATAGTCATGGTCACACTTAGCCACAACTCTCACTAATAAAGCCACTAATAAAACAGAGGTCCAGCTTTGCCAATAAGGGATAAACTTACAGGGCTCCACTGGAAAACCAGAGGCATGGGAAATGCTTCAAAACCATGAAACCAGGCACAATGAATTGCACTTTAAAGGTTGCTTTTTTTATTAGCAGCCCCCATATGCTTGCCTGGGTTGTTTAAAACCCAGTGCCAGAGAGGCTATAAACAGTCATTTCGAACATGGAAAAAACCACTAAACAGCTGTAAGTGAGTGTCCTACAGCTGACACGCAGTAGTTTGATGTGGTATACTGACACAGTAAGGCTGGAATCTGCTCTATTCTCTCCATTCTAGCTGTAATGTTGTCAACATCCTCCTCTTTCATCAGCCCACTGAAATCACAATCAGAACATCATTACTGACAATATGCACTAATGCTCCTTCACCCATTAATTACGGGGGCAACAATTTCTTATAATAAAACTGAATTCATTAAATCTGTCTGTAAAGTACGTGTCGAGCCTTTGGAATTAAGTGTGAGAAGACTCCAGAAATTTTGTGTTAGTTTATGGTTTTCAATAAGTTTACAATTATACTTAAAATTGGTCAATACACTACAGTGAAAATTCAATAATAATAATAATAAATAAAGAGCTAGACTGGCTTTTAATGACCAGATTACTCTAAAACAACTTTTTTTCTGCCTTTAGGGTCCAGTTTACACTAGATACTGTGCTTGAAAGGAAATTCTCTTTTATCATCTTATATTTTATATTATGTACCCTCTTATATTATGAACTGCTCTCAAATATATGATGAATGTAATCATCATTTAGTTACCTCTTTGAATAAGCTGATCAACTGCTATCCTTGATTATATTATTATGTACTTCTGTGTCAACATGACATGGGACTTATTTTGTATCATGACTATGTGCTGTGTGTTTTGACAAAATCTGTCTGACACCTGGACCAATAGAAACCGTCCACACAGTGCTGTTATCAATGTGTACAATGTGTATAAATACTCCTGTTTTGAATGAATAAATCGGGAAGTCTTTTTTGAACACGCTCATATCTGTCAGTGTGTTTGTGTTCATTTCGGACTCTCCAGGCGCCTGACTCTGCAGCAAACCACACTTTCTAGCTCATAGCAACACAGAACTAAAAGTAACTAAAAGTTACTAGATGTTAATGGTAAAACAGACTGAAAGGCATGACGGAGATCCAAAAGGCATACACGGTAGATTCCTGTGGAGTGAAATCTAACAGTGCTATTTATGGGTTTTAATGCTGTAGTGAATTTGTAAATGCAGGACCCAGGGTGTCTGGTCTGAATACAAGCGAGCGTGTGTGTGCCTCATACAGACTGGAATGTATCTGCATTTATCATTCATGTACACTACACTGACAAGACGTCCACCGTTCCCCCTGCATCCTGCCAGCAGGCCACACCGACATCATGGGCGGCAGCCCAAAATAAAATATATATAGTAAACATATTCAAGGTTGCAGGTGAGGGACAAACACAGAAGGAAAGTGTGGTTACTTATGAATGTATTTGTGTTTGTGGGTATCCAAGTGCCAATCTATACAAAAACAGATTTTCAAGTACAAGAGAAAACATAGAAAGAATATCATTCATTACAAAAATTTTCTTAAAAATATTCAAGTTGCTATAATAGAGAGGGATAGATAGCACTACTGAGCTTCACGAGGTAGAAAGGACATGCATATTTACAGTATTATGAGACATCTATAAAAAAATCAGTCACCACGTTTGAATCAAAAAGCTGCCATGATAAGAGTGGGTAGCTGTCCTGACATACTTTTAAGGAAGCTTCTTCTACATGATTTTCCATGATAAGACTTAAAAAAGTGAAAACAAACATATACAGACAATAAAAGTGAATGCAATGCTAAAACAACACCAAAAAAAAGGTACAACTCCAACAAGCAAATAAATCCAGCTCACCCCCGCTGCACTATAAATAGATATTATATTTGAAGAGATCTTTATTTGTTTGTTTGTTTGTTTATAGAAGATGATAATCTTACAGAACGTGATAGTCATGGTCTTTTCCTGTTTATTGTGTTTTGGAGCAATACCTAATAATAATAATACCTAAAAACATTTCATTTGATTGCATATCTAAGCACTTGGAAAAGTTTGCAATCAAAATTAATTAGATTTGTAGATATAAAAGTGAAACCATAATACTGGTCTATTATGCTCAATATGCACAACTACTGTTACCTTAAATGGGCAACTCAACCAATATGAATGTCACACACTTCTGGCTGGCAGTTGGTGGCACTATGACCATGATTCACAGTAGCCACATCCATGTGATCAGCCACCAGTACCAAACATAACTCAAGTTTCATCTAAATCACACAATGCATGCAGAAGATATGAGACACTTCCTGTTTCCCTTTTTTCACCATAAATTTATTGCTTGGCCATGGTGAAACCATTCGAGATATCACAAATTCCTTTACAATTTTGCATCCACATTGTCTTGCCCTAATTTTGACCAAGTTTGGTGATAATCACATGAATCTCAAAGGAGGAGTATTTAAAAGTTCACCGCATGCACTTTTCACAAAATCCAAAATGGCTGACTTCCTGTTGTGCAGAGCTAATGATTGTCAGCACGAAAGTTGTTCAGGTTGATGAAAACAATATGTTTACTGAGTTTCATACATATACGTACAAGTATGTACGATTCATGCCTCAAGGTTTTGACCTAACTCACACAATGCCAACCAAAGATATGAGCTCTTCCTAAATCTCATTTTTATGCGAAGAGTATATCAAAATTCAGAGGATGCATTTTTTCAAAAAAACCAAAATGGCCAACTTCCTGTTGGGAGGAGCTAATACAATCCAATGGGGAAAAAATTCTGTAATGGTGAGAATGTCCCCACCAAAATGATTGGAGAAACTGTGTGGCAACCACAGCAATAAACTCATTTGGAAATGTTAGGGGGTGCTATGGAGTCCAATAGCCACACCAAGGACAAATGACAAAAGAATTATACAATATTGCCAATCTTTGATTGGTGTACCAAGTTTCAAGAGGCTTGAAATATGTATTTGCAAACTAAGGGGCACTGTAGAGCTGATGAGGCACGTCTATGCCAAATTGCGATAAAAAATCAAAAGATATCCTAAGATAAATGTATGTGTACATTTTGATAAGTTTTCAACCATTGTAAGGCCCTCAAAAAATTGTAATGGTGAAGACTGACATCAGGCCACGGTGAAGAAGAAACTGGTGCCTTAGTTTCGCAATGAGATTTTGACATAAATGGCTGTTGTATAATTAACACAGGTTTTTTCTCATAGATTTGTTATTATATTAGTAAAGCTAGGGGAATTAAATATTTTGGCAGGCTTTACAAAATTTATTAATGGTATCAGTGCTTTGCCAGTAACTTGCTCTGATGTGACTTATCTTGATCTGATACATCCTAACAAACAAGCTGAATGCATATGAATACACATTACATTTTATTGGTGTACATAACAGTAAAATTGGTGTGCACCCAAAAATGCACAAAGAGATACCTGTTGACACACACATGGTCACACAATAGCTGAGCTTAGGGCCAACTAATGGAATACTTGAGATTTGTAGGTGAACTTATGTTCCACAGGAAACAAGGTTTGGTGAATTAATATCACATTAAATTAAATGTCAATAATTTTAACTATACTCCATTAAAGTGAATGTGTGTGACCAGGAGTGACTTTTGTAACTACAAGTTACTACAAAGTGCAGTGCACCTAGTTTTTCATGTAGGTTGCGTTATAAGTAAAAGCAAAAATCCTCATCACACATCATCCTGACAGCAAACATAAAGGTCCAAGCAAAGCTTTGTGTTACATTAGGAATCCATTACATTAGGAATCCACCATAACAACCTTGATTTACAAATCAACCATCTCTTTAATTACATATTCAATATTCTCTCTATTTTTAGTTAAATAAATGTAAAACAAATCTGCTAAAGACCAATGTTTGCATGCATTATACTCCTTTCAATAGACATCATCATTATATTCCATGCTATCCAAATGAGCATGATCAACAATATCTATTCAGTAAACAAGTTCATGTAAGACTCTTCCTTCAAAACAGCAAAACAGTTTTACACAGTTCCAGTTTGCCCTTACATCCTGTAACACAATAGGAAATGTGCCTACTACCCTCAACCACACTTTTACTAATATAGGCTCTCTCACCACAATTGGTTTTACAAACTATACATTTGTGCCCTTTCTCTTTAGCCATCTACATGTTACCTCCCTTTTCAACTCTATTTGGCTTCATGTGTATGCCATGCCTTTTCTGTTTGAAGTCAGATGAACCTTGCAAAATTAACACCATATTGAGCATTCATGCAGGAAAATTTGACACACATCACGCACATTTTGTCTAGACATTGATGTAGGCAAGTTTCAGGTAAATCAAACAAACCTCATACTAGTATTTCAATGTGCAGTGCACCTACATTTCCATAGGTGGCACTAAATCTAAAAGCACAAAAGTCAAATGGATGTAATCAGGACATGCTATTGAGTAATTACTATTCAATCTTCCAATTTAGCATGGCATCATTTATGGTACTGACAAAAACCTTAATCACATCACTGAACCATATTCGAATTAATCTTCCACCTTAATTTTCTAGGTTTGGATGACTATTTTTCAAGCAAATCAAACCAACCCTCTAGCAAATCAACATGAATCCATATGGTAAACCCACATAAACTCTTTTTAAAGTGCAATATAGCAGTTTCAGTCTAAGTGGTGCTATAACGATGACTCATAATTGCCACATTATTGTAATGTGACCCATTAGTAGCCATGCACAAGTTGAGGCTGATCAAATCACACATCATCAATTTATGTCCACTTCCTGGTTTGGTGTGATGCCTCATGCAAATCAATTTGCAGCCATTATGTCCTTATTTGAGATATCCACTATTACTTGGCAATTTATAATCACATATATCTGAAGTTTATTCCAACCAAATTTAAAGGACTGTCAAACCAACTGTCTCCTCACCATTAAAACCTTGGATCTGATTTAGTGTTGCGTGTCAAGCAAATTTATTGCCCACCATTACGTCCACATTTACGATATCCACTATTCCGTCACAATTTATAATCGCATATGTCTGGAGTTTATAATAATTAAATTTCAGGTGAATCTGATTATCTTTGTAGAAGGAGAACAAAAAGGTTGTTAAATCTGAAGTTATCTGAAGAAACATTCAACTTTCAAAATGGCTGACTTCCTGTTGGGCAGAGCTAATACAAGCGAATGGGAAATATGTCCGACATGATGTAGACGTCTCCACCAAAATGTGTAAATATCAGACAAACTTTGTGGTAACCACAACAATAAACTCATTCAGAAATGCTAGGGGGTGCTTTGGAGTCAACTGGCCAAAACCTAAAAGAAATGACCAAAGAAATATAAAATTTGGGAAAAGTGGGATGAATATGACAAATTTCCCTGAATTTTCGTGCACTACAAGGGTGTCAAATGTGCATTCAAAACCTAGGTGGCACTTTGGAGCTCAGGTGCCCTATGTTTTTTTTTTTAATAAAAATTGTTAATAAATTAATAAGAATAAAAAAAAAAAAAAAACGAAGGGTTGTGTTTGTTTATTAGATAATATATAGATACAAAAAGTGGCATCTCAGTAGTTTGTCAGGGCCAAACTGTGCAATATTGTTGTCCCTGATTTGACCTCCAGTGACCTGGACTAGCATGCTCCAACTGAGGGGGTACACCACAGAGTATCAGTTGAACAAAGACCAAGAGTGCACAAGTATCAAATGTACCAGGTTCCATCTCATTTGGTTCAGTATTCACTTGGAAAAATCAGATTATGTACAGGTACTATGCCATTATTATATATATTTTAATTCTCATTTCTTATCTCAAAGACTATCTATGATTTCTCTTTTTTTCTGCACATTCCCCACAAAAGCCTATCTTGTAAGGTGGGATAAGTATAAAATGAAATTATCTGAAAAAAAAGCCCTTTTTGGATTCAACAAGATGGCCCCAGGTTTAATGTACTGTAATAGCACTAAATTGTGTCTTTCATCTGAAATCATGAAACCACTGTCATTTTTGCTAGGCTGCTGCTATAGCAACCTTGAAAACCAGCATGACCGTGTTTTTGAAAGCCATCTCTATCCTCAGGAAGCCAGTAAGCTAAAATGCTAAAAAGTCATTTTGAGCACACTGACTTATCAGGTCTTCAGGCTTCAAAAACAAGCTTCACTTTTGTCTCTGAAATCTATTTGCAAATCAAATACTCCCCTGATGTTGCTACCAAAGGAATTGTGGGTAGACAGTGGTGGGAAGGGAAACCCCTTTTCTAATAACCAGTGCAGTCAAGTCTCATTCTGGTTTGCTTTGTTTGCTGAACAACCATGACAAAAACATTTGCCATGACAAAAGTGAGAACAACAGAATATTCACAGTGGATCTTTCAGAAATAATCTCCCCCTGGATCAAATTATAATCTGTCACTGATTCTGATCTCACCCTCCCACTATCTGTATCTCCCTCTGTGAAAAATTCTTCTTACATGCTTGCAACAATTCTGAAATTCACTGTGAGGTGCACAAGCTTTTCCTACACCACTAACAGAAAACTAGGCTAAACTCCTCTCAGTCATACTTTGAACAGGAGTAGTCCTTCAGGCTGAGGCACTGATCTATCTTGTTAAACCAGCAAGACTATAGAGCTGGGTTTCACATACGATCAAGGTGTGTTTCTCTGTGTGTGAGATATAATTAGCAGGGTATTTTTTCCAGTGCTGCAAAAGAAATCAGACTGTGGTCATTTTACACTACGGATATGGCCAACATAGCCTGAAAATTAAGTACATCTGTGATATGCTCACATTTCACTTGCTCATTTGCTACTGATCAGCAGGTGGAGAGTTTAAGCCCCAGCACTCCAAAGCTGCAATTGCTGTGCCCTGAAGCAAGGCCCTTACCTGTCTCTGCTCAAGGGGTTGTTTCATGTTTGACCCTATACTCTGAGCTAAGTGAAGAAAATAAGAAAAGAATTTCACTTCACTTTCTTCTGTATACTGTAGAGCCACACTGAAACTGAACATCACTGAAATCTACAGACTCCTAAATTATTGGC
Source organism: Ameiurus melas (assembly GCA_012411365.1). Taxonomy (NCBI): domain Eukaryota; kingdom Metazoa; phylum Chordata; class Actinopteri; order Siluriformes; family Ictaluridae; genus Ameiurus; species Ameiurus melas. The sequence goes on along the minus strand of CM022758.1, from coordinate 23,048,774 downwards.
ACCCTTAATGAAAAAATGTATACATGGTATAATATCATATACTGTAATATCATGAGTGATATGAGTTTATAATTTAACATTTAAATAAAAAAATTAACATGGTATAAAACCGTTTTAGATGTTAATGTTAGAGCACTACTCTATGGCTTCTATGCATGCTTCAATTTAGACCCATGTATGTATGTATGCATGTATGTATGTATGTATGTATGTATGTATGTATGTATGTATGTATTTATTTATTTATTTATTTATCATCATCATCATCATCATCATAATTATGGCCCAGACTAGGTTAGGCTGCACAGAGTAACCAGTTTGGGATTCAGTTGGATTGATATTTAAATAAGGGAACCCAGGAATAACAACACGAAAAAGGTTGTGGTATATTGTAACAGACAATATATACATATAATAGTACAAATTAACCAAACCAGGTGTATCTTCAGGGTGGGCCAAGGCCAAAATAATAAACAAAAGATTTCTATTGTTTAGGTAGCTAGCTTACCTAAAAGGAAAAGAAAGAAAAATACAAGGATTGTTCCCTAACTACCTAAGCAAAAAACAGAGACAAAGGGAACCCTCTCCCAAAAGAAATGGCAGCCACACCCCTACTGCCAGTGAACCAAGTGCACATATATATGCAAAATTTAAGAGAATACAAATAAACAGATATAGGGATAACCAAACTCAAAGTCAAAAACCAGGCAAAAGTCAAATACCAAAATAGCAGTCACCAATCCCTAAACACATGAAACCACCTCCAACATCCTACACATTCTCCTCTTTAAGTATGGCCACCATCATCCTGGGAGGGGGGAGCAAGGCAGGCTAGGGCAGGCTGCAAAGTCTGGGAGGGAGTTCGAACCTGCACACAAAATTGTCCCGTCCGAAGATAGCAGGTTGTAACAAGCATCAATAAGTCTCAAGACTTTGTATGGCAAAACTAATTATTATTATGTTAATGCAACACATCTGAGGTCAGATTTTTGTTGAAAGTTCCATCTATAAATGTGCACTTATATAGCTTTTATTTTATCCAAAGCGCTTTACACTGCCACAGCCGCCCCAAGTCTTAAACTTCAAACCAAAAATGAGGTACTTGGCACAGTTCACAGTTCACTACACAAGTTTTCACAAATGCTCCTGAATGACCCCACATTTAAAACATTCCCAAAGCATTAATTATCCAGCACCATATTCCACAGAGGGCATCAGGTGCTTTTCCTTCTATACAGAGCCCTTTCTTTGCTAAGCATGCCAGTGGTGTGTATGATCACGAGGGCTTTTTGACTTCTATTGTGCAAACCTTCCAAACTGCTTGTTCTAATGAGGGTGGTATCTATTCATTTATTTTGAAACTGGACAAGCACAAGAATCAATGGGTCCTTTTTTTGGTCTGTTTAATAATCCACCTAACTGTGCAGATGTCAGTTCAGCACCAAAAGCGGCAAAGAACTATGTTTCATATCAGCCCCAGCACTTCACCTTAATCACGCGCACCTGAGTCACGTTGTAATCTAGTGAGCAAGTTCTGTCTTTGGTAGCACTTGTTGCCTAGCTTTTGTTGCCCTCATTTTGGGTATGTCTCAATCAGCTGCCTGAGTAGTTAGGGCACTGATCAGGGAGTTGGCCATTTGAAGGGCTGTCTCAATTGTAAAATCCTTCCAGTTCATTGGAATGTTTGTTCCCACAATGCACAGCAAAAACCAGGCAGTATCAGTGCTCACTATATTCCCTTACTGGAAATGACAATGTTTTCTGAAACCTCTCAGCTCAAAAAATGGGGGACAAACTCTCAACTAATTGTTGAGAGTTGTTATCGTTGTTATATCTCTCAAATGATACAATGATATATACCTTTTTTAGATCTAGACTTTTAAGTGTTTAATGATTTATTTTTTAAAACTACTAGCTTGCTTATGATCCTTAGATATTATGGCAGAAATGCATGTGATTAAGCTAACAAATTTATATGACATATGAAATATTTTTAAGTTTTGGAAATGTACAACGCGGTCCCAGTGTCCCGATGTGTAGCGAGCCAGGGACCTTACCAGTGCCCAACACTATACCCATTCACTACCTACTGAACTAGGGAGCTGGCTGAGACATACCCTTTGTGTTTCATTTAGGTTTCCAGGTTTACCAAGGTATTGTTTATGTTCTGTGTGTTTGGTTCTATGCGTTTCACCTATTAAATGCATATCTGTACTTGCATCTGCCTCCTATTCAATACCTTGACAACAGGGAATTTATGCACCTTCTTCCTGGGAAATGTTAAACATTCACAGACTTCAGAAACTTTTATTATAGACCTAATAAGCAGTTTTAACTGCTTATGTGTTTTACTTTTACCTGACTTGTGCATATCTCAATTGAGTTGAAAGTGCTTTGCTGTGGCCAAGGTGATGGATTACAAAGAGATTTTACATACATCCACCTCGTGATTGGTTAAAGGCAACAACACTGTGACTGGAGACTGAGAGCAATTTCTAATTATATATTTTTCAAGGACATTTATTTGCATTTATTCTTTCAGCATTTCCATTTATTCATGTCGCCGTGTAAGGTTTGTGGGAAAAACTCTCACATTAAAAAAGAAAGTACATGAGAAAATGTGAATAGTTGTAACTTCTATAACTTCTATTTTCTACATAGAATTCTGCCCATTTTTGAAGGGTAACCATAGTTCTAGAGCTGACTGTAAATCCATCCATCCATCTTCTGCTGCTTATTCCTTCTTCAGGGTCACGGGGAACCTGGAGCCTATGCCAGGGAGCATTGGGCACAAGGCGGGGTACACCCTGGACAGGGTGCCAGTCCATCGCAGGGCACAATCACATACACAATCACACACCCAATCAGCTGACTGTAAATATCAAAAATTATTTAACATGGCTTAATGTTCATTCTTTTAGACTTTTTTGCCCTCATTTTCTTCTAATTTAGGAATTTGCCAATTCCAATTGTCATGTGACAGGTACCAAACTGTGAGGATGACGGCTAGCAGATACTTTTATCAAGACATGTGAGGCCACCACTTCTTTTTTAAATGCTGTTCATGTTGAGTCACAGGGCAATCAAAATAAAGCACTGACTATTCTTTGGCATACATGAGCTCACAGATTAGCTAGTGTCACTCTGATTATTAAGGAAAAGAATGATGCCATCCCTATCCCAGAGAGAAGGGCCAAAATTTGGCATGGATAGCTGTGGCACCATTGGGATTCGGATTTGCACTCTCCGGTCGATAGGGCGAATGCTTTTCTATTGCAGGAACTCTACTCAGGAACTCAGTTACACTTTTAATGCAATTCTAATGCATAATTTCCAGACAAGCATTGGGTTTTTAGCTGATGTTTTTGGCTATGAGGCAGGCTACTGGTTGGCAGTAATTATTGTTGTAAGTTTTGATTCCTTAGCTAAGAGCATACAGATCTGGATGAGAAATTGAGATGTATTGAGAGCAGCACTGGACTGAAATGCCATTAAAGACTGAGGTGATGCTCTGATGATCTCTTCCTACCAGCTTTACTTCGGTGGCCCATGGAAGTCAGATATACTCTTAGTATTTTAAAGTTGATCGGGAAAACTAAAGCTTTTTTATGGTTATCCAAGCAGAACTGTTTCAGAAAGGAAAATATACATTATACAATACCTATTTAAATAAGTACAGTGCCTTGCGAAAGTATTTAGCCCCCTTGAACTTTTCAACCTTTTGCCACATTTCAGGCTTCAAACATAAAGATATAAAATTTTTATTTTTTGTGAAGAATCACCAACAAGTGGGACACAATTGTGAAGTGGAACGAAATCTATTGGATATTTTAAACTTTTTTAGCAAAAAAAAAAAAATGAAAAGTGGTGCGTGCAAAATTATTCGGCTCCTTTACTTTCAGTGCAGCAAACTCACTCCAGAAGTTCAGCGAGGATCACTGAATGATCCAATGTTGTCCTAAATGACTGATGGTGATAAATAGAATCTACCTGTGTGTAATCAAGTCTCTGTATAAATGCACCTGCTCTGTGATAGTCTCAGGGTTCTGTTGAAAGCACAGAGAGCATCATGAAGACCAAGGAACACACCAGGCAGGTCCGTAATACTGTTGTGGAGAAGTTTAAAGCCTGATTTGGATACAAAAAGATTTCCCAAGCTTTAAACATCCCAACAATCAGTCGTACACTGCACAAATCTGGCCTTTATGGAAGAGTGGCAAGAAGAAAGCCATTTCTCAAAGATATCCATAAAAAGTCTCGTCTAAAGTTTGCCACAAGCCACCTGGGAGACACACCAAACGTCACACCAAACGTTGAGAAATGGCTTTCTTCTTGCCACTCTTCCATAAAGGCCAGATTTGTGCAGTGTACGACTGATTGTTCTCCTATGGACAGACTCTCCCACCTCAGCTGTAGTTCTCTGCAGTTCATCCAGAGTGATCATGGGCCTCTTGGCTGCATCTCTGATCAGTCTTCTCCTTGTCTGAGCTGAAAGTTTAGAGGGACGGCCAGGTCTTGGTAGATTTGCAGTGGTCTGATACTCCTTCCATTTCAAAATGATCGCTTGCACAGTGCTCCTTGGGATGTTTAAAGCTTGGGAAATCTATTTGTATACAACAGTATTACGGACCTGCCTGGTGTGTTCCTTGGTCTTCATGATGCTCTCTGCGCTTTCAACAGAACCCTGAGACTATCACAGAGCAGGTGCATTTATACAGAGACTTGATTACACACAGGTGGATTCTATTTATCACCATCAGTCATTTAGGACAAAATCGGATCATTCAGAGATCCTCGCTGCACTTCTGGAGTGAGTTTGCTGCACTGAAAGTAAAGGAGCCGAATAATTTTGCACGCACCACTTTTCAGTTTTTTATTTGCTAAAAAAGTTTAAAATATCCAATAGATTTCGTTCCACTTCACAATTGTGTCCCACTTGTTGGTGATTCTTCACAAACAATTAAAATTTTATATCTTTATGTTTGAAGCCTGAAATGTGGCAAAAGGTTGAAAAGTTCAAGGGGGCCGAATACTTTCGCAAGGCACTGTAATATATATTTTCCTGTAAAATTGCTGAGTTAACTTTGTGAAAATGATATAGAGGACATTTTAAATTTGCATGGCAGGTTTTTTGTTGTAAAAGTTCATTGGCATATGATGATTGACTGTGGAACTGGAGCTGTTTTATTACTTTTGTTTATTGAGAGAGACAGGTAAATGTGTTGTTCAAAAACAGCCAAAATTCTTACTCCGTATTCAGCGTGAGCCACAGGCTCAACATCAAAGCCCGCAAAGAAAATAATAGTGGAATGGCAAGATGTTTATATCAATCTTCATCGGGTGCATAAGTATTTGGGTGTATTCATGAGCATTTTTTATTCTATTTGTGTATCTGCTAAGTGTCAAATGGTCAAGACCAATCTGGAACTCATCATTTTCTCATTCTCTTTCATCCCATGTTTTTTTTTATCTACAGCTCTCTTGACTGTGCTCATGCTTCAGAAACATTTGCTTTCTTACTCTGTCTTGAGATGAGCTGGTTATATTTCTCAGACATACAGCTTTTCTCTCTTTCTATTCATTATGAGATGATATGATTTGCTGGCTGCAGGGCTTCATCTGGAACTCTTTGGCACCTTTGATGCTTGCAGTATCTTGGGAATACTTGGAAGCCAATCACGTGCACCCCACGCATTTCTGTAGCTGTAGGCCGACTAAACAGCACAGGCTAATCCCAGCTCCTCAGTCTGTTTAGAGGAGACACAGCTTTGTTTCCAATCAAACCAGGGAGGAGGTAAGAGGAGAAACGCAGTAGGCCACAGACAATTTCATTCTTTCTTCATTACTGTCTTTCTCTCTTTGTTTTCCTCTCTCACCACACTCATCCTCCACTTCCAAAATGCAGTATGGTAATTAGCACTATGCTTGGCAATTAAGCAGATGGTGTGTTAAAAATAAAATCTGGCAGTCAGTGTATATCATAATTATGATGATACTGTAAGTGCTTTTTTAAAATGAAAGTAGAAAGTCCAACATCCATTCCTTCATATTCAGTAATCTCTTTATCCTGGTCACAGGTACAGTGAGTCTGGAGCCTCAGGAACACAGGGCACTCTGGATGGGACGCCAGTTTTTCACAGTGCACCATGCACAAACACATTCACATGTTCATTCACATCTAGGAGCAATCCTACCACTGGCATGTTATCAGGATGTGGTAGGAAACTGAGAACATGTAGGAAACCCATGCAGACATGGGGAGAACATGCAAAACTCAGCACAGACAGCTCTTACTTTGTAAGATTGCATACTATACAGCTTAGACAACGAGACATAATATAATGGACAGAAAAGCAATTGGAAAAATGTATAGAGAGGTGAAAATATATAGAGAAGATAGGAACTGTACAGTTATCGAGGAATGAGGGAGTGTTAGCACTGAGAGAAAAGAGCTGAGATATGATGCCTGATAGAGAGATGAGATTTTCCAGATGCTCTGTGTGAAAGAACTACAGGACTTTGGTGATGACACATTAACAGTCTGGCCACTCAGGGATGAGAGTGTAAATCTCAGGACTACAAGTGAACTGGAACACTATTTCCTTAACATGCAGGTGGGATTTTTATAAAAAATATCAGTTCATCTAGGTAGCCTGGCACAGTTTTTAACATCTTTGTAGGTCAGGAAAAGGATTTTGCTTTGAACTACAGTAAAAAAAAAAAAAAAAAAAGGAAAAAAAAAGAAAGAAAGAAAGAAAGAAAGAAAAGAAAAGAAAAGAAAAGGGTAACCAGGTCAAATGAAATAGAATATGTGAGATATGTTTAGAATGGTTAGTGTGTGAAAGAACTCTAGTATCTGAATGTAGGATGTAATGGAGTCTAGAAAAGCTTTCATATTAACACCAGTAAAAAGAGCACTGTGATAAATTAGGTAGTGTAATAATCCTAGAACTTGAATACATTCAATGTGTTATGATTTTTTGCTGTATATATGTTTTCAGTGCTCTGTGAATCTCATAGCTTTGTGGTTTTCCACACAAGGATGTATATGAAAATGCTAGCTCCTTTAGACCCTCAGTACCACAGGCCAATCTTTGGCAGGACACAGTGGTGTATTATGTCTGAGGTGAAAATCTGGCATGCAGATATGCAAATGAACACAAACACAACCACTGCAGATTCTGTAAAGCCTATTTTCAATGCTCAACACTCTCTACCCTTTCTATCTGTGCTGAGACCTAATCAATGCAAATTATGCATCCTTGCAACCATGATCTGCCAGAGCGGATCATGTTCAGCTGTGTGCACGTGTACACATCCGATCAGCCATTTGGTGTTAAATCTGGTGTGGGTGAAGGCATCATTTCTGAACACCTACACACTTACGCTGGAGGTCAGTGCTGGTTCAGTTCGCCTGTTGGAGGAGAGAGTGAGAAAGAGACATACTAAGTGGTTACTGTGCAACAATGTTAGTAAGTCGAAGAGAATGGCACACAGAGGGGAAAAAAGAAAGGAGAGAGGGGGGAAAGAAAGAGAGCATGTGAGGGGGGCATAATTACTGTTAATGCTTTAGTCTGATGCAAGCTGCAGAAATGACCTTCACACTTCCCATTATAGCCACTTTCACTCAGTCACACAAACACCCATACTCATGCTCACTCTCTCAGACATTCTCTCTCTTCCATGCACATATAACGTCTCTCTCTCTTGCTCATTTCTCTTTACTATGGCAACAAGACCTAATTTATGAAAAGTCCTTGCTTTTATATGTGCTGCCTTTGTCAGGCACCCTAATGTCTACACGTTTGCCCAAGTAAAAAGGGTATTGATTGATTTTACATGCTCTAAGCCAGCGGTCCCCAACCTTTTTTGCACCACGGACCGGTTTAATATCAGACAATATTTTCACGGACCGGCCTTTAAGGTGTGGCGGATAAATAGAACAAAATATAATGATAGGACCGTCATAAAAACGGGGGTATTTTTTTAAATAATAATTTTCTAATAATAAACGTGAATCCAATGTGAAATCGCAGCTTTATTGGCATTTATAAGGTTTCAACGTATCACGTGACCGAGACATGGGTCAAGAGTGAGTCGTAGAAGGATGTAACGGAGAGAACCTGTCATTTTTTCAGATCCAGATAATAAATAAAACGGAAATAATGTAAGTTATTTATTCTTTCTGTGCGGCCCGGTACCAAATGACCCACGGACCGGTACCGGTCCGCGGACCGGGGGTTGGGGACCGCTGCTCTAAGCAACAAGAACCTTGTGCTAATTTAGGCTTTATCATCATCAATGTTTGCCAAATTATTCCGTGGTGTAAACATTTGACACTGGACAATCTCTCAATGAGGAGCTGCTTAATCGACTTTTTCCTACTCCATATATTTTCAAATGTACTGATTACTGAATATTGCTTGTGCAGACTGTGTTGGACTTCTGCCAGACAATGCACTCTTTGTGCTAAATAATTGACGTAGTGGAAAAAACAAAAAAAGGTCTTATTCCCTCTTTCCACCTCCCTCTGTCTTCACTCTCACACACAAACTCACACACTCACACACACACACACACACACACACACACACACACACACACACACACACACACACACACACACAAAGGATTCCTTGCAATCCCAATGAAGAGCTACATGAATTCTCTGTGGATGTACTGTTGCGAAGTCATGGAGATGTTGTTAGGATCCATGTGCAGACAGTTTATTACAATACATGTACAAACAGTTCAAAATTGGCAGGCAGGGAGACATAGTCGAGGTGCAGGCAGATGAATCCAGTAAACCAAATAGACAGTCCAACCAGGCAAACAAAACAAGGGATAATCCAAAAATCAGTCAATCGAATGAAACAGGCAATGGTAACATGACGCAAACAAAACCCAATGGAAAACCGCTCAGTAAGGCAGGGTAAACTGACAATACTTGGTGCCTATTTTATGGAAATTGCATGTTAAATATAGTGGCAAACAGGAAGTTAGTAGAGACGATGATCAGTATTTGGGTGTGGGCTCCCTCTGGTGGATGGATGGATGAATGAGGAGCAGCCTCATTCATTATTTGTGGACAACCAGACCCTCTGTCCAGGATGAAATTTGGGGTGGGGACGTTTCTGTCTGGATACGTTGGGCTTGAACTGCTCACTGCAACCCGGACATGTACACTATTCCACACCCTCTCACTCCTCCTAATCCAATCGTTCCACCAATGGAGCTGTAAATGGTTCTCCTGTCCAAGAGAACACTGGGGGTTGGTAGCCCAGCAGGCATTGGAAATGGGTAAATTGTATAGAAGATTAAATCAGACTTGATCTGTGACCCTCAATCTGTGGCAATGTCTTCTGGCAATCCATAGGCCCTGAACACTTGGTGAAACAAAGCACTAACAGTTTCCATTAACAGAATCATGGTGAATCCGCTGGAGTTTGGCATGTCAGTGACAAAATCTATGGAGAGGTGGGACCATGTTCTTTGGGGTATTGGCAGAGGCAGGAGTAAACCTGCTGGCAGTTCCTTAGATGTTTTGGACTGAGCACAGATTTGACAAGATTTCACAGAAATCAGAAATCAGAGTTGGTCACCAGAACAAGTTGCGTACCAGCGTGATTGTCCTCTGGATACCAGAGTGTCCCATGCTCAATGAAGTGTGGACCCACTGAATGGTTCTTTGATGTAGGGCCTTAGGAGCATAGTGTTTGGTCTGGGGGCAGTTAGGTGGTGATGGTTCATCCTGTTGTGCTCATTGTATTTCCTCTGTGATGTCCCAGCTGATGGGTGCAATGATGACTAATGGTGGAAGTATGCATTCAGGGTGAGGTTGTGCATGGGGAGGATCGTGCTTGAATGAAAGTCCATCTGCTTCACTACTTTGATACCACGGCGGTAAGTGATTGTGAAATTGAATCGGGTGGAAAAACACTGACCATCAGGCTTGGCGTGGACACAGTATTTTAGCTGCCTTGATGTATTCAAGGTTTTTATAATCCTTGTTGACTTGGAATGGATGAACTCCCCCCTCTAACCAGTGATGCCATTCTTCTAATACTGCCTTCATTAATAACAGTTCCTTGTTCCCCACATCATAGTTGCGTTCTACTGAGTTCAATTTTCTTGAAAAGAATGCACAGGGTAGAATTTTCCTGGGGTGCCATGATGTTGGGATAGGACTGCTCCTATTCCACAATCTGAGGAGTTAACCTCAATGACAAAGGGAAGAATGGGATCTGGTTGTTAGAGTTGGGAGCAGTTGTGAAGCTGGATTTTAGGGAGAGGAAGGCATGGTTGGCTGCATCATTCCATGGTACGTTGGAGGGTTTGCCCTTCAGCAGTGATGTGAGTGGAGCTGCAATGATGCTGCAGTTGCATGTGAAGGAACGATAGACGTTAGCGAAGCCCAGGAATCATTGCAGTTTTTTCACAGTGCTTGGTCTTGGTCATTCTGTGACCTTTGCTACATCCATCTCCCCACCATGGTGGCTGATATTGTAACCAAGGAAAGTGTTAAGTATAAAACTCGCATTTCTCTGCCTTGATATATAGTTGGTGTTTTTGAAGACATGACAGGACTGTCTTGACATGCTTGATATGGTCCATCTCGCTCTGCGAGTAGATGAGAATGTTGTCAATATAAGCCATTACACAGTGGTTCAGTAGATCTCTGAAAATCTCATACAGCATCACTAGATATTTATGGTGACCCTTAGTGGTGATAAATGCAGTCTTCCACTCATACCCTTCTCTGAACTTGACATGGTTGTATACACTTCTTAGATTAAGCTTAGTATAGATTTGTGCCTCATGGAGTTGTTCTAGGGCTGAAGGGATGAGTGGCAATGGGTAGCGATATTTAACCGTGACTGTGTTCAAACCTCGGTAGTCAATACATGGGCATAGTCTTCCATGGTTTTTTCCAGAAAGAAAAAGCCAGCTGCTGCAGGAGAGCTGGATGGACGAATGAAACCGGAGGCAAGAGCTTCTTCAGTGTAAGTTTCCAGGGCTAGAGCTTTGGGTCGTGACAGTGAGTAAGCTTTACTTTTCAGTGGGGTCATGTTGGGTAACAGTTCGATAACAGTCCCAAAGGCGATGAGGTGGAAGTTGTGTGGCTTTTTCCTTACTAAACACTTTCTATGCTGGTGGTTAAATATGACATGGCAACAGTGACATGAAGACAATGTTCTTGACAAAAATCTGACCGGCTCACTCTGGTTCCAGGAGATCGATGGATTGTGGATGGCCAGCCAGGGATGGCTCAAGATGACAGCATGTTTGGGAGTGTTAATGATGTATAAAAAGATGTTTTCAACATGAAATATTCTAATGCTGAATGTTACAGGAACAGATTGTTGTGTTATAAAAGAACCAATGGGAGCATTGTTGACAGTGGGGATATTGATGGAAGCGATATATTATGCTGTGGGTATATTGAGTTCTTGTAGCAGATTTTGATGAACGAGATTTACAGCAGCTCCTGAATCCACTAATGTTGTAATACATTTGACATTCTCATTACTGGAAACAATCTATGGGCAAAGAAAAACTGTGGTGATTGGAGAATACAAAATTCGCTGTACTCACTTTCCATCTTGATTCTGGTGGACAGGAAGCATTGAGATGACAGGGTTCACCACAGTAATAGCAGAGAGGTTCTTTGTGTCGGTGTTGGCATTCTCAATTGGAAACCCGTGTGAATGCAACTTGCATGGGTTCAGGTGATTCAGGGCATGCTTGGGCTTGTATTGAGACTGTAGACTTTGGGATGGGGTGAGCTCTGGACGACCATTATGAAGCAGATTATCCATCTTGATTGCCATAGTAATGTATTCTGAAAGAGTGGCTTCCTCACCCTTGCCTGAAAGTTCAGTATTGAGTTTGTGGTTCAGCCCCTCATGGATAACAATATTTAGAGACACATCATTGCACCTGCTTTGAGCCGCTAACATCCTGAACTGCACTGCATAATCCACTGCTGATGGATGGCCCTGGAGTAAGTGAAGCAACTAGATTGAAATATTGTGACCACCCACTGGATATTCGAATACTTCAGGGATCTGTTGAGTGAAGTAATCAAACGAGGCTTGGATGTTAGGATCTTTATCCCAGACAATGGAGGCCCAGTCGAATGCTTTTGTGCTAAGTAATGACTTCATGAAACCATATTTTTGGCATTTTGTTTAAACAATTCAGGTTGATTGGAGAAATAAATTGTACACTGGCGTAAAAACCCCTGGCATTTCTCAGCAGAACCATCAAACTTGTCAGGAAGTGCAAAGCTTACCGGTTTAGCATGATGAGCAGGCAGTGAGTGAATGTAGTGGGTCAAGACCAGTTGTTTGTTAGCAGCTCGTAGGTCGCACAACTGGTCTTGATACCTCTTCAGTATGCCACATTGGTGTGCAAATGCAGCCTGGAGTTGGGAAAATTCAGTTGGATTCATAGTAGGTGATGTATTCTGTGGGCCATGTTAATGCAATGTGAAGAATGACATATGAATTGGTAGAGACATTCTGAATAGAAGCAACGGGAATGAGGTAGAAGAGTGATAATTAATTTAAAATGCAGGAGCAAATGTGTGGATGGGTTTCAAGGAGAAAGGCAGTACAAATTAACTTCTCTCTCTGTCTCTCTCTTAGTCCTTCTGCTACAATGTAGGGCTTTAATAAAGCTCATGGTAGAAAGGTTTATTTTGGACAAACATGCAGTTTGAATGCCTACACTTTTCTGCACATCATTAATAATATATAAAAACTAAACCCTGCTGAAGTATAACATTATCTGTTATGTCTCAGCAGGACGTAACTGGTGTTGAGGATGGTAATTAGCAAAAGTATACTGGAAACATTTATTTAGAAAAATATTTCATTCTGAGCTGAGTTTGGAGAGGTTACATCAGCATGCACTGCCTAAAAATCCACTGTCAAACATGTCAACATCCTGAGAAAACTGCCCCCACACAGATTAACTGTCTCTCTCTCTCTCTCTCTCATTCTCTCTCTCACACACACAGACACACAAACACAGCTGTCTTTCTCTTGCACTTGGCTCTCAAGAAAATAATGATTTTCCCCATCCCCTGTTGAGCCCAGAAAATTCTCTGGAGAAATCACTTTTCTGTTAGGTGCTGCTCTAGATACTTTGAAAATTGAGATACTGAGAAACTCTCACATGAAAGTGTGAAAATGAGAAACAAAACAACACAGTCACTGCAAATATCCAAAACAAACTGGCGTCAGAATCTTTTTTTCACAGGGCATAAAATTGCACAAACCTTGGCTGTTGCTGGATTTGAAGAAATTGCTTAAAAATGGAGAGACAGGTGAAAGAATGTGACTGGCAGCGTTTCACACCTTTACTGCAGACAGGCCCGAGAGGCTCTGGTTATGTTAAGATGAGCATAACATGACATTCATGGTAACAGGATGTATATTTAGCCCTGCTTGCCCTATGAAACAGTCAATCTTGACACCCAATCACAGTGCCCAAAATCTCCAAAAGAGAGGCTAAATATAACTGTCTCAAGTGACAAAAGAGCAGGACAAGGACCAGGATGACCTACATTTCCAACACAAGGCCATATGGTTGCTAGCTTGCAAAATCTGCAAAAGTGTTGGGAGGGGAAAAGCTGTTGATATAGGATGACATAAAAATATTCAGATCACTGCACCTCTGTGTCTACGTAAGCAAAGCCATCACAAACCCTGCACACATGGGAGCGCTCAGAGGCTCCAGCAATTCATCATATATCAAAGGCTTGTGAAGGCGGCCAGATGCAGAAATAAGACCTTTGATATCACACTGAGAATGTACACCTACATGTGACTGACATTTATCAAAAAAGAATCATTTCAGTATCTGTGATTCATCCATTGTATTTGTGTTTTCTTTTTTTTAATCTATGGGGATCAGAAGAGTTGAAAGAAATAATAATAAAAAAAAATAACTGAGCCCAGATTAATCAGATATGATATAATCAGATAGACTGTTTTCTTTTCCTGATTGTTGTTTTACATCTATCTATATCTCATAAGGGCCATAGATATCTCTAACATGCTGTAGATATAGCAAGCACCGTCCATATTGCTTTCTGTTTTGCTTTTTGTTATTTTTTCACATTATGTTGCACCCAACGCTGGGGTCTGACTGGTCAATATAAATGTACTGTATTACAAATCCACCTCATTACAACAATATCTTAACAAATGGTCATCCTCTGTTCCAAATCAACCCGGTGCATAAAATATAAGGCCTCTGTGTATATATATATATATATATATATATATATATATATATATATATATAATATAGGTTGCCTCGGATACAATTTGTGCAGTTTTATAAGGAAATTAGCTGGTAAGTTTTGTTGAGCATTTTGCAAAACGAGCCACAATTCTTCACACACACACACACACATATATATTATTAGTATAATTATTATTAGTATTATTATTATGATTATTATTATTATTAAAGCAAAGGGTCATAACACCAGCTATTTTGTTTGTTTCATTTATTACTGTTTACTGCTCTTTGTAATGTTTTTTTTAAATGTAGAAACATTCAAATTCATTGTTTTTAAGGCATCTTGGCTCTACAGCATTTCTTTGCATGTGCCTAAGACTTTTGCACAGTATTATATTTGTAATAAATACAGTGTAGTTAATATATACTGTATGTTACTGTGGCCAGACCAACATAAAGTGGTTACTGAAGATGAGTGAATGAATAAATTTATGATATACTGTATATGTTTATAAACATACAGTACATATACATAAAGAACAGCTAGTCTCATAGACACTGCTCTCCTGTGGCGAAACGGTGCCATGTCAAAATCTTTCATTTTGTCAAGTGTCAGGCATAACCAGTTACACTTGTCTACTGCTGTCACATTAGACAAAAATCTATCTGAAACTGTAAACTTACTAACTTCTCATTAGGCATCAAATCATTTCAGAATCATAATACTTCCTTCTCATTTGCAAGTAATGAGATGAAATTATTTAATGAGACGATTTGCTCCTCAGCAAGCCGCAGCTGAAAACACCGTCACAATTCATGATTTTTCTTGCAATCACTTACAAATACAACATCCCTCTCATCTATCTTCCCTTTCACATATTACCTTGGACTCAGTATTTGTCTTCATTAAAATACATTGCCTATGACTGCACATTTCTTCTTCTCTCTATAGAGCCCATCAATCTGAGGCATGGCTTTAACCGATCTTGGTGCCATGTCTCACAATTTGTAATTAATCTCAAATAATACCAGAACAAGATAAATAAAGACTGATGAATTTTGTTGTGACCCTGTAGCAAATTGTCCTCAAATTACAACAGCTTCTGTACAGGAATCAGAAAGCTATGCTGACACACAAATCAATGAATAAAAATTATAGTTATTGAGTCTACTGAGCATTTTTGACTGACAGCTAAAGCTTTCTTAAGGCTTAAATGTCATACATGTGTTAGCTGCAGCAGCATTTTCTCCTGTGTAATTACTATCAAGGCTTGTCTATCCATTAATTTTCCTCTGGTCACCTTGCCACAACACAGGCAACAAAAATCAATCTTGAGAGAAACAGAGAGGAAGATGAAGTGTACTTCACACAGGGAGAAAAAAGGCACATAGAGAGAAAGACAGAGAGAAAGGCATGAAGCATCAGCTCTCATTAAGATTCATTAATAAGCAAATGACTGGGCTTTGGGTCAAAAAATGTAATCTGTAAGTTAAGCAAATTAGACATGAGCCATCACTGAATGTAATAAATTACTGCATGGTGACTTGAATCACTTTTCACCAATGAATTCAGTGAGTGGGTGGAACTATGCTATTTTTCTTTTTCCTGTAATTTAACTGCAGTATCTGTTACAGAGACTCTTAAAAATATTAAATCTTAATTCTAATTCATGAATTCTAATTAATCTGTTCATTAATTCATTAATCACCTTATCCTGGTCAGGGTCATGGTGGATCTGGAAACTATCCCAGGAATATGAGGCACGAGCTGGGAATACACCCTAGATGGAAGGCCAGTCCATACAATGCACACTGACACTTGGGGGCAACACAGAGTAGTCAATCCCCATACAGTGCCTTGCGAAAGTATTCGGCCCCCTTGAACTTTTCAACCTTTTGCCACATTTCAGGCTTCAAACATAAAGATATAAAATTTGAATTTTTTGTGAAGAATCACCAACAAGTGGGACACAATTGTGCAGTGGAACGAAATCTATTGGATATTTTAAACTTTTTTAGCAAATAAAAAACTGAAAAGGGGTGCGTGCAAAATTATTCGGCTCCTTTACTTTCAGTGCAGCAAACTCACTCCAGAAGTGCAGCGAGGATCTCTGAATGATCCAATGTTGTCCTAAATGACTGATGGTGATAAATAGAATCCACCTGTGTGTAATCAAGTCTCTGTATAAATGCACCTGCTCTGTGATAGTCTCAGGGTTCTGTTGAAAGCGCAGAGAGCATCATGAAGACCAAGGAACACACCAGGCAGGTCCGTAATACTGTTGTGGAGAAGTTTAAAGCCGGATTTGGATACAAAAAGATTTTCCAAGCTTTAAACATCCCAAGGAGCACTGTGCAAGCGATCATTTTGAAATGGAAGGAGTATCAGACCACTGCAAATCTACCAAGACCTGGCCGTCCCTCTAAACTTTCAGCTCAGACAAGGAGAAGACTGATCAGAGATGCAGCCAAGAGGCCCATGATCACTCTGGATGAACTGCAGAGAACTACAGCTGAGGTGGGAGAGTCTGTCCATAGGACAACAATCAGTCGTACACTGCACACTGCAGTCGTACACAACAGTATTACGGACCTGCCTGGCGTGTTCCTTGGTCTTCATGATGCTCTCTGCGCTTTCAACAGAACCCTGAGACTATCACAGAGCAGGTGCATTTATACAGAGACTTGATTACACACAGGTGGATTCTATTTATCACCATCAGTCATTTAGGACAACATTGGATCATTCAGAGATCCTCGCTGAACGTCTGGAGTGAGTTTGCTGCACTGAAAGTAAAGGAGCCGAATAATTTTCGCACGCACCACTTACCGGTTTTTATTTACAAAAACCAGGTTTCATAGATTCCCCACTTCACAATTGTGTCCCACTTGTTGGTGATTCTTCACAAAAAATAAAAAATTTATATCTTTATGTTTGAAGCCTGAAATGTGGCAAAAGGTTGAAAAGTTCAAGGGGGCCGAATACTTTCGCAAGGCACTGTACTTTTTGGAGGTGCAAAGTAAACTGAATGCCCACAGAAAACAAAGATATGGAAAACATACACAACTCCAAAGAACCAGTAACCCAAGCACAGGATCATACCGGAACCCTGAAGCTGTGAGGTGGCGACACTGCCCACGCTAGCCATGGTCGGACTATTTTTCCCAAATATCTCTAAAAACATTTAGTTACGTTACATATGTGTTTCAATGAGGACCTGTTGTGTTGTGGAGCATAATCAGTTCTGGCACATTTTGTCTATAACACTGATCCTTTCATTGGATGAATGACCTTAGAGGTAATAGATTTGGATTCATGGGCTTGGAAAACAGTTTTCATGTAATTGGGTTTGCTACTAAGACCCTTTTATATCCTCCTGCTGACTCAACAGCATGGCAGCATTGTAATGCTTTATTAGCCTACTCTCACTAAAGTTATGTGTGAACATTACACTATAGTAGTGCACACGTATCATGAGTTAGTGCACAGTCAGACATTGTGGCATGTTATTAGAAAGCCCTGACAAAAACTGGTAGACCAGTCTTTGGAACTGCATTAACAGTATTTACACGAAAGATGCAATTAACAGAATTGACCAGAAATAATCACCAAGAGAACAAGGCCAATTTCGCTCTTTTGACACATGGCCAGGGATGGTTATGGCATCATCAGAATTCAAACTTGCAAACTCTTTCTGATCCATTTATCCATTTTCCATACTGATTATCCTACACAGGATCAGAGGGGAGCATGGAGCTTATTCCAGAGATCTTGGGCACAAGGTGGGGAACACCCCAGACGAGGTCGAAACCAATTGCAGGGCACAATCGCACACACATTCACACACCCATTCACACATTATGGACAATTTGGAAATGCCAATCACCCAAGAGCGCATGTCTTTGCATGGGATAGGAAACTGGAGTACCCGGAGGAAACCCCAGATGCATGTGGAGAACATGCTAACTCTCCGCACACATTGCAGAGGTGGCATTCAAACCCCCAAAACCAGAGGTTCAAGGCAAATATGCTAACCACTAAGCCACCATACCTCCCCACCCCCCTCTTTGTTTAAATATGTATGCCAAATATATTAACTTTCTGCAATTCCTACTAGGTTGAACCTGATACACAATGTAACTTCACAATGTAACACAATTTTTGTGGCTAGCTCTTGTGACCCTGTTAAACAGCAATGCTGTATTTATGCATGCTCACTGTATCTTTAACTAAGAATTTATCTGTTCTCTTGGTGCAAGACACTAAAAATAAGATAATAATAAGTCTTGACCAATTACTTGGTTATTATTAATTTAAAAAACAAACTTGCCTTGTACTGTTTTGTTCCTGTACTTGATCCTCTTTAACAGGTTTTTATCTTGATAGTATTTTAAACCCTGATGTTTTTCTACTAGCATCTGGATTGTTTTTGACTGAGACTTTAAAGCACTCTAGATTACATGTCTGCCAAATGGTGTAAACTAAAATGAAAATGTACATCACATTATAATGAGTAGTCAAGTGACCTGGCTGTTTTCCATTCAGAGACAACACAGACGTAAAACAGTTTTAGTTTGTGCAGTACGCAGAGTCGTGCTTCTTTTCTATCAGCAGTGCGGAAAGCAGCACAGTGCGTATAAGCTCTGCATTTCCATAAACGTTTATAGTGTTTCCCTAAGCTGCACTGATTTTAAAACAATATCTCCCCACCCTCTGTTCCCCGTGCCTCACCAGTGCATTTCAATTAAACCTGGCAGGAGAGGACATGGGCTCTGCACACGTTTCTCCATATTTACATGATGGTTTTGTATTCAGAAGACAACCAGTTGTATTGTCTGCAATTTAACCAATGAGGCTTTTCCTTTTTCTCTATCAAACTCAAATCTCAGTTGTGCCATGTCACTTCCACCGTACAGCCCGTATGTTCCAGGAAATTATAATAGGATCCTTGCTAAACCGCATTTATTGAGTATGAGCTTAGTACAGAATTGTGGTTCTTAGTGCACCAAAATGCTCACTGACATGATCTGCTACATTGGGGGAAAATGATACATAAATTTTTTTTTTTTTAATAAACCAACTAATAACAAAGATATTGAACAAACCATCAGTCACTTGGTGCTGTTACACAAGGTGATGTTTCATTTGTGCAAAACAAAGGACAGAAAAAAAGATTGATATGATACTGTAGCACAACATGAATACAGTAGTAAAATTTTACTGCTAATCAGAAGAATTGAAACAAATTATCATCTTGATTGAAGAACAGTGGTATTGAATCCATAAATGTTAATGTTATCAGCAAACATACTCACTGTTCATGAGTTTTCAGGTATAAACCGAATCCTCCAGTCTCTTAATAGGCCTTTCAGCTTTCCTGCAACATCCCTGTATTTCAAACTGTGACCCTGCAGGGGGGGGGGGGGTTGTCTAGTGGGGGAGAGGGTTGATTTGGAGCTATCGCAACTCCTCCATTTCCTGATTGAATTTCCATTGTTGGGGAAACTAAATCGCTGTCCCACAGGACACATGTACTATGGAGACAAAGTAAAGGATAAAACGAGAACATTAGATATATAGAAGGAAGATATTTTCAGAATCTCCAAAATGCATCAAATCAAAGCAATCATGAGTTATTAAAGCACAGAAAAATCATCTTATTGAATAACTTGAATACATATACCTCTTGTGCAGCACCAAAAGAGGGCTGTAAGATAGCCTTGGTCTATCTGACATCCATGCATAATTCAACATCACCTGTGAAATGTGAGGTTCGCCTGATTGTCTCATATTACTATGTTCTATTCAGGAAAAGCTGCAGCTTTTACACTCAAATGACTACTAAAAGGACTGAATGAAGCAACTCTATTCGTTGTCAGGCACTGAAGGTAAAAGTGAGAAGACCTTGGATTTTAGCTGCATTCAGGATGACTTTGTTATGAGCAGACATGTCATATGTAATACACTTGACATGTCAGGATGCAAATAGGCGTCTGTTCTGCTGCTTTGAGATAGAGCCTGACATAATCATTAGCATTACTCCATGCAGCATTCTACAAGCTACACCTGACAGAGCGAGGACACTCAAGGTCACTTGTATAAAACCATAACTATCACTTGCACTTAATTACCATCAAGAAACAAGGCACACTGAGTGACTGTGATAATGTAATGACTTACCTAACGATGATGAAAATAGGAATAATAATACACATGATTATGTAAAGTAATGAAAACATTTGTGAAATTATTTGAAATTCAGGTTTAAAAAAGACAAATAACTCTCCCCCCACCATCTCTCCTTTGCACACACAAACATACACCATTCCACATGCACAAATCTGTCTCACTAACTAAAAAGCCACACAGGTAAATACATTTAATGCATGCCATTTTATCACATTAATACAAATTAATGCACCCATGTGGCAAGAAGCAAGCATCTATCCTGTGAGACACCAATTTCATATAATGATTTAAAGTTTTAATGAGCACCGGGCTCCAGCGATAACACACATTTCCATTTCCATGTCATGCTCTGTGTGTAAATGAGTCATCTACAAACCACTTACAGTTCCAAACAGGTATGAGGAGTCATGAAAGCTGCAAGACCCACCCTGGAGAGCTGCCATTCTAGAGTTCACACTGCTCAATTAGACAGAATGAGATACATCTGTGCGTGATTAGTGCAGACAGTTTAATGAGGTTGAAGTTGCTATCTGTAGATCAAAAATGGTTTATTTATTTACAAAACACAAAACAATAAGTAGGGCAGCAGGGTGCCACAGTGGGTAGAATTTGAGTTTCTGTGCATGTTCTCCCCATTTCTATGTGGGTTTCCTCTGGGATCTCCAGTTTTCTCCCTCCTCTCAAAAACATGCAAGTAGGTGGATTGGCGTCTTTACATTAAATTGCCCCTTGGTGTGAATGAATCTGTGAATGTGTACGTACCTAGTGCCATGCAATGGACTTATTAGGGTTTATTCCCACCTCATGTCCAGGGTTCCCGGGATAAGCATTGAATCCACTGCAACACTGAGCAGGATAAAGCAGTTACTGAAGATAAATGAATGAATGAATGAATGAATGAATGAATGAATGGAGACAAAGTCTGAAGGATTTAATTTTTTATACAAATATGCATCAAATTTATTGAATTCACAATATTTTTCCTAATTACACACTCTTCGAGAAGAATTGGGTTTCTTTCAAAAGCTTATTTGAATAATTATAGTTCTTAGCTTCCTAAAATGAACATTTTCTGATAGAAATACTCTTGTACACAGAAGCTGTAATGGTGCCCTCAGAGGGACAACTGAAGAATCCTTAAGGTCCCTTTTTCATTTACATTTAGCTTGTCTTAAACAGACAATGACCCAGATAATAGGCTTTATTATCTTTTTCTTAAGTCACGCTATATACAGTATAAATGTCATTTCACTTACAATTTCACTGACATCTAAAAAAGAGCCTATGGTGATTAAATTGGATTGCATGGCTAATTATCACATACTGATGTAGCTTTTGTAGAAGCTACAAGCTTGCTGTTGATCCATATATAAACCAGTATCCAGGTATTGTTGCATTATCATGATTATAGAAAGATGGGTACAGATGCAGTTATGTTTCACTGGAATTATTTTTAGCTCCCCTCATATCAAAGGAAAGAGAGTTACTCATGCATGAGTAACATAGTAGATCATGTATGCCAGCTGAATCTCATTGTAAGATATTTGGAAAATAACATGCTATCCTATAATATTTATGGGTATGGTGATTCATTGTTTAGAATACACAATGCAAAGAACAATCTATTCAGATCAGTAATTTGCCTTTGGTACTTTATATGTAGTCTACTACTAATAAAAATGATATAGATACACACTGTTTTACTGTATTACATTAGAGAACTATATTGTTTAAAAAGACTCAGGAAGCTGTGTATCATAACTGTACAATGATGTTTAAATAGCTGTAATTTTATGAAGCACAAAATTCTTTCCAAGTAATTAATAAATAATTTAAAGTGGATACAGAATAAGCTGCTTACAGAAGAGTTATAACAAAGGAAATTAAGGGGTTAATAATTTGCCTATCTAATTTATCAGACTTCACTTATGACTTAATCCTTCTTTAGTAGTTTCACAGTAATTGGAGTAGCCAACATGGAAATGAAATGACATTCATTTTCTTACAAACATGCGGAAATCCTTAGCATCATTATTCATTTTGGTACATTCTTCAAACAATCTGGCACAAATTGATCATCTTTGCCAGATGATGACCTTTAATTATTAGTTAGCAAAGCATCAGTGGCATCATGTACAATTAACCTGTTTGTGTAAAGAAATTATGCTAGTCATACAGGATTAAGGTTAGACGTTGGCTTCTTATATTACACCAAAAATGTGTTTTCATATTTTACACCAAAACAATGCTGCTACTGACACCCAGTGTCAAATAGAAAAATAAAATAAAATAAAAGACCAGGTTGCATGACTGTAAGCAAGCAAGTCAAAATGCAAAATAACACATCAACACTAAACAGAATCAACACTGATAATTAACCTACATTTAAAACATGTAACATTTGGTCTTCCATTAGTTTTAGCTATGTCAGTGATGTAATAGAAATTTTATTGCCAAGACATTTATAAGGTTCAATATAAAAATTTACATTCACTTAAATGTGTTTTATTTTTATATGAGGCAGCGGTGGTTTAGTGGTTAAGACTCTGGGTTACTGATTGGAAGGTTGGGGGTTCAAGCCCCAGCACTACCAAGCTGCAACTGTTGGGCTCTTGAGCTAGGCCCTTAACCCTCTCTGCTCCAGGGGCGCTGTATCATGGCTGACCCTGCGCTCTGACCCTAGCTTTCTGACATGCTGGGGTATGCGAAGAAAATAATTTCACTGTGTATATGTGACCAATAATATTATATGTTTGGCCCCGTGTAAGTGATATTTTCCATGAATGATTATTCCACTGAGAATAAAGTTTATACAACTGACATTACAATCTAAACAAATCATAAAATCACTTTGATTTTATAGCTAAATGGTGTCTAGTTTTACAGAATGTGCATTTCCGTTACACATCTACTTAAATATTAAATAAATAATGTAACCTAAAACATTAACGTAATATAAAATGGTTAAATGAAACACACATCACGTGGCTACTGATAACCTCTCAATAAGTGTAATTTATAGTGTTCACCAGAAGAGGGAAGCATTTAATAATATCGAGGAAAAAGATCAATTTAAGCGCTATATTTAGAATCGTAGGTCTATATATGGCGTTGCACATTTACACACGTTTACAAATGTTTTACAGATTCTTATGGTTTTTAGTCTACATTTGTACATGCGACACAACAAAGATGAGACTTTCTATCGGTACAGCAGTTTTTTTTATGGTTTAATACACCTGCAGTTCATAATAAGTAATTAGCATAATTAAATGAAACACACCTAATTCTAGTTCAGTTGGTTCATCAGTGGGAAATAAACAGTATCGTGATGCAGGGACTTTTTCATAAGTTAATGCACATACAAATTTAGCAGAAACAATTTAGTTCCTATGATGAGCATGCATAATTAATGCATTGCTTGGTAGGACGATTTGTGGGAATAGGCTGATCTCCCAGTAGACATCGATCTCACACTCCCTTTCTTTTGTGATCGCAGGGTGATTTGTACTGCACCTGACCAAGGCTGCCGGCTTGAAATGAGCAACAATGTCCAAGAGAGGGCGCAAATACCGAACACACACCACTCCAGCGGTGCAGACGCATTTACTCCATGAACAAGCATAAATTTTATAGGACAAGAGGGAGTATGTAACATGTACAGTTGAAGCAAGGAAAATGTATTTATATATATATATATATATATATATATATATATATATATATATATATATATATATATATATATATATATATATATATATTTATATAAATATATATATAAAGAATATCACATGCAATAAGTGATATAGTGATATTGTATTCATGTTGACACAAAAATGTTTTTTGTTTGTTTTTTTTTTGTTTTTTTAAAGTAAACTAAAAAGGTTTTTACACCCTTACAATTAATATGTTCCCCGGAGAGAATAACAACAATAAGGCTCTTACTGCAATTTGGTCAGTACATTCTATCAAGTAGAACATTTACCACGTCTTCAAGGTGACGGGTTCAAATCTGGTCACTGAGATGGTCTTTACAAAACACTGATTTTGTGGTTCATGAAACATTTCTGTGTTGATCTGGAAACATATTTGGCAAATCAATATGTTCAAAGCTATGGACAATTCTGAACCTACAAGCAGGGGCAACCAGCTTTTGGTCTGAAATACAACCCCTGGCAAACATTATGGGATCACCACATTTAAACCATGCTCACCCTTTGCAAATAAACAAATCACAATCGTTTTATGACAGAAAACAATTTTTGTTTAATAGCTGAACATTCTGGCTTCTTGAAACACACCTCAAGCAAATTAAATTAAATTGTTTTAATATATCTTTCCAAATCAAGTGGTGGAAAATATTATGGAATCACTCAGTGTTGAGGAAAAAAAATGGAATCGCCTTCGAAAACAAATACCAGCACAAGTCTAAAAATGTAAATTAGTCTGCAGTTAAAAGAGAGTGCTTACAGACCTTAACCTTGGACTTTTTGGAAGGAAACATGGCCCCAACAAGAGAGCTGTCAATGGAAACAATGGAAAGGATTATAAAACTCCAGCAAGAAGGAAATCCAACATGGAGTGTGGCAAAAGATGTTGGTTGTTCCCAGTCAGCTGTGTCTAAAATGTGGTGCAAGTAGGCTATAAACAAAATTTATAAAAGGAAAGCATACGGATAGACCAAAGAAGACGCCAAGCATCAGGATGGAAAACTCAAAGCAATATGTCTTGAAAATAGAAAATGCACAACAAAACAAATGAAAAACATATGAGCAGAAACAGGAGTCAATGTTTGTGACAGAACTGTAACAAATTAGCTGAATGAAATGGGATTTACGTATAGAAAACCCAAACAAAAACCAGCACTACCACACAGATAGAAGAAAACAAGATTACAGTGGGCTAAAGAGAACCAATCATAGAGTATGGATGATTGGATGAAAGTGAGATTCAGTGATGAATCATGAATGTACATTGGATCCGTGCTGGAAATTTTGTCTGTTTTTTTTTTCTTGTTCCAATGAAACATATAATGATGATGGCCTAAAGATAACAATCAAATTTCCCCACTCATTTATGATATGGGGTTGAATGTTAGGTAAAGGACCAGAGGAGAACTCAACAGTCTCTCAGTCAAGTCATTTTTAAGGATGATCATGCATCTTTCCACAGAGCAGAGTATTAAAGCTTTTCTTCAGGAAAGGCAGATCAACTCAATGACATGGCCAACAAACAGTCGGGATCTGAATCCAATTAACATTTATGGTGGAAATTTAAAAAATTGGTCCATGACAAGTCAACCGCTATTAGAGAAAGTTGGAACCAGCTTGATATTGTTTATATATTTAATATATACAATTTTAATAATTTAAACTTTAATATTGTGTTTCATTAGTGAAGTCCATGACACAAAGAATTCAGGCCATCATAAAAGTACAAATTTTTTCTTGATGATTCCACAATTTTATTATCCCACAATTTGATCTCGGGGAGGGGGGGTATTAATTAAAACTATTTAATTTGTTTGAGGTATGTTTCATGAAGCCAGAATGTTTTGTCCCATCCAGAGTGTATTTCTGCCCTTCACCCAGTGTTCCCAGGACAGGCTCCAGATTCATCAATTGGCATAAAGTTGGTTTGATGTTAAGGGACCGTTTCTAAAGTTACATACGACATTGTTATACACCTTTCTAACTTCAATAGCATTTGAAGGGAATGACTTACAGTCATATAACCAACTGTAAATTGTTGATGTAGGTGTCAGGTATGACGCATATTTTTTGATATTTTATTAAATAAATGATTAAATCATATATAAAATTTGCCATTTATTTTATTACTGTGTGTGCTCATACACAAAATAAAAACTGCACATCATTCCCTTCAGATGCTATTTAGCTTAAAAAAAAAAGGTGTGCATTACATCTGATACCTAGTCAAACACTTTACAGTTGGTTTTGTGACTGTACATTATTCTCTTCAAATCCTATTGAGCTTTAAATAATGGTATATTTTGTGTATGGGCCCATTCGGTAGTGAAATACATGGCAATATTTAAATATGATTTAATAGATTTTTTTTGTTAAATATCAGAAATCTAAAATATGAACACTTTACAGTTGGTTATATGACAGTAAGTCATTCCCTTCAAATGCTATTGAAAAATCGTGTTTAATTATGTCGCATGTAACTTTAGAGACGGTCCCTTAATTTCGGCATATCTGCGACCCTCGAGCGTCAAGCCAACTTTATTCCCGAGATCCATCACGACCCTGACCACTATAAAGCGGTTACGGAAAATGAGTGAAAACATTAATTAATGAATGAAATAGAACAATCCGACCTATAACTAATATATTCCACTCCCAGAGCACAAAATTTTCCCCCAGCTGTTGCAGTGTAGCTACCCATGTGGGAAGGAATTATCCCAATCTGGCAACATCTACAGTTCACCGTTCCAAGCAGGCGACCCCTCAAACCGTGCGGTGATTGGTGGAGCCTGGTCACGTGGCCGGCGGAGCCTTCAGCGCTTCCCTGCATGCACCATTGTTTGCCCGTCGGCCAGAACAGTGTTTCTACGTCTCAATGCGTCTGTGAACAGACGCAGATTGCCGGCTGAGTAAAATCCTCAGCGCTTTCTAACAGCGTCAGTGTGTTTTTGATATGCGCTCCTTAAGCAATACTCCGCCTACCGCGTATATGATACACGAAGCTGCTCCATCCGTCTCTGCTGTCAGGTTTCTTGAGGATCTCAGGAAAATGAATGGTAAGTGCATCCGCTATTTTTCATTGTCAGCATCATGTGTTAATTCATGGCTTGCAGTGGTAGAATTAGTCTACACTAATTAGACTTCATCATAGGTATGTTTTCTTGAGAAATTTTAAAAACCGTTTAGGATCGTTCTGTACCCCTGCAACCGCCTATTATACACAACTGATGTGATCAACTCTCAAACCCAATGCAGCAAGCCATTACAAGAAGGTTTCACAGCACATAGAGGGTACTAATTAGATCATAAGAGTACAGTAATAGAGGGTACTAATTAGATCACAAGAGTACAGTAATCTTTCATTTGTAGGAATTATATCTAAGCAAATAAATATAGCATTTTTCATCTGCGTTCCTAAGAAATATATTTTATTTCATATACACTAGTATGATAATTCTGTATATTCTGTTCTGGGGTAGCCTGTGTGAGTGTGAGTGTGTGTGTGTGTGTGTTATATGTTAGGTACACAATTCTGGAAATTATCAAAACAAAGACAATAGATTGATGCTTTTTTTTGTTGTTGTTTTTTTTCCAATTCTAATAATGTGTAGGCTGCTATACATAATAGCGAGTGAATCTCATTGTGAGAACAGGCAGCTGTGTCAGGCAGAGATCTGCCTCTTTGCCCAGTCCCTTGGGAATTGCTCTCTTCTGTAATGAGGGAGCATTCACAAGGCCCACGCAGGGGCTCAGGCTGACATTCTAGACATTGCTTGTAACCAACATAACTGCCAGTAATCATAAATTTGTTCTGCTGAGATAATAAAAACTGGATTGCATTAGATGATATGTGTTAACTTTATGAACATGATGACATGGCTGTAAGATCTGTACCTGGTAGAGCAAGGTAAGAAGGAGCTATACTATTAAAATGCTACTCTATTATAGATAAAACAGATTACGATAAAAAAATAAAAAATAAACAGGATAAAAGGATTTCGAATCAAGAGAATTAAATGTATTAGTTAATATTTGCATTGTTGCTGCCAATGCAAGGATAGCATGCAGACATCATTATTTGATGTCTTTCTTTTTAGATTGGGAAATTGATGGACAGATAGCACAATGGGTCAAACTGTGACGTTGCACTGGATGTGCATTTATCACACCATGCGTCATACCTTTCCATCCGCCTTCCTTCATGATTTGTATTTAATAAGGAATTTATTTCTGTTTTTTAACAGAAATTTGAACTCCCACATATTCTTCATTTAAGGTAAGTCTGTGTCTTATTACATTTGATGTGTTTTTGTGATATTAAATAATTTTGTCAATATTATAAATGTTAACTTAATTAGATTTAGACTCTTGCCTCGAATTTATGATTAAACTATTCACAACTGTTATGACTGTAATTAAAGCCCCCCTGGGATTTCTCAGTGGTGTTCAGTCTTTGAAAGACATTTGCATTTTAGTATCTGTTGTTTCAGAAATAATATTACTTTGACTCATGTTCGTCACTCAGCTGAGTGGATTCTTATCTGTCAATACAGATAATTGCCTAGCATCTGAAACTGGTGCCTCATCTACTGTAGCTGATCATTCTTTTACCATTCATTTAGCTTGAGACTGTGTTTGTCATTAAGTGGAAAGCTGATCTGATGGGTATTAGTGCTTTCTCTTCAGAAGATTGGTTTAGATCCTTATTGGCTTTCTTCAATGATGGATTGCCATTAATAGGTTTTAAGGGCAGTTCTGGGTATGATACTACCTTCTGTCATTAGGCTGATTGGTCATGCTTTACTTATAAGTATGTGAAGAAGAAGCTTCAGGCATTATTTCTATTTGGACAACCTTTTGGTTTGAACCATTTTTTTTTGTCTCTTTTCTCCCCAGCTTATTTCTTCATTTTAGTCCTGTAGTTAAATGTCTTTGTACTTACTTCAGATCTTTCCCCCAGTATATGTACTGCTGGAACAATTACTACTACATTTAGACATTGATATTAAAATGCTTATGGCTTTATTTCTCTTGTATAATTCTTAATGCTCCTAGAGCTTCCTCTACCTCTGCATTTTCCATTGTGCCTATGCTATCTTTATCAACTATAAAGAAACTCTAGCATTTCTGTGAAATTATTTCTTACTCTGTTATTTGCTGTTCACCTGCTCCAATTAAGGAAACAAGTATAATCTATGATATAATAATTGCTGTTATTTTTGGCAGCTTTTCAATGGTTTAAATAGTATAGTGGGTGAAACAGACAATATGATCATCCCAGTGAGCAATACATCACTGGGTGTTATACAGTCTTGTTGTGGTCCATATTCTGAGAAAAAGCTTCTTTTATTTATTTATTTATTTTTTAATTTTATTTTATTATTTTTATTTTTTGCAGTGGTCAGGTCAGCAGTGGGGTTATTTTATATTACCTAATGTTATAATATGCTTTGTTGTCAGCCAGAACAGAGCATCTGTAAGCTATAACTGACAGCAAAAATGTGAAATCCTGCTTATTGCAACCATAATTAAATCAAATTCAGTGTAAACGATTTAACATGGTGCCAGTTGTCTGTAGGAGCGAGGTGAAGCGAGAGGGAGACAGTGGGTCTGAATGTGGCACTGTGCCTCATTATCTGCTTCCATTGTTACTCCTCCACCAGTCCTTTTTTCCCTTAAGCAAGGAATCAGCTGAGTGCAGCAACGCTTCTCAGCATGCACAGATATAGTCACACACATACACAAATGCACGCACAATGCAGGAAAAAGGCTGGATACTAATGCAGAGGTGTACACACACACACATACACACACACACACACACACACACACACACACACACACACACCCATTTATCTGCAGAGACACATACTCACTCATGAATAGGTTTATTTCCACACCTCATATTAGTCACCTGATTGCAATCTGAACAGTATTTCTGTCTCTCGTTCTCTCTCTTTTTGTGAATCTATATATCTGGGAATCTAATGTAATTACTAAATCTATATCGTATATTTAAGTACATTTCAATGACACTGTAACGAATATAATTTATTATATTTACAATTTGGTGTCAATTGAAATAATCGTCCAAATATTGATTGATGTAGAGCACACTGATATAATGCAGTGGTAGTGAGTAGTTGTGTGAGGGACAGTGGCCTTCCTTATTTAGTGATAACAGTTCTGCACTCTTTCTCCCACAGTGTAACACTGCGATACACACACACACTCACTCACACACACACACACACATATACATATATATATTAGATAGATAGATAGATAGATAGATAGATAGATAGATAGATAGATAGATAGATAGATAGATAGATATAAATCTAAAATGTTTTATGTACTAACCCGATAATGTAGAAGTCATAAAATAAAATGAAAATCTGTACTTATATTGTGTGTGTGTGTGTGTGTGCACAGAGGCAAATCTATTTGTCTTCTTTTGATGCTAGAATAGCCTGAAATTATGCAGTTTTTACTTGCATATGACTATATTGCTCCTTTGATGTAAGGTAAGATGTGCTGTAAAAGGTCAGAATTTGTGATTTGTGACAAGGAAAGAGAAAGGGATCAGTGGCTGCTACATTGGCAGAATCAGGCAGCTTGCTTTGGTAAAATGCCCTGTGCCCTGCCATGCATACACGCCTTCAGGGACAAAAATAAAGGAGGCAATAATCTGTTTTTAATTTAAGGAACAAAAGACTCCTATGGGATTTTCTTTTTTTTTTGTATTTAAAAAAAAAGGTTTTGCTTTTTCCAATCTGATAGTTCACAAGTGTTTTTATGGTTGTGATATGTGCAGGCCAAGACTGTGTCAATTATGCCAATTAAACAATTAAATACACAGACTCTTGCATAAATCTTAAGGAAATACAATATACATATTGCAGTCCAAATTTTATATAGACAACTGTCAAACCCTTTGTTCAATTTTTAAACAATTTGGTGGTTTCTTTGGAGTCTTGTGATTCAGCATTTTATATCAGTGACATGTTCCTTTTGTGTAACTTGTTCATATGAATACTGAAAGTTGCTTACCTATGCATATAGTACAGCGAATAGTCTGTGCCTTTGTTAATGTGATACTGCAGTCAAATCTAGTCTTGATGAAGGAACACAGACATTCACTCGTCCCATTTTGTGTGGAACAAAAGGACTCTTAGAGCTCAATTAGAGTCTATGGGGGGTTTAATGTGCCCTGTTGGCTTCCTTTCACTGTCTCTGTGTCGGCTCCATATCTCAGTGATTTTCAGCATCTTGCCAGTGGAAGTGGTTGCCATGACGCTTGTTCGGCATGTTTGTATGTGCAGCAAGGAGAGCACATGCTATTCAAAGATTCCTGTACCTAAGCCTCGCCCTCTCCTATAATGTGATTTACATGGTACTACTTTTAAGGCAATGTAGCATTTGACACTGTGTGTTTGATTGAGGCTTTAGATGCTGTGGTTGTAGCAGTAAATATAGTCTGGTTGTTGCATTTAATTACTTTAATACTTGTTTCATTATAGTGTGAAGTATCATGCATTTGGTAGCTCGGTGTAGCTGTCACCACATCATTCTTGCATGGTGCGTCCACTGTTCAAGCCAGGTGCTGTTCTTTTTTTTCCATATATAATAAGCAACAGAAATCTGCTTTTCTTAATTTTCACTGAAATGAGTATGCCAGTAAGTGATTTACTACTGAACAGATGTTTTCGTAAAAAGGATACATCTCAATGCCTTGTCACCTCTCACCTTGTCTGCAGTTAATTACACTACTCTAAATCAGTGCATTGAAATTCAGTAGGGCTTTGCAGAAGGCCATCATCATTAAAGGTGTGAGAATGTGTCTTTAGAAAGCAGGCTAATAGAAGGACATCACAGAAGCTGTCATAACACCATAACAATCAGGATTTAGGTTTGAGATATTAAATAGTTTCTATTTCTGAAAAGATTACAAACAAGATTACAATGTCAATATCTATTGTCTTTCCATTGACTGGATATCAAGCCTGGCAGCCCATGAAAGAGCTCAGCCAGTTCATTATATATATGTCTTATAAATGTAATCTCATGCAAGGTATTGCTTCCCGATGGAAAATGTAAATGGTACAGTATCAAGAACACGTGTTAAAAATGTATTCATGCTATTTAATATTATTTTCAATACAGTAAATTAATCATAGCCTTGACTGACACATTATTGCATGGCATAGTCTTGGTCTATATGACTTGTGTTTGTGAATGTATAAATCCTTGTTATTCACTAATCTGTGTAATTTCTCCTCAGACTACCATAGACTACATTTTGAAGGTGAACAATTCTAACATTTTACATTTCAATATTTGTCTTTTCTCTTTAGATTCAATTCTTTTTTTCTTTTTTTAAATGAACCATTTTAACATTTAACATTTTCAGTGACATTTACACATAGATACCACAATATAACTTACATGCATCTGAACATCACCTCTCATTTTTAGATCTAGGTATCTTATATTTGCATTTCTTTATTAATGTTACAAAAGTGGATGTTAGGTTTTTTAACAATCAGTTAAATATATTGTAAAATATGTAATGCAGGAGTGCGATCAACTACTCCACATTTTCAGTCATGTAGACTGAAAGCAGATACATGCTTTATATCAGTGATAAAATGCATAAAAACTATTTTAACCAACAGTATTATTTCTGGAGGCAGTATGGTTCCGTAGACATATTTTTCAACGCAAAAGGAAGCGAAAGAGAACCAAGGGAAGGACAGTCCATTCAGTGTTGCCTTTCAATATCAGGCTAAAACATCAACATGTGCAGAACACAAGTGAACAAAAGGCAATGTGACTTAGGGTTGGCGTATTTTGATCAGGCCACATTTGTAAGCACATATGTTCTTTGGATTTTAATGTTTTCATATGAGGGATTTTATACAAAGCTATTACACAAATGGGGACAATTTTCTTAAAATAATGTTGCTCTGTATTGTTTTTTTCAGATTATTCAGAGCCCGCTTTCTCTCCCTCGCTAGCTCTACTCTCTCATATTGCTATGGCAACCAATTTTAATGTGGTTAAAATAACTGCATGGAGAGACAGTTGCCGTATGTTTATATATTCCAGACCATATCAAGATAAACAACTTGGAGTAATATGGTTGTTAGTCAGTTTTTTACTATGTAACTAATTGGTGCAGTCTACCGTAACTCTTCTGTGTCACTAATATTAATCTGACAGATCATTTGTTGGTTTTTCTAATTGGATGTTCTGCCTTATTCAATATTAACAATCAAAACTGTATATGAAATACATTAAAGCGTTAGTGTCAGGTATTATGCTTTAGAGAAGTGTAGGTGTTTTGCATGAGTGAGGGTGTGCAGTGCCGGTAATTGTGTGGGTCTGTATGTGTGGCTGCAGCTCTTAAGTGTTTTGGACCAAGATTAACTAAGGTTAACTCCGCTATCCTGGGAACAGTGGAATATGGATATTTCTTTTGAATGCAGACATTTTATGAACAGATACAGTGCCCTCCACTAATATTATACTTGGTCACTTATTTATTGCAGAAAATGATCCCATATTACACACAGTGTCCTCCACTTATATTGGCACCTTTGGTAAATATGAGCAAAGAAGGCTGGTGAAAAATTGTCTTTATTGTTTAACCTTTTGCTCTTTTGTTAAAAAAAAAAATCACACAAATACTCTACTCTCATGGATATCATACAATTGCAAACAAAACACAGGTTTAAAAAAATCTTTGTTAAATATAAGTGTGCAACAATTATTGGCACCCTTTTAGTCAATACTTTGTGCTACCTCCCTTTGCCAAGATAACAGCTCTGTTCTTCTCCTATAATGCCTGATGAGGTTGGAGAATACATGGCTCTCCAGATCCTTCAAATTCTCATGAGTTCATCCCACAGGTTTTCTATGGGTTTAAGTCAGGGGACTGGGGTGCCCATGGCAGGACCTTGATTTTGTGGTCAGTAAACCATTTTTGTGTTGATTTTGATGTATGTTTTGGGTCATTGTCCTACTGGAAGATCCAACCACAGACCATTTTAAGCTTTCTGCCAGAGGCAGTCAGGTTTTCATTTAATATCTGTTGATATTTGATAGAGTCCATGATGGCATGTATCCTAACAAAATGTCCAGGTCCTCTGCCAGAAAAACAGCCCCAAAACATTAAAGAGCCACCGGCATATTTAACTGTGGGCATGATGTACTTTTCCATCTCTAGTGTTTATTGTCAAAAAACTATATTTTCCTTTCATCTGACCATAGAACCTGATCCCATTTGAAGTTCCAGTAGTGTCTGGCAAACTGAAGACGCTTGAGTTTGTTTTTGGATTAGAGGAGAGGCTTTTTTTCCTTTAGTTTTGGAGACTTTTTGACCCCAAGACTAACTTCTGCAATTCTCCAGCTGTGATCCTTGGACATTTTTTTATCCACTCAAACCGTCCACTTCACAATGTGTTGAGACGATATAGAAACACGTCCAATTCCAGGTTCATTCATAACATTTCCAGTTGACTGGAACTTCTTAATTATTGCCCTTCCAATTTTGTGAAGCTCAACAATCTTTTTCCACACATCACAGCTATATTCCTTTGTCGTACCCATTGTGGTGAATGAGTAGGTGAATTTGGCCTATGTGTTACCTCATATTTATACCCCTGATGTCTTGGTTGAACAATTGCCTGTTTCTAGTCACCCAGGTGTACTAAAAATATTTTAAATATCAATGGAAATGATATCATATGAATTCATATGGGTGTCAATAACTGTCGCACACATTTAACAAAGAGATATCTATATAATAAAAACCTGAGTTGTGTTTGCAATTGTTTTTTTTTTTTTAACCAAAGGTTAAACAATAAAGACCATTTTTCACAGCCTTCTTTGCAAATGTTTTTTTTTTTTACCAAGATTGCCAACATTAGTCTAGGGTACTGTCAGTACTGCAATGCTATTGGGTTGTTCCAGCATATATTATGACACTGAAGACCGAATGGTAGAAAATCAGTCTACTAATTAGTGATGCTAAAAGGGCTTGCCAGAATAGAGAAATACTGAATTTAAAGAGTGATTAGAAAAGGCTTTCTATGCACAGCTGTAAATGTGTCTTCTCAGCTGGGACATTAATTAATAATTCACCATCCTATCAATAGTAAATATATGACAGTCACTGCTACTGTATTGTGCCAGCAAACAATACATTACAATAGTAATCTGATTCTGTCATCATACATCTTGCCATCATACATCATACAACACGTGGCATCTATATAGGAACAATATACCGGTTTCTGCTAGACCTAATAACTGGGTATTGTACTCAAACACTAGCATCACTATTATGGATTTAATTAGATTAACATTAAGTGGTTCATATGCTGGTAAAATAAAAGAAGGATTTATGCTCCTGAAATTCTCTGCACTGTAAGCACGTACTTGTATAATTCTTCTGTCCCACAGTGATTGTTTGGCATGAATGGCAGTTTAGTCATCTTTTTGTGACACACACTCAGTGTCTCAGCCTACACATGCACTCATCTAATTTTAGACTGCACACACACCCTGGCTGTCAGGTAGCTGCCAATCAGTAACAGTTACCACACCTGGTACTGCTTCAGTCATTTACAGCCTTACTCAGCTTCAAATTACAACCACATCATTAGACTCACTTGACTGCAGCAGGTGATTCATATGTGATGTTAAAGGTTTTAAGATAATTGTCACTTTCAGGATCAGACAAAGCTGTTTTTCATTTTGAGGCATGTGTGGAACGAGTCCTTTCAAAAGTGAAGTATGTATGGGCTTTTTTTCTGAATATTTGATCCAGCTTTACACTGTTATTGAATCCAATCCAAAGAGAGATGTTTAAAAATTATTATTTATTATTAAGACAAACAAGATTAGCTTCATAGAGCTTCTCTGACACCAGCCCTCTACAGTTAAAATATGAAAACGTTATCAGATCTCAGTGAGAAAGTGAATTAATAATGCGTGTGTGTGTCTGTGTAGACCCAGACAACCCCAGCCTTCCAGCGCTTGGATTAAAGATGAAAGCATTGTTCACTATCTGAGGTGTTGTGCGTCTGTGTCTACTCAGAGCTTCGACTTCTCCTGTTTTTTTTTTACTCTTGGCATTGGCAAAATGCAGACATAAATAAAAAATATTTCTATGAATTATTCAGGGTTGTCTTATGATTGACATGAGGGTGAAAGTACCTGATTATGCCACAGAAGTACGTGAGTGGAATGACATTTGGAGTGGAACTGATTCAATCGGGATTTACAACTTCAGGAAGAATTCACACAGCTGCTGAGTGCAAGAATGTTTGTGGGTTTTTTTCTTGCTGTCTAATTTGTGTCCATTGACCTTAGCCATGTCAGTGCTGTACACAGAATAAAGTTTTCCTTATATTGAGAAAATTCTCAATTCTGATCATGATATGCAAAGGCATATCATCTTAACCATTATCTTAGAACAATATGAAAATCTTTAATTGTCCCGGTAATATTCCCTATGTCTACAACATTCCAGTAGCTATGAATCGATATCACATGATACTTACTCAAAGGAGCTCTAAATAGACTTTCATTTGTCAAATAGCAATTTTCTTAATGCTTTACTCCAGTCCAGCGATTAGCATACTAGGACCTGATAACTCTCAATGTTTGTGTTTCACTAGCGGTGCATATTTTAATGTCCTTCTTAATTTAAGCACTAACACAAGCCATGATGAGAGGAGCAGCTTCTGTGCCTGGCATTTATTTCTATTAAGAGTTCAAGGCTCTGTGTAACACGAGGGAATACTGTCCCCCTTAATAAACACAACCATGAGACAACCGAGTTCAGAGTCTGTGTGTCACAGTAAGGTTGAACCTGTGCACATGCACATGCACAAGGCTGGTGGAGGAATGGTGCTTTTTTTTCCTTCCATTGTTCTGGGTGGAGGATGAGGAGATCAATGCTGGGCACTAGCTGCAGCAGTCTGCTCCGTGTGCAGGATACTGAACAGCAGCCAGCGCTGTCTCGTTCCTTTCATGTATGTGTGTGTGTGTGCGCGTGTGTGCGTGCGCGTGTGCGCGTGTTGATGACTAATGCCTTGCCTTGGGCAACAGCAAGTTAACAAATGTACAGAGCTGGAATGAAGCCTCATTTCCATAAAGCAGTGAGTGTAGTACATTTGCTTAAATGGGCCCCTTTGTCTTTAATTGGCTTGTATATTTTTGCTTGTTGCTCCCAAAAAAGACAAGTTCTGTAGAGTCTCACAGTTGTTTTTGTGCCAGAGACTAATTTTTGTATGCGTTCTAAGTGATATATTTTGCTTAATGAAGGCTGTGATTAGGACATTTTTATGTCATTTTAGCAGTGTGTGTGGGCTGTTTGTCTTTTTGAACAATGAGCAATAGCATGTGTTTTTGTATAAATTGGAATTGATATTGATTTACAGGCCCACAGTTAATAGACTGATTGAGCGTTCATGGTAAATCAGATAGATTAAGTAACTGTTCAATAATGTGTCATACTGTAATTTGTCAGTTTATATCACCTCTTTTTTTATCCTATGTATGCTTAAACATCTATCTATCCATTTTCTGTACCACTTATCCTTTTACCACTTAACCTATCCCAGGGGTCATGGGGCACAAAGTGAGGGACACCCTGGATGGGGTATGCTTAAATATCTATTTTATAAATACAAAGTACATTCACTTGAAAGTAGGGCTGGACCACATGACAAAAATATCATATGATACTTGAGACATTTCTACGATACACAATGTGTATCACGATGTATAATTTTGCTAACACACTGTCTGCAAAACAGTAGAAAATAAACAAAAAAACTTTAACCTGCATTTGATGATACTTTTCTTTAATGCCAACAAAGACAAAGTAAGAATATTGACATCAAATTAAAAGCACCCATTCATTACCATTTAATTAATGTTTTTTAAAAATACATCACCATACCCATGGTATCTCAGAAAAGTGTGTTGCATAATCATTCATCATAATATTGATATATCGCCCAGCCTTACTTGAAAGTACCCCTAAACTAAATAAACATGCTGTTAAATAAGTAGTGGATTCCAGTAGGTTAGTGTTTAGGTTTTGTTTTTTTTTTTTTTTAATTATACTTAATTAGACTCTTTTTCAGTTTTCTTAGTACTTAAGTAAAAAAAAATAAAAAATACTGATTTGGGGGGCGTTCTGTATTAACTCCATCAGTAGACCAGCATACTAATCTAGTTTAAATATAACTTGGCAAATGTTAGTAATTTTTGAGAATATTAAAATGCTAAGTGAAACTTTGATACTGAAATTCTAGTGAGCCAATATAAGTGAAAAAACAAGATAGATATAGATGTACTTTATTTATTTCCAAGGGGAACTAGCTAGCTAGCTAGTAGTGATAGTATGTTAGGTGATATG
Source organism: Ameiurus melas (assembly GCA_012411365.1). Classification (NCBI taxonomy): domain Eukaryota; kingdom Metazoa; phylum Chordata; class Actinopteri; order Siluriformes; family Ictaluridae; genus Ameiurus; species Ameiurus melas. The sequence continues at coordinate 23,010,175 of CM022758.1, read as the reverse complement.
AGAAAATGAGTGCATTTCCATATTTCATATTTGTGTGTATATTCATAGATTCTTCTGGCTATTAAAAATGAAATAATTGTTCAAAGGCAATTCCAAGTAGTTTGCTGGGCATTACAAAAAGACTTTTTCAAAAAGAAAAACTATTTATCCATCCTACTCCTTCCTTACAGAATATAGCAGCTTTTGAACACTATCCTGAAAGAGTAAGCCATGACCTTTAAAAAATATTCCTGCCTTGGTATTTTCATGAAGCAGACCTTGTGTACAGTACAGTCAATACTTCCCAAATCTAATGTCAAACATGTCATGTATCAGCACTGCATTTATGGCCTTTTTGAGCCCTTTAGTAAGTTGCAGAAATCATCAGAGAGACATCTTTGAATATATAATCATTACAGTGTACAGTTTTGTAGGTTGCATGGAGCAGCAGAGAGACATCTCTTTTCCCCTGGAAAGACCTGGCTCTGGGTTGCTGTGTAGCGCTGCTTCTTGGGTGTGTGTGTGTGTGTGTGATGTACAAGGTTAAACAGTGTCTGGACTTCTACTATACTTCTCCGGGAGTATCAGAGGCCTTTTACTCTTCTCTCTTTTTAAGCTCCACTTTCATTGTCTGTCTCTACTGCATCTACAGTGGGCCATGACAGCCGCTCCACTAACGTATGACACAAAAAAAAACTTGCACAGCCATATGGGAAGAATAATGTTTGTGTTGTGCCATACAACAGTAAAAACACTAACATTGTAGAGATGAGGTGGGCCATATCGAGCTTTAGCTAAAACTGGCAGGCCAAATGTGTTCCTTTTTTTGAAAGCTGTCTCTGCCCCCAAACCCCCCTCTTTCTCTCTCTCTCTCTCTCTCTATCTGGATGCAGTGAGGCTGTGTTTGTGTGCTGTACTGTGCAGTTGCCTTGGCTTCGCTAGTTTGTAGACTGCAGAGAAGGGGGGTGAGGAAGTCAACCTGGCCAGCTCATCAAACACTGTTTTAAACTCTACTCTGCTGTTGAGGCAGGCATTCTCATACTTTTTGCTGTCACCCTTTTAATTGTATAATAAATTTGATGGACTCAAACTTTAAACACAAAAAGTTTAAACACAAACTATTAAAATTTTAGACTCATTATTTAAATGTGTACAACAATGTGTTAGCTATTTATTGCAGCCACAGTGTTTTTTTTACTTCATCAAATTTCCATGTTATAAATATAATAACTTTGATAATAGTGGGTTATGATTTCCACCCTGAAATTGATTATTTTCCACATTTTATTCCTCTTATACTACAGCTATTTGTCAACAGTAACATTTTTTAATTTATTAATGGCTGTCATGCCAGCTATAAACGGTCAGTCACTTCTACCTATATACAGTCTACTTGTCACTTCTCTTTCTGGATGTTAATATAACAAAACAACACAGTTTGTCATGTTACCCAGAAACCAGAACGTGCTCTGTCCTCTGTATGTCTCTTGTGGTGAAACACTGTTACAAAGAACTAACACCCAAGACTGCTTCCAAAAATAATCATCTCCTTACAGAAAGCATCATCAGAAGGATGATACGTTTTTTCTTTTTTTATTCATTTATTATTATATAGAACTGTGCAAAAGTTTGACACCCTATATATATAGATTTTTTTAGCACAAACGTATAGTTAGATTTTTATTTTATGATTTCTACATTATTGAGTCAGTACAAAATCATTTAAGATTTCTCAACAATAGTTTTCCATCTCAAAATGAAATGTTACAAGAGACACTTTTCAGACAAAAAACATAATGAAGTCTGCTGGGTTTTTGCTGCAAAAATAAGAAACAAATGTGACAGTCAAAGTCTCCAGAAGAACTGTCTGGTTCTGCAAGAAACTCAATAAAACATACAGCTCATTTCCTTATAGAACTGCACACATTGTACCTGAGACTACAAATTTTTTAAGCAAAGGGTCATCACACTAAATATTTACTTTGTTTAATTTATTACTGTTTTTATTTTATTATTATTATTATTATTATTATTATATTATTATTATTTTAAATATAGAAACATTTAATTTAATTATTTTTGAAGGAATGTTTGCTCTACAGCATTTCTTTGCATGTGACTTTTGCATGGTACTGTGTACAGTATATTTATATACTATCTATAAGATTATATGGAGCATCCACCATACAAGACCATGTGAATTAGCAGTTACTATAGATACGATAGGGTATGAACACTATTGTCAGCAATGCTGTTCTGGGAAAATGAATCAACACTTTCTGACCAATCACATTTGATTATTCAACAGTGCTGTGGTATAAAGACATCATCTGTAAGCATATGTTCCAGCAACATGGCAGACTTCCTCAGAGCTCTATTTACATTTAAATTTCTCGGGAAAGAAAATATGTCTAACTCCCTCAGATACACCATTTAATAAAATGTTCCAGCTTGAAAAGAAAAATGACTTCATTGTTCAGATTTTTTTATATAATGTTACAATGAATGTTGGCCTTTCACAGTTAGTTCATAATCATTTGTACATAATCATATGGTAATGGTTTTAGGTGATTGCAGGTGATCCAGAAATAATGTTTTGATGTAGATGGTAAACATGGAATTAATTGTCCAACTGTCCATGATCAGTATTTGATCAATGAATTTGTTGTATTTATGTTTTGTCATTGAATGCAGTAATATTTAGTTATGCTTTAACTTGGCAACTCTTGAAATGTTTTGTTAATGGCAAATTTGGTGCATGAATACACAGTTTAATTATTTAGTATTATGAATACCCAACATTACAGTAATTGTTTTTTTTTGTCCATTAGACTGTTTGTTTAAGGATAAGTTGTATATATTTAAATGATAATATCTGCAGTGTATTCCCCATATAATTTTTCAAGGCAGAGCTGCTTATATATTCAGTGTTTATAAATGTCTGTGTGTGTTTGTGTGCACGCGCAATGGCTATAAGAAAAAATAGTATAGTCAGCAGAAAATAAAGTGTTAATTTCAGTATTGTGTATGACTCACCTTTGTAGCCATAATGTCATAATTGTGACAGGGCTGCATACAGAAGAAGATGCTTTACCACAACAGATCCCTCTGGTATCTCACAGAATAATGTTACTGTAGTAGGAGTGGCTCAGTGAGTCAAATTTTCATTCCCCGGGTTATTTGCAACAGTGGACATTGGCACTTATTTGTTTTCAGAAGTGTGAGCTCCAGGGCCAGGAATTGCACAATTGAACTGACACATGTGATTCAGTGGAGTGGCTGGGCTCAGCTATACTCTAGGCTGAGGCCATTCAGAGGTTAGCATGCTGCTAATTAAAGGCCTTGGAAAAGCCATGGTGACGTAGTATGAAACATTTAGGAAGAAGCACAGGCTGGGGATAGAGGCTGAACAGATGGGGAGACAGCAGAAAGCAAAGGGAGTTAAATAGAGGTGACAAAGGAAGCATGCTGCGTGCTGAGGAGGGCTGGCATCAAAGCAGCAGGAATGTCTCTCTACTACTTACTACCTTTCCTGTGTTGAGGGGAGATTTCGGCATCTACTCTGAAGGCCCTATTTGTGTAATGCACTGTGTAAAGCTTCTTAATGGTTAGAGAGTCAGCAGAGTAGCAGTGGGTTAATCAAAGTTGATTCACTAAACATTAAATAGGATTTGTTCATGTAAAAATTTCACATCTGTTTAGGGGTTTCTTTGATACATATTGGCCTTGATTTTAGCGCTGCTTGGAGACTGAAACATGTCCCTCATTCAATACTCTCACTGATGTCTTTATCATAATCAGACTGTCAAGGAATATCTGCTATTATTTGCTGAAAATATATAAGCATAGCTTTTGCTTCTTGCAACTGCTATTAAAACCCTCCAGTTATTACTAATCACTTTTATTCACACACTTATTAAATCTATAATCTGTTTTTCTATGACAAAATAATTTTTTATTTAGATCTGGACACCTCATTTTCACATAACATAAATTCAGGTGCACACTGCCTTATGCAAATGAAGCCCTACCAGTTGACAAATTCTCACTATTTGACACAAAATTCACACACCCATTCCCAAAATGGGTCATTCTTACTGATGCCGTGGCTCCCCAAATCAGTGTACCAAAACTGCTTCCACTTGGCCGATGCTCTGCGTTTTTATGAAATGGAGCAGTGAGTATGAGAACCCATAAGGAGGGGAAAGGAAAAGAATGCAAATTAGATATCGCTGTTATACAATAGATGGGTTCCCAAGATGGAGAGGAAATGAGGACAATAATTAAATCTTGTGGGAAAATCAGGTTCCACAATGCTTATGTCCTCATATGAGCATTTATCCTGTGCACTTATTGGAAGGGTCAGGAGCTTTTCTTCCCATTGATTGGACTATGGACAAAAACAAAAGCATTTTGTATGGAACAATATTAGGCTACATGAGTAATATGAGGAAATTGCTTGCTGCTATTATTCTGAATGATTTTCCATTTAGTCTCAGCTTTAGTGTTCATCCATTCAGAGATCAATATTTTATACCCATGGGCTATACACTGTCAGAGAAACGGGTACTAAACTGTACCTTTCTTTGTTGCTGGAGCAGCACCTCAAGGGTACATACTTTTGTAGTATTTATCCTTTTCCTAGAATGGTGCATGTAGTGTACCTTTTTAAAGCTTCACCCTAAAAATAATTAGGATCCATTTATGTACCATTTTTAAATGTACACTATATTAATTTTCAGGTGAAAGACGCATGTTAAAGGTACAAAATTGTACCCTTGATTGTACATGCCTAAAAACAAGGAAATGTTCAGTTTATTATTATTCTTATTGAGAGAGTAACTAGATTTTTTTTCCATTTTGTGTATATAGCAGTGGCCTGCTATATTTCTGGGGAGTGGGTCCTGGATAAATTAAACTCAAGCACAGGCAGACAGAAATTAAACCTAAAACACACATCGGCTTTATACTTATGAAGCAGCTGACCCTTCACAGAGCTTTCTTAAAGCCTCTAATGCTATATAATACACTCATGCTATTACAGACCATCTTATAAGAAGACATAAATTGCTTTCGGGCCATATTAACTACAGTACCCTCAACTAATATTGGCACTCTTGGTAAATAAGAAGGCTGCGAAAAATTGTCTTTATTGTTTAACCTTTTGATCTTTTGTTCAAACCATTCACAAAAATACTCTCATGTATATCAAACAATTGCAAACACAACACAGGTTTATCCAAAAAAATATATATTTTTGTTAAGTATAGGTGTGCAAAATTATTGGCACCCTTTTAGTCAATACTTGTGCTACCTCCCTTTTCCAAGATAACAGCCCGGAGTCTTCTCCTATAAAGTCTGATGAGGTTGGAGAATACATGGCAAGGGATCTGAGATCATTCCTCCATACAGAATCTCTCCAGATCCTTCAAATTTCGAGGTCCATGTTGGTGGACTCTCCTCTTCAGTTCACTCCACAGGTTTCCTATGGGTTTCAAGTCAGGGACTGGGATGACCATGGCAGGACCTTGATTTTGTAGTCATTAACCTTTATTGTGTTGATTTTTATGTATGTTTTTGATAATTGTCCTGCTGGAAGATCAAACCACAGACCATTTTAAGCTTTCTGACAGAGCCAGTCAGGTTCTTATTTAATATCTGTTGATGTATGATAGAGTCCATGATGCCATGTATCCTAACAAAATGTCTAAGTAATCTGGAAGAAAAACAGACCCAAAACATTAAAGAGCCACCACCATATTTAACTGTTGGCATGATGTACTTTTCCATATGGCTACCTCTCTGTGTTCGCCAAACCCACCTCTGGTGTTTTTTGCCAAAAAGCTCTATTTTGGTTTCATCTGACCATAAAACCCGATCCCATTTGAAGTTCCAGTAGTGTCTGGCAAACTGAAGACGCTTGAGTTTGTTTTTGGTCGAGAGTAGAGGCTTTTTTGTTGAAACCCTTCCAAACAACGTGTGGTGATGTAGGTGAAATCAGATTGTAGTTTTGGAGACCTTTTGACCCCAAGACACAACTAATTTCTGCAATTCTCCAGCTGTGAACATTGGGGATTTTTTGGCCACTCGAACCATCCTCTTCATAGTGTGTTGAGACAATATAGACACACGTCCAATTGCAGGTTGATTTGTAACATTTCCAGTTCACTGGAACTTATTAATTATTGCCCTGATGGTGGAAATGGGCATTTTCAATGCTTGTGCTATTTTCTTATAGCCACTTCTCATTTTGTGAAGCTCAACATCATTTTGCCGCACATCACAGCTACATTCCTTGGTCTTATCCATTGTAATGAACGACTAAGGAAATTTGGCCTATGTGTTACTTTATATTTACGTCCCTGTGAAACAGATAGTCATGGTTGAACAATTTCCTGTTCTTAGTTACCCAGGTGTACAAAACTTTTAAAAAATATATATTTTTCTCATGTGAATTCATAGGGGTGCCAATAATTGTTGCACACCTATATTTAACAAAGATATATATTTTGGGTAAACCTGTGTTGTGTTGTTGTGCAATTGTTTTATATCCATGAGAGCAGTGTTTTTTTGTGAATTTCTTTAACAAAAGATCAAAAGGTTGAACAATAATGTAAATTTTCACAGCCTTCTTTGCTCATATTTACCAAAGGTGCCAATATTAGTGGAGGGTACTATATATGCAACATTAGCATTTATGTCTTTAGTATACAGAACACAATTTAAATTGTAAAATACATATAGTAGCCTAGTAGTGGATGTGAAGCAATATTAAAAAAATAATAAAAATAAATGATATGAATGTATGTGTTTGTATGTATGTATGTATATGTATGTATGTATATATATGTATATATATATATATATATATATATATATATATATATATATATATATATATATATATATATATATATATATATATATATATATATATATATATATATATATAGAGAGAGAGAGAGAGAGAGAGAGAGAGAGAGAGAGAATATAAGATTAATATTCATACAATAGCAACTGATGGTTAAATAACATTTTGTTATAAGCTGGAATGGAAATTATGTTGAGGTGTTAATAAGACCATGTTCTGTATACATGTATACACAATTATTCCTATTGTAGCATGAGGTGATTTAAATAGAGGAAACATCTGTATACATGACACAATGGATCTAATTAACTTAATTCATTAATTTTAATCAAAAAGAAATCCACTGAAACATTAAATCACTGTTGAATGCCTACTGTCACTGAGCACACAACCAACAAGTCTGGGAGTCTTTTAATCCACTATATATGTATTTGCAATAAAATAATGAAATAGTTTCATGAAAATTTGTACGTTATAATGTAGAATGCAGATTGTGATTTAGATTGTAAATATATGCACCTTCATTTGTCCTGTACATCTTCTGAGGCCAATCCCATGGGCTTAGCTTTGCCACATGACCCTGCAGATCACTGATTGGCATGTACGTTGCTTAGCAACAGTAGTCTACTATCCATCCTGCCCTAAATGTACAACACCGTTTGAGTTATTGAGGAGCTTTAGCTCAGTTTGGGTTTGAACAGGAATCCCAGCAGTAGTATTCTGCACTATTATGCCGTGCTTCAGCCAGGTGTTACAGTATAATGTGTGCTGTAAACTCCTTTTATCACTAAATAATTGGCTGACTGTGTGTGGTCAAAAACTAGGAATGCTCACATGCCTTTTCTTCTACTTTTCCATATGACACCATTAGCAGAGACTTCGATGTCTTCCAATACCTGATACTAAACCATTACTCATATACTCTCAGTTATGCCTAATAACCATGCTCTGCAGGCTGGTAATGTGAAACATCACAGGTGTGATGATGGTAGACTTGTTTCCTGTGTTTACATGCAATGTCTGTTATGTCAGATCAGAAAAATATACCAAATCCGACCCCATACTGATTTAAAGTTTGAGGTGGGTATTAGATAGGTGTATCCTGATTAAAAAACACATTCGTGTAAAAGTATTGTTTACCTTTTGAAGTGAAGGCAGCCATTAGATAGAATAAGATTAAAGTGTATACAAGGTTCTGATATTAATGTAAATATGGAAATAAAAGTATATTTTAGTGTATATTAAATGTCATTTGGGATAGTTGGGAAGACGTTTTTGGTGCCAGAAGGCATTATTACTCTGCAAACTTGTGGCATTGATAAACCATGTGGCAGCTCATATTAACTGTAGCTCTATGTTTTATTATTATTATTTTTTGGGGCGGGGGGGGGGCGTTTGTTGTTGTTGTTTTTTTACCACAAATCCCAGTGCAGCAGTCTCAATCCTGTGTGTGTGTGTGTGTGTGTGTGTGTGTGTGTTTGTGGCTAATTTGTTAGTGTACCCATTAATCTCTTTAGATTACTTTCTGTGTGCAGGGTATTGACTTGTAGCTTCCTCTCCTTCCTACATCCCTCCTCATGCAATCTCTGCACCTCTCTTACTCTCACTTTCTTTCCTCTCATTCTCTCTCTCTCTCTCTCTCTCTCTCTCTCTCACACACACACACACACACACACACACACACCTTCTTTTACCCCTCCCTCCCTTTCCAACACTGGTAAAAATATCTGCAGACAGCAGGAGCACAGAAAAGGGTGCCTCTCTCTCTCTCTCTCTCTCTCTCTCTCTCTCTCTCTCTCTCAGACATCCCACCCATGTGATCTAGCAGGCAGGCTGTGCTCAGTCTCCAGCCCTCAGCTGGCTGCACCTAATGAGTCTTTGTGTGGCTGGAACGAATAAGAGAGAGAGAAGCAGAGAGGGAGAGAGAAGCAGGGAGAAGGAAGAGGAGAGCTCTTTACTGGAAAGAACAGTAAAGACTTGGCTGCTGCTGAATGCACAGGTTTCTCTCTCTCTCTCTCTCTCTCTCCTCTCTCTCTCACACACACACACATACACACACACACACACTCTTCCTTTTACATCTCTCCCTATCTTCCTACTGCCACTCTTCTGTCTTGCTTCCTGACATCTCCCCTTCCCTCTCTCTCTCTCTCTCTCTCTCTCTCTCTCTCTCTCTCTGTCTCTCTCTCTTCCACACACATACAGACAAACACACACACACACACACACACACACACACACATGCTGCCCAGTACAGGGAGAGTAAAATGGGAGGCCTTCATTCATCACGACTCATCCAGGCTTGAATCGGTTCATTCACTCTGAGTGTGAGTGGAGGGAGTAGCGGGTGAAGCACATCAGTGGTGGACGCAGGTCAGTTGGCTCCTTTAAAGCCTGGCATGCAGCCAATTGTTTGCTGCTGAACCCATGTGGCAATGCCAGGTTACAGGAGGGTTTAGCTGACTGTGGCTTAATGCTTAGGTCAATAGTCTTCTCTTTAAACTACATACAGTAGCTGCTAATGTTGCTTCTGTTTCTCAGCTTGTGATACTGTCCATGTGGTGGTGATGCAGCATTGACAGTGCCTATGTGTGTGTATACATTTGCATGCATGTGAAATGGTTCTCTTGCTGGGAGTGGCTGAATTTTCTGTGCTGGGTTTTGCTGCAGAATGCTTTAGTTGCAACATGGAGTATGTGTGCTGTGGAAAAGTACAGCAGCCTAGCCAGGAGAGAGGATAGACAAAGAGAGAGGGAGAGAGAGGGGAATGAGGTATGGAGAGGAGGAATAACTAGCTGGGAGAGTTACTGCTCTCCTCATCTCTCCGTCTCTCTCTCCCACTGCACACTACAGCAGTCAGCTCTTGTTACCTCTGGGCTACCCATGATGTCATGCCAATTCATTGTGTCAAAAAATGAATAGTTGCTACTCTTGCACTGGTCTCAGATGGAACCAGATGCAGTGAAGGATCTCTGCTTTAACAAGGAGAGATGACCAGTTCTACATGAGCTACTTTCTATTTGCATTACAGGTTATTTTGTCATAAGGATTTGATATTTCTTAGTATTATGAGCAGTCATTATTTTAAAAGTCTTTGCAGTCATAATAAAATGTGTACAATATTCTGCTTTGCTAGTATGCACCAGAATCACTGCATATACCCTGAGAGATATCTTACATAAAGTGACTGATCAGAGGTCCTCTTTTCTTTATCAGTGATTTTATGAATGCCACATGATTATATATGTGTGATGCAGCATGGTGCTTGTGTTTATTTTTGGATCTTGGGGGTGTGTAGTAGATGCCAGAAACGCATAAAAAAAATCAAAATGTCTCTGATATGAAATCACTATTTGTGCAAGTATATTAGTATCTCCATAGCAACCACTTTTGGTATGAAAGAGCAGTGCGGCATGCGCCGAGGGCTAAGAATGCGAATGGATTTTCAACAAGGGGGAACTAATTATGATGATTACAAGGAAATAGGCCTACATTGTATCCGAAAAACCTGGACTAGCCATTTTCAGTTATCTCGTTCCCCCCTCCTGTAAATCTGACAGGGAGCAGCAGGCCTTAAAAAAATGGACGTAACTGAATGATTTTTAAATTTTTATTGGACGATGTCTCACTGTGGTTTTGAATTAGACTAATAATATGACGAGGCACAAAAAGTAGATTATTGTCAACAGGATCATGAGTACAGTAGGTACTGTATGCACTTCCTGCTGGAGGAAGAAGTTAGATTAGTTCAGCCTGACTGTAGAACACGGGCTATAAGAAAAGTGCGTTTTTTACTGTAGGGAAAATGCCAGACATTCCACAGCAGCACTGTATGCTGTGGTTTGGAGCTTCTCCAGCTACTCTCTCTCTTTCTTTCTCTCTCTCTTGCTCTCTCTCTCTCCCTCCCTCACTCCATCAGTACACACAGAAGAACAATAGGTTTGTGCTGAGAGCCTAGCCGAGCACCCCTGCTCCGTCTGGGCTTCTGTAATCAGCCGATAGCGCCGAGAGGTTCTGAGCCTCACCACATGAAACAATACAGCAGCATATCTCAGACTGCCTCTCTCTCCCTCCTTCTCTCCTGGCACACCACTAATCTGTGCTTCCTCCTGCAGCTTTTTCATCATAGTGCCTATTTTAGTTTTGGAAAGCAAGAGAGAGTGAGTGTATAGAGTTAACTGTTCTCAAAGATATGCTGCAGGTTTTTGAAATCAGTGTAGGATCTCACTCATCTACATGACAAAAAAAAGGTTTTGACAAAACACTCTAGAGAGTTCTGCCTCAATTATTAAAGCCATACTGGGAAAATAATTATGAACTGATTAATACTAGATACCCCTGTTGCTTTGTAAGACAGGGTTATTTAACCTCATCTATTCACCAATGTTTTTTATAAAATGCAAAAAGTGGTGAATATGTTTCATAGTTATTCAGAACTAATTTTCACCAAATAGGATAAGTTAACAGACTGTATACACTATATGACCAAAAGTTTGTGGACACCTAACCATCACACTCGTGTGTGTTTTTTTGAACATTCCATTCCAGTTTTACTTCCCCTTTTCCATTATAATAACCTTTACTCTTCTGGAAAGGTTATCTACTGGATTTTGAAGCGTGGCTGTAAGGATTTGTGCCCATTCAGCAACAAGAGCAATAGTGAGGTTGGGCACTGAGGTTTGGCGAGAACATCTGGTGTTCCAGTTCATCCCAAAGGTGTTCAGTGGGCTTGAGGTCAGGGCTCTGTACAGAACACTTCAGTTCTTTAACTACAGCCTTGGCACAACATATCTTCATGGACCTTGCTCGGTGCACAGGGGCATTGCCATGTTGAAACATGCTGGGGCCCTTTATTTCCAGTGAAGAGCAGTTGTAACGCTACAACATACGAAGACTTCCTGTTTTGTGCTTCCAGTGGCACCAGTTTGGGGAAGAACCACATATGGGTGTGATGGACAGGTATCCACAATCTTTTGGCCATATAAGGTCATGACACCTGCATATAAACATGTACCTAAGAACTACTGCTGTAATCATAAAGATTATGAAGTTTATACTAAACATCCTTTCAACACATTTAGTATGGTTTGGATTTAAAGTATACATTTCTATATGAGGGATTATATATATGAGTTTAAAATTTTTTTTATGATTTTTAATTATAAGCAAACTATCGGGTGTCACCCAGAAGAGGGTGAGTTCCCTTCTGAGTCTCGCTCCTCTCAAGGTTTCTTACTCATCATCTCAGAGAGTTTTTCATTAACTGTCACTTCTGGCCTAAAGGACCTAAATCTACCTACAGATTTTTGGAATGCTGCTTTGTGGCAATGAGTACGTTTAAATGGACAGCAGTAATTTAATTATTGACCTTACTCTGAGTAAGACAATATTGTGATTAAGGTGTTTACATGAATCACTTTTAGAGTACTCCTTTCATGTAACCGTTTTACATGTTCTAAATTCTATAATCTAGAACATACTTGGATTAACAGCACACATCATTACGTCACCGCCCCACACCGTCTGACGTCCCTCCAGAATTTCACACGTCAACATACAGTTCGTCTTCGTTATGGTACCATATACAGTTTTGGGTGTTTTTATGAAAAAATGTTATGAACGCTTCCAGTGTGGTTAATTATTTATCATTCTATACGTGCTAATAGACAACTGATGGAAGCCGTGGGCTGCGTCCCAGACCACATACTCATCTTCTATATAGTAGCCGAGATGCATGTTTTTCGCCTACTATAGGCCTATAGTAGGTAAGTACGCGGTTTGGGACGCAGCCGTGCTCTCTTGTTTGAGCAATGCCGTGTGTGTACGTGTCCTGTCGCAAAATGTGGTGAAAACTCACACAATGTTAATAGTGTGATTTAAGGTGTTTACATGTCTGTAATACACTTCGATAATGTGACTAAAACAGGAATACTCCACCATCCATCCATACATCCATCCATCCATCCTCTACCGCTTACTCCTTCTGGGTCACGGGGGAAACCTGGAGTCTATCCCAGGGAACATTGGGCACAAGGCAGATTGGGTACAAGGCGGGGGAGTACTCCACATTCGTCTTAATTCCATTTATGTTTACTTCGAGTATGACTTTAGTCGGATTAAGGTAATAAAAAAATTGCTGTTTACATAATAGTTTCTTAATCAGAGTATTGCCTTAATCGGGTTAATATTGGATTATTGTTCTCCATGTAAACGTACTGTGTCTCTCATTAAAAGCACTATACAAATTAAATTTAATTGAACTGAATTGAATATATGTATGTATTAGAAATACTACAGTATTCTAAATGCTATTTTTATATTTGTTTATACTTTGATTGTTTGACTGTTTGTACAGGAGCAATCAGGTCCAGGCAATATGGCCGTTATTATATCGATATCTATCTATATCTCTTATAACATTGATTCACTCCTAGTAACAAGTAGCTGACTGGAGGTTTACATTTCCTTATTTTCTGTATTGAATTTTCTGTATTGTTTTGTATTGAGTATCTAAGAATGACTTAAAACTGATAGATTTTTTCAACGTGGTTTTACTGTTCTGTTTGTTATTAACAAAACCTGAATATTGTGATACGTACAGTGTAACAAAATTGCCATCTAGTACTGTGATATGATATTTTTGCCATATTGCTCACCATTAGGAAAGATTATTTGCTAGGAAATGTTTTTCAGATACTGAAAAGCAGAAACAAATGTCAGCCAATATTTTGAGATACTGGATTTTTGATTTGCATCAGCTGTAAGACGTAATCATCAAGATTAAAACAAAAAAAGACTTGAATTATTTCACTTTGTGTGTAATCTAGAATATATGCAAGTTCCACTTTTTTAATTAAATTACGGAAAAAAACTTTCCACTATATTCAAATTTTTTTGAGATGTACATGTTCATGCTTTTCCTTTTTTCTGATTCTGCTGTATTAAAGAGGGCTGCAGACCAAGAGATTAAATGATGCAGATATAATGTGGGTGTGTTTGTACAGATATCAGCGTTGTGGTTTGTAAATGTGTACTGAAAATTTTGTGTGAACAGTTTGAAAGAAAGATATGATATTGTACTATAAATCACAAATCCCACCCCAAATATAGGAGTCAAAGAAGGTTACTGAGCTTTGAAGATTTTTGCATTATGTAAAGAAGCCAGCGTTTAAAGGGTTACAATTTTTTAAAAATGAATGAATGTTTGGTAGTTATGATCAGAACTGATGCTGATAAAAATTAAAGTCAGTGAAAGTGGAAAAAAATATTAATATATAATATTTCTATTACAGTTTTTTGACATCAGGCCCTTTATGGACCTGAGTGGTATTTATTTATAAAAAAAAAATTAAATCTGACACTGCATAAAAAATATGAATGCATCAAAATTAATTTTGTTGTTAATCATTGACATATCAAAGACTGTAATAATCAAAGGAAAATATTCTGCTTAGCATTTAGTATATGGAAAATAATTACTATTTTTCTTTTTTTTTTCATAAAAAACCCACATCTGTGGCATTATGTAAACAAATCAGCATTTCATTTAAAGGGTTACAATTCTGAAAATGGATGAATGTTTGGTAATTATGATTAGAAATGTTGCTTCGACGTCAGTGAAAGTGGAAAAATATTAATATCTAATAATTTTATGACAGTTTTGGATATGGACATTTTTGTTCTCTATGGACCTATGTGTAACATTTGTGTACAGATGCATAATTTCACCAAATACTGTATTAATTACACTAACACAGTCTGTGTTAGATTAGTTGTTACTATAAAGTGAGCATACACCCTTTCATATATGTTTATTATGCCTCAACTTGGGACCATTGACGTGATATTTACATCCATTTATTTTCTTAACAAACACATTCACTGTGATTGTTTGCTCATCATTTGTCTGAAATATTAAGAGTAATACTAAACTACAGCTTTTGTTGGTTTTCAGATGTAATTATTTACCACAGCTTAGTTTACTTTCTCATATTCTGTGCCTAGCTGATGTTTTGTATCCCAAAGTTAAAGCTTCAACCCTATTTCACCTCTTTTTCAGCCACACTATTATACTCAGTGATTAATTCATCCTCATAGTAGACAGTTTTTATACCTACATAGAGATATTCAAATGAAGAACCCCTTCTTTTCTGTGGCCACTCAATAAAGGATGGACTAAACACACTTCCTGGAACTTAGAGGCATTCAATTAGTAGTTTTTCCTTCTCTATCTTCCATCTGAGGCCATTTGTGGCAAGGTGATCAATCGCCGGAGGAAAGGAGGGAGGAGAGGCAGAGAGAGAGAGAGAGAGAGAGCTTGTTGCTAATTGAGTGCTTTGAGGATTGTAGCACACATAAGTGAAGATATTAAAGAACCTTCCTCTATCTCTGTCTTCCTAACACCCATGCAGGTGTGGCTCATAAGCAGTCATGAGTGGAATACTGAAGAGGAAGTTTGAGGAGGTGGAGGGAGCGTCACCGTGCTCCTCACTGAGGGAGTCAGAAGAGGAGGAGATATCGAGCAGTGAGAGTGGAGACAGCAACGACAGCGTCAACCCCTCTGCCTCTCACTTCACACGTGAGTCATCACTGCTTCCTTTGTCGTCATTATTATCATCCATATACATCAATGTCTGCGTTTGTATGTTACAGGGATATAGCTCACCATGCTTAGAGTTTCTACATTGAACAATGCTTCAGCACTGACATTTACTCTATCTTAGACAACATTGTTTAAAAATTAAAGTCTTACCTGATGAATCATATTTAATGTTCCTTGAAAAGACAGTCATAAGTCTTAAGCTGCATATTTTCTCAATCACTCCTTTTTCAATTGGACTCTCAGTCTCTTGATTGGTCCGTAACATGTAAAACAACGAGAAATATTTTTCTGTATTTGCACTCTTGGTAATACAAAAAATGCTCGTGAGGTCCTGTGACAGTTGAATTTAGCACTGCTATTTAATATTGATTTTCATCTGAGTCTGTAGTGGTCTATAATAAAATATTCATTATCACAATAAACCTAAAACTACTGCACCTTACAAGTTTCAGCATCAAGTGGCTACACTCCATGCATGCTTTGTGTTTACTGGTATTTGACTTTATTAAACAAGAGAGAGAGCTACTAAGTATTTAAGAGCATGCTGTCCTAAAAACACAACATATTATAATGGATGTGGGGAAAAAAAGAAAAATCACAGGAAACAAAATCTCTCTTGAGATTCTTTTTTTAAGAGGGCCACTTTAGCACATTATATCATATATCAAAAAAGGGATTTGTGTTGCAATGAGTAGTTTTAGAGATTTTTCATCTGTACCCACTTGCTACTGCAATAAAACCTCAAGCTGTCTCTTATTTAGAGCTACAGCGGGAAAGCCCAGGCCAATGAATCTGTGATTTAAAGCTGCTGCAGGCGAGGCTACACCAATGAATCTGTGATCCTCACCTCTTACAGAGTTCAGTGAAAGAGTGTGTAGGTTTCTAAGAAAAAAGCTACAGCTGAGTAAACCTAAACCCTATTGCTCATCACATTGGCTAGCACATGAGCTGCTCACTGAGCCTGTGGGTAGCAGATCCCTTTTGCTGGCTCATGCCAGCAAAGTGCCTGATGCTGGTACTCATTAATGATTAATAACACCAAAGGTGCCTACCTCAGTGCTAATAGGCGAGCAGTACTTTTGTTCTCTGCTGCTTCAGAGCGGGTAGAGTTCTTTCCAAGGGAAGAAGCACATCCCGCAGGTCTTTCCTCAGTGGCCAGTACAAACAGAGAGATGTGTGGGGAGTTCAGAGTGATTTACACTCAGGGAATACAAGTGTAACACTCATTTCACTGTCCTATTATCATAACATAGCCTACTGCAGGATGATTTTGTTTTCTCCCTTTAAAAAAAAAGACTTTATTTATATTAATTGAATACCTTACTGTTGCCTGCCTCACTGTCTTTTTCTCATATATTATGTTTATACATTTGTGGAAATGTAAATTATTATGTAAAATTGTTTCTACACTGTGCTTCTGCTTTACACTAATGCTGAAGTTTCTGATTTCCCACGCTGGGAGAATGTGCGAGTGTAGCATGCTTATGCCTGTAATGAAATATATTGTGCTCATGCTTGTGGGTGGTGGTGCTGCAGGACCAGATGGTTTCTATTTGTCCTGTGTGTGTCTGACATGATGGGGACTCAAGGAGGGGTTGTAGGGAACTGCATGGACATTAAAGCCAATACAAGAGACTTTTATGCTCTGTGTATTTACCCTGATGGCAATTTCTCCACCTTTTTGCTTTGCAATCCAGTGAGAAGCACAGGCCTGCACATTCTAAGAGGACCCAGTGGAGGTCATCACAGGGCTGCACTTAAACAAGCTGTGCTTGTGTAGATGGTGTAGATGGCTGCTATAATTTATGTGGTTTGTATTATGAGGTAATTTGAAAGAGGAAAAACGCTGTAACAGGAAAAGCAGTCCTCTCAAAGCTGCAGTTGAATTGTTAAGAGCCCATGTGAGTCTCCTGCACCATTCAAAATGGATAATATACTTTAATTCTAAAGACCGTTGCTCAAGCAAGACTACAGTATATAAATCTTTTTGCATTAGATAACATTGAAGAAATATGGGTCAAAGACAATATGTGTCTTTTGGTGTCTAAAGGCTGTTATTAATAATATGCAGTAGAATTATTAATGTGCATAAATATTGTCAAACATAATTTGTTCACAGGGGAAAAATATGTTAAGTCCAAAACGATCAAAGTAACATATTAACCATTCTAACATCTAGTGTTTAAAAAATATTTCAGAATATCACTACGTCATATTCTTTAAAAAAAAATGTACATTTATTTTTTTTCTTAAATTCGTTTTTGTATTTTTCTTCTTTTTTTTGTGAATATTTGATTCTGTTTCTCCTCCAGCCTCCTCCATTCTGAAGCGAGAGAAGCGGATGAGAACTCAGAGGGTGCATTTCGAGAAGGTGACGGTGTACTATTTCAGCCGGCGGCAAGGCTTTACCAGTGTTCCCAGTCAGGGAGGCAGCACCTTGGGCATGTCGAGTCGACACAGCTCTGTACGGCAGTACACACTCGGCGAGTTTGCCAAGGAACAGGAGCGCATACACAGGGACATGCTGAGAGACCACCTGAAAGAGGAAAAACTCAACTCCATCAAACTCAGGGTAGGAAGCAGACTCCATTAGTAAAATTGCTCTGGAGGATGACCTGTGTGTTACAACAGGTATATGCAGTAACCCTGTGAACTGCTTTTCTGTTTCCAGCTGACTAAAAATGGTTCTGTTGAGTCAGAAGAGGCCAATGCGCTCACGGTGGACGATATCTCGGAGGATGACCTGGACCTGGACAACACAGAGGTGGATGAATATTTCTTCCTTCAGCCGCTGACCACCAAGAAGCGTCGCGCCCTGCTTCGCTCGTCTGGTGTCAAGAAAATCGACGTGGAGGAGAAGCATGAGCTGAGGGCCATCCGAGTGTCACGTGAGGACTGTGGCTGTGATTGTAGACTCTTCTGTGACCCAGAGACTTGCACCTGCAGCCTGGCAGGCATCAAGTGCCAGGTAAACATGTATATGATAAATCAGCAAAGAAGTCTGGCGCACACACTTTTAGAAAAGAGGTTCCATCTAGAATTTTAAAGGGTTTATTGGTTTGTCCCTCTAGGGGACCCCAAAACAGATTATAAGACAGGGTTCTAGGATAAAACCACTTTTAGAAAAGGTTCCAAGAAGAACTCTTTTAGAAAGTGTTCCACTTCCTCAAAGGCTTCTGGATAATAATAATGTTCTCAAAGATGCTTAAAACATGGTAGTTAATTCTTTGGAGCAGCAAAGAACCTTCATATCATGTATAGGGTTCTTTAAATACCTAGAACCAAAGAATGCTTGAGAAACCCTTTCGTGAATGTAAGTGTAAACACACTTTTTTCACACAGTTCCTTATTATTATTATTATTATTATTAGTCACTTTACAGATAAAAGTACTAAATTGCAGATTGACAAGTTAAATCTCATTAAGATGTGATCAAGATCATCTTTATTTGAGATATAGCCTTTTCAAATTAAGGCATCAAGCATGAAATAGATGACACAGATTGAGCTGATAAATTAAGTTAATTGATGTTAAGACATTTCATGCTTTTACTTTGACCAATATGATGAGGTTTCATAAACCTTAAGGCTTGGTTGTGTTATTTCCGTGCAGGTGGACCGCATGTCATTCCCGTGTGGCTGCACTAAAGAGGGCTGCAGTAATGCAGCCGGCCGGATTGAGTTCAACCCCATCCGTGTTCGCACACACTTCCTGCACACTATCATGAAACTAGAGCTGGAGAAGAGCAGGGAGCAGCAGCAGAGCTCAGCCCCTGGTCCTGCCTCTGTCCCTGCCCCCAATAGCAATGGTTACCACAGTGACACCAATGGTCACTGTAGCCCTCTGACACCAGGCCAACATGCTTTAGAATATCCTGTCCCTGATTCTGTCCAGCAGAGTGCCATCATGCATCTGCAAGCTGTGGATGATATGGATGAGGCCTTGGAAGAGGAAGAGGATGAAGAGGAAGATGATGATGATGATGATGAAGAAGAAGAAGATGAGGATGAAAATGAAGATGATGAAGACGAGAGCAGCAGTTTGTGTAGCCTGTCAGACTCGAGTACACAGAGCTTGGCGAACAGTGACTCAGAGGAGGAGGAAGACGATGATGTCGATGAAGACGAAGACAAAGCAGAGGAGTTTGAGGATGGCCTGACCATCGCTCCTTTGTCACACAATGAGGTGGTTTCTCCATCCTCTGTGATGTGCTACTCGGAGAGCACGGTCACACAGGAGAACCAAACCAATGGCAATGCTTATTTTATCAACTCCTCAGCTGAATACTATCAAATGGAGAATGCCAGCTCAGCATCACTTTTAGCAGCTGCTACCCAAGCTAGCGAGAGCTATGGAGGAGATTCAACATATCAAGAAAGGGTGAACAACACTAATGGAGTGATGGCACCAGGAGTCTTTAACATGACCACTGAGCATTACACTGACTATTCACAGCCACCTGAGGAACAATACACCAATCATCATTTCACTCTCACAAATGGATCCTCAGCCACTATTGGCTGCTGTGAACCAGAACAGGACAAAAGCATGCAGTCGAAAGGGACTTACCACAGCCAATCTGGAGAGCTGAGTCAGATGGAGTACCAAAACTATCTGAACAATAACACAGAAGAGGGATACACGACTAACGGAAACTGTTTTGTGGTAGAGCAGCCAAAAGAGGTATCTCACAGCCTTTCTGAGGGTATTACCTCTTTAGCAGACACCACCAAAGGACCCCCAATACTGGAGCCTTTCCCTGAGCCCACCCCTGTTTAGATACACGCATTACATATATGAGGAGGAGACCCAAATGGTAAGCTATCAAGTGTTTGATTCAAATACCACACAGACTCATATAATGGTCTTTGTTTCTACACTTGACATAGTTTAGTTTGAAGACGTTGACATGTACGATATTCATAATCATGTATTTTTCAATGAGCCAGAAAAAAAAATCCATAATTCTAAGTGCAAACTGAGATCATATAAACTGTAAGCTTTAGGCCTGTGCAATGTTATCTGGTATTTCAAAAGTCAAAGTTCTAGTTTTGAGCAGATATTGTGGACTTGAACTTTTCTATGTCTATGTGTCAGTGGTGCAAAAAAAAAAAAAATGTTGCTGTTCATTAATATATTAAAGAAAATGTGTATACTTAATCATTTTGATAAAAGCGCATGTTCTTTTGTAGCTTTTGTTGGCAATCTATGGTTTTTGTATTGATTGCATTGATGTACTGTAAAAAAAAAAAAAAGTTCTTGTTGTTACATATGTATATCATGCTTTTAAAGCATTTGTAAAAGCATGAAGCCTGATCTTAAAATGTTTGTGTTTTTGCAATACCAAATCAGATGACTTAAGTTGTGAATATAATACACTTCATGAAGACAATGCACTTTTCCAGAGGCTGATGCCATGCAAAACGGCAAATAGTCTTTAGCAGAGCACTGATAAGGTGAAATATCTCTTACTGGACCATTATTTAATCCTTATTACACCATTCAGGTGATGAGAGAATGAAAGACTTCTTCATTTTTAGCATTTCCAACTAATATCTTTGGGATTATACAGGGACATCTGATCAAATGCACTTTGAAAAGCATCAAATTAATTTGTTCTGAGGCATTGCATATCTTTTAAAATGAAGTTATGTGTTCAAATTATTTAAAAAAAGAAAGAAAAAGTCTTTTGGAAAAAGGAAGGAAAGAAAGCATATTTCTGAAATTTAAATTGTAGAAAGTTTATTAAGTTAAACTAATCATAATGTGGAGAATCAGAAATCTAGTGATAAAATATTTCCCAATTTAATGTTACTTAGTACTGTAAAAGAAATTGTATATATGAGGATTTGCTAAAGAGGCATTACAAATTTGCAGTATTGAATTGACTTCTCTGAGCATCAAATTATGATATGAATTCTAAAGTGAACAAATGATACATTTTATAATATATGAACAAATGATTTTTAAAGACTGATTAGTCAGTCGAGTGCAATAGCGTGACAGGATAACAAATATGGTCATTTCTGGAGGTCAGCCCTTCAATGCCAGATATCACTTTCAACTAATTTACTGATTGATCTTGAAATGAACTTGTATTTTACACACAATTACCATAGTGCTACATATTCCTCAAAAGTGTTTCGATGAAATGTAAGCTATTTTTAAAGCAGATAGTTGGTTTTCAAGAAGCAGAAAAGAGGACAATCAAATTCCTGCGGTGATTTTGCCAGTGTATAGAAGAACTACAGAGCTCAGTACAGCCAGCATTTTACTGCAGATGGATATGTCATGAATTAATTTATCAAACAAATTTTTTTACTAAATCACTGAATAAATAAGAAAGTGTTTCTTAAAGATAAAAAAGAAAAATAGTTTGGAAGGAAAACTGGAACATTGCCTTTGGTGTGATTTAAGTAAATGCCTTTCTTTTTTTTTTTTTTTTAAATTCCATTTCCTCTCAAAAGTAAAATGGGTAATCTTCTCAGACAGACTATGTCCTTATAGTTTGGGTTTGCCTTTGACGTACGTGTCCCATTGTTTCCATAGTTTGTGTTTTTGTTTTTATGTTTTTTATTTTACCTCTTGACTTAATGGACAGTGCTCGTATTTGACCTCATTCTCTGTTGGAGTCCATCATATGAAGCGATGTCTTGGCCGTGCTGTAGCAGAAGGCAGCACAGCCAGCATTGCCACCACACTCTGTTTGCAGTATTTATTCTGAATGATCTATTGAAATGTGTATTTATTGTGATTTCCTGAAATGGTATGTGCTGAATAAAGCATTTCTTTGCTAATGGTGTCCATTGTGTGTTGTGATTTAAAAATAACCATAGCCTAAGACTGTTTTAAATTGTAAAAGTAGTATATATAACTACACTCTGCACTGTATTCTGAACTATATTCTGCAGCAGAATATACTGCCACAGTTATCCTTTTGTATAATCTTGTGACTGCCAGTTGGATTAATTTATGAGCACACTACTTCTGAATGACCTTGCATCATTTAATTATTGAGCATATTTACCATTTCAGTAACTAAAAATGTACCTTTCAGTAGTTAAAGCCAAATATGAGGCAATGAGGAGCTTAAATTGGAATTTAAATACAGTAATCCATAGCAACAATAGCTAATTATTTCTATATTAAGCATTAAGCTGGAGCAGCATGTTACGAACTAAGAAGTTTGATGAACTTTGAGTCTGAGGAGTATTTGAACAGCAAATGGAAATGGCTAGTCTGGGGTTTTGTTTTTTGTTTTTATCTTGCTTCTATGAATATACAAAATGGAATGATCAGCTCTATACACCCACCTCCTTATCCTGATAAACCAGTGTAAAGACAAAATATTTACATACTGAATCATAAACTGTAGTTCGACACAATAACATTTGTGTTTTATATGAAATGTAGCAAACCCACTGAAGTGATTTTTACATTTTCACCAATCTATTCTCAAATCAATTCCAAACAATGGGACTTATTAATATTAACATTAATAAATATATATTTTTATAAATATACATAAATACATACATGCATTCATGCATACAGACATATATACAGATAGACAGACAAAATAAACCACATGTACAGCACACAGATGAACAGACTACATTAATATGTATAATTTCACCTCTGTGGGTGAGCTGGATGAGACCGGAGACTACTGTTTCCGCCAGGCTCACCTTGCTGTGTTCCATCTTTATCATGGGGCTCACAGCATTGATGGGAACCAAATACAGAGCAAAAAAAATGTATGTATTCACTGGCCTACCTGCATTAGTGAATGAAGAAGTTTCTGCATATTGGGGGTGGAAGTTACCCTTCACCTAGCTCTGATCAGAATCAAAACCACCTTTACTGCCAAGTGGTGTACTGGTATATAACAGTAAATATGTTATTGTTACGTCCTCCTCAGATACATCCTCTTCAGTACTTACCCAGTTCCCTTTCTAAGTTTCACATTAGGTTATGTGTTCAATGTTTTTATTTTGGGAGTTTTGAAAATTATGTTTAGGATGCAGCATACATACTAGCAAAATAAGTAGCATACATACTAGACTATTCTGGACAGACTCACTATTTCAAAGTCTACAGCAGGGTCCAAAACTCTCAATGTCTCAGTGCCACATGGAAAATCTGGGATTTTAATTTATTTATGTTTCCATTTAAAATTGGAAATAAACGGAAGGTTTTTGAATTTAGAAATATTTAAAACAAAGAAAACAAATGTTCAAAAGGTCAGATTTTTCTCATACGTAATCTCTTCTACTAAAGCAGGTGTTCAGATTACACTCAGATTTAAACTAAAATGGACCATAAGGTTTTACATAAACTAGTGGAGTTCCATAGCAAATACTAAGAAATTCTGAAATTCATGTAAATATTTCAAAGATCCTACTTTTCACTCAAGTTGTTGTCAATAATATAATTTGTAATGAAAATTGTTCTAATTAATTAAATTAAAATTAGAAAAGAATGCAAAATAGAAGCATTTTCACTAGTGCTCTCAGACTTTTGGACCGCACTATATGTCTATTTACAGTACACAGCCTGGCCCATAACCAAAGTTACTGTATATCTGATCAACATTAGTCCTATGGAATGGGCCTTTCCACTAATAAACAGAACAGAAAGAGCTGACATAGCAACAAACAGATTATATTCAGTTATTGTATACCTACAAAGTGCACCTGATTAAAGAACTAATAAGTGCAGCTACAAGGAAGTGACAAGATGTAAATTTATGGTTACATAAAATCAAGCTTCAGAATAATAATTATTTAGAATAATAAACTTAACTCATGGTGTGATTTCATAGCTTTTTTAGATACAGTAAGTTTGTGTTATACTATTTCTCATTCCTGAAGAATAAATAGTCTATATAGATTTATGAATTGTTCAATGAATTGCAATGTTTCCTATTTTATTATGGACCCTATAGTAAATGTAAAATTCCTTAGTCAGTTAATTTGATAAAAGAAAAATGAATACATGAATAAATAAACCTGGAAATCACTGAGACAAATCAGACAGAATTTTCAGCAGTCTTGTCATGCCATAATGTAAATGTACTTTTATTTGCCTACAAATACAAACTCAGAAATCTCAGAAATTGCAGTTTTTAATGTCTTGCACCACTGCCTGACCTGGCACAAACTGAAATTCAAATAGGAATTCAGACTGCACCCTCTACTGATCAAAAACACAACTTACAATGTAGGCCTCCTACCTGTGAAAAGCCTGAACAGTATGATCAGCAGTTGGATGTGTTTTTCTTTATGGCCGAAAGACCAAAAAGAGGATTTCATTTACTTAATTATTTTTTGTAATAACTTAATGTATTTAAATGTAGTTATATTCATAGTTATATACAAATGCAGTGTTTAACAATGCAGCACTGCTGCACAAATTTCAGAAAGGTAAAGCAAACACATGTAGAAACAACAAGTCCTGTGGACTTTAAATAAATAAATAAATAAAATAACCAGAGGTATACAGTGAAAGATGCCTGGAGTAAATTTAAATATATACACTGGTGCTTGAAAGTATATGAAACCTTTACATTTTTCTATTTTTCTGAATAAAATTTATCCAAAACATTATTCGATTTTTTTTACATAACTCCTATTATACTTGGTGACTTATTTATTGAGGGAAATGATCTAATATTACATATCTGTGAGTGACAAAAGTATATGAACTTCTAGTATTAGCAGTTTAATTTGAAGGTGAAATTAGAGTCAGGTGATTTCAATCAATGGGATGAAGAGCAGGTGTGAGTGAGCACCCTGTTTTATTTAAAGAAAAAGGACAGGTACACCCTAAGCACACAAGTTGTTCCACCAAAAAACGGTTAAAGAAGAATAAAGTACATTTTTGTAATGGCCAAGTCAAACTCCTGACCTTAAACCAATAAAAATGTTGAAAGACCTGAAGCAAACAGTTCATGTGAGGAAACCCACCAATATCCCAGAGTTGAAGCTGTTCTGTACTGATGAATGGGCAAAAATTCCTCCAAGCTGATGTGCAGGACTGATCAACAATTACCGGAAACATTTAGTTGCATTTATTGCTGCACAAGAGTGTCACACCAGATACTGAAATCAAAGGTTCACATACTTTTTCCATTCACAGATACAGTACCCTCCACAAATATTGGCACCCTTGGTAAATACACTGCATCCGGAAAGTACACCTGAAGGACTCTCAGACCAAAGATTGAACAAAGATTGAACTCTTTGCCCTGAATGGCAAGCATCATGTCTGGAGGAAACCAGGCACCACTCATCATCTGGCCAATACCATCCCTACAGTGAAGCATGGTGGTGGCAGCATCATTCTGTGGGGATGTTTTTCAGCGGCAGGAACTGGGAGACTAGTCAGGATTAAGGAAAAAAGTCCATGCTGGTGGACTCTCCTCTTCAGTTCACTCCACATGTTTTCTATGGGTTTCAGATCAGGGGACTGGGGTGGCCATGGCAGGACCTTGATTTTGTGGTCAGTAAACCATTTTTGTGTTGATTTTGATGTATGTTTTGGATCATTGTCCTGCTGGAAGATCCAACCACGGACCATTTTAAGCTTTCTGCCAGAGGCAGTCAGGTTTTCATTTAATATCTGTTGATATATGATAGAGTCCATGATGCCATGTATCCTAACAAAATGTCTAAGTAATCTGGAAGAAAAACAGCCCCAAAACATTAAAGAGCCACCACCATATTTAATCATGGGCATGAGGTACTTTTTCTTATGGCTATCTATCTGTGTGCCAAAGCCACCTCTGGTGTTTATTGCCAAAAAGCTCTATTTTGGTTTCATCTAACCATAAAACCCGATCCCATTTGAAGTTCCAGTAGTGTCTGGCAAACTGAAGATACTTGAGTTTGTTTTTGGTCGAGAGTAGAGGCTTTTTTGTTGAAACCCTTCTAAACAACTTGTGGTGATGTAGGTGACTTTGGATTGGAGTTTTGGAGACTTTCTGACTCCAAGACACAGCTAACTTCTGCAATTCTCCAGCTGTGATCCTTGGAGATTTTTTGGTCAATCCTCTTCACAGTGTGTTGAGACAATATAGACACACGTCCAATTCCAGGTTGATTTATAACATTTCCAGTTGACTGGAACTTCTTAATTATTGCCCTGATGGTGGAAATGAGCATTTTCAATGCTTGTGCTATTTTCTTATAGCCACTTCTCATTTTGTGAAGCTCAATGACCTTTTTCAGCACATCACAGCTATAATCCTTGGTCTTACCCATTGTTAGGAACTATTTCCTGTTCCAAGTCACAAAGGTGTACTAAAGAAATGTAAAATATCAAAGGGGAATATACTTATGACTTCATATGGGTGCCAGTAATTGTTGCACACCTATATTTAACAAAGATTTTAACAAAGTTTTTATTTTATTTTAAAAACTTGTGTGGTGTTTGCATAGTATTTTTTGAACAAAAGCTCAACAGGTTAAACAATAAAGAATTTTTCAAAATAAATTTTTCACAGCCTTTTTTTCCTCATATTTACCAAGGGTGCCAATATATGTGGAGGATACTATATGTAATATTGGATCATTTTCTGAAACAAATGAGTGAACAAGTAAAATATTTTTGTCTCATTTGTTGGGTTATCTTTATCTAATTTTAGGACTTGTGGGAAAATCTTATAATGTTTTTGGTCATATTTATGCAAAAATATAGAAAATTCTACAAACTTTCAAGCACCACTGAAATTAGGCTATTATATTGACTATCTGACTGCATTTAACATATATTGTCCTGGATGTTATATAATTTTATTATTTTAATAAAAATGTAGTATTTTACACCTTCAGATTGATAAAAAAAAAATATCAACAGAGAAGCAGTCACAAGCCACAATTATAACAGGGTTTTGGATTTTTCTTTTTTTGGGGGGGTGTTGGGGGTGAACCTGCTATAGGTTATAGCATTGTTTGAGTGGTATTACAGTGAGGGGAAAGAAGTATTTGATCCCCTGCTGATTTTGTACATTTGTCCACTGACAAAGAAATGATCAGTCTAAAATTTTAATGGTAGATTTATTTGAACAGTGAGAGACAGAATAACAAGAAAATCCAGAAAAACGCATGTCAAAAATGTTATAAATTGATTTGCATTTTAATGAGGGAAATAAGTATTTGACCCCCTCTCAATCAGAAAGATTTCTGGCTCCCAGGTGTCTTTTATACAGGTAACGAGCTGAGATTAGGAGCACACTCTTAAAGGGAGTGCTCCTAATCTCAGTTTGTTACCTGTATAAAAGACACCTGTCCACAGAAGCAATCAGTCAATCAATCAGTCAATCAGATTCCAAACTCTCCAACATGGGCAAGACCAAAGAGCTCTCCAAGGATGTCAGGGACAAGATTGTAGACCTACACAAGTCTGGAATGAGCTACAAGACCATTGTCAAGCAGCTTGGTGAGAAGGTGACAACAGTTGGTGCGATTATTCACAAATGGAATAAACACAAAAGAACTGTCAATCTCCCTCGGCCTGGGGCTCCATGCAAGATCTCACCTCGTGGATTTGCAATGATCATGAGAACAGTGAGGAATCAGCCCAGAACTACACGAGTGGATCTTGTCAATGATCTCAAGGCAGCTGGGACCATAGTCACCAAGAACACAATTGGTAACACACTACGCCGTGAAGGACTGAAATCCTGCAGCGCCCGCAAAGTCCCTCTGCTCAAGAAAGAACATATACATGCCCATCTGAAGTCTGCCAGTGAACATCTGAATGATTCAGAGGACAACTGGGTGAAAGTGTTGTGGTCAGATGAGACCAAAATGGAGCTCTTTGGAGGAGGAGGAATGCTGCCTATGACCCCAAGAACACCATCCCCCCGTCAAACATGGTGGTGGAAACATTATGCTTTGGGGGTGTTGTTCTGCTAAGGGGACAGGACAACTTCACAGCATCAAAGGGACGATGGACGGGGCCATGTACCGTCAAATCTTGCGTGAGAACCTCCTTCCTTCAGCCAGGGCATTGAAAATGGGTCGTGGTTGGGTATTCCCGCATTACAATGACCCAAAACACACGGCCAAGGCAACAAAGGAGTGGCTGAAGAAGAAGCACATTAAAGTCCTGGAGTGGCCTAGCCAGTCTCCAGACCTTAATCCCATAGAAAATCTGTGGAGGGAGCTGAAGGTTCGATTGCCAAACGTCAGCCTCAAAACCTTAATGACTTGGAGAAGATCTGCAAAGAGGAGTGGGACAAAATCCCTCCTGAGATGTATGCAAACCTGGTGGCCAACTGCAAGAAACGTCTGACCTCTGTGATTGCCAATAAGGGTTTTGCCACCAAGTACTAAGTCATGTTTTGCAGAGGGGTCAAATACATATTTCCCTCATTAAAATGCAAATCAATTTAAAACATTTTTACATGCGTTTTTCTGGATTTTCTTGTTGTTATTCTGTCTCTCACTGTTCAAATAAATCTACCATTAAAATTATAGACTGATCATTTCTTTGTCAGTGGGAAAACGTACAAAATTAGCAGGGGATCAAATACTTTTTTCCCTCACTGTATATACCATGCAGGCAATCTCTGGAATAAATGGGTTTTCTAGAAGTATTTCTTAAAAACTCAACAGCAAAGAGCACACAGAGATTTTGAGCATTATCTGGTATTTGGGGAAGGTTGTTTTGCCATCCAGATGTTGGTTAATAATCTTAAAGGGGCAATAGTCCATTCATACATCCAGTTTCTGTACCACTTATCCTAAACAGGGGCACAGGAAGCCTGGAGCCTATCCCAGGGGACTCAGGGCAGAAGGTGGGGGACACCCTGGACGAGGTGCCAACCCACTGCAGGGCACAATCACACACACATTCACACACTCAGACAATCAGCCTACACTGCATGTCTTTGGACTGGGGGACAAAACTGGAGGAAACCTTTGAAGCATCGAGAGAACATGCAAATTCCATGCACAGAGGACAGAGGCAAGAATCAAACCCACAACCCTGGAATTGCAGTTCAAATGTACTAAGCTCTAAGCCACTGCACCAAGGGCAATAGTCAATTATTTCTATTTATTACAAGTACAATTAACATAGACAATATGTAGAATATGATAAAATATATATATGTATTGTTTAAATAATGACATCAGCACAAGTGTATTATGTGGCTACGAAACCCCATTTGAACATCTATGTTAAGGGGCAAAGTGTTTGTCTGTGCTTGCGTGGGCCTCCTGTCAGTCATTTTATATACATTTCCCAATGACCCATCTCAGTCACCCTTATCTCAGTCTATTCAGAAAGAAAATAAACATGCTTGTAACGTGTGCTTTATTACATAGTAGTTCTCTAGATTCTCAAACAGTAGGCTAGACAAGGCGAATTGTGCCTAGCTTTAGCTAGCACAAACAGTCACAACGCCAATACTGCACTGAATGCAGTGAACACGGAATATGGAGCTATGTGGCAAGTTTATCAGCTTGAAAGCAGCCACACTTATGGTTTTTATTTTGTTTTGGGGAGCAATATCTGATTCATGGAATTCTTAATTCTCACATGTAGAGTTTTTAAACTATAACGCACTTTGCATATTTCTTAATGAAAAGAGAGAACATTGCACAGTACACACATACACACAGCATCATCCATCCATCCATCCATCTTCAATACCGCTTATCTTTTTCAGGGTCACGGAGAAAACTGGAGCCTATCCCAGGGAGCATTGGGCACAAGGCAGGGTACACCCTGGACAGGGTTCCAGTCCATCGCAGGGTACAATCACATACACACTCCCACACCCCTTCATACACTACGGACACTTTAGATACGCCAATCAGCCTAACATGCATGTCTTTGAGGAAACCGGAGTACCCCCGCAGCACGGGGAGAACATACAAACTCTGCACACACAGGGGCACGGTGGGAATTGAACCCTTGATCCTGGAGGTGTGAGGTGAACATAAAAATTATATTTCTGTTTCCTCATTGAATGCATATCAAACATTCTCACTGGATTGTAGAATTGCACATGGCATTGGTTAGTGGGTGACTTTTATTTATTAATGCCAAAAATTATGTGGTGGAGAAATACTTTAAGATGGTCATAAACTGATTTAGCTTTACTTTTGGAATAGTGAATCATTAGAATTTAACATTTTTTCTTCTGTCTTATACAGCTGTGGTTGCAAGTTTGGGGCTAAAAACGTAACTGATATTAAATATGGCCTACTCTTTAATCAGTTTTTATTTTTAAAAATAAAGTGATCATATTGTATTGAGGAACGCACTATATCACAGAGATCGCTCTGGGTCAGATTTGTACATCATTCAGGAATCATTGACGTACTGGGTATTTATACATTCTTCACACCCTGCATTTTACATTACTGCTTTTGTTTGGGGATTAGTATGCGTTATATGCCATTTGAAACACAGCCACCGTGTATGGCAAAACAATGAGGGTTGTGCACAAAAGGTCTCCAAAAAGAGTGGAGCTGTTTACATGGTGAGTGGCTTGACTCCCTCATGTTGTCTTACCCTATGTATATTATCCAATGTTTAATGGTTAGTTGACCTTTCAAATATCAGGCTTTTGATTTGACCAAAAATCTTTAGTCGGTGACAGTTTTATTCTGAGACTTGTCTACTTCTAATAGTAGGAAAAAATATTTTCAAGAGCAAAACTATAACTGCAGGGGTACTAATTGAACTGACTATCCAGAAGCCCTAGGCTGAGGGACCTGAACTAAAACATCTGCATTTTCAGCAGATTGGAAGGGGCACATCCTGCATTTCCATGGGGCCCAGAAATATGTAGAACTCCCCAATGAGTGTGAAAACAACTGAATAATCACAATGCAAGAATAGCCCATATACTATTATGATTACATTCTTCTATTACATAACAATCACATTAATATATAGCTTCTATTGCATTGAATTTCTGTAATTTTAGTACTAGTTTGTTAATATGTCTATGTCTAAATGAAAAAAACAAAACAAAACAAAAAACAGACAGCCTGTTGATCATAAAAAGTTTTTGGAATGTTTATTTTAAAAACATACATTGCCTTTGTTCATTGACATTGTCTTGTGTTGTTAATTTACAGTACGTTTTGCCACCATCTCTCTGTCCACAATAATACTTTACAAAGTATTATTTAAACAAGGTGTCATGTGTGAACAAAAACATTCACTAACTCAAACCCTGACCCAGAGATGGGAAAATCATAACAGTTGCATGGACTGCTGACTCAAGTGGCCAAAGTCCACTTAGTAGTTTCGGTGCATAAACAATTGACAAATAATTGAAAATTACAAGCACTGGTTTTGCTCACTACCCATGGATTTGGTAGTTTGTGAGAAAATACAGTATGTGAGGGACTTTAAACCAATGACAGACACCTTCAATAAATACAGACCACACATTTCATCAAAATGGTCGGTCAGTTAGTTCTGTGTTTGAAAAAAGGCTGTCAGTGAAGGAAAGGAATGAGTCAGTGCATGGCAGTGTCCTAGATCATTGTATTAATTCAGGATCTCAATTATCAAGATCATTCACGATCAACACATTTGGAGTAGGGGTAATTTATAGTGCATATGGGGGGAATTGCACTAACAAATAGTCTTTGGTGCATTAAAATGTGCAGTTTAGACCAACTTCAAATATCCAACTTCAAAGATTAGAACCCTAAAAAATTGTGAATGCCTCTGTTTTTGTTAGATTCTTATTGTGAGACAGTGGTAACAGCCCTTTCAATAAAGAGAGAAAAAATGTTTGAGAAACATTCATCATTCAGAAGTCTTCACTTGGTGCTTTACTGTACAACTTCAGCATACTTCCTGAAGGTGCCTCGTTGCTGTTTTTTTTTTTACTTTATTGTGCATGTATTTTCTATACATGCATACCACTTAATGATATTCAAATCTTTCCAGCAGCAGTAATTTCACATATAAAAATAAATTAAAATTTTCTTGTTCAGAAGTTCAGAAACAATAGTGTGTATTTTAACTGGCTTGTCCTCTCAGATGAAAGACCAAAGCTGGAATCTGTCTGCTGGGTTGCAGGGGACCATAGAGGGGTTTTCATAGCGAGCGCTCAGGCACTGCTTCCGCCTGTGGTTATAAAACAGCTGATTCTACAGAGCCAAAGAGGAGCACACAGAGAGGCGATTGGCAACATATCATTACTATCCAATGAAAGCAAACACTAAGAAATATATAGCAAGAAATACAAGAAAAATACAGCTTCTCTCCATTTCTAAAAACAGAGAAAAGATGCACAAAGAACACAGGTTCATGTGTTTGACTTGAGCACACTGCTAAGCAAGGGATATGTCTCTCGTTCATTCTTCTGCTACCTCAGACATAAATGCCCTAACACGTTATTAAATGTAACAGATTATTACGCTTTATCAGACCAAGAAAGGCTGTACAGAGAACTATACAATGCTACAGTGCTTTAGGCCATTCAGAACTCATTAGAGTGCTACTTAAGCACAGATCAAACCGCATGACTAGCCACAGGGGCGATGGATTAGTAAACAGTGAAAAAATGTGGCAGCTCTTAAAGTTTCATTACCTCCTGCAGCTCCCATTTCTGTTCAGGTCCAGTGATGGAGTTGTGGCCTTTATACTGACAATCCTGGAGTTTCACCAGACCATCAGTTGCATGCAGGCAAAGCTCCTTCTGAATGCTGTGTCGTATTTCATGGTGCGTTGAATACTCAAAGTACTATATATTTATGTTTTGAGAGGAAGAGGAACGCAAAATTATTTAACACAAATCTTAGTTGAAAGTTTTGTATATTTCATATAATGCATACAATGTGTATGCTATAAAATAGGGATGAAGTAATTCATATTAAATCCCCAAATTTAAATAATTTGAAATAACATCATCAACTTAAAATTTACTTTAAACTTTACTTCTTCTTACAAGAGGGAGGGAACAGGGAAGATGAATATTAGAAAGAACTATCAGCTGGTAATAGTTACCTGGTTGCCTCCCAGGCCATGGCATGGGTACATGATGAGCACCTTGTCTCCCTCGTTGTTCTCTCCTGCATCCAGACATGTGTCCTTCCCTGTGTTCTTTATCTGGGGATAGAGTGTGCACACAGTCAGAAATTAAAAGACAGAGAGATGGGTTAGATAGAGGCAAGAGTTGGATGAAAAAATAAATTGGAGAAGGAGAGGGCCATCAGGGCAGTAAAATCCAAGCTGTTAAAACATGGAACTGAGCTTTCTCCAAGACCCTCTGCAGGGAGAGATGCATTGCGGGAAACCACAGTGGCCAGACACAACATTCTGTGGTCTGGAGTATTGGAACAAGGAGAAAGACAAAGAGAGAGAAAGACTGAAGTAAGAATTAAGAGAGCCAAATGAAGGGGGAGAGATGAGAGAGAAAATGGGCAGAAGCAGGCAATAAATGGAATAAATGCACACACTTACTGCGCCAAACTGCAGTGGGTTGAGATCAGGCATGAAGACCTCTGGGTACACATTTTTTAAATACCAGTAGAAGCTCTTACACTGTAGCCTCTCACGGAGCTCCAAGCGTTTGGAGACGTCTCCAAATGTTCTCTGTGGAAACAGACCCAGATTGGCATTAATAAAAAGTTAATAAAGGTAAAGTGAGGGATTAATTTCTGAAGCAGCTTATGAATCAAGAGAACATCATCCATTCTGTTGCCCCAAGGCTATATAGGAACTGGTTATAGGCAGTATTTTCCCCTAGGATTTAAACTAGCAGCAGGTCTTGGCTACATGTTGAAAGTCTGGTGATGGTTTTCAGTGGTTTGGGCCATGAAAGAGCAGAAGTCTTGGATTCAAGTTGAGAGTCTGGCAAGATGCCTTTAAAATCAACTCAACACTGCAAAATGACCAAGAATTTTTTTTTCCACAGCAAATATGTGGCCACAAATCTTAATAATATGACAGCACAACCATCTAGACATAGAAAATGATGAATAACCAGAGTACATCTAGTATTGTCTTTATGCTGTGCCCATCTAAGTCATGTCTACCTAAAAATTGAATAAAATCTCAGTGGAACAGTCTTGGATATGTAGAGTACATTCATCATTCCAAAGTGGCCTTGCTTTGCAACCACAACAGTATGGGATTAAGTGTGATCCAATGTCCATTATAGGAGACCCTACATCTGTTCATAGAGAGTCTAGGCACAGATCAGTGCATGAACTTTGTGTGGAAAATCTAAATTAAGACAAGCACAGCCTTTACACTCTTTCAGATTAAATGGTATAATGTGAACATGAGAAACTCGACCCATAGAAAAACAAAGGATACCAAGAGTATGGAAGTCTAAGAATGATTTTCTTTGTTCCTCCTCTGTTCACTTTATCCAGCACAGACATTATGACCATCTTCTAGGCACCTGATTAATCCTAGATTTTATTTAATTGAATTATGCTCAAGGTGCTTCATTGAAAGTAATTTTCAGTCATGGATTTGTCTTAATCTATGTCTGGAAAATACTAAATCAATACATGCTTAACTTGGCCAGCAAGAGAGAAGTGTCAGGTTACAATAACCAGTTCTTGACAGTCTCAGGCAAAGAAGCTATGTCATTTCAATGTATAAGTATGTAGTACATTTGTATGTATAATTTATAAGCAAGTGTATTAATGTTCTGTTGCCAGGAAGTACAACTTATGTCTGCAGCATGTTAAAGCCATCAACAATGGTACCCCCTCATCACAAAGTGCATTCATCCATCTGTCAACCTGGACATTAATGAAATCTCAGTCAGAGACTATGAAGTGAAAAAAGAAGAGACACTACTTCTGGAAGTTTAAGATAACCCTGTACCACTGTGCGAGACAACCTGAATCTAAACTAACAGCATAAAAACCTTGCATTACCTCTTTAGACATCTGCGCCGCCTGCTGGTTCCTGCGGTAGAAGATCTCCTTATAGTCATCCATCCAGACCTCAGCCAGCCTCACCTGATTACGGGCAATCACTTGAGTGCCCTTGGGGAAGGTGTGAGGGCTTTTGGTGCGGAACACATGGCCCACAATGGAGCAGGGAATGATCTCCAACTGACCCCCACACTGCCATACCTGTGAGTATGGAAACAAGGAGGGAACATATGCAGATTATTTCATATACTACTACTTTCTATGCAACTAGGTTTTAAAAAATCAGTTTTGTGGACATTCAGAAAAGCTAATGAACAGCTTTAAATTTTAGTCTATGAACTGACTGTATTTTGAAAGAATTTCTCTCAAATCCTAAAAATGATCCAGAACCACGGTTGCCAGGGTCACGGTTTTTTATGCCAAATTGGAATAGCTTTGGAACAAGGTTATGGTAGAAAAAGCAAGTCCATGTGTGCATTTTTGACTAATTTAAAAAATAGTCTGCAGCTGCCAAGATATTGTTTTAAAGCAAATAATAAGAATCTAAATTTTAAATAAATAAATAAACAATGGGTATGATAAACAAAGGGAAAGTGTAATTTTTTAAGGATTATGCAGTGGTTAATGGTCAACACATTGCAGATAAGCCATCTGCAATTCAGAAATATGTGTGTACCAAGGTGAACTTGATTCTAACCCAAAGCCTAAGAAAAACATGAACAAAGCGTAGCTCCCTTTTCCATTGCCTGAACTTTTTGGGATAGTTTCAGGTCTTGTTGTGTGTTTTTTTTTTAAGGTAGTTTGGCTGCAAATTTTTCTGTGACCTGGCAAGCTTGTCCAGAACTTTGAATTGTTATCCTTTGAGTCATTACTTAATGAGGACAGAAGGCCATGAGTCACTATAACGATGTCTTCATTCTTCTTTTTGCATAGGATACTCGAGTAAAATCTACCAGTTTAAAATTAATTTAAAAACTGATTCCTTTTTGTAGAAAACAGATGACAGATGGGAATACTGGGCATGAGGCAAGAACACACCCTAAATGGGATGCACGTCCATCACAGTGCAGCATGCACACATACATTCACACATTCATTCATACCCAGGGTGAATTTATAGTCACAAAGTGTAAATGCTTAAATGCTACCCCAACTACCCACACTTCCCATTTCTTACCCTGAAGGACATTTCAATATTCTCTCCTCCCCAGATCTCCATCTCCTCGTCATAGCTCCCAATGTGATAGAAATAATCTTTAGAGATAGAGAACAGTCCTCCAGCAAATGCTGGTGTTCTGTACAGTACAGAAAAAAAACATTAATTTACATAAGTAGACTCTGCTTAGATCAGTATGTAAATCTAAGTAAATCGAAGGTTAATTCTCTGCACAGTAGTCCTACAGTCCTGGTTTCTTTATAATGCCTTATCTGTTTAATCCATGTTATGTGTCTTACTTGATGGGGTATGTTTCATCTTTGCGTCGCTTTTTTTCATGATCAGGCAAACTCTCCCAGCCAAAGGACAGGGCCCAGTCAAAGTTGCCCCGATTGTGGTTCTGCCCGTATGGAGAAGGCTTCATGAACTCAAACGTGTTTAGGTCAATAGTGGTGATGTCTGGACTCACCACTGCCGTGTAGTTCTCTGCTATCCGGGCCAGTAAAGGCTCCAGCCAGCCATGAAAACATTCACCTGCACAAGAAGAGCATTTAAGAGATTAGTCCTTTACCCCTGTGGCAGAAGTCGGAACTGAGTGTTTCAAGGATGTTCAATCTTCAAGAAGCGTGGGTACGGACCAAACTGACATGCCAATAACAACAGTGTAGAGGTGCATGCTTGTGAGGCTTGGGTGCGCTGGAAAATCTCTATGTAAACAGTGTGTGAAACCACACTGACTAATAACAATTTTTATGAGCTTAACCAGCATGACACAAAGGCACACACTTTCCAATGAGGGCCATCATTACTGCCATCATGCTTGTTTTGCTAGAGAAAAAGCTCTGAGGTGACTGCACTGCAAGGTACAGTTTGGGCATGTATGAGTACAAAAGCCCCAAACTCATGATGACTCAGCATTTTAATTTTTTTTTTTACTCACAATGAGCATCCAGGAAAGTGAGGGTGTCTCCGGTGGCTACCGAGGCTCCTAGCAGTCGTGCAGTTATGAGGCCTTTCCTTTCCAGCTGTCGCACCACACGCACAATGTGCAGTTGCTTCAGATACTCATCCAGCTCTTCCTTCAGCCGTTCTGTGTGGTAGAAAACCAAAACACAGAGAACACAGTCAAGGTGTGCATTTGGGCATACATACACAATTTTACCATTTTCATTTTTAAGGAAACAGAATCTAAGCACTGCCATGTGAAAAGCTGTAGTAAAGTCCAGAAATAATCATATAATGGCTATCTTTGCTGATATGCCTCTGAAGCCCAGCAAAGTGCAGTTTAAATAAAACACTGAATTTAAGGTCAAAGGGCAAAACATCAGTGAAACCTTATAGAACATTTATGAAGACTTCAGCAGTGTATGCATGAAGAAAATAATCATAAAGAAAAACTGCTCAACATAATAAGAACACTATGCACTACATAGGGATTTATATGTCAGAGATGACCATAAATAGAAGCCTACACCAGAATGGCCTCAATTACCCTAGGCCTGTAGGGTCCTAGGACAAAATTATTTTGACAAAAATTAACCTGTACCAGAGAAATAGAATGAGGAAAGTATGCAGAAAAATAACCTACCAATAATTAAAAGAAAATTTACATGCATGACAGCCAGTAGAAATGACTCGCTTCTGTACCAAATTCACAATCAGTGTGAAGAGAAGAATCTTTTCTGTTCTATCCCTTTTAATCTTTTCTTTTAAAATTTACAGACATACTCTGTTCTCATGGATATCAAACAATTGCTAACAACACAGGTTTAACAAAAAATAAATATTTGTTAAATATAGGTGTGCAACAATTATTGTCACCCCTATGAATTCATATGAGGAAAATATAGTTGAAGTATATTTCCATTGATATTTTACATTTTGTTTAGTACACCTGTGTGACTAGGAAAAAGAAATTGTTCAACCATGACTTCCTG
This sequence comes from Ameiurus melas, assembly GCA_012411365.1. NCBI lineage: Eukaryota > Metazoa > Chordata > Actinopteri > Siluriformes > Ictaluridae > Ameiurus > Ameiurus melas. The sequence goes on along the minus strand of CM022758.1, from coordinate 22,971,750 downwards.
TTTCACAAGGATATAAATATGAGGAAACACATAGGCCAAATTCCCTTAGTCATTCATAACAATGGGAAAGACCAAGGAATACAGATGTGATATGCGGCAAAAGGTTGTTGAGCTTCATAAAATGGGAAGTGGCTATAAGAAAATAGCACAAGCATTGAAAGTTTCCACCATCAGGGCAATAATTAAGAAGTTCCAGTCAACTGGAAATGTTATGAATTAACCTGGAATTGGACGTGTGTCTATATCTTCTCAACACACTGTGAGGAGGATGGTTCGAGTGGGCAAAAATTTCCAAGGATCACAGATGGAGAATTGCAGAAGTTAGTTGTGTCTTGTGGTCAGAAAGTCTCCAAAACTACAACCCGAAGTCACCTACATCACCACAAGTTGTTTGGAAGAGTTTCAAGAAAAAAACCCTCTACTCTCATCCAAAAACAAACTCAAGCATCTTCAATTTGCAGACACTACTGGAACTTAAAATGGGATCGGGTTCTATGGTCAGATGAAACCAAAACAGAGCTTTTTGGCAATAAACACCAGAGGTGGTTTTGGCACAAACAGAGAGGTAGCTATGGAAAAGTACCTCATGCCCACGGCTAAATATGGTGATGGCTTTTCTTTTGGGGCTGTTTTTTCTGCCAGAGGACCTGGACATTTTGTTAGGATAAATGGCATCATGGACTATCAAATATCAACAGATATTAAATGAAAACCTGACTGCCTCTGCCGGAAAGCTTAAAATGGGTTCCAAATTTTGGAGCATAGCACAAAGTACCGACTAAAAGGGTGCCAATAATTGTTGCACACCCATATTTAACAAATAACCATGTGTTCTGTTTGCAATTGTTTGACATCCATGAGAGAAGAGTATTTTTGTGAATTTTTTAAACAAAAGATCAAAAGGTTAAACAATTTTCTACAGCCTTCTTTGCTCATATTTATCAAGAGTGTCGATATTAGTGGAGGGCTCTGTACTTCGCATATGGCACTTCACTTGTTAGTAGAATGACCACATCAACAAAGATACTCTCTTTTAGTGTTCCATAGAGAAAGTATATAAACTTATAAACTACACTGTGTCATGACTCCCACGACAAGCATTACAGCGTCCCCCAAAAACCCTCAACAGATACTGAAAACTAATATCACGGTCAGATATGCTTTCTGCTCTACAGCCCATTATGAGCCAGTGGTACAAAAATCCACCCAGGCCATCCTGTCCTACCCTAGCAGTTTGCCTAGAGAGCAATAAAGTGGGCCACCTGACTGACTTTAGTTCCGTTAAACACATGGGTGGTCCTGTGAACTTGTTACCGTCTGTGCTGGCGTCATCAACAAGGATGATCTCTTTAAGAAGAAGGACAGGAGAGGTGTGGAGCACACTGTAGACAGTCCGCAGCAATGTGCTCCACCCCTCGTTATGGAACACGATGATCACGCTTGTGGTCGGCAAGGGTGGGCAGCGCCTAAATGTCTGCTCTATGCATCTGAAGGAAAAAGAGTGAAAAATAGAGAGAAATAGTTGGAATAATGCTTGGAGAGATGGAGCAAGACAGATGCATGCCATTCCCCAACTGCCATAAAGCAGGGTGTACAACCATAAGGTGAATACATCCATAAAATATCTGTGGCTCTCTGGAAGACAGACACCCTTAACAACAGAAAAGAACAATAAAATGGGGCTTGGTACAGGCTAAAATGCCTAGTCAAATTAATAAGAACAAGAACAGACTTGTGTAATTAGCCAGACATAGCTCAACATAGTCCTTCTTTCCTCTTTTTCTCTTCAATCAGCCTCCTCAACTAGGCAGACATGCTGAAGCAATGTCTCAGGAAAAATTCTGTGGTTTTTCAGAGCAACAGCCAAATATAAATAGTGTGTTTGGGTTTTAGCCTGAGTGCGTGCTAGAAATCGAAATATGCATGTTATCATTTCTATTTAATGATGGTTTTATTCATTATGTTTTCTGGAATTTGAACATTTGTGTCTAAAGAGGACCATATAATAAAAAACTAAAGCACTAGATGGCACTATATTTACCAATTAGCAAACACAGTCTAGCACAATATTAGACTTGAGTTTGGATTATATTATATTTTATTATATTATATTCTACATCTGGTGCCAATTTCTTATAGTCAGATTCACATTATTGGTCAGTCTAGTCTTTGCTAAAACCAGACAAATACCTTTGCTTAGCTAAGTGTTGTTAGATAACAAAATACAAAGTGCCTACGTACTCTGGCGGCCTTGTATCAGGGCCGAGGTCTCGACTGAGTGAGATACGATCACTAGCGTACAGGTTAAAGCAGTGTTTCTCCTCGCCTTTCTCCTTCTCCTTCTGCTCAGCTGGTCCGAGGTTCTCTGTATGGAAGGGTTTCCCTGAGGCGCCTGGGGCACTGGGATTCTGTGGGGGTCTTTCCAGCACAGGCCTCAGCTCTGCGGCTGTGTAGTAACCAGACAGACAGGGCTGGCTGACCTTGCTCTCCTGCTGCCTCACTGGGGCTCGGATCTGCATCTTTGGCATGGCGTCCCTAAAGTTATTCATGGCTCCCATTACCATGCCCAGCATGGTGTCCCGTTTCTCTACAATCCCTTTTAGCCAGGGCTCCTCCTGTGGGCCCTGACTGACCACCTCTCTTTGCATCAGGAACAAAAATGTGACAAACACTAGAGCCACAATGGCAATCTTCCATGGGTGCAAACGCCTGCGTAGCAGTCTGCGGATCAAAGTCATTCTTCTGTGGTGGGAATGAATAGTGGTGTGTGTGTACTTCTAGAGTGTTGCAGACAATGATTCACCTGACACAGGATGTGAGTAACATAACTAACTCCTAAACCTGTGAAAGAAGAAAAAATTCAGTGACAAACATTACCTGTATGCACAATCTTATGGCTAAGATTTAGTTATGGTTATAAACAGAGTTGGGTATAATGCATTACAAAGCATTCTAATATCGTTGTCTGATAATGCAGTAATGTAATGCATTACATTTTAAATTGACGTAATTTGATCACAGTTAATGATGTCAATAAAATTACATTACTTGCATTACAAATTCATTGTTAAAACAATATTAAGTAAAATGCATTTTTAAAATAAATCACGTTTTTCACGGCTGCCAGGGGCATAACCTAGCCTGGGCATTAGAGGCTGTAGCCCCGAAGATTTTTTCTTTAGCCCCGAATAATTCTCCACTTGGAGCGGCTTGTCACTACATAACTGAATGTCAGTAAATGAAGACTTTTGTAATTTCATATCTTCAGTGAACGGAGGCGATAACAATCAGACAGTGTTTACAGGAAAATAAGTGGAAACACTTGTGTCTTATTGGCTGAAAGCTTTCAATTCTTCCAAACGCTCACACAGTCAGTGTGAGGAAAAATGGATAAATGCTTCTTTTTTTTTTTTAAACCAGTAAAGGGGTTGAAACTGAAACAGTAATATCCTCTCACACTGAGTAGGAAAACAAGATGTGTAAATGTTTACATGAGTTCTAGTTTACATGAACATGATATGAGCAGAGCATAAGGAAAGATAATGCACTTTGCATGGCACTGTAGCAACTAAACCCATACAGTGATAGCTTAGTTGTGCCTCCCCTAGTTTAGTGACACCAAAACTAGCCTATTTAGAAAAGTTCTATATTTTATCGGTCTGGTCAGTGCCAACACCCGAGGCAAGTTTTATGATAAATCCAACTATTTCTGATCATGTCATACATTGACGCGTGCAAAAATGACTGAAAGAACTATGAGTCTTTGTAGTTTATTTTTGTAGGTTTGATAGGTGTTTAAAGTAACTTGAAAGTAACTAATAATCTGATTACTTTTTACATGCAGTAATCAGTAATGTTATCAAATTACAATTTTAAAGTATTAATTAGTCATCTGTAGTGGATTACTTTTATTCTGAGTAATTTACCCAACACTGGTTAAAAAAAAAATTAATTTTAAAGAAAGTCCAGTTTATATACTTGAGTATGAGTATAGGACTGGGAAAGGAAAAAACTTTGAGGTATTTTACTGAGTTTCAGTGTCTAAGGGATCCAAAATAAACATTTTCATTGACATTTAAGATTTTTTTTTAGGATGACTGGGAAATTATTCTCAATGAGAGAAACGTGTTTTTATGTCTTTTAATAGATTCTCTGGGGAAATTACTGCAGAGGTTTTGTTCCTACCAAACTGAAACATGGTAACAATAAGGACTGGGGGGAAATCTATATCTATCTAAGTGAAGTTATATGGAGTAATGTGAATTGTGAGAGACTGGAGCTCAGCAGTCCCCCTTCACTTTGCAATATGTCATGCTTTACAAAATAATTGAAGACTTTAAACAAGGTGTAGAATTGACGTGAAGTGATGACAGCAAACATATTACTATGTCAATGCTGCATGACTTAGTAGTGTCAAAATGTCACCTATATAGCCCACACAAAAGATACATTCAAGGGTGGATTTCATTGAAAATCATCGTCTTACCCAGACTACTGCCATAACATACGGCATGCCAGTAAAAACATATAATCCAAGTCTCATCGAGACAGGTGAGGTTTTATTTCAAGCAGAATTCCAACACGGGAAACTTCTAATAAAGTTACAATCCAACCAAAATGGCTTCAGTATTTGTTACAGAATACCAAATAAGGTAGATTTAAAAGAAAAAAAAAAAGAAAAAAAAAGAAAAAAAAAAAGACTCCACGTGCAAAAGCCTGGTTTGTATTTGTCTATTCGTGTTTGACCAGCGGTGCTCTCACGGAGATTCATCCGGAATAGTTTAAAAAGCTCCGGTTTTAGTCCAAACAGGATTCCAACCGTCTCAGACCCCGAGGGAACAGCCACGTAACGAAAGACAGAACGGCTCTCTCAGGAATCTCGACTTCCGTGTGCTGTATCCAGGTGTGCTTGTCAGGTAAGTTCGGAAGCGAGCCTTTACCACGCATGCGCAGAGGCCACCTATACAACCACTCCACGCCAAGGCTACATAAAGGTACAAAGGATGTCCTCTCGATGGTACCACCCAAGAGATAAGGAAAATTGCAACTCGGTGCCTTTTTTTCTGAAAATGTTAACACTTAACTAACAAATTTACTTTAAAAACCGAGTGCTGCATCAAACATAACGATTTTGCGTCAGGTTTTCATGTACCATAGTCCCTGTATTGTACATGCAACTGTAACGGTCCCTGTGGGTCTCTACTGGTAATTTGCTACCTTCTATTGGTGGCATGTTATGTCTAGTGGAGACCATTAAGACCTACATCCTTAATACTACGTATTAATAATACGTATTACTACGCAATGGAAACCATTTGGTAATGGTTTTAATGGTTAACAGTTGATGGTTTGCAATGGTATTTGGAAACCATTAGAATTTCTGTGATGAATTTCTATTTTGTTTTGTGGACCCCCCCCAGCAGGGTAGCCTATGTGATAGCCTATATTTATTGTTGTATTTGTATCTGGCTGGTGTGCGTCTAAGATTTTAGATGTTTTCATATAGACTGCATTTAAAGGTGTTGTAAATGTAGGTATGTTAATAGCTACCTACATATATGAAACAAGTGTAACCTGTTTACATTCTCCAAAACCTCCCCCAGAAATGTCTGGTTTTAAGGAGAGCTGGGCTAGGTCCATACGCCGGATGCTATCGTTTGTATTGTATTGTATTAATGTTGTGTAGTGTTATTTATTACACTTTAAGACGTAGTTTGAGGATCCTGATAAGTTAACCGGCTTCTCGGCTCACGCGGTTGCTGGGATACAGTGAGCGGAGGAACGCGCGCGAACCGCATCAAAATAGAAGCACACACAGAGAGAGAGTGAGAGAGCGAGAGAACCAGCGCAAACTTCTAACAAAGTTACAATCCAACCAAAAGCACGTCGGTATGTCTTGCATAATAACATTTAAAAAAAAACTTAAAAAAAAAAAAAAAACCCTGCTCAAACTTACCCCACGTGCGTGTTTAACTTCTCGTGTTTGATCGCCGGCGGTCTCACAGGTTCATCCGGATTCTTTTAGAGATTAACAAAATCATTGACAACCCCGATGTCTGACAGTGACAATAAAGAGATGCCAAGAAGTAATGCCCATATGTGATGCCTATGTTTAATTTTGGCGTTTAGGAAGGGAAAAATGACCATCGCACTCGTTGGGGGGAAAAAAACCAAAAGGTGGTTAATCCATGTCGTCTCCGCACGCGCACGGAGCTGATAGCGTGTAAAGGCGAGACAGCAGAAGCGATGGCCATGCGAGACAGAAACAGCGGTGTGTCTGTGGCTGTTCAGCTCTATACACAGACATGCCAAGAAGGGGCACCAGCTTCAGCTCCACGAGACTTCCCCCTCTGTCCTTCCTTATTGGCACCTCACTGAGCAAGCAAAGTGGAGCTGCAGCTACTGCACAATTAGGATTAAAGTGTAATAAGGTGATTCCTCATCATATGCCTTGTTGTTTTATTTATTTGCCCCCCCCTTAGTTTATTTTCTGGAATAACACCAGAACTAACATTACTCATGCTTAATTCTGAAATCCGTACACAGGGTGTTCTCGAATACAACAAAGGGTGTTTTTTTCCACATGGAAGAGCTAAGGCTTGAATAGGACAGAGGAGAGAGGATGTCTTGAGAAAGAAAACAAAAGGGCTCAGTCTCCCTGACAGTGAAAAGATAGGCAGACTGAAAGTTCAGAGAGCTTCCTATAGCCTAATTTAATCCCTACTCACTGGAGGTTAAATAGAATTACAAATTAAATGAGCCTTGTGCTTAGTGATTCAATTTGTGCTGTATAGAGATAATTATTTAATGTAGAGACATATTAGCAGTATAGACATAACATTATGGATATATTGTTTCTTTATATAACAATTTTTCTGGACAGACAGTTTAATACAGAGTCATTGAGAATAATGACTTAAAACATCAGTTACTTCAAAATATGTAATACTAAAGTATATCACAACTTATAAACACCACGGTTGTAGATACATTTCTGGTTTTCAGACAAATAACACATAAGAGGACATACACACATGCACACACACACATATATACACACACACACACAAACCATTTCAAGATCGCAGAGCAGCTCTTGCTTTGTCTAGAATGTCCTTTCTTATCCTTGGATAGTTTGGGTGTGCATCCAAGACCTGAAGGAACAAGATTCTCAGTTATTCAGCTTTTGATGTAACTTTTTTTAATTCAGAAAAAAAAAGGAAATAATTACTCACTTTGTGACAAACATCTATGGCATCGACATGTCTCTTTGCTTTCAAATAGTTGAAAGCAAGTTTGTACCCTGTAACGAATACTAAAATATCAAGATCAACATCTTTATGGGCCAAGGAGATTTAGCAAGAAGAACAACTGAACAACATACCGATAGTTGGATTGGTCTGATTTCCATATTTCCAGGCCAGTTCATAGTTCAAGGCTGCATCCCTGAAAGATTGCTCCTTCTCCATGATGTAACCCATGTATTCATAAGCTTTGCAGCATGACTATGAAAATGGATAGATAATAATCAGAGATTTGTAAAAATATTACTTTTAATATTACAATTACAATAGAAAGGACGGAAGGATGGATGGATGGAGTAATATACCTCATCTCCATAACTAAAGATTCTCTTTATGGTATACCAATTAAATAAGATTTCAGAGACCTCACAGTTCTAAAATACACTGAATATTTTTAACTTCATGTCTCCAAATTATGAGTAAGATACCACTTTAATCCTAGACATAGCGATTTCTGCCCATTTCCTACAAAGGTTCAATAGAACCTGACAAAGAAAGGGTTTAAGTTAAGATCAAGATCAAGGTATCATAACCACATTTTTTAAAACATAATGCTAACCTTATTGTGGCGCAGGCAGCGTTTTAACAGCTCTCCTGCCATGTCATATTTGCCGGATTGGATGTAGATGTCTGCCAAAAGCAACCAGCTCTTCTCAAACTCATCGGCATCGACAATGTTCCAGTTCATCTTGGCAATGCGTTTTAGCTGGTTCCTGGCTCGAGGAGTTTGTTTGAGGATCATGTAGGCTGTGGCCATCGCCAACAGTGCAGGGACATGGTCTTTCTGTGGTACAGGACAGTGAGGAAGGAGTCAGTATTACAATGCTGTAATCATCATAGGATCCACCATGACCCTGACCAGAATAAAGCACCGAAGAGAAATGAATGAATGAATGAATGAAAAAAAGTAAATTATTTCAGTTTGTTGTAAAAGGTTTCTTGTGACTTGTTTCTAAAAAAAAAACAAACACAAAAATATTTAAAATATACACAAACACTTTACTACTCTGTTTTAAAGACCTATTCTCAGCAGGTGCATTATCGGTGAAAGTGTAGACTTTGACTTTGTTAAACATAACTGTAAAAACACCTTGGGCTTGAGAACTCAAAGTGTGTGCCCATGTGGACATGAGTGTGTGTATACATTTATATGGACTCTTGTGTACAATTAATGCTGTCCATCAGGTTTTTGCAGACCTCATTGTTTGCGATCTCAATGAACACTCCAAGAGCTTTCTCCACGTTGGCCTTCTGCTTGGTAGCCAGGTAACAGTAATGCTCAAGGATACGTAGCTGTATCTGGCCTTGAGGGGTCTGAGGCTTCAGCTCCTTTAACAGTTTCTCCGCTGTTCGCACTGCCAGCTGCTCCGACTCCTGCTTCTCTGTGGAGTTCCTGATATGGCAAATTATTAGTCAGTACATAAAGAAAGTTTACTTAACCTGCTCCAAACCCTTTAACCAAACAATTGAAGTAGAGCATGATGCACAGACTATGTTTGCGTGTATGAAGGGTGCTACCATGAATAACTTTTAGACTAACCATTATTTCAACACATTTGCAATGCCTTAATTTCACCAAGTTTTCTTAACATTGTTTCACAATATTTATATCTTTATTATATATGCTTTGACTAATGAACAGTAGTAGCAAAAAAGGAAGAAATAATACCATGCTACATAAAGTTAACATTGCCACTATCATGATTAATTCATGTTTGTTCATAATCCATCTACTAAATGTTGAACGTATTATATAAGTCCTGTAGTAATGTTTTACTTTCCACTTATCCCACTGAAATACTCTACAGTGAAGTTGTGTAGTGACTCTGAATTTACTCACCCCATGTCTCCATCCAGGTTCTCAAACACCTCACCTCCCATCGTCTCATTATCTGGGTTTAAGCAAATCTCAATCATGTTGTATACTGCATTTTGACCCCAGTCATTGTCCTTACGAGCCTTATTGAAGTGACGCAATCCCTCATTGGGTTCACCAGTGTACCTGAGACACGCAGTGTAAGTATAATCACAGTAATTTCTTTGATATAATCAGATTCATTTAGATTATATATATATATATATATATATATATATATATATATATATATATATATATATATATATATATATATATATATATAAACATGAATAAGCAATAATTGCTTGTTGGCCAAATATTTTTATCATCATTATTTCTTAATATAGCATGGATATGTTGATTAAAAGTACTGAGACTGATGATCTAAAATGTTATAAAATTACAGCTTTAGAGGAAGGGTTCTCATGGTTCCACAAGATGGTTAATGGTTCCAGCTTTATCATTTTAAAACATCTGTTGTAGGATTCTATACAGAACTATCAAAGTTTTCTAAACATAGAAAACCAGGGATGCTTGAGAATGCTAAATGTCTAGTTGGAGGAACAAAGCAGTGACTGCATTTGTGCCATTTAAAACACGTAGTAGGTTTAGGGCTTTCTTGCAAGCACACTGAAATATTCAGTAATGTGTGGTCCCAGTCTAGTTTTTAGTCAAATTATAAAATATGAGATGTAGAAAAATCCATAAATTATAATGAATGATCTGAGCGAAAAACAAAACATTCAAAAATGAGTTGTAACACATTTGTCTGACTCACTGAATTGTACTCTTTATGCTTACCACAAGTAAAGGCCTCTGCAGTAGTTGTACCCTGGCTCAAACTTGGGCCTTGGTGAGTTTTTTTCAGCCATATCCAGAAACCTGGGAATCTCTTCCAGTTTGCCAGCTCTGCGCAGCAGGTCAATCAGCCGGGACAGTGTTGGATAGTTGTCTAGGGGAGATTAGACATGGGAAAGACATCAAAACAAAGCCAGAGCAAGCCAGCACATAGCTTTATACTTGGGTTTCTCTCATCACTATCCCATTTTGATGGGACACTGGATGGGGACTTCAATAAAGATTGACTGTTTGGTACGGGGGATAAAAACTGTCACACCTGGTTTTCTCTCCAGCAGCTGCTGAAAATGGAAAACTGCCTGCTCGTAGTCCTGTTTCCTGAACATCAGATCAGCCATCATCTTCAGACACAAAGTAGAGAGCACAGATGAATTGTGGCTTGTAGAGCAAAATATATTGAGCAAACAGGGAGGTATTGTTGAGAGACTAACCAGTGTTGCTGCCTCATTGACTGGGTCGTTCTTCAGGATGACGCCACACTGCTGCTGGCAAGCCTCTACATCATCCAGAGTTAGATACAACTGGGCAAGTTCCAACATTACCTGTTTTAACAGAAAGACAGGAAAAAGAAACTAAAGTCAAAAAAGAGACTTTAAGCTAAATACCAAATCATTAATTTCATCACATATGATGATTTAAAAAAATAATTAAACAGAACACAATAGCAAACATTTCAAATGATAATAAATCACCAGATCATTCAAAATACTTTATATTAAACATCCTTCATGAAACATCCTACAGTAAACCCCATCACACCCACAGTGAGAACTGAAAGGGTCCTGAGACACAGCTGCAGAGAGAGGAGCACACTGCACACACTGATTTAACCGTGCTGACCTTGCTGTCACTCTCACAGTACACAAGCGCTTCTTTGTAGAACTTGACGGCTCTCTCATAGCCACGTTGGTGGCTGCAGTGCTTGGCAATTTCAGCACAGATCTCAGAGGCGAGTTGCTTCTGCATGGGTACTGCATCAGGCTGCTCCAACTGAACACGCTTCAGTACCTTCGCCTGCACATCTCTCGCCTGATCAAACACATCAGTCAATACAAATTACAATGCTTCCTGAAATAAGCTGTATCTCACAGACAAATAGCCCATCGGTAAATGACAGCAGACTCACACGATGTAAAGAAAGCAAAGCCTCATCATTTTTATTGACTTTGCTCTGAATCTTGGCCAACAGTACAAGGTAACGGCAGTCCTCTGTTAGCAAAGGCAGCTCATTCACTAACAAACACAGAAAATTTAACTCAGATGATTAAATATTTGCTGTAAAATTTGCTTGCATGCAATGCTTATGTTTTTTGTGTTGAGCAGGTTTCCACACCATGTGCATTAAGGTCTCACCAGGGTCGTGCGAGAGAGCCTCATGCAGAACTTTCTCACAGCGTTCATACTGTCTTAGCTTCATGAGAAGTTCAGCCAGATCATAGCGCAAGAAGCTCTGCTGACCAGTCTTAAGAGCAGCCTCATAATAGTTTATGGCCTGAAAAAAAGACAACACTTCTTGAGTATCTCTGGTTTAACTTGATGGCACAGCAAGGTAGGATTCATGGTCAAAGCTCCAGTAATCATCAAGAAAAGTACATTTTATAATAACAAACTTGTATTTATATAGCATTTTAACACAACCAATAATACTTTAGATTTAAGCAAGCATAATAAAAGATACAAGCACACATTAATATATAAGCAAAGTTTAAAAGAGAGGAATAAACAAAGCACTCATATGACAATTAGACCTATAGAATAAGAGGTCCATAAAATGAAGATGGTAGGGTGGTAATAAGTAATAATATAGTGTAGTAGCATAACTACTGCAGTTAGGGTAAGACGTTGCGACTTGAAAGCTTGGCTTTGAAAAAAGAGAGGCTATTGTAGGATCTGATGTGGAAGATGTTTAGAAGCAAATGCACTGAATAATCAACCACTCACGAAGGACAGAGGACTGCGAGGGGTGGTGAGAACACTGATAGCAGAAGATATAAGAGGTGTCCTAGTGAGCGTATATGGCTAGAAGTGAGCAGATTATAGATTATTTATATATATATATATATATATATATATATATATATATATATATATATATATATATATAATATACTATAAGATATAGATAGATAAGTGTTTTGTAAGTTTAAACTTTTTTTTTTAATAAAATCATTTTAAATTGAATGTGGATGAAATGATAAACCATAGTGAATATAGGCAGATTTCTGAATGTATGGAGTGTAAAATGTATAGTAATATAAAAATGTATGGTGAGAAAACTGCTGCCGAGTTCAGAACATACCATTTTTACTGTTTTGATTTTTATTTTTATTCTTTTGGTCTCTGACAGAACCAGTTTTATGTTATCGGTGTATTCAGTGTATTTCTGTAAATACATCTGTTTGGCATTCACGGTGTCAAATAGACCAAATATTTTGATAAGATTTTTATATTTGTTTTTAGGTGATAGTGGGTCGAGCCACTCATTTAATATCATGTTGAGTATAAAACATATGAGGAGACGTTGTCTGGTATCTAATTCAAGGTAAGCACATTTATTCTGTTTGATAAATAATATACAATGGTTGAAAAAGTCAAAACAAAGACTCAAGGCTGATGATATATCCAGCTTGTCAATACACTACAGGAAATGGTGATTTGGTGAACAGTGTGAAATATTTTTCCTTATTTTCCATGAGTATGATTCAATCATTTAAGATCACTTCAGTGTGATTTTTGCTTACTCATTGTCTTATTAACTTACAGTCATGGACGAATTTATTGGCACCCCTGGAACTTTTCCAGAAAATGCACCATTTCTCCCAGAAAAGTGTTGCAATGACAAATGTTTTGGTATAGACATGTTTATTACCTTTAAGTGCATTGGAACAGCACAAAAAAGCAGAAGAAAAAAGGCAAATTTGACATCATTTTACACAAAACTCCCAAAATGGACTGGACAAAATCATTGGCACCCTATTAAAACTGTGGGTAAATAATTTAATTTCAAGCATGTGATGTTCATTTAAACTCACATGTGGCAAGTAACAGGTGCTGGCAATATAGAAATCAAAACTGAAGCCAGTTAGAGTGTATAAAAGTTGGCTCAACCTTTGTGTTGTGTGCCTGTGTGTGCCACACCAAGCATGGAGAAGAAAAAGAAGAGCCGAGAATTGTCTGAGGACTTAAAGTTGAGATTTAAGTTAAATTGTCTGAGATCTTAAAGTTCCTTTGTCCAAGTTTATAACCCATGGAACTGTGGCAAATCTCCCTGGATGTGGACTGAAGAGAAAAATTGATGAAAGAATGCAACGCAGGATAGTTCGAATGGTGGATAAACAACCTCAGTCAACTTCCACTCAAATTCAGGCTGTCCTGCAGACTCAGGGTGCATCAGTGTCAGCTCGAACCATACATCATCCATACAATGAGAAGAAGCGCTATGGCAGGAGACCAAGGAGAACCCCACTTCTGACACAGAGGCATAAAAAAGCCAGATTGCAGTTTGCAAAAATGTACCTGAGTAAGCCTCAATCCTTCTGGGAGAACGTTTTGTGGACAGATGAGACTAAGGTAGAGCTTTTTGGCAAAGCACGTCATTCTATTGTTTACAGAAAACGGAAAGAAAAGAACACAGTACCTACAGTCAAACATGGTGGAGGTTCAAGGATGTTTTGGGGTTGTTTTGCTGCCTCTGGCACTGGGTGCATTGACTGTGTGCAAGGAATCATGAAATCTGGAGACTATCAAAACATTTTGGCCCATAATGTAGGGCCTAGTGTCAGAAAGCTGGGTCTGCGTCAGAGGACATGGGTGTTTCAGCAGGACAATGACCCGAAACATACCTCATAAAGCACCCAGAAATGGTTGGAGACAAAGCGCTGGAGAATTCTGAAGTGGCCATCAATCTAAATCCGGATCTAACCTATGGAGAGATCTCAAAATTGCTGTTGCGAGAAGGCACCCTTCAAATCTGAGAGACCTGGAGCAGTTTTCAAAAGAAGAGTGGTCCAAAATTCCAGTTGAGAGGTGTAGGAAGCTTGTTGATGGTTATAGGAAGTGATTGGTTTCAGTGTGCAACCAAGTTGAGGGTGCCAACAATTTTGTCCGACCTAATTTTTGAGTTTTGTGTAAAATGATGTCAAATTTGCCTTTTTTCTTCTGCTTTTTTGTGCTGTTCCAATGCACTTAAAGGTAATAAACATGTGTATACCAAAACATTTGTCATTACAACACTTTTCTGGGAGAAATGGTGCATTTTCTGGAAAAGTTCCAGGGGTGCCAATAAATTCGTCCATGACTGTATTGGGTTTCTGTCCTTGATTAAGTTTTTTTCAAGGTGTTTTATCTTTTGTTTATCTCTTATGTTTTCCTTAACTAGCCTTGGGTATGTTGCTTGCACATTCAGCTGAGTATAAAAGCCAACCTTATCCAACTTATGTTTAGACTAAGATTCAGACTAGGAAACGCTGTAGTGCCCAGGGTGTCTTTGAACACATAATAAACCATCTCTTTGACTATACCCTCTCACTTGGTCTCCTGATTCTCCAAATATCTTACTTCTGGTGAAGTTGAAGCATTTTAATCATCCAGAAAAGATTTACATCGACAGTATAATACGAATGGCGTCTCATCCTGTGCTTACCTTAACATAGTTATGGGTCTTTACGAGACCTTTCCCAATCTTGCTAGCCACAGCACCATCTTTAGGGTTTCTCTTCAAAGCCTGCTCATAAACCTCAATGGCCATCTCAGGCTAAGAGATCAAATTTTCATGTTCAGACACAGTAGTAAACGTGAGAGGTTCAAAACCTGATTTTCATGACTGAGCCACTCATTATATGTAGTGTAAATATTGGTACAATAGTTTTTGAGCAAATATTGCTCAGCAATATTATCTAATGACACATGCACTATTCAATACAACTATTTGGTTCCTACCAATTTGAAAAAAAAAAAAACCATACAAATAAAGGTTATATGTACATAGTAAAATGTAATGCAAACCTCTTGGATGTTCATATAGGCATCTCCTAATAGTAAGTATGTATGTGAGCTGGGAACCTTTTCCACCAAGTCCCTGTTAAATACATAGACATGTTTAGTTTTCCATTAGAATGCAATAAATTGAGGTGTGTGTGTGTGTGTGTGCAAAATTAAGTATTTGAGTGACAGAAAAGAAACATGGGGCATGTGAGGTAGAGATTCCCATATTGGATGTTTGTCTAGGTCAGGTCACGGTGGCTCCTGAGCCAATCCCGGTGCATACACTGGGTGCAAGAAGAGAGAATTCATCCTGCATGGGATGCCAGTACATTTCAGGGCATTAATAATACCATATATTATCAGTTTAATTTAACGACATCTGTCTGTTCATTTAAATATTGAAGTGTAGAATGCAGTTCCCCCTCACCTATAGCAGCTTACATACAGCCGTTTATCCTTCCTGTGGTTCAGGTAGACGTCGGCCATTTTCTCTGTGGCTTGCACAAAGTAGGGCTGTTCCTGTGTGATGTTTCTAAGCATGCTCAGTGCAAGCTCCGTGTCCCCCCGCAGCAGGGCAAGGTCGGCGTTAGCGATGGTGACGCGCAGCTCCTCAGGAGTACCAGTAAACTCATTTATAGCATCCTGCATCACTTTAGCTGCCTCATGCTGTGGTTAACACAAAAAATGTATATGGAATGGAGTATATGAATTACTTAAGCAACAAAACAAAAAAAGGAAAATGTTTCATACAGTTACATTAAAAGCCAAGTCAAGTATTACCTGTTCTCCATTGAGCCAGAGTGCTTCTGCCAGCTCCAGATACACAGAAACAAAGTCTGCTGTACTGAGCTCCACTCTCCTGGCTTTGGTTTTGGCAGAGGAGCCTACTCTTTTCACTCCTGGGAGACTCATGGCCAACTGAAGCGTCTGAATGGCCTCCTGCAGCTCACCCATCTTTCTCTGGGTTTGAGCTTTAATCAGATGATACAGAGGGTGCTCCTTTACCTGCTCCACACACACACACACACACACACACACACACACAAAAGGTGGTTTTGAATGAACGGACAGTATAAAGAGGAATGAAAGAAGATGAACAACCATACAGTATACTGTACTGAAGTATAGCAAATAGTTATCTGAATAGGTTATCTTCAATATCTTTTACATATAGAAGTAAAATGTATGTACTGCCACTTTTAAAAAGAGTAATATGATTATTTAATACATGTTCATATTTACAGCAAACTTCCAATCAACGCATGCAGTCAGTTCTTGATTTATTGGCAAGCTTGATGAAAATAGACAAACATTTTCATAATTGTGTATTTTTCCTGCAAGGTTTAAAAAAATATTGGAGCCATTACAATGACTATTTCCTGTAGTTTTCCTTGTAGAAAATAACAGCACTGAACATTTTCCTGTAAAGCCAAGCAATGTTGGAGCCATTTATACCACCTCTCTAAACACAGAGCTTAATTAACTAAACTGTGCAATTCTAAAATTGTGCTATTATCTATGTCACCTCAAAGTTGTGGCTGAGGCAGAGCTCTAGAGACTGAGAAGAGAGTTTGAAGTTGCCCTGGAGGAGATGGATTTGTGCCATGAGAAGGTGGGCATCTGCAAAGGAGGGTTTCTGTTCCAAACAATGCTGCAGACTGCTCTGAGCTGCCTCTATGTTCCCTAAACAAGACAAAGATCAGGTCAACAAAACTGCTAGCAAACTACATGACATCATGACAAACCTGATGTTTGTTTTAGAATTTTTTTTACATTTAAACATTCACCTGAC
The DNA here is from genome assembly GCA_012411365.1 of Ameiurus melas. Taxonomy (NCBI): domain Eukaryota; kingdom Metazoa; phylum Chordata; class Actinopteri; order Siluriformes; family Ictaluridae; genus Ameiurus; species Ameiurus melas. Next base: position 22,954,955 of record CM022758.1, on the reverse strand, counting down.
AGAAGCCTGACTTTTGCCATCAGGAACACAGCCTGGAGAAGTCCAGGGACAATCTTGACCACCATGTCCAGCACAGCTGCACAACGTTGTAGCTGAGGAGCAGGAGCCTGGCCCTGGGCTGGAGGCTGAGTGGTAGAGAATAAGACAGAACAAGAGTTTATGCAGAAACACAGGCAAAAAAGAAAACAAGTGGCTAGAGAATGCTGCTAGACATTATAACAAATACTTCATAGAGCAGGGGATCTCAAAACTTTTATAATCAGGGATTCCTTTAATGTAAAACTATAAACCGACCTCTCCAGTACAGATTTATTTTACAAAAAAAAAACTAATAAAAATAGACTTTATTGAAAAGTTTTGGCTATGTATTGAATCCCAAGAGATTTTTTTTCTGAAATTTCCCCCAATAAAGCTCACACAAATTCCAGTAAACATTAATTATAGGCATGGCTATTCTTCACTGTCCCCGGGGAATCTCCAGACCCCATTCTGTGAATCATGTTTCTAGAGAACTAGAGGAGCAACATCTAATTGCATGCTTAACCAAACATTCTAACTGTTTTGCTTGAAGGTCTCACCTGGACCGTACAACACTGGTACATATAAGATGTTGCTAAAATGAAGGAAACCTGCACTGGTCTCTTCCAGGATGTGACTTACACATCAGGAGGGAATTAGTGTGATTGTATGTGGATGTTGCAGTATCTTAGGAATCATTGGCTGTAGCCTGGGTCACCTGCTCCCAAAGAAGAGACTGCGCCTTTTGTAGCTCATAAATATACTTTTCCACACTCTCTTTTTCAGTTTGTTCCAAACATATCATTAAATTGTCTTCATCAGGACACTAGCAGGCAAGTGTTGATCTAACCCACTGAGCACAGTTTCAATGTATGTCTTGTTTTGGTTTGTTACTTGCCTTTGCAGCTAGCCAATTAGTGTTTGGATTAGCTGTTAACACATGTGATCTAGCTTTTGAATTGGTTAATAATGCGTGTGCGATAGTCGCTAGCAATAGCAGTTCATCACTGACAAATAAATCCAAGTAGAATTAATCAGTTAACGTGGCTAAAATTTGGTTGTTACTTGGTGCATGAATTAATACTGAGGGGGTTAACTTACAAAGAAGTTTATATCCATAAACTCAGAAGACTCTCATGCAGTCTAGGGTGGAGTGCAAAAGTTTCTATATCCTATGAAACCAACAATATTCAATGGGGATGTAAACCTTTGTGCTTGCTAATCAGATTTTTCAGATCAGCTTCCTAATTTGGTAAGAAAACTTTAAGTCTGGTCTTTGGAATCTCATGAAAAACCTGCTATACCATTTTGCAAATAAAAATTTTAAAATAGAATACAAGGGAGATACAAACTTTCGCACTAAAATATATATTATAAGACAGTGGTTGTAGGTAAAATGTATCTGCAAATCATGTGAGAAAGACCTTGGCAGGACAGAGTGCCAGGTATTCCTTTGCGATCTCAAGCAGGAAGTCAGCGTTGAGTTTCTCATAGTATTCTACACTGAGTGGCAAGCCCTGGAGAGTGGAGAAGTGTGTGTCCACAGTGACATTCAGCAGGTTGGTCACCTCATCCTGAGACTTCCGTTTCCGAATGGCCAGGACTGCCCGCAAATACAGCAGCTCCTACAAACAGCAACATAATAAAAACATCTAATAAGGATGTTGGTCAAAACATTAGTCAGAGACCAGAAGAGACAAAGTTATCTATAATATAATGTTTCATTAAATAATACTCTTTATTATGCCTTCCACTGATATCACTTGAGTGGGTTATCTTGCTTAGCTAACAACTGGAGAGTACATTGTGTTCTCACTTCTACTGCTTAGCTGAACACATACTGTGTCTAACTGATGTCATTAAGAAGAGCCTCACATGTCTGAAGACGCTACAGACTACAGATGACTTCACTTAAACAAAGCACAAGTGGCTGTGCCAGTGAATCACAGCTGTGTTCGAATGATTTAAAGAGGATTTAAAGAGGACTGCCTGAAGCATTGTGCAACTCAACAAAATAAACCATTGCAAAATGTGTATGATTCGCGATGAACCTATTATAATGTGCATAACAAAGTCAAAATATGGAAATGACTAATATCTAATAAGTTATTTGTACTTGGAACATTTTTTACTTCAAATAGAGTAACACATTTAGTTCTTGACTTGTTTCTCGGTGTAGCAAATGGCATATGAGTGTCTGTGAAAGAGAACTACCATGCCATACAAACTACCTAAATATATATATATATATATATATATATATATATGTATATATATATATATATATATATATATATATATAGAGAGAGAGAGAGAGAGAGAGAGAGAGAAAGAGAGAGAGAGAATATAGTTGAAATTGCATGCATGAACATTTTTAATAACAATTTAAAAAAATAAAGAAATTCAGTGTAATGGCCTTTTGAGTTGAAATCGATGTTTTTGGTGACTCACCGCTGATTTGCCGATAGATTGCTGGATTTCGGTAAGAAACTCGAGCTGCTGCTCAGCATCCTGCAGGTGACCCTCACTCAACTGGCAGTGAATAATACCTGTAGAACATACAGGTCTTTAAAATGGAGTCAGATCATTCCCAAGTGGCTCAACCGATAACCGATCCCGACAATGCCATGGCCATCAGTGGCTGGGAACCAAGGGAGCGAAACTGGTCGTGCTTGGTTGAGACGGATGGCATACTATCTCCCCTGTTAATTACCGTGACACTAGTCAATTACAGAAATCTGTGACCTTATGTATGCAGAAGAGGGCAGAGAGTGCTCTCTTCTTTTTATTTTATTGTGCTGCCAAGCAGCAATTGAGCAGGTTGGCTGGCTTCACATGCCTCAGAGGAACTTTGTGTCAGCCTTCAGGCTCCCCCTGTTGGAGGTGGACTATATAGCCAAAGGTTCGTGGACATCTGACCATCACACTCATATGTGCTTGTTGAACATCCCATTCCAGATTTAGTTCCCCTTTGCTGTTATAATAATCTCCACTCTTCTGGGAAGACCACTGGAGTGTGGCTCTGGGGATTTGCCCATTCAGCCACAAAAGCATTACTGAGAGACGAGGAGGCATGGGGCGCAATCGGTATTCCAATTCATCCCAAAGGTGTTCAGTGGGGTTTAGGTCAGGGCTCTGTGCATGCCACTCAAGGTCTACCATTTGGCAAACCATATCTTCACAGACCTTGCTTTGTGCACAGGGGCATTGTCATGTTGGAACATGTTTGGGCCTCTTAGTTACAGTGACAGGAAATCTTAATGTTACAGCATACAAAGACATTTTATACAAGTGAGAACTTCCAACTTTGTGGCAACAGTTTGGGGAAATATCACATATGGGTGTGATGTGCAGGTGTCCAAACATTTGGCCATATAGTTGCTGTCCTATGATAGGGAAGATCTGGTTGGTGAGTGGGAATTTTCATGTAACCAATGTGGAGAGAGAAGTTGACCAATAATTAATAAATAAATAAACAAATAAAATATTCTACGCATCATAAACATTGGGTGTCATGCACATTTTGCGAAATCACTGGTTTCCAAAATCCAGATAATCGGTTAGGGGTGCACAATGTAGAAAAAATATATATATATTGCGATACATTGGGGCGGCTGTGGCGCAGGTGGTAGAGTGGGTTGTCCACTAATCGTCGGGGTTCCTACGAGATTCGATTCCCGGCCCGGGTAACTCCACATGCCGAAGTGTCCTTGGGCAAGACACTGAACCCCAAGTTGCTCCCGGTGGCAAGCTAGCGCCTTGCATGGCAGCTCTGCTACCATTGGTGTGTGTGTGTGAATGGGTGAATATGAGACAGTGTATGATATCAATGATGATGATATCAATATTATAATGTCATATTGCCCGGCCCAACAGATGACCTCAGGTTCTCAACTTAGTCATAAATATCCTGCCAAATTATAATTGGTACTATGACACTAATAAGTGTGAATATTAATAGTCCTAAAACCTATTGAGGCTACCTATTCAGATACTATCTCACAAAGTATCTAGTCATGTAAGGAGACTCCGGATCAATTCTGCTAAAGTTGCAGTGATGTCTGTTAACTTTCTCGTGGCTTATCTTGAGATTTGAGAAGTAAAAGGAATTCATTCTTTGAAATGAAGGAATTCTTACCCATCAGAGCAGAGACACTGCTCTCATCCAACTTCATGGCAGTTTTATACCACTTTATGGCCTCCTTGGCTCTGCCCTGAAGGACCAGCTGGTAGCCCAGTTCAGTGGCCAGCTCCGCATCGCCCGACGCCAGAGAGAATGCCCGCTCCATCAGTGCATGTGTGTGCTGCAGAACCTTTTCTGCTCTTCCACACTGTAGACAGAATTACATTATCAGGAGAATACAGTGCACTACAGTAACTGTAGTAATCTTATTACAACACATATTAAGGTCCTCAATCACAGTTCATCTGAACATATGGCAAAAATAAAACTTATATCACAATGTTTATATGTAATAGTTAAACAGTAGTTAAAATGTGAAACTATATTAGTTCACTGATGACTTTTTTTTTCCCTTAACACTGAACTGTTGAGTTCTCGATTCTGCCTGGTCACGGAAGATATTGATTAATTTTCTATAACTGCAGCTCTGACAATAGTTTCAGCTGCAAGGTTTATATTAATGTATTCTAATGTTATCATTTATACAGTATTAACTTTCACTGGGAATTGTATGGCAGACCATCCTGCAAGATCTTTACTTACCATTTTTGGAAGCAGTCTCCAGTGAATATCTCAGAAAAATGTAGTCATGCAATTTTGCATAATTTCTTTTAAACTTTTGAAACAAAGGTGAGAGGTTTACCCACGACTATGATGAATACAAATTAAAAGAGACCTTACCCCTCGAGTGAAAGCTAAAGACATTCTGTAAATAAGTTCTGGGTTGTTAGGCTCTTGTGAGTCCAGGTTGCTGATAAGGGTCAACAACTGCTCCACTGTCTGTAAACACAGATTTTTATATTATTTTGCCTAATTTAACTAAACTGGCTTTTCATTTTAAGTATAAGAGTAGGTGTCTGACCTCCCCAATGTCGCCTTCTCGGCAGAGCGAATGCAGTGCTAGCATTCTCAGTCCCTCCAGGTTGCTTCTGTCTTTCTGAAGAAGTCTAAACATAAATGTTGAGCAAAATGGACATAATGCATTAAATAGTTAGCATTGAGTACTCTATGTATAAAAGTCCCTGTTCCCATAAAAAATGCTAAACCTCTGGAACTAGATCCATCTAGCAAATTACTCAGCAATACAGTTCTCTGTAATATACTGTACATGTAAGTGCATACATTTCTAAAAACAAGTTCACATACTCTTCCATACGCTTAAATACAAAACAGACTCATGTTTTCTACACCCACATTTCACTTTTAACCAAGATGTTAAAATTGAAATGTGTGTTCTATAACAAGACTACAATTCAAAATATGAAAAAATATTTACAGTATATTACAGTACACCTTCGGCCCATGTAATATTTTAGCATACAATATTTGACCATTTTTGTTATTTGTTATTAATAAAAGAACAGCCGTGATACCCGAGATTAAGTTATATTGCAGTATCATCTTTTTGTCTTAAGAGTATGCAATCTTTTGTACAAAATAACATTGCTTGTTTGGAGCTTCCTTTATTTTAATTCTCTACTTTATGTTATATCTACCTTTCAAAATTAAAGCTGTGCAACACGGCATACAGAACAACAACAGCACTGGCCAATGATTTTTCATTCTGGAGATCATCCTCATGGCAAAGGCATTTTAATGCGGGGAACAATGAGTGCATGATTATTTGCTTTCAGGAGGAGCTGGTACATTGGCACTACCAAATCCTAAACCACAGAGTGAATGGTCTTTCTCCCCCCACACACCCCCGCAGCAGTGCACTCTTAGAAATGTGTGGCTTTTGGGCTCGGCCTCAAAGGCTCCTTTGATTCTACCTCCTACTGGCCCTCGTCCAACAGGGAGAGGAGAACAGAACAATGGCCCAGTCTTTCAGCCTGAATCCGTGGCATCACATTTGATTTTCATTTACACTCAAACACAGACTGACTCCCACGGCCCTGCCTTGGCCTATTGACTTTTCAGTGATTTTGTGTTCGTCTGTTTAGAAATCAGGAACATACAACAGACTCAGTGTATTTAAACTAACATATGTATATAAACTCCACTGGAGCAACCTGTTGATCTGAGGCCAGAAGTAAACAAAGCAGTAACAGAGGTGATACCTCTGAGCAGCATCCACAGTCTGTTCCCAGTCCTGCAGGTTCAACAGAAGCTTCATCTTCTTCACCAGAGCAGGTATGAATGACGGGTAACTAACAATGACCTGGTTAACTGTCTCTATGGCACCAGAGTAATTCTGACGGACCTCATTATACTGCACCTGAAAGGAAACAAGTAGTATAATAGTAATCTAAGTCTCCTTAAATGAGATAAGAAAGTCATAATTCTGTGAAGCTTGCAAATGCAAAGAATTGAATCCTATGTATTCTTCTCTGAATTTCCATATTCAATATTAATATATCCATATAATCTTGTAAAGTTACATAAAAATGTTTCCAAACTTAATAAATCGTGGTAAGCTATATCCTGCACCACACACTGAACTGCGTTTTAAAAAGAGTAGAAATAGAATATAGGAGAAAACACTACAGATCATATTTTGTTTTTCATTATTACCTTTCCCATCAGAGCAAAAATACTGATTTTCTCTTTCAGAGCTTCGTCAAAGTATTTCCCAGATTTCTTGGTATAGCCATCTTTACCAGAAGTCAGGTCTATCCAACCTTTCAGTATCAACCCCTAAAACACACACATTAGTCATAAGACAGTCTGGGATATACTGACATATAAATGGGGTTAAGATTTTGTCCATGGGGCCCAACAATTTGGGAGTTGCTCAGTTTGTCATTACATAAAGTTGTCAAAATTGACTTAATATAAAAATGTTTTCAATATATCAGATTTGGTGTAAAGAGCTTAATTTAATTTAACTACAATTTGGTGGCCAGTCATTAAGTAGCCCTTGCTTGTGAGTAATAAAATATTAGAAGAAGTCTTTATTTGTCACATATACATTACAGCACCATAAAATTATTTTCTTCGCATGTCCCAGCTTGTTAAGAAGCTAGGGTCAGCCATGATACAGTGCCCCTGAAGAGGACAGGGTAAAGGTGCCCTTATAACATCTTGTTCTATTTTGTCAAAGATTCATAATACAATAAAGTATTTAATTAATGCAAAATGTATATATTTTGCTTCAGTGCTGAAATGTGGCCCACTGGCCCACCATATAGTTGCCCTTTTAGGTATACAATTACTAAATGACTGTATCCCCATCTGTTGCTATAATGATATTGTTTCTCATTTCCGCCTCTACCCTGTCCATCATTGGAAAGGGATCACCACAGTTCCATAGGATGTTCTGTGAACAAACCAAATTATATTAAAATGTTCCTATATTTAAAACATAACAAACATGATGTCTGTATGGTAACTGAATTATTATATTAGGACTGAACTGTGACTGAGATAATTTCATTTGTGCTGCATGATTTATTAATTACTTGTGAGAAATTATTATACTGATATAATTAAATTATTGTAGTTCTTAATACAAATCCTAATATAGTTCTTACCTCTGATGAGCCATTGGAGATTTTGATCATCCTGTCCACGTACTCTCTGGCCTTGTCATTACGACCCAGGAGCCAGAGAAACATCCCAGCATGGTACAGAGCTTTCGGGCTGGCACTCTTACGATTCTCCTTAACCTTCACATCAAGCTCTTGGATGGTGTCTCTGTCTGAAGCCAATATAACAATTATAAACACATTGACATACCAATGGATTACATTACTCACCAAAAAAATGTACCTGAATTCAAGCAATACATATTTATTATATGTATCAACTGTAATAGATTTTTTAAAAATGTGATAATGTGAGTGAGTTAGGTCATCAGTGTCTACCGGGGTTAGGTCTTTTTTTCTGGGCATACACCAGAGCCATCAGTGCACACAATGATACATCTCTCTTATCCTTCACCTGTTCCAGCTCCTGAATGGCCTCTTGCACATGATCTACCAAATAAAACACAAGAGGACTTTAAACATGCACACAAACTAAATGTAATTCACCGTTCCTGGGACACAAACACAAATGACTAAAAGCTGTAAACAAAAATGTGTTAAATAAGGACATTTTAAATTACTCATTTGCTTATATACACTGGCAGGTGACATATTAAAACAAAAACCTGAATAAAAGTGGGGCATAACATGACAAGGCCACCTGAGCTCAGGTTACTGTCTCTGCCTGCCTCCATCTGGATTTCCCCCAGGCTCTCTGGTTTCCTCCCATGTTTCAAAAACATGCCTCTAGGAAGATTGACTATGCTACATTTCTTCTAGGTATGAATGAGTGTGTGAATGCTTGTGCACTGGCATCCCATTTAAGACGTATTCGCACCTGTTCCTGGTATAGGCTTCAGATCCACCACAACCCTGAATAAGATAAAGTGCTTATTGAAAATAAATGAAAGAAATATAACAAGTGCAGATGCTTCCAGGCAGGAGTACCGCATGATACAATTTATCAAAATACATGATCCGAGTCATGTAAAAATATGCTGAGGAGGCCCAGTTGGCTTCTATTTCAAAATGGCGACAGGAAAAGATCTAAGTGACCTTGAAAAATGGTTCATAGACCGCAGGAACTTCAGTCGGAAACACTGGTAACACTGGCAAGTGTTTCAATAGGAATGTTGACTGTGGTATCATTTGTATTTGGATCTGTAGCAAAGACATCAGTAAGTAAGGTTAGAAATTGTATTCCAAAGAACAGTCTGAATGACTGTGAAGCTTCTGCATTAGTGTGTATGTAAGGTGATTGAGAATGTCAGTGCAACACATGACCAGACTATCAGCAACAACAGTTCATCCACAACTTCATAGAGAGGCCTTCAGTGTCACCAGATTTCAACCCAAATGAACATCTATTGAAGATTTTGGAATGAGGTGTTAGACAGTGCTCTCCACCACCATTATCTAAACACCAACTGAGGGAACGTCTAACGGAAGAATGATCTTCATCCCACAGTTCCAGAAACCTTTCATATCAGTTCCAATGTATATTGAAGATGTTCTGGTGGTTTGTGGTGACAAAACCTTACTAAGACACTGTTTTGTTTTTTATTCTAATGTGTCACCTAACTACTTTCTTACTTATTTTATTCTCATTATTACTTATTGTGTCTTGTATTATTTGTATACTGCCATCAGGATCTTAACAGGAAGTAACACATTGGATGAAAATCCTTTTGCCTTGTATTATAACTAGCCGATGCTTTCATTGGAGAAGTTCAACCTGTTTGCAGAGGACAGTATTCTCCCCACAGCTGCCACTATTTCATGTTTTTATAACCGCTAACTCTCACTGGCCCACTAGCAGTAAGGGCAAATCCTTTGAATATATTCAGTTTACCTTGCATGAGAAGGCCATAGGCGTGGAAGAACTTGTAGATTGGGCTGCTGCTGAACTTTCGCTCGGCTTCACTTGAAACTTTCAGCACATGATTGGAATACTTCTCCTGGCAGTAATAAATGATCAGGGCCTGAAAAGATTTAAGGTTTGGGCTAGTTTACACTTTTAAAATAGAAAGTCTGTATATGTATTTTCTTTTCAAACAGAAACACAAGATGCTAAAGTGAAATATACACATATACACACACTACACACGTGTGTGTGTGTGTGTGTGTGTGGCTGTTTGGATTAAAATATTACTTAAGATTGAATCATTATTTCAGTGATTAATGTTTCAGGTGGCAACAATTATTTTAACCCTAACTGATGCATTGTGTAGGTTCTCATTTCTTAAACAATCATGTTGGAAGACACATCCCCTGGTCGTGGAAAATATGTTACTTTGTTTCAGACGGGGCAAATTATTGGCCTGCATGAAGCAAAGCAAGCAACTTTGAGGAAGAAATGTGTTTGGGAAAAGTGTACGTTCAAAATCATGAATGATCGTGATCAGAGACATAGTCCGTAGAACTCATGGTTGTGTTTAATAGTGAAAGTAAGAACATTTCCACACACACATTGTGACGAGAACTTCCAGGATTGGGACTAAACAGCTTTGTGGTCTAATCAGTGTGAGGGTAAAAGGATAAAAATGACTTCAATTTGCTAGGGAGCATAAAGATTGGACTGTGGAGCAATGGAAAAGGGTCCTGCAGTCTAATGAGTCCAGATTTACCCTATTCCAAAACGATGGGTACGTCAGGGTACGAAGAGAAGCACATGAAGCAATGCATGCATCATGCACAGTGCCTAATGATCAAGTCTTTCCAGTGTTATGGTCTGGGGTGGCTTCACTTGGTCAGGTCTAGGCTCAGCAATGTTTTGCAGCAATAAAATGAAGTCAGCTGAGTTCAGTACCTCAATGTACTGAACGACCAGGTTATCCCATCTATGGATTTTTCCCCTTCCCTGGTGGCACAGGTATATTCCAGGATGACGATGCCAAGATTCATTGCGCTCGAATTGTGAAACAGTGGTTCAGGGAGCATGGGGATTCATTTTCACACATGAATTTTTCACGACAGAGTCTTGCCCTAATGAATGCAGGCTGTAATCAAAGCTGAAGATCTGAGAGTGTGCATGGCCAGGAAGTGTGCATACATTTCTATGTATGCATGTTTGTATACGTTTTTGTTGTTGTTGTTGTTGTTTTTAACCAACATAACCTAACATAAGCAACTGCTAAATCACCGACTGTACATTCGTGTCTACTGCATAAAACATGTAACCCTCAAAAAATGTAAACTATTGTTACTTCTACTGTAGTGGAAATGGCAATAAAACATTCGCATGTGTCAGAAGGTGCATCCGTAAGGAATCAGTAGTCTCTCTGAGACACAAACATTACAGCGCTCACTGACTGACCTGTGTTATTTCTTCGTCCTCAACTTCAGCCATTGTTGTTCACGTTTAGAATCGATATCCGCTGATAAAAAAAAAAAAAAATCCAACGTAGCGCCCTGGAAATTGCTTTCTGACTAGTTTTTCGCCATCTTGGAGATCATGCGAAGCGTCTTGGTAACCAGACAACCGCCGCCATTTTTGTCTGGAAACACGGAAGTGGATAAAAAAATAAATAAAAAAAACCCTCCTAACTATTCTTTACAGGTCCACACGATGGCGCAGTACTCCTGCATAATTGTATGGCTTTAACGGGTATGGCTGTGTTTCTGGACTTTACTTCCAACGTTTGTGCGCCACATGGCTACACTCCAGGCTTACATCTATAGACATTCGGAAAAAATGATTTTTTATCGCTTTCTAACCTATTTTATCCGCCGTTAAACAGCAAAGTCCCAGGACCAGTTAAGGAAAAGAATATTTTGGGCAGAGAAGCCACATTAGTGTTATATAAGTATATTTAAGTAAGTTTTATATATAAGTGCGACAAAGTCTCCAGAAGAACTGTGGCTGGTTTAGCAGAATGCTCAATAAAACGTACCAGCTAATTTCCTTATAAAACTGAACAAATTAGTAGTACCTGAGACTACTAGGGGTCATCATTCCAAATATAGTCTTGGTTTCATATATTACTGTTTATTGCTCTTTGTAGTATATATTTTTAAATATAGAAACGTTTAATTTCATTCTTTTTGAAGGTGTCTTTGCCCTAAAGCATTTCTTTGTATGTGCTTAAGACATTTGCATGGTTTCAATTAAAATTAAATTTTAATTTATTGGTCACATCCACAACCACACAAAGTACGGCGTATAGTGAAAGACAAGGAGGGTGTACATAAACCAGAATTCACTTCTGTATATCACCCCTTACATCACCTCTATGATGGGGATGGGGGTGGGGCTATGATGGCTTAGTGGTTAGCACCTCCAGGGTTGGGGGTTCAATTCCCGCCTCCACCCTGTGTGTGCAGGGTTTCCTTTGGGTACTCCAGTTTCAACATGCAACGTGTTTTAGCCTGATTGGCATTTCCGAATTGTCTGTAGTGAGTGTGTGCAATTGTACCCTGAGATGGGGTGTCCCACATCCTTTGACACGAGTCCCCTGGGATAGGATCCAGGCTGCCCATGACCCTGTGTAGTATAAGTGGTAGAGAAAATGCATGGATGGATGATGAAAGGGATACAAAGATCAGTGGCAGGAACTGTACAACTGTATTTTGAATAAGGTGCAGATATGTGCGGTTGTTTGTGCAATATTTGCTATGCAACATCAGCCTTCCCTGAGCACAGCAGAGAGAATAGTCCATTGTTCAGACGGCTGAGGTGCTTCCATCACTATCTTCCTGGCCTCGGTCCAGCACTGCTTGTTGTAGATATTGGGCAGGTCAGGGAGCTCAGTGCGGATGATCACACCACCCTCTGGAGACCCCACCTATCCTGCTTGGTGCTGTTCTGAAACCAGGCGGTGATGCTTCCTTTCAGGATGCTCTCAATGCTGCAGGTGTAAAATATTATGATTCAATAGTTCAATTATGATATTACTGGTGTCAAGACTCCCCTCCATCTTCCTACTATTATAATTATTTATAAAACTGTGTGCTTCCAAACAAAGCAAATATCTTGCATACATTACAGACAACTTCCTTTTCCTATGTCTAGGTCTAGGTCTTATCATTGACACAACGTACAATATTTTGAATTAATGCAAACTTGGTGTAGAGCTGTGGCCACGATCAAGGACTGGCTTCAACTCACAACTCGAATAAGCCAGATCATATGACAAGGCTTTGAGAGGAAATCAAATGCTGCACAAATGCCTGGGGCTCCCATTTGACTGTAATGATAGTCGTACTTAAATGGACTGCTACACAGCCTAATAAAAGACACTCGTTTGTTATACTGTGCATAAAATATAAAACAGACAAGGAATAGGGCTTGGGACCAAATTAATTTATTCCATGACTATTTCAGTAGCTGCTTTATCTTGCTCAGGATACTAACCTGAGAACACTGGGTGCAACATTTGAGAATTCATCCAGGATGGGATGCCAGTTCATTGCAAGGCACCATGCACACCTATTCACACTCATTCAATTAGGAATAGCCAGTCTGCCTACATGCATATTTTTAGACAGTGGGAGAAAACTGGAGAACCTGGAGGAAACCAACACAAACACAGCGGGAACATGCTAAACCCAAACAGACTGGGACCTGAGCTCAGGATCACACCATGGACAATGGATCTGTGACACGCAACTATATCAGTTTACAAATATTTTACTGTTTGAAGGTGAGATATTTTGCTGTTACTGACTGTTAGTTTGACTCTCATGTCAGCCAATTCTTATTAACCATACAGCATGTCAAATGGAAATGCATTTTCATCTCATCAGTGGGAATGAGCGTTACACAACAGTTTGACAATAACGATCGTGAAATCCGAGCTCTGGTTGTCTAGAATTGTGGAAAACAACACGGGCTGGAAGTTCTGAGCCCAGTCCAAAAAAGGGGTTTGCCTGCATGCTGTCCAAATGGAATTCTTACCCTGTCAGATATCATTCCATACATGCACTGACATATAATCATTAGACTGGGCACAATTAATCAATTGTGCAAATAATCACATTGTTAATGACCTTAGACTGTGGGACAATACATGGCACTGAGTTCCTCTCAGTTAGTTGCACATGCTTTGTCTTATATAGGCTTTTGGACAGTTATAAATTTGGTTGTTTTATATAATGTTATAAGGACTAAGTAGGTAAATCATCAAAATTGCTTGTAACCACTTGTTATAATTGAAAAATATAAGCATGCATAAAATAGTGGACAAATAATGATCTAATAGTGGAATATCTAAACACTGATACAGGTTTTTGAATGAGCAGTTTTTGTCAATTATGTGGCCTTTATGTCTGATGAGCATGACTAAATCTACCAGATCATGTGACAGTAAAGGGCCTGATCAATAACTGTTTAGATTGAGATTAAAAGCATTACATATGTTATCCCCTAAAAGAAAAACCCTATAAACCCTAAGCACATATCTAGTAGTCAGAATCCTTTAACAAATGGCTCTCTTCCTGTATTTGCCTTGCTCCATTGTGGTTTTTCATTAGAGCATTCAAAGAGGGTGGTTTATGTACTATAATGTAATGTGTAGGACAATTGCCAGCCCCCATGCTCCCAAGTAAGTGTTACTAGGAAATCATTTAGGTCACTGTGTATTCCATTTCTTTGCAATTTGACTTTTAAAGACCATGCACACAGAAACCTGCAGAAGTTCTAACTGCAATAGAAAGTGGAGTTATATGAAGAATTACTGGAAAATGTGTTTTTTTCATTTCAGTATTTATTGCATTCACTCTTGCTAAAGTCATTAACAAAAGATGGACCTTGGTGCATTAGCGGTCTGAACAGGCCTCACAATCACAAAACAGGATGTTGTAAAGCTTGGGAATGGAGCTTGATGTGGAACTAATTTACATGTCAAGTAACTGAAACAGAAGGGTAGCTTAAGGATGTAAGTCATACAGACACAGAACTGTCTAAATATCAATATATAACTCACCAATCACTATATTAGGAACCCCGTACTGGGTAGGATCCCGCTGTGCTCTGAAAACAGAATAAATTCTCCATGGCATGGATTCCACAAGGTTTCCACAAACTGTCATGTTGGCATGATTGCATAACATTATTGCTGCAGATTTGTCAGACGCACTTTCATGCTGCGAATCTCTGGTTCTACCACATCCCAAGTGTTTTCTATTGGATTAGATCTGGTGACCAGGTCAGATCTGGCCAGTGAAATCATTGTCAAACTCTAGAAATAGTTTCTGAAATATTCAAACCAGCCTGTCTAGCACAAGCAACCATGGTTACTGATTTCACATTTATTCCTTTTTTGAGTTTTTGAACAGAAAAGTGAACATTAACTGAAACTTTTGACTTGTATCTGCATGATATTATGCATAGCGCTGCTTCCACATGATTGGCTGTTTGAATAATTGTGTGAATAAGTAGGCGCACAGATGGTCCTAATAAAATGGCCATTCAGGGCCACTGGGATGAAAATGTTAGGGAACTCTATTCTTAAGACAAAGTAAAAAGAATGCACAGTAACAGTTACATACAGTATCTATTAAGGTAGATTAGTACCTTTCCATTCCTTCAGGCCTTTTTGAATACCTAGTTGTGGTAAGTCTAGGAGATTTGTGGTATACACCAAGTTACACATTCAAAAATCAGTGTCATGTGAACTTCGCAAATGTTATAATGGCATCGGTGCAGTAATGCCACTCTGATGGTCATCAGATGATTGTAAGTTTGAAACCCAGGACTGGCAAAGACTAAAGCTATTAGCCAACTGCTTGGAGTGCATCTGTAAAAAGTGTCTGCCAAGAGAATAAATGTAAATATGTGATCTACATACAGATTTTAAATGCGAATAGGGGAAACTTATGAAGTCCCTTGGATGAATAGCAAAACAGCAAGATTATAGCACAGATCCAGTCACCTTTATTTACTCGTACTAGCCAAACTGAAACACTTATTTCAGTGAATTTCAGTCAGTGCTCAAATCGCAACATTTCTTCATGTAATTTTCAGTTTATGTATATTTTGTTCTGTAATACTATACAATTATTCTTTTTCCAAAAGTTCTAACATACTATTAAAACCCCCATTTACATGAGTACTGTTAGCAATACGGCTGCCAGACACAGTTACGTCTGATGACTCCGTGTAACATGAGTGGAATGAATAGAGCAACTTCAACATTAACATCCTTATCACCCAGTGGTCAGCCAAACAGCACAGGTCATGTTGCCAGGCAACAGCCAAGAAGAATTTGCAGTCTCACTCTTCATTTAAATGATTCTCTGGCAGATGAGCTTCCTGTGTTTGCCAGTCATGCTGTTATAATAGACGCTACTGTCTGTGATGTTGCTTTTATCTTAAATGTAAAAGTGTTGTGGCTTTCGGTGGGAGTGAAGCTTTCATTTTGAGAGAGTTTTTTACTGACACTAATTTAGTTTGAAGGCCTGTAGTGGCTCATCCATAGGGGCAGAGCTGTTGCTAAAGGGATGGGTGGTTCAGTGGTTAAGGCAGTGAGCTACTGATCAGAAGGTCACAAGTTAAAATCCCAGCATCACCAAACTGCCACTATTAGGCCCTTGAGCAAGGCCTTAGACCTCAAATGCTGAGTTGTATCTTATCTCAATTGTGTGTCACTTTTGATAAAAGCATCAGCCAAATGAGGTAAATGTAGCTCCACCATATACAGTACATCAGCTATTCAACAAATATTAATCTCCACAAAGTTCTCATTCACAAATCCAGACATTTTAAGTTCCACTAAAATACTAATTACCTCTCTTTAGTGACCAGCATTTTTTTCAAGTTACTATTTGACAGATACTTTATAAACCAATGTTCCATTGATATGCTTGCCTTACTAGATGTTGCACAATCGTGGGGCAGCAAACTGACTGCCCCATTTAGCTCCATAGCCTTATTATAGCATCTAGTGGTAAAAAAAAAAAAAAAAAATTAATTTAAAAATAAAAAAATTTTTTTGCAAATGCAACAGGTGCTCTTAGAGGCCCATGCTACCCCATACTCACTATAAGGAGAAGCAGGACAGGACAGTTAATGACAGGTTTGCCAGGGTTGTGGTTTTTATGCCAATTTAGGCTGTTTAGGCTAAAACGCTCCATACTCCATTGTGTCTCCCATTTCCAGTGCAAGATTTTGTGAGGCTAATTTCAGGTATTTTTGCAGGAATTTTGAGATATGGGATTTAAAAAAAAATTTGTAGATGAAATCTGGCAACCCTGGTTAATGATATTAGCTCTTTTTTTGTGCACCTTACTCACTGTGATGGGAAACACAACTGCCGTATCAAATACTATTGAATAAATATATGTCTAAAACTGCTCAATCTCACCCGCCTATTATGATGTTTCTCTAAAACCTCATTAAATATTAGCCTGTAGCATAAGCCAAGAGTGATAATATTGAGACATAATTTTGTTTGCATCTATGTCCATGAAATCAATGGTCATGTGCTGCTGCTGGTGAGGCCCCATTATCTGATTATCTGGTAGGGTGACTTTGAGGCCACACTTTAGGTGTAACAGTGTTCTAGTCAAGTTGCTTACAATCAAGATTCAAGTTGAGGCTTAAGTCAGCAGGTAATTGTTGAATATCAGTCTTTGAAATTCACTGTGTTTTGATGAAGCCAAGTCCAGTGTCCCTAAGCGAAAGTCTAGTCATGTATGGGTTCCTGAGTCTGTTGTTTCTGTTGTTGTGTGTGTGTTGGCTATGCCCTACCGTACTGAATTACCTTAAGGAATTACTGTACAGCCTGCAGTAGTATTTAGACATATCAAAACATGAGGCTTAATTAAAATTACTGCTAAATTAATTTTCACTCAAGTCCAAGCATCTAACTTGAATCTTACATTTCTACTTCACTCATATAATAACAAAATCATGCTCATGACAATAGCTTTTAAAAGAGAACATGTAATAGGATCATTCTAAATGACCAAGACTTCAACAAATAAGGCAAAACTAGGCTGTGTTTGCTTTATTTTACTGGGTCCTTGATTGATCGATCGATCGATCGATCGATCTATCTATCTATCTATCTATCTATCTATCTATCTATCTATCTATCTACATATTTTCATAGATAAGATTTAATTAACTAAATAATCGTGGGGAAATTTAAGGGTTACAGTAGCATGAAAGTAGAATTAGAAATAGTAACAATAAGAAATGGGTTGAATAGGCATAATACAAACCTGAATAACTGAGGTTATCTTTCTTCTTTTATTTTTTTAAAGAATTTTTTTTTTATTTACTCAGTTTTTTCTTCAGTCCACTTACATTGCATTGTATCACAGTGTGCACAATGTCTCTGTGTGCAGGTCTCGATAGATCATCTTTGAATGAAATTGTCTGTGCACTCTAAAAAACACTGGGTTAAAAAAGCCAAATTGGGTTTTTACAACCCAAAGAATGGTTTAATTTTACAAAAACGCTGGGTTAATTTTATTTCATAAGTGGGTTAAAATTTCCAGGGTTATTTTTACCCTTTGAAAATGTGAAATCTACCACATTATAGGCAAAAATGTCAACATGGCATCTCCTTTATTTATACACAAGAAGGCATTCAGAAATGTATTGCTAGAGCTGCTAAAGTGGTGTTTATATATAAACTTTGATGGAAAAGGCTCAAATAAGTCATATATTTAAGAGGAAAATGTCAGATTTTGATCAAAGGAGACGTTTAAAACATTTTTTTTTAAACCAAAAAACTGAGTAACCAGCTTACAATCCAGTGGGCATTACAAACAAGTAAGACAAATTTAAAAACGATAACAATGCATTTACAGTAGTGCCATGTAAACTGGACTGTTATCGCACATTTTTTTTCCTAATGTACAGTAATGGTTTGATTTTTTTATTAATATAATATTTTTTTTTTTTTTTAAAAAAATAATAATTTTTTTATAAAAAAAAAAACCCCCCCCCCAGTGAGAAAATTAAATAAATTGGGGGGGGGGGGGGGGGGGGGGGGGGGGGGGGGGGGGGGAGAAAAAATAAAAAAAAAAAAAAAAACAACAAAAAAAGTTGTTTTT
Organism: Ameiurus melas; assembly: GCA_012411365.1. NCBI lineage: Eukaryota > Metazoa > Chordata > Actinopteri > Siluriformes > Ictaluridae > Ameiurus > Ameiurus melas. The sequence goes on along the minus strand of CM022758.1, from coordinate 22,936,283 downwards.
GGGGTTAAAAAAAAAAAAAAAAAAAAAAAAAAATGAGATTAATAAAATGAAAAAAAAACACAAAAAAGGCGTTTGGGCCAAAAAATAACCCAACATTTTTTATAGTGTGGAATATATAAAAGCCTATATACAATGCTAATAATTCTTAAAGGTAGCCACTAACCTATTTGCAGACACCATGCATCTAATGAAATTCTAACAGCCTATGTTTTGTGGTCAAGTGTCTTAGACTCAAATAAATGCTAGTCAATAAGACTAATAGTTCCTGGACCTCTAAATGAAGTGCAACACAATAAGGAAAGCTTTACGATCAGCTCTTTAAATAAACAAACAGGCCATTCTAACAGATACAAGTATTTCCATCCATCCATCCATCCATCCATCCATCTTCTACTGCTTACTCCTTCCTCAGGGTCACGGAGAACTTGTAGCCTATCCCAGGGAGCATCGGGCAGAAGGCGGGGTACACCCTGGACAGGGTAGATACTACCCTAAGTATTTTGTTGAGTATAATTCAAAGTGCTTACTATATGTTTGCTTTATGCACACACAGCCAAACACACCTCCTCACACACACACACACACACACACACACACACACTCATTTCACTATCTAAGAATGAGGAGATAAAACATTTAAGTGCTCATTAACTGCAATAGAAGAAATGGACACTCTAAAAAAACGGGTCTTTTCCAGCAACGTGGAAAGCCTAATGCTGATTGTGGTTCAGCTGAAATGAGCACACTGAAAGTCATAAAAAGGGTGATTGGAAGAGCACAGGGCACTAATGCTTTCGTAATTAGGTGTGGTTAGTCACTTGAGACAGAAGCTTATGACCATAAAACAATGTCTCTTGCTCAAACTGGCCATATTGCTCATAGGCCTCTTATTATGTGTGCACATGGACCAGAAAGTCTTTTTAAACTAATGTTTGCAATAGTAGTGAAAAATCTTACATGCTGGTTCTGCAAAATAATATTTATTAGAATATTCATGATAGACATTTGATGAAACAAATGCAAAACAAAGAACAATTCTGCAATTCATTAAGCAACTGCATAGCCTAAATGCTTCATCTTTAAATCTCATGTCAAAAATTGCAGCTGGTCCATAGATTTAAACACATTTTAAGAGGAATTAATTCAGCTAAAAGAACACAATAGCACATAACAGTGCAATCTTTCTATGGCCATTATGTTACTGGATATTCATTAGTCTTGTTTCTTCTAAAATTTCAACTATAATGACATTACAGCATTTTTACAGCATTACATGATGTGAATGATGCAACTGGCTTGTTAATTAAAAATGATGATAAAAAAAGGAATAGGACACGAATTCCTAAGTTACATGACATCTTTATTCTTTTGTCTTCCTTTATCATTTGACACATTGCAGTATCTTGCATGCAGTAGAATAATAGATTACAAGCTTAATGTATATATAAAATATGTCATCTGTTACCTGTGCTTACGTAATCAAAACCTTCATTTCATATAAATGTATATTTCACTGGCAACAAAATGGTGTTAGTACATGTATAACACACTCACAGAACAGGATCATAGCAGTGTTTATGTGAGACCTACATAGGTCTTTAAGGATAAGCAGTTGATTCAGAACAAAATAGAAATATACTTGATAAAATTTCATTTAAAAAATGTAAACAAATGCAAGGGTTTTCTGAATGTAGCTCACACTTTTCCAGGCACAGATATAATCAACCAAAGATATTCTCTATTTCAGTCGTAGATAATATTAGTCAATGCACATGGACCATGCTCAGTTTGCAAAGACACCTCTTCAAAGTATAAATAAGAGTCAAATACACAGTACAGAAATTCAGAGTACAGTCTTTGGATGGAAGTAACTACTGTAAATTTAAAAAAAAAAAAGTACAACCAAAGTGTGCATGGTGTGTTTCTTATTTCAAATCCCTTTACAAATAACACACACACACACACACACACACACACACACACACACACAGTATAAAAGCAAAGCAATATACTGTATATTTCAGTAATGCAATATAGGCATTATTCAACACATTGTTTCTTCTTAAACTCCTGCTGACTAGAAACAGAACATATTTTAGTACCTGTCTCTGACTAGATTTATTAATTTATTTATCAATCATAATCTATGCTATATAGAAAATATTCTACGCAATTCATATTCATACAATATATCTGCTCATATGCATGATGGATGAATTGTACAAGAACAAATGTTTAGGGAACTTGTACATTAACTTCCCAAAAGTGGAAGTTATTGCCTCTGAATTTTTGAATGACTTTAAATTGCTATAGATCTTTTTTAAAGGTACGACCAAAGAGTAGTTTGTTTATTAATGGATTTATTTTGTACAGTATGCTCATGATGCAAATAGGCACATATACTAATGGCTTTCTAATATGGCTAAGAGGCAACTGTGAGGCATAGAGCCATCCTGAAATACTGGATGTGATACAACACTTTCTTTCATATAGCTGTCCATGTGTCCTATTTTCTCGTCTTTAAAGCAGTATTCCACCAAAACTCTTTAGTTGAATATGTTTAGCATTATAATAATACAAATATGTGTTCCATGAATATAATAAAGCTAGTATGACCAATTTAGTGGCAGGATCTAATCTGTGGAACTGCCTGAATTTAAAAGAAAACAAATACCCAGAATGCCTTGCAAATTCAATCAATCTTTCAGACGAACTGTGTCCAAATGCAGGATCTACACTGGTATAATCAAATGGTGCTGATAGGACAAGATTTATATTCGTGCTAAATTAAACAATGTAGTTACAGCTGATTATGGCTGATTCTGACAGTTTGTGTTGTGTATTGTATGCTCCTTCATACACAATCAATATTCCATTACATTCATAGGCACATTTACATATATTGTCTCATTTGCTGCAGCATGCAGATCCCTCTTTGGTTGAAGTTGGAGGATAATTCCTGCATAAGTACCACCAATTCCCCAAGGATCTCATGAGTAACTGGTTGCTTCTGTTTCATGCAGCATTTGAGAGGCTTTGTTTCAATCCTATCTCACTACAGAGTCCAACATAACGTGGCTCAATGTCTCTGCTTATAATCAAGCATGAAAAAGGTTTCATCAACTTCTTCAAAAGATAAAATTCCCTGAAATGTCTGTTGTAAACAAAGTGATTCACTGGAGGTCAAACAGATTCATGTGTTCCAGTAACATCCATGTTTCAAAATCTCTGCACGAGGGGAAGGCATAGTTTGGAAGCATGGTTATTGTCTTACAGCAAAAAACATTACACAAGTACATGGCTTAATTGCACAACGACAATAATGTCTCCAAATGACTACAGAAAGGCATAGAAATCAATCCTCCATTCATTTTCCAACAAGGTTTGAGATTCAACAGTAATACATGACAAAACCAATGCTGAGAGCAGGAAGGATGTCAGAAAAAAAAGAAAAACAAATCTATGGATTGTCCCAGAATGCATGAGTAGATGCTAGAACATATTTAATGGCTTTCTTTCAGTGAAAAAGGGAGGATGCTAAAGTAAGACAGAAAGGCAAATGTTTCCTCAAAACAACATCATTAAATACAGTTTTAAAGACAATAATACGGTCAATAAGATGATAGCAAAATGCAAAACTCAGTTTTCCCACTATGGCATATATACCCACACTTTGGAAAAGAGTATAGTTGATCCATATATATGATTACAATATAAACATAATCATATGAGGAGTTTTTTAAAATCCTTTTATCTTTACCACTCCTTGTTATCTTTTACTTTTATTTCCCTTTCCCTCTTGTCTTTCTCATATTTGTTCTTACCAGATTGTGTTACACTGGCGTATGATGGTGGGATAATGGTTGAGGATGTTGTGTCAGATTTATCTGAAGCAGAGTGGTTGTTAAACCCGTCTGTCACTGGGACCTTGTTTGAAACCATTCCATTCTCCTGTACAATTTCTTTGTATGTGTTGGGGACTTTTTTTACATTCTGTTTCCAGGCATACATCCTGTAGGCCCGCTGAATGATGACAGCTGACATGTCCTCATGCTTGTGCCGTAGAGTTGTAGTGATGGGCTCATAAGATTCTTTGGAAGGGTTAGAGGCCATGAAACGATTCTCCATCTGCCCACGAAGGCCATCCATGTCACCACTTTCTCCCAGGACACGCTTTGTAAATGCAAACAAGATGTCCAGGCAGTGAATTCGCTCCCCACTAACTATAGGCAGGTCCATATTAATTAGTTGGATCTTATTAGGCTTAGGTATACGCAGCGGTGGGTCAATGGAATCAGCAAAGTCAGACAACTTTTTGTATTCTATGAACTGTGTAGCGTCAGGATCAAATTTTTCCCACACCTCGTAGAACATGTCAAAATCGTCTTCACATAATGGCTCTGCACTCTCTTCTGTGGCCACACTGAAGTTCTCAAGAATCACAGCTATGTACATGTTCACTACAATCAAGAAGCATATTATAATGTAGCTAACAAAGAAGATGATACCAATAGCTGGGTTGCCACAGTCACCTTTACCGTTGCTGCCAGGGTGATCTTTCTGTGGGTCACAGTCAGGTTTAGTGTTAAGAATGGGTGACAGGAGTCCATCCCACCCTGCAGAGGTAGTGATCTGAAACAAACATAACATGCTGCTGCCGAAAGTCTCGAAGTTAAACATGTCATCAATTCCAGCCTCCTTCTTGACATAGGCAAATTGTGACATGGCAACAATTGCGTAGATAAACATAACTAAGAAAAGAAGAAGACCGATGTTGAATAGGGCTGGGAGAGACATCATTAAGGCAAACAAAAGGGTGCGTATTCCCTTGGCACTTTTGATGAGCCGCAGAATTCGACCAATCCGAGCAAGTCGAACAACACGAATCAAGGTTGGAGAAAACAGGTACTTAATGACTTCATCGACAAACGTGCCTGTCAAACAGAGGATGGACATTACAAGTACATTGCATGGTAGCTCCCCAAATATAAAACACAATTTCTGATCACATACAAATTACCAAATCTTACCAAGTATTGAGAGAATAACCACTATAAAGTCAAAAATGTTCCAGCCATTAGTGAAGAAATACTGTCGAAGTGCGATCATCTTTAGTACACATTCAATTGTAAACAATGCCACAAACACCATGTTAATATTTTTCAGATGATCCTTTGCTCCTTTGCTCTGATCTTCTGATTCCACCACCATAGTGATCATGTTAAGGCAAATAAGTACCATAATGAAGATGTCGAAAGCTTGATTTGTTACAATGTCAAAGAGAAGAGCCTGGAGCTTGTTCTAAAAACAAAGAAAAAACAAAAATCTGAGGTGTTTGAAAGACAAATATACTGTAAATAGGAATGTTTATGGCCATGTTTCAATTTAATTTAAAATGTCTTAGTATTTTTTATTTAAGTATTTTTTACTGAAAACAAGTCAATTTTACTCAAAATTAAAATGTTTCTTTATTTAAATACGTTTCATTTAGAAATTAGAGGTAGCTGTGAGGAGCTCGGCCAATTTGGGAAGTTTTACAAAAGCCTCCTGTATGAAGCACCATTATGAAGCTAGTTGAGAAGATGCCAAGTGTGATCAAGGAATGCTGTTAAGAATTTGAAATGTAAAATAGTTTTTGAAAATGAAATAAAATTTGTTACACAATTTTCTTGTTCACTGCATTATTCCACATATATTATTTCATATACATTATATGAAACAGAATAACTATGAATATGCCATTATTGTCATATTAATGTCATTATTATTATGTCTCTTATACCTCTACTCTGCACACTTTGCTTCTCTAAAATTCAATTAAAAATCTTGTATGGTAGCACTATTGTTCTCCATTTTATATATAACTTTGCTTGCATTTCCTCATTTGTTAGTCGCTTTTCATAAAAGCATCTTCTAAATGAATAAAATGTAAATGCATATTATTCTAAAATAGTAAATAATAGTAAAAAATAATTTAAAAAACCCCTTCTATGAAATGGTCAGTGGAATGTCTTACCGATGGCCGGGGAATTGGTTTTTGAGGCTTCTTTGAGCCAAGTTTCTTCATAGCATTGTAATATTTCTTCTGTTCCTCTGTCATAAAAATGTCTTGACCTCCAAAGTAATTGAGCAGAGTAAAGTTACATTTCCAACTTATACTGGAAAATCAGAGTACTTCTCATGTTATTCTGGCCCTTGAATTAGCAAATTTACTGTATACGACTACATGTATTTTTATTTCTCTCTCTCTCTCTCTCTCGCTCTCTCTCTCTCTCACACACACACACACACACACACACACACACACACATATATATATATATATATGTGTGTGTGTGTGTGTGTGTGTGAGAGAGAGAGACAGGGAGAGAGATATACACACACACTGCTCAAAAAAATAAAGGGAACACTAAAATAATACATCCTAGATCTGAATGAATGAAATAATCTCATTAAGCGAAATTGATTGTCAATCAGTGTTGCTTCCTAAGTGGACAGTTTGATTTCACAGGAGTGTGATTGACTTGGAGTTACATTGTGTTGTTTAAGTGTTCCCTTTATTTTTTTGACCAGTTTATATATATACACGCACACATTATACATGGTTCTATATATACCTATGCTTTAATGTTAAAGGAGCTATAGCATAACATCTAACATCTAACAGTTAACTGATATAATATGCAATAAACGGTTTAGCTATTTATATTATATTATATATATTATATAAGACAGAGACTTTATAACAGAACATTTTATAAGAAATTACATCAATGTTAAAATAAATACTTATCTTTTTTTTCTGCTGATTGAAGTTGTCAATAATGACCCCAATGAAAAGGTTCAATGTGAAGAAGGACCCAAATATGATGAAAATTACAAAGTAGATGTAGTATAACTGACTTGCCTCAAAGTCAGGCTGTTGATATACCTACACAGGTACAAAGAGCAGTAAATGTCAGGAATATGGCATTGTACATTCTCACGTACTAGCGCAATCCTAAATGCTTATGTTACAATATTCTACTGTTTTTCTCCCCAATGTGATCATTTGCCAATTCCTACCCACCAGCCATCTCTCCTCTATAACACAACAGCTACCAACCGGGGAGAGTGAAGGCTAGCATGTGCATCCTCTGAGAGACATGACGGCAGCCACTTCATCTTTTCAAATTGCTACTTGAAGGAATGTGGTCACTGCCCTCTTCCACATACATGAATCACAGATGCCCACAATAGGTGTGTCCCATCCAGATAGCATGGCCAATTTTGCTCTCTTGCGGTTTTTAAAAAATAGGGCAAACACTTTTTTATGTTGCACCACTAGGAGCTCACACATAGGCATTTTTAAAGCATAAACTTACACCACGGTTGTCTACTGCAGCATACATAATGTCCATCCAGCCTTTGAAAGTTGCCTGAGAGGACACAGGAAAATAATTCAAAGACTGATATAAATGAACAGAAACACAAACTTTTTTTTTTACATTTAGATATCAAGCTGTCGTTTAAAGAATACTTTATTACTTACCACTTGAAGCAAAGCCAGATATCCTGCTCCAACATTATCAAAGTTGATCTTTACATTTTTCCACCGAGCACTGTCACCAAACTGCAAACATTCGGTCACATTCGAGACCAGGCTCAAATTCAGGCGAGAGCTGGAGGATGCATTAACACATTCATAAAACTTTCCAGCAAACAAGTTGACACCCATGATGCTAAAGATGAGCCAGAAGATGAGACAGACAAGCAGCACATTCACGATGGAGGGAATGGCACCAAAAAGGGCGTTGACCACCACCTATTGGAGAGCAGTAAAACATTGGATTACAATACTGTTACACTCAGAAAGTCCTCTAATACATTTTATTTTGCAGTTTGCAGAAGTTGCAAAACAAGAATTTAAAGAGAAAGCAAGTGTAAAGTTACTGCCAAAATGCACAATTCAAGGTACCACAATGCTACAAAAGCTAGATCCATGACTGTAGCAGGGAACACAAAGACAGTGCAGGCTATACTGCTTTAACTGTTTGTTTGGTTTTTTTTAAGTATGTGTAAAAAACCTCATTGAGGAATCACCATGTCATGAGTATTTGTTTAGAGTTAATAAGCAAACCAATTTCTAAGAATTAAATACAGGTAGTATATTTAAAAGATTTTTTGAAAATGACACGTACAGATTACATGTGTAGTTTTTCAAACAACAGCACATATCCAGTAAAGTGATGAAAGGATAGTTTTGCAGATGGGAGAGTTTGGTGTTTACAACATAAGGAAAGTCATGCAGCAAACTATAACATGCAATCGTTTGATTAATACCTTGTCTTTCAAGCTCCTACTGTTAAGCATGCACATATCTTTCCTGCACTGTCACCAGCAGTTCCTCATAGTTGTGTAGTAATATTATCAGGATGGCCAAACAGCACTGCATCAAGGTACTGTCCAGAACTGAGCAATGCCTTTTTGTCACCCTTTTGACCTACATTATAGTTCAAATTACAGCCAACAATTTAATATGAGCAGCTCTTGTGCAGCTCACTAAACCTTCCTTCAGGATAATGGAGACTAAATCCAATGTTCTGAAACACATTTGGCTGGAGTCAGAAGAGTCAGAAATGGAGACAAGGATAGAATCTGTACAGAGTCAAAGTGGCCTGCACTAGTGATATACACACTAGAGGTGTAACGCAATGCCACTATCTGTATCTGTACCCCTATCTGTTTAGTGTGCCAAATATTTAAATTTGTATCTGCCAGACTTAGTAAATATGAAACCTACCACTATGTCATCAATTGGGGGCTTGGGGCGCACTAGTGGTACCGTAGAAGTGGCTCTGAGAGTCTCTCAACCTCAGCTACATCACTCGAGTTTATAATGGTCTCACCTACAGGTGTGTGCTGGGATTGTTTTTGTAATCCTGATCATGCTGTTGCTATGTACCTGCCATGATATTTTTTAATACATTTATTTGGTTCTATTTCTGGAAATATAAACAATCTAGTAGTCTAATTTAAACCACTGTGATGCAGTTACTAATGATGAATGGAATAATATTGTAAACGCATTGCACGGTGACTCGTCTTTACGTTAATGAATGTGTTTTTTCTTTGTTTTGTCAGCTTCTTATCTGACCACTCACCTGCATGAAAGTAAAAACCTTATTTGCACTTTTCGGTTACATCCCTAATACACACTTACTAACCTCAATGCTTTAGGGATTTCATTAACACTGCGGCCCTGCTTCAAATGAGAGGTTCCAGTTGTTTACTTAAACCACTATTTTTTAGCACAAACACTATCACCTATGAACAATCAGCTTTAGGTGCTGACTGACCAACTGGTCAATGTTGGCCACCATGGAGAGCATCCTCACCACCTCCATCTCTATCTGGTTCCCATCTACATCTGTTCTCTCCAAGTCCAGACTACAACAGGTCATTTGCTCTTCTGAGAGGATCATCTGTCACAATTACCCCTGTATCAAGAGCCTATATTCCTCCAGAGCTAAATACAGAGAGCTCAAAGGATCTGGGTAGACAATATCCACACTGGCAGATACATTTCTGTCCTTCTACCATCTAGGCAGCACAAAGCAACTGCACCTCCCCCCACATCACACCACCAGCAAAGCTTCTTTCTGGAAGCCATTTTATTATTGAACTTTTGAACTGGTACACGGCACTTTATATACACCTACTGTCTTACACTCCAGTTGCAGACATCTTAATTACTACACTTCTGTATTTGAATTCACTACTGCAAATTCCTGTCTGTAAATCATACTGGCTATTAAAGAGATTCTGATTCTGATAATTAAGGGCTTTATTATGGTATAATTTTATGTGCTTCATTTTCCATATTGATTGCCAGTCACCACAGTTGTGATTTATTTGTGCAGGAAGTGGGCAGGAAGAAAAAGTAATAGATGTGCCTCTTACCCTCATGCCTTCAAAGCGTGATAGAGCACGAAGAGGTCTCAGGGATCGCAGTGTACGGAGAAATTTAATGGGAGTGAGCTTTGAAATATCGAAGGCGTTGGCCACTAGGCTGATCAGAGAGACCTACAAACACACACATTCACACCAACACATACACACACACACACACATTGGTAAATATAAATGATGTAATCAGGAGCCACTTTTCTCATTTGTCTCATCTTATCCCTCTTTCCTTCCATCAGTTTAGTCCCATGAGTAGTGGCCTTAGACCTACAAATGGGCAATCAATTCACTCACTCAATCCCTTTCAAACAGAATCACGCTCAGATACACATCAAATAGCGCCCATTTCCCTGACATACAAATGAATACACACAATACACAGGCACAAATAATATTGCACAAAAAGGTAATTGCAGTAAGTAGGAACATGAATCAAATCAGCGTCAAAAATCATTTTCAAACGTGCTTGTTAATTTTCAAAATTAGTACATACGCCAACTATCAAGAAGTCAAGCCAGCACCACGCATTGGTGAAGTATTTAGCAAATCCATACGCCAGCCATTTCAAAAGCATCTCCAATATGAAGATGTAGGTAAACACTTTATCTGCATATTCCAAAACAGTCTTTACAGTCTTCTTTTTCTCAATGTATATGTCTTCAAAGGCCTAAAAAAATCCAGAAAATGTATTACATTGCAGTACATTACATTACACAATACCAAATATCACACATTAAATATAAATCTTATTGTTCCTTTCAGTGCCTTAATAAGATCTGTAATGACCACGTGCACACATACGCCTCGCTGACAAAAGCACACAACTCCTCACCAGTGCTGCACTGCTCAGCAGGATCATAAAGATGATGAATGACTCAAACCAGTTATGCTCCACTATCCTGTAACTGGTGTGTCTGATGTTCCACCACGTCTTCCATTTGCCTTTTTCCACATTCACCTGGCAACAAGGAAACCTGTTCTCACAGGCTGGAAAAAAGAAGAACTTTCATTCTTAGGCAGGGGATTCATAAATTTTTTTATATGCATTTACAAAGAAAATATCTGGGTTCCATAGAAACACACACACACACACACACACACACATATATACTGGATACTGCTGATACTGGTATCAGGTATCAGTCTGACTCCATGCTTATTTACTTGTAAAAAAGTGATCCTAAAACAACATCCAATACCATGTGATACTATTTGACAAAAGCTTAGTATATGCCAATTATAATTCATGCATGGTAGCAATACTTGTATTATTATCCGCTTGATACTGTATATCGCTTTGCTTGTATATCCTCACTTGTAAGTTGCTTTGGATAAAAGCATCTGCTAAATGAATAAATGTAAAAGTAAATGTAAATATGCCGCTGCAGTAATGAACAGACAATGTGCAGTGACAACAATCTGGACATATTGCACAACTAATGATAGCCATCAAAGCTTACTGCAAACTGCTCTCTGAAAATGTTACCAGCTTTTTATTTAAGACTACATGGAAGCACAAACTCTCCTAAAATTTCACGCAGCAGTGAAATGTTTCTATATTAAATGCAGAAATGTGTATTATTCAAATTATTCATCACTATTGGAGAAATTCAATATTTTAGCAAATCAAATTTGTCAACTATCTCACTTATATTGTGCTGTTCATTCATTTCATGCTCGCTGTTTTCAGAAGACAGCACAGCCTGCATGAAAAATCTCAGTTGAAACCCCTGACACAGATCAAAGTACACTATATTTTAATGGGAGTGAAGATTAACGCTCACTGGACAACAGACTTTTAATATGTAATTTTAGGTCCCACTAGGATGCATAGATTTACTGGGAGTTTATTGAACAGTGTGTTTTTTTGCTGTTCCTGCCCAGATACACGGCTTCTCCATATGATGATTGGGAGATCTCTCTGAAGGGATGAACCTAATAGCCAACTGCTTATCGCTGAAACTTTAATGAACATGACTGACATCTCAGACTTAAACATATCGGCGCCGGCCTGGCATATAGTGATCTGAGCTACAGTAGTGGTTAGTAACCAAATCCATAACAGTTTTATGCAACTATCCATACATTCATCCATCCATCCATCTTCTACCGTTTACCTGTACTCCTTTTCAGGGTTAGTATAGCTATTAGCTTATCATTGTAATTGGTAAGTATTGTAAATAAATTGTAAATATAAAGTTATGTTTGGTTATTTGCATTCATTTTTTGTTTATTTACAAATATAGATTCTGAGGAGCTTGCAATTTTCTAAATCTTTCAAGATTTGGGCCATGTGACGTCATCTCAACACACATTTAGCCAAAGCCCTCTTCGATTCACGAGCGTTGAATATGATTACAGCTAAAAGGTCTCATTTACCAACAAACATTACTGCAAAAGACAAAACAATTTAATGGAATTGCAATTTCACCAATTCAAGCAAGTTTTCCACAAAAAAAGCATGAAAAATCCCACACATTTTTTGTTGCAATACAAATTTTTAAAAAACCTGCAGCAAAATCAAACATTTTTAGCCCCAACAATCACAAATACGTCTGCAAATCCTGTATGGACTAAATCATGTGGCAGCAGTTCAATACATAAAATCACGCAGATACAGGTCAAGAGTTTCAGTTATTGTTCACACCAAACATCAGAATGAAGAAAAAATTTAATCTTTGTGTCTTTAATCGTAGCATGGTTGTTGGTGCCATATGAGCTGATTCGTGTATTTCAGAAACTGCTGGTCTCCTGGGACTTTCAAACAAAACAGTCTCTAGAATTTATATAGAATGGTCTGAAAAAGACATCCAGGGAGCAGTGGTTCTGTGGGTGAAAACGCCCCATGATGAGAGAGGTCAGAGAAAGGCCAGACTAATTCGAACTGACAGGAGCTGACACAGCAGTAACTCAAATAACCACTCTTTACAACCATGGTGAGCGGAAAAGCATCTCAGAACACACATCATATTATACCTTGAGGCAGAGCAGCTCCAACATGAGAAGTCAAGATCATGCTCTTCTACTGTCAGCAAAGATCAGCAATCTGAGGCTACAGTGGGAACAGGCTCACCGAAACTGGGCAGGACTGATGTTTTATCTATCTTCAACTGTCCAGTTTTGGTAAGCCTGTTCCCACTATAGTCCCAGATTCCACTCTAAATATAATGAAGCTCTTGACCTGTAATGAATTAATGCAATGCACTGCTGTGACATGATTGGATAATGCATGAATGTGCTCATGTACAGGTGTTCATAATAAAATGGACGGTGAGTATAGTAAGTTTGTCCCTGCAGTGATTCTCTCACCTTGTGTAAAACAAGCCTCTGGATCATCCACAGGTAATTCAATCTCAAAGTAAGGTGATCCTTTTCTGTCCTTCAGGGGCTGGAGGTCCACTGTGCTGCCCTCTGAAGAGCTTGTACCATCTGACAGCTTCTATAAGAGCAATGCACACACACAGCAAATCTCCATGACAACATCTCGGATGGAGCCAATCGTCGCGGCATCACTGAGATGACACACAGTTCCTCAGAAGTCCACCATCTGAGGCAAGTCATCGGCAAATGACCATCATTAGGCCAATCTCATCCCATGACTGTTTTTCACATAACAAAGTGCATGCAAAGGCAATCAAATGATGTACCCACAGACTGTTTCAATATGCAAATGCAGCTTCGAGTATCTTCAAAAAGATATTCAATAATAAATCAGTTTAGCTATGAGAGATACTGTAGGTAAGAGCTTGGTTGCAATAAGGAACATTCTGTAGGTAAACTTGATAACACTTTATTTGAAAAGCATGCATTAAGAGCATGGTTCATTTAAGGCTTTGATATCCACAAATATATGAACACTTCAGTACATTTATGACAGTTTTTACAAATCAACAAATAAACTGACTCAACAATAACATGTTTTCCTCTTTAATAGATGCCATTAGGTTACTGGCACTCCGCACCTCTTCAGAGAAACATTCATACAACTACAATTTTAATGTCTGTGAAATGTAATTTATATGCACCAAGCAAAAACATGTTGCATTGCTTTACTTGCTTTGAAGTGAGAGATTTTCATCATGCTAATACTGAATTTAAAAAAGCTGTATTATTGTGGGACAAAAATGTGAAAATTCAGTTACCTTTATTGTATGCAGCTCTTTTAAAACACATATGGTTCTTGGGGTGAGCAAAAGGTCACCCATCAGTGCCACTCGGAAAACATGTAGCAGCCAGCAGCATTTTTCTTTTACCAAAGACAGTTAATGAGGTTCTCCTGGGTATGATGTAAGCAGGCCACCACCAAATCTTCAAATTTAACTTCCAGAATATACATGTATGTATATATATATATATATATATATATATATATATATATATATATATATATATATATATATATATATATATATGTGTATGCTCACATTGCCTTGCATAAGTATTCATCCTCCTTGAACTTTTAAACATTTCGTAGTGTTACAATCTAAAACCTCCAACTTGCACTTAATTGGGATTATATGTCATGAATCTTATATTCCATAAGAGAACAATATAGTTTGCATAATTATTTACACATTTAAAAGAAAAAAAGTTGTGATTGCTCAGTATTAACCCATGTTGCTGTGAACACCCAAATGTAGTTCTGGTGCAGTGATTGATTGGTGTCTACTTGTAAAGTGTCACAAGATCTCAGTATAAATACACCTGTTCCTGGAAAGCCCCAAAGTTTATTAGAGGAACAAACAAAGAGCATAAGGAAGACAAAGCCCTAGGAACTTATTGACACTATACAGTGAAGCATGGGGATGGTAGCATAATGTTGACAGTTACCCTTGGCCACTTAGCTGTTTCTCTGACTAATGCCCTTATTATGTCACCACTGACTTTTTGTGTATGACCTCCTCTAAGCAGAGTCACGATTATGCCATATTTTTTAATATTGGATTTAATGGTGCTCCGTGGTATATTTTTTTCTTAATCAAACCCTGATTGATTCTATTCCAGAACTCTGTCCCAAAATTGTTTTGATAACTTCTTGGTGTTCATGATGTTGTTTGTTTAGGAAACAAATTCCGATGCCTTCCAGGAATAGGAATATTTATACTGAGATAACACAATACTTTAAATTCACCCAGGTGAACTTTATTCAACTAATTCAGATGGCAAGTGTTTGCACCACAACTAATCTAGACGTTTCACAGCAACAGGGGTGAATACTTATTCAAACACATGTTTACATTTTTTGATTGTAAATAATTCTCCAAACTACAGTATTTCGATTTTTCTACCCACTGCAATATTATGGACTCCACATTAAAAAATATGGAAACATTCAAAGAGGGTGAATATCTATGCAAGCCACTTTAGCCAATTGAATAAAGTAGGAAGAAAGCTTATTTATCTTTTACCTGCTTACAGTATTGCCAAATTCTGCTTTCATCATTCCAATATGGAGAATGTGAAATGTCATCAGACATGTTTGACACTCATTTAATGATTTTAACTGATGAATTTTGACATTATGAACCAAACCACATTTCTTCCGGTTAAAGTAATCAGTAAGGACATTCTGTGACATTTGAGTGAACAACAGGAAAAGTCAAACCAATCGAACATACTGTACATTCATCAATGAAATAAGCAATGCTGCTCATTCAAGATGTGATAGTCCCACAGAAACAACACATATACAATGAAATAAAATAAAAATAATGAATAATGGAGAACATATTCTGCCTGCACATATCAGGGAATATGAGAGGACTGAAAAGAGACAAAAAAAATCTGAGTTCAGTCACAAAAACTACATGGGACTATGTTTCCCTTCTCATGAGTGGTAAAAGCAATCTGTATGGTAGGTGTGGTATGTTCAGTAAGTGAGTCTTACAAGTCTCCTGTCTGAAATCCTGAGAGCATCTCTGAAAGAGCTGTAATAACAAACCAGGTTAAGAGGAGTAAGTATGAGAAAAAAATATATCAGTATGCTCTTCTGGGACTGCAGGAAGAAAGCTTTATTTAGTGCTACATATGTGGCACCTTAGGAAACTACTTAACATAGTACAATTTAGACATTTTCTACTATATATAATTTAGAGAATTACAAGTCTTCCTGAACTGAACTATCCTATTTCCTGTTTGCATGTACTGCATGTTAACCATAAGGAAAATCCTAGAATTTTTAAATTCTGGTTACCAAAAGTGTATTTCAAGATTCCATACATGAGCATCATACACACATGGCACAAACCGAATTGATTATGTTCATTTTGCTATGACCCATAGCTTTTCTACAACTTGATTGTAAGACTAACATTCACTGTATGAGTTTTTATCGCTGCATTTTGTTAACTGGATCTTCCCAGGAAGACAGCCAAGACCAGATTAAAAATCAAATAAGATATTTCCATATCGCTCTTGTCACAGCTCAGCCAGATCAGAACTCCAAGTCCCAAGATGCAACGCGTGCATCTCAGGCACGCATGCGCTCTCCATCCCCGGAGTTCTGATCCAAGACACCTGCCGCTAATCACAGACTCACACTCAGGCACTGCTACTTAGGTTTGCCAATCACAGAGTTGCACTGCGAAGTATACGCTCAGTTAAACTCGTTCTCTGCGTTACCAAGCCTTACTACCGTCTTTGATCACCTCGTTACCTCGACCTTTGCTTACGCACTCGTTATTCTGTTTGTTCCGATCGCCTGACCCCCGCCCGTTACTCGTTTACGCATCTAGATTATCCCCGACTCCACGCTTCGTCCGCCGCTTGCTCCTGCCTCCGTGCCCCTTCCCTACGAATCGTGACAGCTCTGACATATTTTTCTGGTTCCAGTGTGAAAGTATATTATAGGCAGAAAAACCCTATTTTAGTTTCAAAATAAAATTTTTCCTCTTTTTATCTGTTTTCCAGATTTTAGCCATAAAAAGTTTCCAATGTTTTTGTCCCAGGCTGCTACACATGCACCAAATAAATTTAACTTGGCCATTTTACCAAATGTTATGCTAACGCTCATTCACTATAAACATCAGGAGAAAATATTACACTATATTAAAGGTTGCAGAAAACTACCAACCACCAGTATTTTTTTCTATTTATATAGCACAAAGCAATTATGTATGTTTTCAAGAGGAGCCCAAAACAAGAAGCACCATACTTGCATGCTTAAATGGCACATAATGTAATCTGGAGACAGAGTTTCTGATCCTAAAATGTCAAACTGCTATAGCCTTCTTCTCAGTATAAGACAGTGGTGTCACGGTTCCCCCTTGAAGCAGCATGCTCTCGCGCGGTTGCGCATGCGTGTTGTGACATTTGAACATGTGCTCTTTGTTTTTGTTTCTGTCATTGGCTGGGAGGGCACGTGTGTTTTGTTTATGTTCGTCATGACCCCGCCCCGTGTCTGTCATAGGTTGAATCCCCACGTGTGTCCGTATTAGTTCCAGCTGAACACTGTTTAAGTTAATTCATGCCGGCTTATATACTACTTAATTAAACATTAGTATCACATTCCTTGTTAGTTATAGTTCACGCTGGGTTATCCGCTCCCAGATCATTGTCCTAGCTCACATTCATGTTCATGCTTATGTTTGTTTCCCGACCCTGTTTTCCGTGCCACGTTGTTGATATCTGCCTTGCCCCAAGTTTATGCCTGTTTGCCGTTCGCCTGACCTTCACTTGTTTTCTGACTACGCCTTTGGATTACATTTTGGATTTGTCTGCTGGCCTCTTGAAAATAAACTACACTCATTTTTAAGTGCGCTTACCTCCTTCCTTCATCCGCCCTGTCACGAGCTGTGACAAGTGGAACCATATGTGTATGATTATACAACTTTATACAAAACCAAACTGTATGGACTCTATGGATCTCTTCAGTCTACACAATGACAAAAAATCTGATGATCAATATGTGATCATTATAGACACTATTTGTGTGCACACTATTTACTGTATTATGCACACTATTTATTTACTAATTATCTATTTGTAACTAATAAAGTCCGCTACCTTACCTCATTATTTCCCTCCATGTCAGAAGAGCAACTGCTTAAATCGTCCATGTTGTGGCACTCAGGGTCAGAGTCTGCAGTGGCTATGGGTACTGAGATAGACAAGCTGGAATTGAAGATGAAATTCTCAGAGCCAGTGTCTGCACCTGGTGCCTCCTTCTCACACCCAGGGTCTTTAATCAGCTCCACTGTGGTATGAGTAGACATTTCAGCCTGCTTCTTGTCCTCTTTCAGGCCGTCTTCCTCCTTAACTTTATTCTCTGTCCTTCTAAAACAGTTGTTGTGAAAGAAGCTGTGCAGATGGACTTTAATGTACGCGACACCCTTGCGGATGCGAGCAATAGAAATCTGCAAGTTGTTCATTTCACAGTCCTCACTTGGGGGTGCCAGGTTATCTGCACTAAAAGAGCTGAGCAGCAAGGCCAGAAAGAGGTTCAAAACCTAAAAGAGGTAAGATAAGATGTCACTACATGCATATAATACATAGATCTGATTCTATTATGTATCATTTTGTAAGGGGCACTAGTAAAGAAACAATGTTGCTGTATTATAGACAATGCTTTCTGTTTATAGATATATAAAATTAGCTGGAAATAAAAGATTAGCATACAGTGCTGTCCACAAAAATTGCTCTCCTTGGTTAATATGAGCAAAGAAGACAATGAAAAATTGTCTTTATTGTTTAACCTTTTGATCTTTTGTTAAGAACATTTCACAAAAATAGTCTGCTCTCAAGGATGCCAAACAACTGTGAAAAAACACAGGTTTATCCAAAAATTATATATTTGTTAAATAAAGGTGTGCTACATTTTTTTGGCAGCCCTATGAATTCATATGAGAAAATATATTTGAAGTATATTCCCATTGATATCCATTTATATTTTATATTTTAATACACCTGGGTTATTAGTAACAAGAAATTTTTCAAACATGACTTCCTGTTTCACATGTGTATAAATATCAGGTAACACATAGGCCAAATTCCCTTCATTCATATGATGATCATACATATTGATGTGCGGCAAAAGGTTGTTGAGCTTCATAAAATGGTAAGTGGCTATAAGAAAATAGCACAAGCATCGAAAGTTTCCACCATCAGGGCATTAATTAAGAAGTCAATTGGAAATGTTATAAATCAACCTGGAATTGGACGTGGGTCTATATTGTACTGTGAAGAGGATGGTTCGAGTGGCAAAAAAATCCAAAGATCACAGCTGGAGAATTGCAGAAGTTATTTGCTTCTTGGGTCAGAAAGTCTCGAAAACTACAATCCGAAGTCACCTAAATCACCACAAATTGTTTGGAAGGATTTCTCTACTCTCATCCAAAAACAAACACAAGCGTCTTCAGTTTGCCAAACATTACTGGAACTTCAAATGGGATCAGGTTCTATGGTCAGATGAAAGGAAAATATAGTTCCCTTTCAAAGGGAACTTCGACGTTGCATTTAGCAGTATGGGAACGCCTTGCGCGTGACCGGTATCTGAAGCTTGTGTAAAATCATGCCTCTACTTATAGGCCTGCCATGATCAGGTGACGTGGCAATTAAGCACGTCGCATGATATATATATGGCACCTGTGAACCACGCCGCCAGCCTTATTATCTTCAGCGAGACTGCATGTCTGTTGTTTGTGTGAAAAAAAACGCTTCATTTCTACTCGATATTTTCTCAAAATCTCTTAACTTTTCTATCCCTTTTTAAAGAAAAGGAGAGGTAAGTAATGAGCGAGAAAGAGTTAAAGATGTGTGTAACATGCTCCCGTTTCATCACGGGGGAAAAGTGCACACTTTCTGGGTGAAGTGTTAGTGCTGTAGTATGCGATGGCAACCTCGAGAGGCAGCGCATGGTAACACTACATTAAGCAGCTCGACTTGCGCTCTTCTCAAAAAAAAAAAAAACGGAAGCCGAGCGAGTCGAGTTTCAAAGCCTCGCGGATCTGGGCTGGCCGCTGCCGAGGCAGCCAACCGTCTCAGGTTCGGGGGATCTCTTAAATCCGGAAGAGGAGCCGGAGACGAGCGCTGCTCTATCTCTTTCTCTGTCTTCCGGGTTCAGCTCTCCGCTGGATTTTGGAGTTCGCGTCGCGACTCCTCCTCCCACTATGGAAAGCCAAAGGGGTAATAACACCCCCTCTCTGACTCCTACGAGTTAGAAGGATGTGTTAAAAACTGAGAGGAGCATATAAAGAGCTGCTTGAAGTGATTACCCAGTGAAAGTAAATACTTCACACTGCAGAAACTCCCCTGTCTTCCAGAAGTTATGACAAGATTTCACTTCTGGCGGAAAACCATGCTTAAGCCATAGTCATAACTCCACGATGTTGGATTATTTGGCCATTGTGGAAATGAATGGCATGGCTATTTAGCTATACCCAAGGTGGAGGAGGCTTGCTAGCTACCTCTCTCCACTGATGGCAGGTAATTACAGGGGCCGGCTTGCATCCAAGGTGGCATTGGTGGGCAAGCCTATGCAGTAGTAGTCTTGCTTGTGGGTCACTGCAGACAATGACAGGGTTGCAGGCCTACCAAGCAGACCTGCTGAGTGAGCTCGACTTATGGCAAAAAAAAAAGTTGTCTAAAGCTCATCCGGGTGTTCACGAGTGGAGCCTGGGCCAGCACTAGTATGGGGGAAACCCAGAAGGCAAGTATGGCAGCCCGCCAACCCCCGCAGACAGCCAGGGGAATCGGGCGGCCACAGTCGAGGTCTGCTGTTGGGCCTGATCTGAGAATGGTCATAAAGGCCAAGCAGACAAAGACGAGCGGTCCTGAGGGGCTGTGGAGGGATGTATCCGGGGACAAGAGGTTGTTAGGGCAGGTAGCCCCCAGTGCTACTGTAGGGCCTCCCCTAGCCAAGGTGGTCTCCAAGGTTTCGTGTTCCCTGGTCAGCAAGCTGTCACAGGGCAACGGAAATCTGATGCTTCTCTCCAATAAAATGTGGAATAGCTAACGTCACTAAAAGACCATCGGGCAGCGTGCAAGCTACGGCCAAATGTGTCTCCGTGGGTTCTGTCTACCATAGAAAGGGTTACCGGGTCCAGTTATAGCTCAACCCCCGCTTTCAGAGGTGTGCTCACCACAGAAGTCAGCACAGACCAGAGCCCGACGTTAGCGCAGGAAGTAAGCTCCCTTTTAGACAAGGGGGTCCTGAAACAGCCTTTATTTCCTGTTCCGCAAAAAAGTGGGACTATGCGGCCAATTTTAGATCTGCATCATCTGAACCGTACTCTTCGGACATACAGGTTCAGAGGCTGATGTTCAAACGTATCGTGCCACAGATCCAGTTTGAGAACTGGTTTGTGGCGATAGGTCTAAAAGGTGCATGTTTCCGCATAGGAATATTGATAGCTTTATCCCCTCGCACCTTCACAAAGTGCATGGATGTCACTCTGGCTCCATTGGGACTCCAGGGCATCTGTGTACCAAGCTACCTGGACGACTGGTTAATTCTAGCACGATCCAGGGAGCTGGCGGTTCAACATTGAGATTTTGTTCTCGCTAACGTGAAGAACTGAGGGCTCAGGTTGAATCTCAGAAAAGTTGGTTTTCCCCAGTGCAGTGGACAACTTTTCTAGGGGTTATAGGATTCTACTACGATTAGGGTGTTTCTATCCCCAACAGGCGTAGTGTCAATCCTATCAACACTGAGCTAGATAAAGCTGTATCTTGGGAGCCTAGGGTGGAATCCACACATGTGGCTGAGGTCACATCTGTATGCTGCCCCCCATCTCTGCTCCCACTAGTTCTAGCGGGAGTTCGCCAAGATAGCCTGCTAATAGCACCTTTTTGGCAGCTCGAACATGGTTCTGAGAGATAATATCTCTGCGAGATAGCACTCCTTGGGAGATTCCCGTCCGCAGGGATTCACTGTGGACCCAGTAACTGCGCAATAGCTACAGTCCTGGAGCTCCTACAATAACATTTCTCAGCGGGGTGAGCTCCTTCTACCTTCAGGGTTATGTGGCTGCCATTTCAGCCAGCCACGCCCTGTTGAGGGAGCCTCTGTGGGGCAACATCCTCTAACTTTGAGGTTCATGCGTGGTCTCAGATGGCTGAGGCCCATCTGCAGGCCGCGCATACCTTCCTGGGACCTTCTATGGCCCTGGAAGGTCTGTCGGCTGCCCCATTCGAGCCCCTAGAGCGGATCTACTGTCTGAAGCCGGAGGGGCTGATTTATCACGCGCCGGACCAGCAATCGCACTGTGGCGTTCCCCCTGAGGGGCACCAGCTCATAGATTCGGATCTCACAACTGAGATTGTTGAAACCATGTTAAAAGCTAGAGCACCATCCACAAAAAGCGTGAATAGACGTGTTCCTCAGTGTCAGCTTTTTTGTCTTGTGGCATGAGGGACGTCACCTAGACCCAGTGAACTGCACAATTGCTACAGTCCTGGAGTTCTTACAGAACGTTTCTCAGCGGGCTGGGCTCCGTCTTCAATCAGGGTACTTGGCCGCCGTTTCGGCCAGCCATGACCCTGTTGATGGAGCCTCTGTGGGGCAACATCCTCTACCTTTGAGGTTCATGCGTGGTGTCAGATGGCTGCGGCCCATCTGCAGGCCATGCATACCTTCCTGGGACCTCCTGTGGTCCTGGAAGGTCTGTCAGGTGCCCCATTTGAGCCCTTAGGGACCTACCGTCTCAAAAGCTGCAGGGTTGATTTATCATCCTTGGCAAGAACTAAGGAAGCTGTGGGTCTGGCCCCTGAGGGGCACCAGCTAATAGATTCTGGTCGCACGACTGAGGTGGTAGAGACCATGTTTCTACAATAACATTTCTCAGCGGGGTGGGCTCCTTCTACAATCAGGGTTATGTGGCCGCCATTTCGGCCAGCCACGCCCCTGTTGAGGGAGCCTCTGTGGGGCAACATCCTCTAACTGCGAGGTTCATGCGTGGTGTCAGATGGCTGAGGCCTATCTGCAGGCTGTGCATACCTTCCTGGGACCTTCTGTGGTCCTGGAAGGTCTGTCAGCTGCCCCTTTGAGCCCTTAGAGTGGATCCCATCTACAAGGAAATTTGCGTTATTGTGGGACGGCGCCTGCTTTTGTCTTATGGTGTGAGGAACATCAGCTACACCCAGTGAACTGCGCAATCGCTACAGTCCTGGAGTTCTGACAAGAAAGTTTCTCAGCGGGTTGGCTCCTTCTACTATCGGGTTTACGCTGGCTGCGCGTTGCGGCCAGCCCTGCCCCTGTTGATAGAGCCTCTGTGGGGCAACGTCCTCTAACTTCGAGGTTTATGAGTGGTGTCAGACGACTGAGGCCCATCTGCAGGCCATGAATACCTTCCTGGGACCTTGCTGTGGTCTTGGAAGGTCTGTCAGGGACCCCATTTGAGCCCTTAGAGTCAGCCTCTGAGAAGCTTCTGACTCTAAAGGTAGCTCTTTTAAAGGCACTGACATCTCTCAAGCAAGTGGGAGGTCTACAAGCTCTCCCTGTTGCCCCTCCTGCCTTGACTTTACCCCTAGATAAGCCAAGTCCTTCCTGTACCATAGGCCGGATTATATTCGTAAAGTGTCTACATTGGCTGCCCACCCTGTGGTGTTGCAGGCTTTCTCCCCTCCTCTGTCCTCTGACCAGAACAAGAGAGGATGCACCCGCTGTGTCCAGTAAGCGCTCTCTGTACTTACGTCCACCGCTCCGGCCAGTGGCGTAAGTCAGAGCAGCTACTAGTCTGCTTTGGCAGCGACAGGAAAAGTGATGCTGTGTCAAAGCAGTGCATCTCTACTGGGATTGTTGAAGGCTTTGTCCAAAGGGGTTTCCTTGCAGGATGTGTGTGCGGCTGCAGGGTGGTCTATGCCTCACACGGTCATTTGTTATGACAGCCTGGATATTCATCTCTCCCCAGGCTCGAGTGTCCTGCACTGACCCTCGGGTTTGGGTATTTTTGAACAGGCCGTACCCTCGGTATGACTGAGTGGGTATTCCCGTTCCCATACTGCTAAATGCAACGTCGAAGTTCCCTTTGAAAGGGAACAGGGTTACATGCGTAACCCCAACGCTTTTTGGCAATAAACACCAGAGGTGGAAAAGTACCTCATGCCCACAGTTAAATATGGTGGTGGCAGCTCTTTAATGTTTTGGGGCTGTTTTTCTGCCAGAGGACCTGGACATTTTGTTAGGACATATGTCATCATGAACTCTATCAAATATCAACAGATATTAAACAAAAACCTGACTGCCTCTGGCAGAAAGCTTAAAATGGGCTGTGGTTGGATCTTCCAGCAGGACAATGATCCAAAACATACATCAAAATCAACACAAAAATGGTTTACTGACCACAAAATCAAGGTCCTGCCATGGTCATCCCAGTCCTCTAACTTGAAACCCATAGAAAACCTGAGGAGTGAACAGAAGAGGAGCACCCACCAGCGTGGACCTCGGAATTTGAAGGATCTGGAGAGATTCTGTATGGAGGAATGATCTCAGATCCATCGCCATGTATTCTCCAACCTCATCAGGCATTATAGGACAAGACAGAGTTGTTGTCTCGGCAAAGGGAGGTAGCACAAAGTATTGACTAAAATGGTGCCAATAATTGTTGCACATCTATTATTTTATTTATTTTTTTGATAAACCTGTGTTGTGTATGCAATTTTTTGACATACATGAGAGCAGAGTATTTTTGTGAATTTTTTAAACAAAAGATCAAAAGGTTAAACAATAAAGACAATTTTTCACAGCTTTCTTTTCTCATCTTTACCAAAGGTGCCAATATTAGTGGAGGGCACTGTATGTTCAGGAAAATTAGGATAAATGTAAAACAATACAACAAATATATGCCTACCACAAGGTTTCCAATCACCATGACCATGAGGAAGACAGTTAGGCACATGGGCTGTCCAGCCACTATCATGCAGTCCCACATGGTTTCGATCCACTCACCACACAGCACACGGAACACTATCAGAAAAGAGTGGAAGAAATCTTTCATGTGCCAGCGAAGTTTACCGTCTGTGGAAATTCTGGAAATGTTGTCTGTGTAACTCTTCCCAAACAACTGCATGCCTACTACGGCAAAGATGAAGACAATGATGGCCAGGACGAGTGTCAGGTTGCTGAGGGCACCCACAGAGTTGTGAATGATTTTGATCAGCATTTGTAAAGTGGGCCAAGACTTGGCCAGCTTAAAGACTCTAAGCTAGGATGAAAAAATTACAGGTTACAAATTTTTCAACAATCAATTTAAGTAAAAATGATAATGGATTCTTTGAATGTTTCTATTCAATATAAATAAATCCAGGTAGCTTTTCTTACCAAACGAAATGACCTAAGAACAGACATTCCAGGTACATTTTCCAACCCAAGCTCCATAATACTCAGGGTTACAATGACACTATCAAATATATTCCAACTTTCTTGGAAGTATTTATAAGGATCCAAGGCTATAATCTTGATGATCATCTCAGCTGTAAAGATCCCTGTGAAAACCTAGATATAAAGGTGTACAATAAATGTTATGCAGTGGAGAGTCACTATACTCTTGGATGCAAAGGTAAATTATACAACAGTTACATAAAGTCCATGAATTTGATTGGTTGAGCTGCGTTAATTTCTTGTTTATAGAACTGTTGTACAGAAGCAGTATCATACTTGCAGTAGTGCGGTTATACTGAATATTGGCACAACTGTGATTACAGTCATGGAAATAAATCCAGGTAGCTTTGATTCATCACAAGATTGATTCATCATAAATAAGTGTGACTACCTATATAAATGCTGAACTTTTTGTAGTTTGGTGTTCTGGAGCACTCAGGTGTGTTTCTACATCATGCCAAGACGAAAAGACATCAGCTAATCAATAAATTGTTGCTGCTCATCAATGTGACCAGAGTTATAAGGCCATCTCCAAACAATTTGAAATTCATCATTCTACAATGAATGGAGAGTCTTCACGACAGTTGCCAATTAGCACAACTTGACTCTAGACTATACAGTTATAGAAGAGAAATTATGAATAATCGTATTATTCAATGTCACCCAGAAGTGGATGAGTTTCCTTTTGAGTCTGGTTCCTCTCAATGTTTCTTTCTCTTGTTGCCTCAGGGAGTTTTGTGTTTACTAACCTCACCTCATTGGGGATAAATTTAGAATGTACACCCTAAAGAACAATTATGTGGTCCTCACCAAGGTCCATAAACAAACAAATAACCTCAGGTGACAACAAAAAAATCTACAACAGATTTCAATATGTAGTCATTTTATAAATAAGTACACTCTTCCTACTTTAGCAATCATTAAGAGAGTAATTAGTACCTGGGTGTTATTAATATAATACACAAGATTGATTCATCATAAATAAGTGTGACTACCTATATAAATGCTGAACTTTTGGTAGTTTGGTGTTCTGGAGCACTCAGGTGTGTTTCTACATCATGCCAAGACGAAAAGACATCAGCTAATCAATAAATTGTTGCTGCTCATCAATGTGACAAGAGTTATAAGGCCATCTCCAAACAATTTGAAATTCATCATTCTACAATGAATGGAGAGTCTTCACGACAGTTGCCAATCTTTCCAGGAGTGGGCATCCCAGCACATTCAGTCCAAGGTCAGAACATTTAATGCTCAGAGATATAAAGAAAAACCTACGAGCTACACCTTGTGACCTACAAGCCTCTGTAAGCACATTAAATGTTTATGTTCATGACAGCACAATCAGAAAAAGACTGAGCAAGTATGGCATTCATGGAATGGTGTAGAAAAGGCCAATTCTGTCAAAAAAAAGAAAACAGCAACATGAATTAGGTTTGCAAAAATGTATCTGAACAAACCACAAAAGTTCTGGAATAATATCCTTTAGACTAATGAGACCAAGGTGGAGATGTTTGGTCATCATGCACAATACCATGTTTGGTGAAAACCAAACACATCGTATCACCACAAACACCTTGTACCAACTGTAAAACATGGTGGTGGAGTGGTGATGATTTGTGCCTGTTTTGCAGCCACAGATCCTGTGAACAATGATGATTGAGACAATAATGAACTCTACTTTATACTAGAAAATTCTTAAGACAAACACTACACACACCAAACACTACACACACACACATCAAACACCACACACACACATCAAGCACTACACACACACACACACACACACATCAAACACTACACACACACACATCAAACACTACACACACATCAAACACTACACACACACACACGTGAGGCCATCTGTCCATTAGCTGAAGCTGGGCTGAAATTGGGTCATGCAACAAGACAATGATCCCAGGTACACAAGCAAATCAACATCTGAATGGCTAAAGAAGGAAAAAAAAGTGCTGATATGGCCAAGTCAAAGTCCACACCTGAGCCCCATTGAAATGCTGTAGCGGGATATTAAGACAGCTGTGCATAAACTAATGCGCTCAAACATCAAAGAACTGAAGCAATGTTTTAAATATGAGTGGACCAAAATTTCTCCTGACCGTTGTCAGAGACTGATAAACTCAGTTATTGTTGCTAAAAGTTGTTCAACATGTTACTGTCTTAGAGGGTGTACTTAGTTGGATTCTGAATTTTGGTTTACCTTTTTGGGGAAAAATGGGAACATATGGAAATCTGTTATCTGTGTTTTTTTCTCACTTGAGGTTATTTGTTTGTTGAGGACCACACTGTTGTTATTTAGACCCTTTTAAATAAAAACATAAAATTGAAGGAGAGCGTTATTTCTTTTTGCCAAGACTGCAGCTAAGGCACTTACAGCACAATATTTAGCATAACCGCACTTGCTTGTGCAGTATTGCTTAAATCTAGAACCCTTACAGGTTTGTTGGTTGTACCTCTAGAGGAATTATTAAAGCTTCTATGTAGAACCTTACAACAAACAGATTCTCTGTCAGAATTGGTTGGAAATTAGAGCCCTTTTAAGAACCTTTAACTATTTAATGAGTAACTCAAAGAACTCTTAATAATGGCTTTCGAACAGTGTACATTACAATGCAAAAAGTGACTTAAAATAAAAAAAATTGTTCTTACATAATTGCCCACTTTAAGAACTACGGACAAATCGGAAACATCCTTGGTGGGATCCTTGTTGTTGGGATCCTTGTAGGTGTGATGCTCCATGGCCATGAATATTGTATTGACTACAATGCAGATGGTGATGAACAGATCCACAAATGGGTCCATAACAAACATGTGAACTAATCTCTTTATTTTCACCCATGCTGGAAAGCAATCCCAGATTAGAAATGCTTTTGCAAACGTATACCAGTGTGGATGGCACTTCCGCCTGGAATCCTTCATCTCTGCAATATATATATATATATATATAAAAAAAAGATGAAAATAATATGAAAAAAAACAGAATAACATTTATAGCATATTATGCAACTGGGGTAGATAAAAAGAAAAGATTTATGATGATATTGTGATGATAATGTACACAGCACAGGTGTAGAATGATTTCTATTCTTGATAAATGTACTAACTTGGATTTACTTTTTTTCCAATGTTTATGGCAAAAACCAGGTTTTACAACACTAAGATATAAATTTTGTTTGTTATCCAAACCATCAAAGGAACTAAATGTACACTTTAAGGTTTTTAAATATATCTTAAATATATCTCCTGCTTCTCCCTGCAGAGGTTCTTTGCATTGTGTCAACGGATTGGCAGGTAAATTTCATCTACTGATATTCATCAGGTGAAATAAATTTTATCATGAAAAAAATCTCCCCAAAATTTGATCGCATAAACAATGTCTCTGACCCCTGGAAAATTATGAAAAAGCTCTTCTTAATGATTATAGTGTGGTGTGTAACCATATAACCTATCATGCAATTCTGGGACTAGTGTGCTCTCAATAAATTATTTTATATCTCTATATACTAACTCCATGGGTTACGCAGATTGGCACCTCACCACATTTTTGCATCATTACACCCCTAGTGTTTAGTTAATGCAGTATGTACACATTTTAATCAGTCCATTATTAAAAGTCTTTTGACCTTCTCTTTTGTCTGTTGGTATCACTATCAGTCAGCATGACTGTGGATGTTCTCCCTTTGATAGCCTAATGACTGCAATTCATAAAAACAGTTTACGCTTAAGTCTCAATCACTGAACAATTGATAACTTCAGTTTCATATTATAGACTTAAATTTACAATGCTGCTCATACTCAAGTTCCTTTTCAGACAATTAGCACAACTTGACTCTAGACTATACAGTTATAGAAGAGAAATTATGAATAATCGTACTATTCAATGTCACCCAGAAGTGGATGAGTTTCCTTTTGAGTCTGGTTCCTCTCAATGTTTCTTTCTCTTGTTGCCTCAGGGAGTTTTGTGTTTACTACCTTCACCTCATTGGGGATAAATTTAGATTGAAATTTTGTACCCAGATTTCTGCAAAACTGCTTAGGGACAATGTCCATTGTTAAAAGTGCTATATAAATAAAATTTAATTGCAGGATAAATTATTTATTAATTCTATTTTTTCTTTTCTTTTTTTTTAACCTTTTTTATACTGCAAACACTTCAGAGGATTTTATTCAATAGCCCTGATGTGTATGTTGTCTTACTTTTGTATTTTTACTCTAAGCAGGTACTCAGTGTTTACTTACTGTGAAAAAAGGCCAAGTTTATTCAATCAATAAGTTTTTTCAATCAATAATCAATCAATACAATGATTATTTCCAAAATGTCCACACACAAAAAATAAATAAATTCTAAACTTGTTTCCAGTCCAAAGCTGTATTGGATTGTACAGTTGGAGCTGACAAAATTGTCTTATGGGATAAATTAAGTTGCATTGTAAGAAGTTGTGGTCCTTTATGTGTGTGAGATATATTTTGAAGAGTTATGTTTTCATTTACTTTTTTAAAAACTTTTTCAAAGTCAGTCTTACAGCTTACATTTTGGAAATAATTGTTATCCGTATACTCTGCATTTTCTCATACTAAGTAGACTACTGGCTATAGTAACAATAAAAAAGACTGCCATGGATTGGCACATGAAACAGTAAGTTTTTAGGATGTAGGTTTCTGTTTACCAAAACATTCTGAATTACATTTTTATTTATCAATATTCTGAAATTCTGATATTCCCATATAAATAAGTTTAAAAAAAATAGCTAGATACAGTACTTCAACCTGTAGTGTACTTACCTTCCATTGTGTTGGTGATAATACTAGCTACACTCAGAGCCCTCTTTCTGGATGTCCGCTCATTCGAAAAACCTGGTGAGAGTTGTTTGGCTTCATATCTCCTCCTGTACTCCTCTTTTCTCCTCTGAGGAAGAAGGCATAATGAAGGTGTTACAAAGTGTATTTAGATCATTTGAACTATAACATAGTATAATAACTATAGAACACCATACATGAGGTGAGGTGTAGAAAATATACTACAAGGTTTAATAAAAAAAAATCCTTTTGTAGTTTTAAGCCTAGGAGGAATATTGTGTCTCTTCTGCTGTTCAGCAGGCTATGGTGAGATGTTTACTATTGTGCATGTTGCTTCAACTGAGTGCATAGCTGAAGTCACAGAACATGCAATTTTCCTTACACTGTCATCTGTAGTCGCTTTTTCTATGGTCACCTCAGGCAACTGCAGAACATCCGGAGAGCTGGGCAATGAGTTCACATATGACACTGTGCCATTGCAATCCACTTTTCCATTTGGGGACAGGAAAACACGTGGGGTCAAGCTATTTCTGCTGCCAGTACTGTAAAGACGCTCAGAGCAGTGTGGCAGAAACAACGAGCCACGGCGGCTGCCTGTGTCCTCAAATGGACTGTGCTCATCGTCTGCAAATCCATTCTCTGATCCCAGGCGACCACGAAAGGTAAAGATGCTAGTCCTACTGTTGCGGCGTGGAGAGAAGACTGAGGGCTGAATACTCACAAGTGACTGCAGAAAAAAACAGGCCTGAGGCTCACTTCATATGTAAACATCACACAAGGAGGCCATTTATTGACTGTTAAGATGGTTATGCGGTGCATAAAATGGACATGCGAAACATAAAATATGGCAAACGATGATGATGATGATTGATGATGATTGATGATGATGATAAGACCAAACAAACAAACTAAATAAAAGCAAAACTGATGCTGCAAAGATTTTGGTGGATAATTATATTTATGGCATTGACCAAAAAAGTTGCTGAAAATTGCCTGAAAATCAAAAAGACAGCAAGGTGGAAAGTAAAGACACTGGATGGAAAACCAAAATGAAGCTGAATGGAGGAAGCATGTAGAATAAGAATAGCAATGCAATGATTAATTATGGCAGTCGCATTCGGCCCTGATCTTTCTTTTAAAGGTGACACGAAGCTTAAATACATGATCATGACCATGAAATTATTATTTATCTTACAAAACAGTAACAAATATCCAGTACAAAATAATATAATCTCTGATTAGGATCAAATAAATGCTTGTAATGCATCAACAGAGCATGCAATAGGGATCAGCACTACAGCAGCTGAGAATCATTCCTGACCTGATGAGGAGATTGATATGTCCTATTATATGACAGTATGTTTCCATCCAAAGAATATCGAAAGCTGGTCCTTGTAATGCTGTTTTCTGGGTCAGAATTGTGGACCATTTCATTGTCCCCTTTCTCCCCTTCCTCCTCTCTCTGCTTCCTCTTCTTTCTCCGGTTACATCGTTCTTTGGCACTTTTGGAACTGAGTTTGGAGGTCTCAGAGGAACTGTCTCCACTAAGTTTGACACTCTCAAATACTGCCGCCTAGTAGAAATGTATTATATTATAATGGTTAATTCCCATGGGATTTCTATTTGAAATTTTCACATCATTATGAAGAAAATTTACATTGGGTATTCAGTTGGAATACCATGGTAAACTGACATGGGACTTCATAGTAGATTATTGGTATCAATTGGATTTTTGTGGGCTATTCCTTGGAATATGGTCTTATTTTGATATAAGGATTTCAGTTTTGACTTTTGTGTTCTTAATTGGATTTCAGTGGGTATCTAACAAAATATACCTTTTGTTGTTTAGTTATGTCAAATAATGTACATCCATCCACGCATTTTTCCTACTGCTTATCCTACACAGCATTGTGGTTGAGCCTGGAGCCTATCCCAGGGAACTTGGGCACAAGGCAGGGGACACCCTCGACGGGGTTCCAATCCATCACAGGGCACAATTGCACACACACTCTACAGACAATTTGGAAATGCCAATCAGCCTATACCACATGTCTCGGAACTGGGGGAGGATACTGGATATATACAAATATAGATAAAATATATTTTACTATATTTTACAGAAATATAAGTTTCATAAGAATGTCATGAGTTTTAAAATGGATATTAATTGGTGATTATAGGAATTTTGTGAATGTCCTATTCGTTTTAATAATTCTGTCCTTTAGGTATCTTTCATCACAGTGTAAGGGGGAGGTATTTAGGGCATTAGTCAGATATGCAACCAAAAAGCCAAGGGTAAATCTGAAGAAGCACAAATGCTGGAGATGTTGTTCACAGGACAACCATAACCCAGTCTTTTTGGAAGAGTGGTGAGAAGAAAGCCATTTTTGGCAAAAAAAAAAAAAAAAAAAAAAATATTTAAAGCTACATGAAATCCCATGTTGGCCACTCTGCAAGTATGTGAAAAAAATGTTTGTTCTGATTGGATGAAAGTCAAACATTTTGGCCTTGGCACAAATCTTTACAATTGACAGAAACCCAACTCTGCTCAGCACCTTGAGAAAGCATCTAAGCAGTGAAGCATGGTAGTGGGAGCATCATGCTGTGCTTACATTTTCATCTGGGACTGGGCACTGGTCAAAGTTGAGGGTAAGATTGATGTCGCAAAAACAGGCAATCCTAGAAGAAAGTATCTTCCTGTCTGCAGAAGACTTGATATGGAGGCAGAAATGGGGGTAACTTCCAACAGGATAATGACACTAAGCATACCATCATAGCTACATTGGAATGGTTCAGACCCAGGAACCTAAAATGTTTCTGAATGGCCAAGTTAAAGCACAAATCTCAATCTGGGTGAGAATCTGTGGCATGGTTTGAAAATTGCTGTTCATCAATGGTCTCCATCCAATCTGACACATCTTCGGCAATTTTGCCAAAAGAAATGGAGAGAAATATCAAGATCCAGATGTGCAAAGCTGATAGAGACATATCCCAGAAGACTTATAGCTGTAACTGCAACCAAAGGTGGTTCCACCAAGGAGGGTAAATGCTTAGGCAAACAACAAAGATCTGCTTTTTGGTTTATATAATCTCTGTGTCACAATAAAATATTTGTCACCTTGGAATGTTAGACACATTGTGCAAATTACAATTAAGTCCATTTCAATTACAGGCTGTAACACTACAAAAATGTGGAAAGGTTTAAGTAGTGTAAATATCTATGCAAGACACTGTAGGTCACAGGATTTTTCCATGAGGGATAACACGCTTAATAATGCAAAAAAAGAAGGTCTAGATAAACTATTGTAGAAATAAATGAATGTACATGTACGGATGGTTTTCTTAGGGGATATTTTAAATCCTGATTCAAGATTCAGCACTGGCTAGAAAAAGCTGTTTGAACTTAAACCATAAACCATCTGCAAAATGAAGTGGAACTCTTACCCATAACATTATACAGTACATGCTACCAGTATTTTAATATACATACTTTCTACTCTCTATACTATACATCTGATATATTTACATTTTATGCTGTGCAATACCTGGGCCTCAGCTTGTTGCCTCTTGAGCTGCTCCATCATAGCTTGGAACTTTCCTTCTTGTTGCAGTGCCTCCTCCAGGGTGGCCTGGTTCTGCTCATCATAGGCCATGGCCACCACAGCCAGGATCAGATTCACCAGGTAGAATGATCCCAGGAATATCACCAGCACAAAGAAGATCATATAGATCTTCCCTGAAGCTCGAAGAGTCTGAAAATGCAGCTCACTGTTAGCCGTTATCAAACTGGTGCAGTAGTCTCAAGGTGCTCTTGGATCCTTGTTTGGATTTTTTAGAAACTCTCTCAACAATCAGAAGTAGTATTATAAAAGGAAGATTTTGCATATGATTTAATTAAAAAAGGATGTTTCACTGATTTGAATACCACCACTTATTATATGATATAATATATAGCCAACATAATAGTCTCTGCATCTTTACTACATATATGCCAACTGCTTATTTTTTACACTTAGTTTTGTTTTACAGTTTTTTACACTAATATGCAATGATTTTAATAATTCTCATTCAAATTAATTCAATCATGGTCAAAAATGCATTGTATAATGCAATGAAGCGCTTGCTCCATACCTAACTTATTTAACTTTATTTAAAAGTCAACCTTAATATATTTGCTTTTAACCTTGTCACGATCTATCCGGCAGATGGCGCTGCGGCAACGACGTGCACGGAGAGGGCGCGCGTGCACGTGCTTTAAGTGCGCATGGACGATAGGACTTTGTTTACAATGGACATGTGCACTTGTTTGCGTTTCTGTTCTGTCCCCTCCCTGTTTAGTTATTGGCGGAGGTGCGAGGGTGTGTGTTCAATTGTTACCAGCTGTAGGCATTTAAGGTAAATGTCATTTGCGTTGCTGTGCACTTCACGCAGTATTATAGGTTACATGTTTTGTTTCTTGTTTGGTTTCATGTTTCGCACCTCAGGTCTAGTTAATGTGTAAACGTAAGAAGTTCTATATGTAAATGTTTAAATGAGAATAATGTATAATTGTGCTACGTGGTAGTGTTTCCATGCCTTGCTCTGGTTTTCTATGAGTAAATGGTTAAATGAGTTTAATGTGTAATTGTGCTACGCGGTAGTGTTTCAAAGCCAAATTCTAGCTTCAAGTTTCATGCCTCAATTCTAGTTTATATTTTGACCCCATTTCCCGTTACCATTGACATCGACTTTGGTGTGTATGTTAAGACTTTACGCCTGCTCTTGCTTCCTCCCTGTCTCGATTTGTAACAAAACAGCTCGCATGCCAATAAAAAGCAAAGTTGTTTACGGTCAAATGTTATATTAGGTGAACAAAGACAGAAATGAAAGGAATCCAATTAACTAATAAGCCTCTTAGAATAACCCACACACAGGCCTTCAAACAGAACACAAACAAGCACATAAACATAGTGCCATTGGTGACTAACAACGATAGATTTAAAAAATAAAAAATAAAAAAAAAGACTTTAAACTCAAGATCAGCCACTGAGTGGGTGAGAAACGCACACTGTACATACCTGTTGGTATAGATTTTCCCAGTAGTCTTGAGTCATCAGTCTGAAGAGAGAGAGGAAAGCCCAACCAAAGTTATCAAAGCTGGTGAAGTCGTAATTTGGATTGGCGCCTGCTTTGTGACAGAAATAACCATCTGGGCATTGCCTGGAGCACAAAAAAACAACTAATTTTATATATATATATATATATATATATATATATATATATATATATATATATATATATATATATATATAATTAAAAAAAATTTACATCTTTTTGTCAAGTTGTTGTTTTTTTCAGAAACAAACACGAGCAAATGTGACAGATTTTTATAATACTAAGCTGATTCTGTTTTCTGTATGTATTTTCTTTTTCTGTTTTCATGCTATTTATTTATTTTCTAGTCATTTATTTGTTTACCTGATTTTGTTCACCTGTTCTTTGTTCTCCTTAATTATGTTCTGTGTTTCTCATGCCTTCTGTGTTACTGTCTAAAGCCTTCACAACTCATGCTTTTACTTCTGAGTTATGGTTAATGACAATGGATTATTCTGTGTTAACAATCTGCCTATGTTTTGACCCCTGCTGTTGACTACAGTTATGATTCATGGACTGCCCGATATAAGCATCAGAAATTTTACACACTTGTGTCCTGCCTCTGTCCAACTGTTACAAAGTTATTATACTTTCACAATTTGTAGTTTATTGTGTGCCAAGCATGATATATACTCTGCTTTTCTTTTAATAAATGAGAGATCTTGCCATTGAAACTTTGTGCGTCTATGTATCATTTGACAAACTCTCCCAAGGCCATGGTGTGGGAAGTGTGTGCAGGGCGAGGGCACCGTCATTTGATGTATTTTCGTTTTCTCTTTTCTTAAAAGGGGAACCTGGAGCCTATCTCAGGGAGCATCAGGCACAAGGCAGGGTACACCCTGGACAGGGTGCCAGTCCATCTCACAATCACACACTGCAGACACCATGTCTTTGGCCTGGTGGAGGAAACCAGAGTAAACCCTCGGAGCATGGAGAGAACATGCAAACTCCATACACACAGGGCCACGGTGGGAATCAAACCCCCAACCCTGGAGGTGTGAGGCGAACGTACTAACCACTATGCCACTGTGCAGACGGTCAGCCATTATCTCTGTAGCAGAGAGCGTTAAGGGCCTAAGGGCCTGGCTCAACACAACAGCGGTATTTTATAGAAGGTGAATCAAAGTATTTATAGTATGATGATGATGATGATTTGTTGTTGTTAGTGTTATTATTTACTCACCCTGCATCACTGTTATTTCCACAGAGCAGAGGATCTTTCTTTCCTTCAATTTTATAATAATTATCTACAGGAAAAAGAGAAAGGTAGTGTTCCGTTTTTAATATTTTATTAATTTATTTGTGTGAATTAACTTCTACAGAGCTATAACTTAAGCAAATATATGTATATATTTATCATATAAAAGAATGTAATATAAAAGCTGAATAAACATGGATGAAAAGTACAGTTAATGGCAGCTTGGCTGTGGCATAATGCCCAGTCAAATCATGTCTCACTATTAGCATCAGCATTCCATGAAACATTTGCTGTTTATTGTGATAGAGTTCTTTAGAATGAGGATCACATTTCCTCCCCTTAAGTAACCATGATCGTCTTCCTTTCTCTTATTCTTTCTCTTTTCTTCCATACTAACAGTCTCATAAATATGACAGAATTGTTAACAGAATTGCTTCGCCAACCATGTTCTCAATAACCATTATGTTAGATCTTCCATTGCACATACAGTTACACCCTCCCCTGTGCCACTTCTGTCAGTCATTGTTAGCTACTGGACAGCCATGAACTCTCACCTTCTGAATCTAAAGTATGCCTCAAGGGATCTGAAGACTAAGTTTGCTAATGCATGCTAATGACTACAGGATGGTGAGGGCAACAAGTGCATACTGATGGAAAATCTCCCTGCTAGTTTCAGCACAGATGGTTTATTTTAAACAGGAAAATTTTCCAAGCTTTATGGCTCCCAATCCTGGGAAATAGTCCTATAATGTGCTTATTCTGCTTGCTCTAACCTCTTCAACTCAGCAATTAGCTGTTGAGTACAAAAAAAACAAAAAACAAAGCACAAAATCTCAAATAAGCAGATTATGATACTGTATGTTCAAGTCTGTATGACTATAATGGATTGTATTGGGGTTTATATGACCCTGAAGAAGGAGTAAGCGGTAGAAGATGGATATATGGATGGACTACTGGGGTTTATTTAAGTGTCAGTGCAACAGCCTTATATTGCCTTATACAGCCTGACTTGACCTATTCTAATAATTTATTTTCCACCTCCGCAACAACACTCACCCGTATCATTAAAGTATTGTGTGCGATTGAACTCTGTGACGTTTTCAGTAAAAAACAGCTG
This sequence comes from Ameiurus melas, assembly GCA_012411365.1. NCBI lineage: Eukaryota > Metazoa > Chordata > Actinopteri > Siluriformes > Ictaluridae > Ameiurus > Ameiurus melas. Next base: position 22,898,756 of record CM022758.1, on the reverse strand, counting down.
TCCCTTCTCAGTTATACTGGCATTCATTGGTATCTTTATGCATTTATTCCTCAGGTTGCCCATAAAAAGCTGCATGCCAATCAGTGCAAATACACTCAAGCAAAAGACGGTCAGAATCATCACATCAGAAAGTTTCTTTACTGACTGGAACAGAGCGCTTACAATGGTCTTCAGGCCTATGAGAAAGAGAATGTTATCCAGTCAATGGAATTCATACATTTTAAAACAATTGTGTGTGACCAGGTAAAGTATTATTTTATTTCCATTGGAAATATACAAGACTTGTGAAGCATATAATAATTTGTAAAAAATAAATAAATAAATAAATAATTTTTAAAAATTACAAGCAGGTTAAATATGTTTGTTTTAATTGTTATTATTAATCAATTCCCTTATTAAAGTTTTTTTTTTAAGAAAATAAATAGGTTGCATTAAATTGCATTAAATAAAATAAGGTATGCACAAAACCCTGTTTATTTAATGCAAAACCTGCTACATAAAGACAAGCTACAATTAGCATTGAGCATGCTCTTACCTGGGATAACTGATATTGTTTTCAAAGCCCGAACAACTCTGAAAGATCTCAAAGCAGAGACATTACCCAAACCCGTGTCAAACGCTGTCACATACCTGATATAAGACAGAAAGGAGTAAGTGGGTCAGAGATGATTTAGCAACTTATATAGGTGGTTACAACAAATGTCTTCCAAGATCTTAGTAGCTAAACATACAGGAGGCATTGTCTAGGTAGGTTTACAGTTACGTTAGATGAATCTTGTAAATGAGTGTACAGATTTGGAAGACTGTCTGTCGCTTTGTAGTAAAAAGACACTGAATCTACTCTGGGCAGATAAGTGTCTACTTAATGATAGGATTAATCAATAAAATCATGTCTGCCACAGCTTTAAGGTAATTAAAACACATCCATCAAATCAAGCATACTTTTATAGACTTGCTCAAAGCTGTTGACTGCAGAAAGGGGATTATTCAAAATCGATGACATTGACTTCTCAAATATCACTCTAATGCTTGTCCTAACAAGCACTGAGAAAGAAGTAGATATGATACATTATTCTATATTGCATATAGGAAATGTTTTTGAAGCTATCTGTGACATTTGTCAAGCTACAAATTTAACCTTTTTTTGAAGTAGCTAAGCTTAAAAAAACTACACTTTTGATACACTGGTAGCTAGATACACTATAATACACTAATTACTTTTTCTTAGTACACTGAAACTATTGTCAAATTGTGGAAAATCCACTCATTGTCACGGGCCGTGACGTGAAGGAAGCAGGATGGATGCAAGTGCAGTTTGAACGGTGACTTATTTACAGCGATGAACGAGAAACAAAAGAGAAACCAAAACACGAGAAACAAAGACCCTGAACTAAGCTATGCTAACTTGGCTACAGCTAATGCTAAGGCTAAGGCATAAACATGACCTGAAACGAAGACTAGCTATAGTCATACTCTAGTGCTACATGGAATACATTCATTCAACCGAGCCTTGTGAAGCCCGGCTCACGGTATATATACAAACTAATATCATTAGACCCGCAACTGCTAACAGCTGCGGGCAATACCAAAACACATGTGACACATGACGAGATGGGATGAAGACATAACGTCAACCTGGAAGAGGCACATGCATGTGCACCAGCGCTCAAAGCGCGCTGCTGCTATGGGGAATCATGACAGCTGGACAGGACTGCTCGGCGATGACCCCAGCTGGACAGGACTGCTGGGTGACGACCGAAGCTGGACAGGACTGCTGGGCAACGTCCTCAGCTGGACGTGGAGGCTGAGCGACGACCTCAGCTGAGCAGTGAGGCTGAGCGACGTCCTCAGCTGGATGTGGAGGCTGAGCGACGACCTCATCTGAGCAGTGAGCCTGAGTGAAGTCCTCAGCTGGACGTGGAGGCTGAGTGACGACCTCAGCTGAGCAGTGAGGCTGAGCAACGTCCTCAGCTGACGTGGAGGCTGAGCGACGACCTCAGCTAAGCAGTGAGGTTGAGCGATGTCCTCAGCTGGATGTGGAGGCTGAGCAATGACCTCAGCTGATCAGTGAGGCTGAGCGACGTCCTCAGCTGGACGTGGAGGCTGAGCGACGACCTCAGCTGAGCAGTGAGGCTGAGCGACGTCCTCAGCTGGACATGGAGGCTGAGCAACGACCTCAGCTGAGCAGTGAGGCTGAGCGACGTCCTCAGCTGAACGGGACAGCAGGATAGCTTCCTGGCCTCTGCAGGCAGCAGGACAGCCACCTCGGCTGGGCTGGACAGCAGGACATTTTCCTCGGCTGTGCAGGGCAGCAGGACAGCCTCCTCGGTTGGTAGGAGCTCCACCGCCGAGACCTCCACGTAGGCCTCGGGCTGGAGCCATGCTGTCGTCGTTGCTCCCCCAAAAAACTTTTCTGTGCTAGCCTTAGCAGACGCTGGCATGAACTGAACTGGATTTTCCGGAACAGCTGGCTTGAATGAGACGTCAGGAACTTGGGACAGGACTTGGGCTTGGACTGCTAAGACTTGGGACATGGCTTGGACTAGAGACATGGCTTGGACTAGAGACATGGCTTGGATGTCAGGCACCTGAGACTTGGCTTGGACTTGGGCATCCGAGACTTGAGACAGGGTTTGGACTTGGGCGTCGTGGACTTGAGACTGGGTTTGGACTTGGACGTCTCACTCGCTCATAGTGCACGTGGAATGGGGGGTCAGCACTAGTCACCCAATTAACTTCCCTCAGCACTTTATCCAGGTCGTAGCTTTGTTCTGGTTCTCCGAACTCCTCCAACAATAAGTACAAAAACTGCCTAATATCCTCCAGCACCCAGGGTCTCGTGGCGGCCACTTGCTGTGCCCATGTGCGAGCAGGGCCAAAAAACTGAGACATGATAAACCGAATGAACTGTGTTTCAGTTGGCTTCAAGTCACACAAGCTGGATAAGTACCACTGACAGTCCACCACAAAGTAATCCAGATAACCGGAAAAACCATCATACCGATCAGGCATGTCCTCAAATGTCTTCTGTTTAAACCGCATAGAATCCAAGGCGGGGATACTTGGTATGGATTACCAGGTTCGGCTTCCTCTCCATTCGTGTGCTGCATCCATTGGGAGGCGGTTGAATCTGTCACGGGCTGTGACGTGAAGGAAGCAGGATGGATGCAAGTGCAGTTCGAACGGTGACTTTTATTTACAGTGATGAACGAGAAACAAAAGAGAAACCAAAACACAAGAAACAAACACCCTGAACTAAGCTATGCTAACTTGGCTACGGCTAATGCTAAGGCTAAGGCTAAGGCATAAACATTACCTGAAACGAAGACTCGCTATAGTCGCACTCTAGTGTTACATGGAATACATTCATTCAACCGCGATGTGTGAAGCCCGGCTCACGGTATATATACACACCAATATCATTAGACCCGCAACCGCTAACAGCTGCGGGCAATACCAAAACACACGTGACACATGACGAGACGGGACGAAGACATAACGTCAACCCGGAAGAGGCATGCGCATGAGCACCAGCGCTCAAATCGCGCTGCTGCACGGGGGAATCATGACACTCATCATGTGATGTCATCATGTCATGTCATGGAACACACAGACATGTCAGCTTCTCCTGAAGACTAATCACACACACCCAATCACACTGAAAATCATAAAGCAGTACTTAAGAGTCTGCTAATTCACAAGGTCTTTGTAAAATAATACGCTCAGTTAACTAGATATACCAAACTGTGATATCATGTTAGTTTTTCTGGTTTTGACTAATTTTTTGACCTCATCTCTCTGCTTAACCTTGTTTTGACTGTTTGCCTGATCGTCTGACCTCTGCCTGTTTATGTCTGTGGATTTTGCATTACCTTTTGGACTTCTTGTTTTTGGTATTAAACTATGTAACCTGCACTTGCTTCTTTCTTTGCCTACATTTTGTGACTGATTACTTCGCTATGTTGGCAGCAGAATTGTTGGGAGACCAAGAAGCCCTATATGAAAAGGAAAGGCCGAGGTGGAAGAAGGAGGGATAATTCTCCATAATCTTAGCCAACTGGGAGTGGCTCGACATGATGTACTCCATCATGGAGTATGTCAAGCAGGAGCCTTCCAACCAGGCTGGAACCATCTCCCACCCTCTCTACCCCACTTTTCTTCCCTGCTCCTCCTTGGAAGTCACTATGACAGGCTCTGTCACTCCCCCATCATGCTTCAAGGAGAGCATTGCTCCTCTCTCTGCAGAGAACCTCGGTTGTCCATTAATCGTAGGATTGGCGGTTCGATTCCCGGCCTGGGTCACTCCACATGCCAAAGTGTCCTTGGGCAAGATACTGAACCGCAAGTTGCTCATGATGGCAAGTTTGCCTTGCATGGCAGCTCTGCGACGAGACGACCTCTCCATCCAGGTACCTGTCTGAGGTTGACATCAAGACCAACCATGTTAAGTCTACTGACCCAGCCGACCAAGTTCTGCCTTCCTCTTCTGCTGAGGATGTCGCTCTGCCTTCTCACCCTGCTGAAGCTGACAACCCAACTTCCCACACCTGGGTGCTGTCTAGCAACAGTGGTGAGTCTACCCCAGCCTCATGCCTGCCCTTCGGCTCCTTGAGGAGCCTGCTATCTGTTGAACAATGCCTGCCTCGGGGCTTGAGGGGCTGTGAAGACATTTTGCCAGAGGGCCAGGACTGCCAGGGGAGGGAGTGTTGTCTGGCGCTCCAGGAAAAGCACCTTTGAAGTTGGTAGGGGGGTGTTCTGTCATGTCAAGTAATATGCTCAGTTGACTAGCTCTCTGTATATACTAAGCCTTGATATCATGTTAGATGAGATATCATGTTAGTCAAGAGATATAAAGATATGATATAATTAGATACGTACAGGTGCATCTCAAAAATTTTGAATAGATTTGATATTTGTTGGAGGAAAAACTACACCCTTGACCTCAGAAGCTAGTATTGTCCCCTTTAACAGAAATAACTTCTTGTAGGCATTTTGCATGATTGACCAACAGTCTCAACATCAGCTTGCTGGATTTTTTTTTACCACTCTTCCATGCAATATTCTTTCAGTTGCAGGATGTTTGAAGGTTTACTTGCATGTACTGCCCATTTCAAAGCCCACACCCCCAACATTTAAATTTCTTGCTACTGAGCCATTCCTTAGTGGATTTGCTGGTGTGCTTAGGATCATTATCCTGTTGAAATGTCCACTTTCAGCTCAACGTTTGGACAGATTATCACATTATGACACTATCTTCAACCTCTCTTTGATATGGTGCAGAATTCCTAGCTGAATTAATGAATGAAAGCTGTCCAGTCTCTGAGGCAGCAAAACAACCCCAAACCATAAAATTTCCACCATGGTGATTCATAGTTGGTATGAGGTGCTTCTCCTGAAAAGCTGTCTTTGGCCAGTGCCAAACATGTCTGCTGTTACTGTGGCCAAACAACTCTATCTTTGATTTGTCTGTCCAGAGGACATTATTCCAAAATGTTCTTTTTAGGTAGCAAAGGCTTTTTTTCTGGTATGCCTCCCATGTAGGTCAAATTTGTGTAATCTCGTTCTGATTGTAGAAGTATGCACTTTGACACCAACAGTTGCAAGACTTACTAGCAGATCCTGTGATGATATTTGGGGTTCTTTTTGCATCAGACGTTCTGCTCTTGGGCTGAATTTGCTGGGATGGCCAGTCCTGGACAACTTGGCAGTCATTTGAAATCTGCACCATTTGTAGATTATTTTCATTACCTGCACTCCCTAAGCAGGTTTTAATCACTGGCACCCAATTTGAACACCTGATTCTAATTTTAAAGATTTGAAGGTGGGACTCTTTTGTACATCCATGAATGCACAGGATGCGATTCACAATTGAATGCCATGCAGAGTTGTGTTTATCACATTAAAACATATCTGTAAAAAAAATTGTGTAAATTGAATTCATTTTTGTGAAACTTCTTTTTTTTTTTTGGGAGAGATGGCACATTGGAGAAACAAACAAACAGACTTTAGTACACTGAGACCCAAGCATAAGAGGAGAAGAGAGAGAAAAAAAAAGAAGAAAAAAGAAGGCACAGGAATTTATGTCGTCTCAGTGACTAAACAAAATGGGAGCCAACCCCCCCTCTTTTTTTTTTCCCCTGTGTACAAATTAGAACACATGCATACGTCCAAACTCAACAAATAGAAACAAAGAGAAAAGTAATAAAAATAGATAATTAAAAAACAAAAATGATGGAGAAGAGAAAAGAAAATATAAATAAGAAATAAGAAAGAAAGAAAAAAAAATTAAGGGGATAAACAAAATAGATAAAATAACCAAAGTAAACGGGCGGGGGGGGGGGGAGTGTTCTCTCAATCTGAAGGCAAAGATGGCAAAGATTTGAAGAAAGTTAAGAAAGGCTGCCACTTTCTGTGAAACTTGCCAGAATCGGCCCCCCGAGAGTACCTAATCTTTTCCAACTTTAGAAGAGACATAACATTCCTAAGCCACTGAGTACTGGAGGGAGACTTCGTGGATTTCCAATGGAAAAGAACGCGCCGTCTTGCTAATAAGGAAGTGAACGCCAAGAGATCTAATTGGGTTGAATTGTACCTGTCATAATCCTCCGGATACCCAAATATGGGAATATGGGGAGAGGGTTTAACAGTAATGGACAGTATTTCTGAGATGCTATCAAAATAATTCTGCCAAAAGGAGAATAACAATGGGCAAGAGTAGAACATGTGAGTGAGATTGCAGGGAGAGGCGTGACATTTATCACAGCGGTCAATGACGGTGGGATAAATCTGTGACAGACGTGTTTTGAAGAAATGAATCCTGTGTAACACCTTAAACTGTATCAAAGAAAGACGAGCACAAACTGTGCTCTTGTGTATCTTGCTAAGGGCACCGTCCCACCAGTCTTCATGTAGTGTCAACCCCAATTCGCCCTCCCAAGCAACCTTGATTTTAATGATAGGTGAGCTGTCGTAGGATAAAAGTTTATTGTAAATTCCTGAAATACGAGATTTCTGAAGAGGATCAGACAAGAGAAAATCATCCCACAGTTGGCTTAGGGTAAGGAGGGAAAGGTAGGAAACAGCGATTTTGCAGTGTCTAACTTGGAAATAACGAAAAAGATGTGACGGTGGAAGCTGAAATTCGCTCGACAAATCTGCAAAACTACGAAAAGCCCCATCCTTATAGAGTTCTTTGAAAGTTTTGAGACCTTTGTCATGCCAGATAGCAAATGTGGGGTCTGATATTGCTGGCTGAAATGAGTGATTTTTCAGTAATGGAGTTAAGGGAGACGCGGAGACGAATTTGAAATTCTTCCTGAACTGGTACCAAATTTTTAGAGCTGCACGAACCACAGGGTTGTCTGTAAAGCCAGATAAGTTGGTAGAAGTGGAAGAGGTAAGCAGAGCCATTGAGAGGAGGCGCGCCATGAATGTACCTCTAATGTACACCATGGGGAATGCGCTGGTCTCAACCAAAATAAGATTTTATGAATATGTGATGCCCAGTAATACAACTGAAAATTTGGAAGAGAGAGGCCAGCATTGAGCTTACATCTCTGAAGCATTGACTTACTTATTCTGGGTGTCTTACCACACCACAAAAATGCTAGAAATGTCCTGATCTATAGTCTTAAAAAATCGCTTTGATAAGAATAGAGGGAGACATTGGAACAAAAAGAGGAACTTAGGCAGGATATTCATTTTTACTGTGTTAATCCTTCCTATCAGCGACAGAGGTAAAGACCTCCATCACTGAAAGTCAGTTTTGATTTTAGACATCAATGGGGAGAAGTTAGCAGAGTAAAGTGAAGTCAGAGACCTGGTTATGTTAATTCCTAAATACTTAAAGCCAGAGGGGCTCATTCTGAAGGGAATATCAGATTGAGTCATTTGTAATGCCAAAGTATTAACCGGGTAGCACTCACTCTTGGAAACGTTAACTTTATAACCTGAAAACGAGCCAAATCTTTGGAGAAAGGACAGAATTCCAGGTAGAGAGTGACATGGGTTGGAAACATACAGTAATAAATCATCTGCATAAAGAGAAAGTTTAAATTCCATGCCCAACCGAGATATCCCAGTGAAAGAGGAGGAGGACCTCAGATAAATTGACAAGGGCTCTATAGCTAACGCAAACAGTAAAGGAGACAAGGGACAACCCTGTCGAGTTGCCACAGGATAAAGTAAAATAAGTTGACTGGATACCATTAGTGGAGATACTAGCGCGCGGGATGTATACAGAAGGCGTATCCAAGAAATAAATGTGTCACCCAATCCAAATTTGTGCAATACTGTAAGCAGGTAGTCCCATTCAACTCTGTCGAACGCTTTTTCAGCATCGACTGAGATTACCACTTCGGGGGAAGTAGTAGAGCATTTGGAGTAGATAATGTTCAAAAGGGTGCGGACGTTGTAAAATAACTGACGCCCTTTTATAAATCCAGTTTGTTCTTCTGAAACTATGACTGGAAGAATTTTTTCCAAGCGACTAGCCAAAGCCTTAGCAAGAATCTTAGCATCTACATTTATCAAAGAGAGGGGTCTGTAAGAGCTGCAGAGATTCGGATCTTTGTCCTTCTTTAAAAGTAGATTTATAGAGGCTTGTCGCATAGTAGGAGGGAGAGCGCCACTCTGCAGCGATTCCCTATATACCGAGTGCAATATAGGGGACAGTTTAGATTCAAATCTTTTGAAAAATTCTACCGGGAATCCATCAGGGCCAGGAGCTTTATTGTTTTGCATGCTATTCACGGCTAGGTTGATTTCCTCTAAGGTTAATGGAGAGTCAAGATCTTTAGCAACTTCTGGGTTAATGGTAGGGAAATTGAGACTGTCTAAGGAAGCATTCATATCAGAAGTCACAGCTGGAAAGTCAGACATATACAGAGAAAAATAGAATGAGCAGAAGACTGAATTAATGGTATTGGGGTCCGTGTGGAGTATGCCAGATGAATCCTTTATTTGAGGAATTATTCGTGAGGCAGCTTGACGTCTCAATTGATGGGCCAGGAGTCGGCTCGGTTTGTCACCATGTTCAGAATATGTGGAGCGTGAATGTAGCAGAAGGCGCTCTGCATCCACCGATGTAATAATGTCAAATTCAGCCTGCAATACAACCCGATCTTTAAGTAAAGCAGAAGAGGGACCAGTGCCCAATTGCCTAGAATCTAGTTCGTCAATTCTACGCGATAGCTCATGAAGTTTGGCCATACGAGTGTTGTTCAGATGTGCAGAGTAGGAAATTATTTGGCCCCACAAGTATGCTTTTAGTGATTCCCACAGCAGGGAACAGTAGGAAATAGGTTCAAGCTCGTTCTGATTGATTTCAATAAAATCGTCAATTGAAGTTGCAATGAATGTGTTAAATTTGTTGTCTGACAGGAGCAGAGTGTTAAACCTCCACGGTGTTGAATATCGAGGTTGGGGGGAAAGCTGAATATCCAAAGAAAGCGGGGCATGGTCAGAAATCACAATAGGATGATATTTGACCATCGACACTTTGGAGATAAGTTTGGCGTCAATAAAGAAATAATCAATTCTAGAGAAGGACTTATGCACCTGCGAAAGGAAAGAATATTCCTTGATACTGGGATTATGGAATCTCCAGGGATCCACACAACCATTCTTAGACATGAAATCAGAAAGTGTACTCGACATTAGTGAGGGTGTCAAGGTCTTGGAAGAAGAACGGTCAATAACACAATTCATGTCTCCTCCAAATATAAGGACGGTATTATGTAGTGAAGGGAGACGCTCCAAGAGCTTATTCATGAAGTGTGGGTCATTAAAATTTGGGGCGTAAACATTAACCAGTAATACCGGGACATGCAACAATTTACCTGATATTATTAAGTATCTCCCATTTACATCTGATATTACATTGGAGGATGAAAAGTGAATTGATCTACCAATTAAAATGGCAACCCCCCTGGCCTTAGAATTGAAATTAGAATGAAATACCTCAGAAATCCAGGGGCATTTAAGCCGTACCTGGTCTGTGGTGCGCATATGAGTTTCTTGTAGAAACACTATGTCCGCGTTGAGCCGTTTCAGATGGGCAAATACTCTGGATCTCTTCATAGGACTCCCCATACCTTTAATGTTCCAGCTCACAAAGTTCACATGCGAGCCAGATTTTCCAGTATTAGTGGACATCTATCAAGTGTTTATGGCAGGAAGAGAATGAAAGTGAAGCCTCACCTCTGAGAGAAGGAAAAGGGGACAGGAAACAGGAGGGGGGAGAAAAAGGACAAAAACAAAGATAAAATGAGAAAAAGTAAAAAGTGAAAAGAAAAAATAAATACAATAAAAGTAAATGATAAACCAAAACAAAAGAAAACACACTCCAAACACACAGTGAACCACCCCATCCCATCCCCCTCCCCATTGCACTTACACGTCCCCATCCCCAAACGATGGAGACCCAAGTGCAGACTCCACAAGGAGTCAAATCCCCAACAGGAAGGCTAACAGCTGTTGACCCGATAGTAATAAACCCCCCAGGCCGGGCCCCTGCAAACTAAACGAAGATAAATGTCAAGGCACATAAACAGTCAATACTCCCTCATGTGTTGTAGAGTTAGTAGTGGTCTATTTCACTTCTGGAGACGGATTATCAGTGTTCTCACTTGATCAGTGTCTTAATAAACACCCCGGCGGCCTCCGCGGACTTAAACTCCCTCTCGATTCCGTCGTGTGTAACGTGGAGGCGCGCCGGATAAAGCAGAAAAAACCGTATTCCCGGTATCTCACGGAGCTGGCGGCGGCAGTCATTGAAGGCAGCACGAGCGCGGGCTACCTTCGCGGTGTGATCGGGAAAGATAGAAATGACCATGTCACCAACCTTCACCCGTTGTTGGGCTCTGGCCCGCCGCAGGATGTCCACACAGTCCGCGTGGTAATGGAGTCGGGCGATTATAGGCCGGGGGCGTTCACCGGGTTTGGGCCTCGGCTGCAGAGTGCGATGAGCGCGGTCCAAAAGTGGCTCTTTGTCTAGCCCAAAAACCACCTTAAGCAGAGTGGAGACGGCTGCCAGTGTAGACGCGCAGGTCGAGTCTTCAGGGACACCTACGATCCTCACATTGTTGCGCCGTGATCTAGCCTCGAGATCCTCACATTTGTTTTCCACCCTCCCCAGCTCGGCAGATAGGCGCTCCACTTTAGCCTGTAGCGTAGCTATGTCATCGCAACAGGTAGAGAGCGAAGTTTCCATTTCCCCCACTGTATGCTTCAAAGTGCTCACCTCCGCCTGGATAACCGTAATACTGGCCGATAATTCCGCCTTTACGGTCTGTAGCTCTCCCTTAATCGATGTTAAGTTTTCACCCAAGGCCACCTGGAGCTCAGATTTAAAAATGGCCGCCATTTCATGGCGGAGCGCAGCGAGTAGCTCATCTTTGAAACCGGGGGGGATAGCGGGCATAGAGGGGTCACTACGCGGCAGGGATGCAGCGTGTGGAGCAGGCCGCAGAGGTGTAGCAGCCAAAGCATTCGCGCCTTTGGATTTTGCCGGCATTTTAGACATTAAACTAGAAGTTTAAGGTGTTAAACAAGACTTACAAACACAAATGCTACCAAAAACAGTGCCTATCATATAATATAAATAGTTGTTGCAGGAGCCCCGAAAGTTGCAACCTACTCCATTTGTCACTCAGCCGGAAGTCCTTTTTGTGAAACATATATTTGTGGATCTCATTGTATTTATTTGTGAATTTGTTTATTTTTTGTGAATCTTGCTGCATTTATTTGTCGATCGTAATCTATTTATTTGGAAATATGGAACAATTCTAACCCCATACAGACCATGTGAAAATAATCCATGCTATTATTGGTGTGAACATGAAGTTGAGTTATAACCCTGAAGTGGATTTTACTCTATAATCACATCTGTAGTGTGTTATTCTGCTTATTCCACAGCAAATTCAAATTAAAAACAATTAACAATTACAATATTTGGTTTATTAATTAATGCCACATCTTGCATTTTACTGGCTTAAAATTGTGCTCCTCCAACTTCCATTTGATGATGCCCCACAGATGCTCAATAGGGTTTAGGTCTGGAGACATGCTTGGCCAGTCCATCACGTTCACCCTCAGCTTCTTTAGTAAGGCAGTGGTTGTCTTGGAGGTGTGTTTGGGGTCGTTATCATGCTGGAATACTGCATACTGATCGTGCTCTGCTTCAGTATGTCACAGTACATATCGGCCAAGACAACCAACATCCTCAAACGGAAGTTGGAGGAGCACAAGGTCTCTAACATCCACCAGCTCTTGTGATGTCGTCATGGAGGAGTGGAAGAGGACTGTTATGGCAAATTGTGAAACTCTGATGAACTCTATAACCAAGAGGGTTAAGGCAGTGCTGGAAAATAATGGTGGCCACAAAAAATATTGACACTTTGGGCCCAATTTGGACATTTTCACTTAGTTTAGACTGTGGCTGTGTGTTGAGTTATTTTGACGGGACAGCAAATTTACACTGTTATACAAGCTGTACACTCACTACTTTACATTGTAGCAAAGTGTCATTTCTTCAGTGTTGTCACATGAAAAGGTATAATCAAATATTTACAAAAATGTGAGGGGTGTACTCACTTTTGTGAGATAATGTATATATGTTAGACATTTGTGTACTGTCCTGTACTTACGCCATCACAATCACAGTGAAGTCCAGCCAGTTGAATGGGTCTCTGAGGAAGGTAAACTGGCCTATACAGAAGCCCATGGCTAAGATCTTTATTAATGAATCAAAAGTATATATTGCCGTAAACGTGTACCTGTAAAAAAAAAAAAAAAAAAACACCACATCAATCACACCAAAAAGACTGGGTTTTACTGAGTCATCTGATGCATGATAAGTTCATCTGAGGTATTAAGTCCTACTCCATTCTCATTCTCATACTCAATAATAATTCAATGCAAATAGTGAGAGAGACTTACTCTATATTCTTGAAGTTTCGGTTATCCAAAGGTTCAGGAAGAGTCATAAACACACAGTTCGCAAGGATAGTGCACATGATTATTATGCTGAACAATGTGACAGTTGCAGTCAAGAAAAACATTATTTAAAAATAACAGATTTCAGAAAACCTAACGGTAGACTAACAACTTAACAATATCATTTCTTTGTTTACAGGTTATTAATAATGAGTCTTTATTGGTCACATATACAGTAGAGCACAGTGAAATTGTTTTCTTTGCATACCCCAGCCTGTTAGGAAGCTGGGGTCAGAGCGCAGGGTCAGCCAGATACAGATACAGCACCCCTGGAGCAGATAGGGTTAAGGGCCTTGCTCAAGAGCCTAAGAGTGACAGCTTGGCAGTGCCAGGGCTTAAAAACCCCAACCTTCCGATAAGTAACCCAGAGTCTTAACCGCCAAGCCACCACTACCCCTTACTTATGATTAATACTCATTTATCAGTCACAATTGTTATTACTGGATAAGCAATATAGTACAACTGTAGTGTAATAACTCTTTAAATATTTTAGCAGCATATGGAAAGGATATGAATGTACCAAAATCTTAATTGATATTCTTCTGATTGGGTTGAATGGACATAGCACGTACAAGGCAGAAGTGGCATTAAATCGGGAGATTGTCTTCCCTTTGTTCAATACTATAAAGGTCTGAAAGAAAGACAAGACAGAAACAAAGCCATTGCTAGCATATAATCACATATTATTCAGAAAATAGGTCAGTCTTGGTGCTTGGTATGTTTCTTGTGCATTCAGTACTGACTTACATAAAACCTGAAAAACAGACTACCAGGTCTATTAGAACCAATCCTTGTTCTACTAATTTAAATCTACTAAGAAGTATTTAATTTAATATCATACTTTTTTCTACATGTTATCAATATTTCAGTTTAACAAATGCTAAATATTTGTATCAACATTTAGAGCTACAAATTTGGTACAAAACCAACACAATCGATTTAATGGAACATTAATGCAAAAAAGGAATATGTAATACTGTATTGTTGACTGAACACTTATGTTATCTAAGCAGGGTCAGGTTTCCCCAGAGGTCTATGAAGCTTTTTTTTTAAACCCTTGATATTGCAGTTGTTTCAATGTGTTACATTTATTATAATTCTAAGCCTAATTGGCTTGACACTTAAGGTGAATGGGTTTAAACTAAAGCTCATTAATTCAACAATCTAAAACAGCTTAATGCCAAGTCATGTTTTAATGTCAACCTTACTGCAAGTAACTAGAAAAAGGTGCAGTTTTCCTTGCCACCATCGCCTCAGGCTTGTTCATTAGGGACAAATTCATAAATTAAAAATTTATATTCTGAATTCAAATATTTCCGTAAAGCTGCTTTGGGAAAATCTCCATTGTTAAAAGCGCTATACAAATAAAATTGAATTGAATTAATATGTTACAAAAAATTTTAAATCCATATTTTCAACCCTGTGTAATTTGTTTAGGTTCTGTGGGTAGAAAATATATCTCATGACTCCAATAAATAAATATGATATTACATTTAACTAATACGTCTGATATATAAGTTGGTTTATGCTCATTATATTAATGTTTATTGTTCATGGATCCATGAATACTTTTTTACTGGAAGGGGTCTTTGGCTGTGAAAAATTTGAGAACCCTGATCTAGATAAAAACCTCATATCTAGCTTGGTTTAGTAAAAGATTTTGCTTTTTTAGGTTCTTTATATTCAGCTGTAAGATTTTAATCTTTAGCAATCATGATACTTGTGATTAGTCCATGCATTATGCAAATAATCCAGTGCTAAAACCTTTTATAAGTCACTGCATGAATAACCATTCGCACATTAGCAATGTAACAGCAGTTGCCAACCACCCATGTCAGCACTCAAATTCTACTAAAAGCCCATTAGACAGAGCACACCCAAATGCATTTCCAGACCAAGTGAAAAAAAAACTTACTTTCTGATTGCAATAATATGGGTCCAGATCTTCCAGCGGTATGGACACCATTCCATTGGGAATGTCCCCATATATAAATGGCAATTTCTTCCCTTGCCCGAGGTCACTGTTAGGTTGTGGCTGATCCTCATCAGCAGTATTTCCCTCTTGCTCTCCTTTTGTAGGCTTTTTACTCTTTTCCTCTTTAATTCGTTTTTCAATGGCCTTGAGTGACTCCCTGGTAAACGGGCGGAAGCTTTGTGGTCCCGGCGGTGCAAGAATCTGTGCCATCTTTGCATCCTGTAACAATCTTCTGATTGTTTTGCTAGCCCACTACATGAGAAGCATCTACAGCCATAATAATACAGACAGCCAAAGTTAGACAGAAATACAAGTGCAGAAGATATTATTTTGTTTTCATTTTAAATATTACTTGTAATAGTAGCTCTTCCACTTAAGTATTAGACAGAAAAGTGCTATATAACATTCATTGTTCTTTAGTTCATCATTTATCTTCAGTAATCCCTATCCTGGCAAGCACAAGATCACAGTGGATCTGGAATCTATCCTGTAATAGATTGTGAAGTAATTTTCTGTTTTCATCTATACCATGCTGTTAACATGAACAGTAAGAAGAGCCATAAGAGCTACACTGAAAAACCACAACTATTCTTCACCTAGGAACACTGGGCATGAGACAGTATGTCACCATACACACATAAAATCACATACTCATTCACACCTTGTGGCAATTTAGATATGAAACTGGTGTGGTTTTGGGTGGTAGGAGGAAACTGGGCTCCATATCATAATAGTTATTGTTATAGTTATAGAGACCCAGATCAGCAAGACACACTGAACTGAAATATAGGCTGGACAGATAACTGAGATATGGCACAGTGTCACCATTTTCTCCATAACCCAATTAGGTTGTTGTAATGGTTACAGCACTGGGAAAAGGAATAGTTCTCATGTCAAACAAATAATTCTTGTTTGTCCTAACAAGGAATAAATAAAAACCAAAAAAACAACTAAAACCAACTTCCACAGCATTACATTGCTCAGATACCAATTCACAACTAACACTAGGATATCTGAATTGTAATGTGCCAGAAAATTACATGGAAATAAAAACTCAAAGTTTCACAAAGTACTTTGCATGTAGCTTAAGTATATATTTCACATTGATTCTATACTGGAATAACGAGAGTTATGCAGCAGATAAAACTGTTGATAGTGATATAGATATTAGTAAAAACCTTGAACATTTTTTACATTAGCGTACATTTGAATTCTGTAAAACAATTTATATTTCAATGTATTAGTGTTGGTTTCTACAGTTCCCTCAAAAACTATTGAATGGCAATTCCATTGATTGTGCTATATACCAAAGAGATTTGGGTTTGAGATAAAAAGATTGATATGAGAAGAGAGTTTAAGGTTTTAGCTTTTATTTCCTGGTATTTACATGTAGATCTGCTGGACAACATAAAACATAGAATCTTTTGTATCAGATTACCCAATTTTTAGATGAGCAAAAGTATAGAAAGACATAAGTCTTGAAGTAAATTAAAGTAAATAACACTTAATATATGGTTGCATATCCCTTGTAGTAAATGTGTTAAGCCTGCAACTCAATGATATCACCAAATTGTTGGTTTCTTAATTCACGATGCTTTTCCAGGCTTTTAGCATAGCCTCTTTCAGTTGTTGTTTGTTTTAGGGGGTTTCTCCATTCCTCAAGGTTCCTCACAATTCATATGGATGAATTTCTCTGTAAATTGGCAACTTTCTGAATTAATTTTGCTACTACCATGATGAATTAGATCATCAATAAAGATTACTGAGCCTGTTCCAGAAGCAGTACTGCATGCCCAAGCCATAACACTACCCCCACCATGTTTCACAGGTGAACTTCTATGTTTTGGATCATGAGCAGATCCTGTCTCTCTGTATTTCTTTAAAATTATAATCTGGCTTTCTGATTCTTACTACTGATTAGTGGTTTCATCTTGTGGTATTGCCTGTACATTTTTGCTCTCAAAGTCTTCTTAAAACGGTAGATTGTAATACATTCATCCCTTCATTGTGGATGTTGTTGGTGGTGTCACTGACACTTCCACCGTTGTTTTTGGGTTTTTGTTCACAACTCTCACAATGTTATCAGCTGTTGCTGTTTTCCTTGGCTGACCCATTCGGTGCCTGTTGCTCAGTTTCTATCTTTTTCAGGACATTCCAAATTGTTGTACTGGCTATGCCAAATGTTTTTTCAATGCCTCTGATTGATTTTCCCTCTTTTCTCAGCTTCAAAATAGCTTGCTTTTCTCTCATAGACAGCTCTCTGATATTCATGTTGGTTTATCCTTTTTAATAACAAATGCAGTCTTCACAGGTGAAACTGAAGGCTAAAACCAAGAGTAATGTGTAACAAATTGCACTATGCTCTGTGTTATTTAACACATCTACATACAAACACCAGGAAATAAAACCTGAAATTCCTAAACTCTCTTCTCATATTCATCTTTTGATCTTAAACCGAAATGTCTTCAGTCTACAGCAAAATCAATTGCACTGTTCTTACCATTGCGATAGTTTTGGAGGGGACTGTATATGGGTTGCATAGTAGTAAAGTGGGTTGTTTTGGCATCCCACAACTCCAGCTTGAGTTACTGTCTGTGTGGAGTTCTACATATTCTCCCCATGTCAGTGTGGGTTTCATCAGGGTTCTTTGGTTTCAATCTACTGCACAAAAACATGCCAGTAGGTCGATTATGCTAAATTGTAATAGAGTGTGTGTGTGTGTGTGTGTGTGTGTGTGTGTGTGTGTGTGTGTGTGTGTGTGTGCATATTGCCTATGGTGGACTAGCATCACATTCAGAGTGTATTCCCGCCTCATGCCCAGTGTTCCTAGGATAGGCTGATCAAGATGAATGAATAATTGATTTTATTATCGGTACAAAAACTTCAATAGCAAAGCAGAAAGATAACAGTGTACATCCACAGTATAAAGGTATGTACATGCAGACAAATAAATATGATTACTATTTATTCTTTATTAGGATAAATAATGATTGAATATTTATTCACTGATTCATCTTCAGTAACCAGTTAATCCTGAGCAGGGCATGGTGGATCTTGAACCAGATCCGGGTACTGGTACTGGATACTGGTCTATCATGGGCTACAACAAACACACCCATTCACACACACACGCACAAACAAACTTGGTGTAATTTAGCCTTTGGGAATAAATCACAGAACCGAGAGGAAACCCACTCAAACAAGGGGAGAACATGTGAAATTCTGGGACCCTGATGCCGTAAGGCAGCAATGCTACCCAAAAAGCATTTACTCCAAAACTTTCACCCTCTCCCCCGGATTTTGAAGGCTCAGCAAGAGCTCACCAGATGCTGCCAGAACTGCGGCACTTTTCACAAAGAAAAGAGAACTCTTCTCGGTGCCCCCGCCAGCGTCTTCGGGTTCATTTGCGTTATCACACTGGACACCTCGCAGCACCTATCTCTGCCACTCCAATTTCGGAGATCTGAACCCGACTCCCTTTCGATCGGCCGGGTGTGACGGAGGTCATGGCCCCACCCCTCGGAACATTCACGCATCCCTTAGGACCGACTGACCCATGTTCAACTGTTCGACTTTTACTTCCTCTAGATAGTCAAGTTTGATCGACTTCTCGGCGGTCCACCAAGGCCGGCGAGGAGCCCCAGCGGGGCAGATCCGAGGACCTCATTAAACCATCCGATCGGTAGTACCAACGGGCGGTGTGTACAAAGGGCAGTGACTTAATCAACACGAGCTTACTGGAAATTTCTCATTCATGGGGAATAATTGCAATCCTCAGTCCGAATCACGAATGTGGTTCAGTGGATTACCCGCCCCTCTCAACGTAGGGTAGGCACACGCTGATCCGATCATTGTGGCGCGCATGCAGCCCTGGACATCTAAGGGCATCACAGACCTGTTATTGCTCCATCTCACGTGGCTGAACGCCACTTGTATGTCTAAGAAGTTGGATGCCAACCACAAGGGGCCGCATAAATATTTAGCATGCCGGAGTCTCGTTCGTTATCAGAATTAAGCAGACAAATCGCTCCACCAAGAACGGCCATGCAGCACCACCCACAGAATTGAGAAAGAACTATCAATCTTTCAATACGTACCGTGTCTGGGCCGGGTGAGGTTCCCTACTCCTAAGGACTAATCACACACACACCTGTTCCCAATCACACTGACAATCACACCACAAAATATAAGAGACCGCTCATTCACAATATGTTTGCAAAGTATTACATTCAATTGCTATTGTCTCTGTCATTTCCAAGTCTTACTTAGTGTTTGATATTCTGGTTTTGTGTTTCAATTTCTGCTTAAACATTTGGATTTGTTTGCTGATTAAACTGCTATACCTGCAATTGCTTCCGTCTAAACCCTCATTACATGACAATAGTGCATGTATCATATATCAGGAAACTCTGGACTACAGTTCCCATCAGCCACTGCACTGCACTAGATGTCACATGACCACCTGCACCTGATTCACGTTTTGGGTAATGAGCACACTTGTGTATATATAGACATTGTTTGCACTGTTTCTCTGCCCTTTCTTGTCTTAGACTACCGAGTTCCATGTTCCTGTGTTTTGTTTCATGCCACAGTATTTTGCCTAGTTGTCTTAGTGTCTTTGTTTTGTTGTTTGTTTGTTTAAATAAATGTTCTTATCTGCAATTGCTTCCAAACCCATCCTTGATTCGTGACAGAACAAAAGACTTTCAATCGGAAACAGCAGATCGCCAGGATGGAGAACTGGGGCATCAGGATGCCACCGATGTTAGTGGAGTACTTCACCACGCTACGCCAAGAGGCAGAGGAGTACCAAGCTGCGCTACGATAGCAGCAGGTCGCCAGGAATTACCTGGCCGTCAACTTACCTCCCATGTTAATGAAGGACTACACCATGCCTTGCCAACAGGAGGAGGAGTCCGGGTACAAGGGGGAGTCTGTGGTCAGGGCTAATACCACCTCCCACCCTCCCTCCCCTATTATGGATCTAGTTCAGCAAGTGGAGTCAGTGGAGAATGAAAGTCAGCCTCCCTGTCATCTGAGGATGCCACTCTGCTTTTTGGTTCAGCTGAGGATGCCGCTCAGTCACCCGGGTTGGCTGAAAACGTTGCTCCGTCTCCTGACATACCCAAGTACTCCCCTTTGTTCAACAACCCCGCATTCAACTCCGCTGTGCTTTCCTCTGCCCTCATGTTCAGCTGAGAATGTCACTCTGCCTTCCTGCTCCACTGAGTACGCCGCTCTTTTTTCCTGCACCGCGGAGGACGTCGCTCTGCCATCCTGCTCCACTGAGGTCATCTCTCTGTCATCCTGCTTCGCGGACATCGCTCTGCCTCAATGTTCCGCTGAAGATGTCGTTCCTCTTCTTTGCTGCGCGCAGTATGTCACTCCCCCTACCTGCTCCACGGAGGACATCATTCCCCCTCATGCTCCCCGGAGAGCATCGTTCCTCCCTTTGGCCTCGCGGAGAACCTCGCTCCTCTCCCTGACCTCGCGGAGAACCTCGCTCCCCTCTATGGCCTTGCAGATATCTTTGAGCTTCCCTCGGGCCTCGCGGAGAACATCGCTCCCTTCTCCTGTACTGCTGAGGAAGCTATTCTGCTGCCCTGTCCTGCTGAGGATGTTGTCCCGCTGTCCTGCCATGCAGACGTCGCTCTGCTTACCACCGAGGACATCGCTCCGATTTCCTCATCCGCTGAGTACGTCCTTCTGTCTCTATGCCCCGTTGTGGACGCCACTCAGCCTCCTAGTTCTGCTGGAGACATTTTGCCCATGGGGCCAGGACCACCAGATGGAGGGCGTTTACCTTTGGGTGGGGGGGTGGGGTGGGCGGGGAGGGGGGTGTCCAGTTCCCATCAGCCACTGCACTGCACTGCAAGTCACATGACCACCTGCACCTGATTCACGTTTTGGATAATGAGCACATTGTGTATATATAGCCATTGTTTGCACTGTTTCTGTCTTTTGTTGTCTTAGACGACTGTGTTCCATGTTCCATGCCACAGTATTTTAACTAGTTGTCTTAGTTTCTTTGTTTTGTTGTTTGTTTGTTTAAATAAATGTTCTTATCTGCAATTGTTTCAGAACCCATCCTTGATTTGTGACAGCATGCAAGGTTGGGTGATGTTGTCCGTGGTCCTGAAATCTAAACCCCAATAGGTTTCTAAGCATAAATCAAATGTAAAATACATACTGAAAAACAAGAAGCCTTGCGTAAGTGTGGAGACATTTCCTGGAGTGAAACTAAAAACCACTAATAGAGCACTTGGCAGCAAATCCCCGAAACACTCACTGCATTTGATAATAGGTCTAACCGCATACACACTCATATGTGATCTAACATAAAACAACTAACTCCTCTTTAAAGATGTGTTAGTCAGAATGGAAAATATTCTACTAAATTGTACTTTTCCGTGTCATACTCCTATCTTTTGTGTATTAATATGTATATTTCACATGGAAACAAGGGTATAATGCACATTTAAAACAGATTTATGTTACATAGGCTGATTGGACCATTTAGAGTTAAGCTTTAAAGGTAAACTATTTGCACATTTCTAGATAGAGGATGCTACAATTTAGTGAACATTTTTGTAAGAGTATGTAAAAACTGCACTAAAACATTGAGCAAATATAACAAATAAATTCAAATGTGGCATCATTTAGATCACTCTAAATGTCACTCACAAGTGATGTGTTGTATATTGGATCTATTACTGTGCACAACATAGTTGAATATATAAAGATGTTATGTCAATAATTTGACTTGACCAGTGTGGCTGACCAAAAAGTGTAGCCTGATTTTAAAACTTACACAGGGAAAAAAAAACTTCCAGGATGGTGCTGGGGCATGCAAATGGACAATGCAAATAGACATCAGTGCTATAAGTGTTAATGCTGGGACAGATTACTACTGACCATGCTGTTTACTTTAAAATATATGTATATTTTTTTACATACCCTTAACATTCATAACTTTTTATACATACATTTATACATACATAGAGATTTCTTATCAACATCCTGGGGTTTTGCCATTAAACTATTCATGCAAGACATGTTACACAAATGTCAAAAACAACATCTATGCTCAAATGCTTACAAGTGTGGAATATGCCAAACCCGCCCTGTTCGGGATCTGATTTTGTTTTATTACCAGACTGATTATATACCATCAAATTGATCTATTTTTAATCCCATTTAGATGGAAAATTGTCCCTCGGGTGATAGACACAATCTAGTTTAGCTATAATTTTGTTGACAGGTATCATTTATAATTAGGTAGATATAATTCAATTCATGCTGTATTATGTTGAATTAGGCAGGCTTTAGTCAGTTGGTCTAATCTGGTAACCCAAACCAGGTCTATGATCTCTCTGGCCCTTTTTACACAACAAAATCTTTTAATAATAGGGAATAAAATAATCAATAACTGGATAAATGTATAACCTGTAGGGCTTTTGGTTAGACTTTATGACAGTGTTTGAATTATTAGCCATATATATATATATATATATATATATATATATATATATATATATATATATATATATATATATATATATATATATATATATATATATATACTGTCTCTAGTCATTGGTCTTATTACTACAATTTGTTCTAACATCAAATACAATACTTTTACATTAAGTTATACATATTTAAAATGAAATATGTTTAATTGCTTTGCATGTAGTGTAGATATGCAACAGGATCTGCTCAGATTCTTCAACTTCACTTTGCATAAAGATATATATTTTGCTTTAACTATGCCAAGCCAGCTGTTAGTCATATTACATGTGGAGCTCCCCATCTTCAACATCAAATCAGCAAAGTGGTCTAGCCTTAAAAGTATGTCAGTTTATTATAATTGTTGTGTAATTGAATAAAATCGTATGTTTACTATTTCATTTTAGATGCCACCCATCCACACTTTTGACACTCACCATCATCACTCAGTAAGTCTGTGCTGAAACAGGCTCGGAGGAAAAATTAAAAAAAAAAAAACAAAACAAAAAAAAAAAAAAAAAAAAAAAAAAAAACAACTTTTTTTTTTTTTTTTTTTTTTTTAAAAAAAGAAGATGAAGAAGAGTTATTAAGAGAAAAAAAAAATTTTTTTTTTAAAAAAAAAAAAAAAAAAAAAAAGTTACATCCGTGTGTTTTCGAGCACAACAAAGGAATCACAGTGGACCCGAGTGGAGATGAATTCATAACTACATTAAGACGCGCCTGAGAAAGAAAGCGAACAGCAGCACTTCCGGTTCTTCATTAGAGAGAGGTTTAACGCTGACGCCACTGTCTACTGGCCACGTCCAAAAACCGCATACTGAGTGGTTTGGGGAAATATGACACACAACCTGTGGTAGCCACTTGGTTAACCTCTTTCTCCGGCATGCAATTTAGTACGGTAATATATCGTTTTACACATAGGTTCTACTCACCTGCGCGATGTGAGACCGAAGTTTAGAAGTGATTAAATGATCCTATGTACTGCGTGACATTAAATACATTCATCTCTCATAAGTGGAAATATACTTACTCATCCCTTGTCGTGATTTCTTCTGTGGCACATTTCTTCGAAACAGCTCTTGGACATATTTTGGACTTTGTTTGTGTGAACTAGCTGTTGAATGAATGAAGTTTCACACGCTTTAAACATTGCGTATATATGAGTGCACAGTATTGACTCGTGGCAAGTTCGTAAAAGCAGACCTAGCTTCATCAGTCTCCAAACACTAAACTCATACCTCATTATAATAAACTCATACCTCATTATTGTAAACTAGTATCTCATTATTGTAAACTAGTACCCTATTATGATAAACTCATACCTCATTATAATAAACTCATACCTCATTATTGTAAACTAGTATCTCATTATTGTAAACTAGTACCCTATTATGATAAACTCATACCTCATTATTGCAAACTAGTACCCCATTATGATAAACTCATACCTCATTTTGTGTCAAGTGTTACACCGACATCTTGTGGTCGAATATAGCCACCATAGGCCTACTCCAGACTATACGGGTGTTTCACACTTGTGGAAAAAGTGTGTGAAGATTATGTAATGAAAATATAGTAGCTTGCCCCTTGGCTGAGGCAAGTGAAAGGTTATTCGTTCAAACATGAAGCGACACGCAGTTCTACACAAAATAAGCTTCCATCAACCATCTTATATTATTGAATGGTTTAATCAAGCTGTCATGGAAACAAATATTGATTGCTTGATTAATAAATTCATTCACTCATTCATTCACATGGCACACCTAGGAGCAATTTTGGTTTTGGAAGGTGGGAGGAAACTGGAGAACCTTTAGTAAGTCCACATGGGCACGGAGAGAATATGCACAATTCTATAAAAACAGTAACCCTAGCTGAGGACAGAACTGGGGATACAATGAATACAATGTCTTTATAAAACAAAACAACTGATAACTGAAAATTAATTTCACAGACCTACTAGTTTAGACTGAATTGTTTAGTTTAAAAGAGGGTCCACTAGTGACTAATAAACATAAACTAATGTTCACACACTAAACTATTCACTAATAAACTAATGACCAATAAGCTAATGTTCACACACTTTCAGCAATGTAATTTATGGTACCTATTTGCTCAATTTTAAGAAGGATTCATGCAGAAATCCAGATGATTCTGCAACTTTTACACATTTGTATAGTAACAATTATAATAATAATTAAGTACCATATATGTTAAAGTAGAAGTGAATGTTTTTAAACCCGTAATGTGATGAAGTCATGATCATAAAATAAAGATTCACAAATCCAGATTATTACATTCGCAATTATTTTTGAAGAATTTACATGTACTGTGGTCTGCAGACTGTTTGATAATTTTGTGTAATTTGATTACAACTTGATTTCAAAGCCCAGATATCAAAGAGTTTATTTTTGTCAGTTTAAGTGTTCTATGTCCTCACTGCTAGGTTTTTTAATGTGTACCTGAAGATGTGTGAGTCTTGCCAATCAGTGTGATGGAACCTGCAAATCTCCAAGGAAACTTCTGAAAGATCAGCCAGATGTCACATGACAGTTGCTTAGCAGCAACAGAGACCAGTCAAAGCTTAAAGATGCAACACTCAAGAGGAGAGTGCAAGGAGAAAAGAACAGAGGATGGGCCCGCTTTGCTCTTTCTGTCTACCCTGCTCTATAGGGATTTGGAAAGCTTTTCCTTAATTAAAAATAGATGATAAAAGTCTAACACTGATAGACAATTGGTAATATTAGAACAGTGTGGGAATAAGAAATGTTAAATTACAAAGATAGATAGATAGATAGACAGATAGACAGATAGATAGATAAGATAGATAGATAGATAGATAGATAGATAGATAGATAGATAGATAGATAGATAGATAGATAGATAGATAGATAGATAGATAGATTGTGTTCACACAATCACATAAATTGCACGTGAATGGTACAGTTTAAGTTTTCCTATTGTTTTTATTTTCCGGACAATTCCGGTAATTTCAGGACATAAAATAGTGCAATGCACCTTCACTTGTTTTGCATATGTGATTCCATGAACAAACATGATCATATGTCAAATGCATGTGATTTTGCTGCAACAAATGATACAAAACAAAAGCACATAAGTAAAATGTTTTAATAGGGGTATTGTTTCAAATGGTCTATGTAGTTGCTAACTCTGAGTGGGGGGAAGTGGACAGGTCTGTTATACACATATTGATCTCGAATCAGTATTAGGTAATAATGTTATTTTACACTTTCTTATTTTATTTCTCATTAAGCCAAATTATTGTAACACATTTAATAGGCACTGTTAAAATGGTAAAAGTAGGCAGAAAAACTGCAATAACTACAGTAGCCTTTCAAAATATAACTAAGCAAACTAATTCCAAGATATAATAAAAGAAGGCTCAAATATTTATATTAAGGTATTTATTTTATTTTTTTAAGAAGGAAGGAACGGGGTTGTCATGGTAATGGCTACATTACAATAAGTCATATTTTCTAACTGCTGAGTTAACCTTGCAGCTATTTTTACTTTTCATTAACAATTTAGATGGCAGCACCATTGGGTTCAGCATTGTCACTTCACAGTTACAGGGTCCCTGGTTCGGTCCTGAGGTTGGGTTACTGTCTGTGTGGAGTTTCACATCTTCTTCACATGTTTGCACAGGTTTCCTCAGAGTTCTCCAGTTTTGTCGAAGTGTCCAAAAATAAAAATAAAAAACAACCCAAAAAACATGCAGATAGGTAATTTGGCTGAATTGCCCCGTTTGGATGAGTGTGAATGTGTGTATGCATGGTGCATGGTGCCCTGTGGGTGAATTCTCCCTGCCTCCAGATCCAACACAACCTTGATCAGGATTAGGCTGTTATTAGAGATGAATTAACATTAAAGATTGGACAAAAATGGCTTTAAAAAAGGGGAGATGTTTTAATATTCAAAATTTATGAATAACATACTTTATTTATTATATACCTAATGCTTTATGTTATGATAATTATATTGTTTATCAAAAAGACGTCCCAACATTCCCCTTCACAAATACCAAATTTGAGAATTTAAATACGAACCCCCCCAACCGCCCCCCCACCCCCGAGTTAGTGAAGTATAGCGCCCCCTGTCTGTTGATCCACCTGAAACTTTTTCACGTGTTGCAATGGAGAAGAAACCGAATGACAGGAGTGGACTTATTCACAAGGTAGGGCGCATATACACGAGAAAATAAGTTTATCGTAGTAAATTCTGTGGTCAAGACTAATATTTATGAAGTTTTTAGCAGGATGAGGAGAGGTTGTTACTTTCACCGCATGTGGAGCATACCGAGGGTGGCACAAGCTCCAAGACGTCTGCCTCGTTCAATTTCATTAATTCCATCATTGGATCCGGACTTATTGGTAGCTATATTCATCACTCAATATCTACTGTACAGTATGTCTGCATTCTATAATTAGATTTGAGCTGAGTGGTTAGATCAATGCAAGACCACATGTACTGTGATATATGTAGGTTCAACACACTGTAAAGAGAAATTACCTTTATTCAGATAAATGTTATATATTATATAATTTAATGCTACCTATATAATATTATTTTATGTAAGTTTTTAAATGTCCCACAGTAAAGGTGGTGTATTAAATGTGTTTACATTTTTCGCTATGTAAACATAATACCAGTAACATCAACAGAGTTGATGCATTTATGTATTTATTTATTTATTATTATTATTATTATTATTATTATTATTATTATTATTATTATTATTATTATTATTATTATTATATCTTTAGATGATTTCCAAGCCGAGGTCCTATTTGTAAATTATTTTATTTCTGGACAACAGAATAACTGACAGTCTCACTGTGCCCCCTGGTGCAGGATCATATGACTCAGCACGAGGGTCT
This sequence comes from Ameiurus melas, assembly GCA_012411365.1. Classification (NCBI taxonomy): domain Eukaryota; kingdom Metazoa; phylum Chordata; class Actinopteri; order Siluriformes; family Ictaluridae; genus Ameiurus; species Ameiurus melas. Next base: position 22,871,381 of record CM022758.1, on the reverse strand, counting down.
ATTATTTAATTATTTCTGACAAGAGAAACGTGAATTCCTACTTACAGTTATTATAACTGCATAACTATGAACACAGGAATGTCTTGCATGTGTGTGATAAACTTGATCACATTTTATAATTGGCCCACGAACAAAATAATCACAATGAACAATGAACAATGTTCCACTTTCTTCAAGAGCAGGTTGAGAAATCTTTGTCCTAAACTTGTTCTTTACTCTAAATCTGTTCTTAGAACTATTGAAACATGGCAAAAACTGTCACAAGACTGAACAACTTAAAAGCCAGGTCAACTAAAAATCATTCATTCATTCATTCATTCATTCATTCATCCTCAGTAACTTCTTTCTCCTGGTCAGGGTCACAGTGGATCTGGAGACTATCCCGGGAACACTGGGATAGTAACAGACAGGAATACACCCTGGATGAGACTCAAATTCAAATTCAGCATGTTTCAATATAAAGAATAAGAACTAAAATCAACTACCTCAATATGCAATCATGTAAGATAAATTTCAAAAGCTAGATAAGTTTCAATAATTTGGCAATAAATACATTTTACAGTGTGTTCTCTTTGATTAGGCCTGCCATTCTCAATGGCTCAGGCCGGCCTACCTCTGGGACTGCTGCTGCTTTTTCTGGTTGCGTTTATTACAGGTGCAAATTCTTTAACTGTCTTATAAAATAAAGTTGTTTTATTATTATTATTATTATTATTATTATTATATTATAATTATTATTATTATTACAACACTAGCTAATATGCTAAATCTAACATACTGTAATCTTTTTAATGTTTCATGTCTTGATTTCAAGTGTAATATATTAGCTATATTTTATAATTGTGTTTTTATAAATGGGAAACAATTATATTGATTGATATTATCAGAAATGTTTTACTGTTTGGTACTATACACTGTAATGATACTATTTGTCTTTCCTCAACAGACTACTCAATCATCTTGTTAATAAAAGCGGGAAACTTATCAGGGACACACAGTTACCAGTCTCTTGTACGCAGCACTTTCGGCTTTGTTGGATATCTAATTTTGTCAGTCCTGCAGTTCTTCTATCCATTCATCGGTAATTACTACCCTTTTAGGATCTGTTATAGACAAAAATGCCAAAAAGTTATTGATGAAAGACCATTGTACCTACACATTTATCTTGTATCATGTAGGCACATTTTTTGGCCATTTTATCAGGCAAGCTGTATACTTTATACAGGCACACTTTGTAGCCATGCATTTATTGACTATAGTCCATCTGTTGCTATGTATAATTTGTTGCCCTGCACAGTGGGATTTGCTTTGCTCCTTTTTTGTGTATGTTACTTGTGCAGTAGCCCTTGTTTCTTGGTCAGTTTCAAACCACAGAGCTGCTGTTGATTGGGTATTTTTATTTGTGGCCTATTCCAATTCACCAGAGACATGTCAGAGAATGGCCTGCCACGCAGGATATACCAGGTTAATGGAGCTCCTGTGGGGGCCCGTTTTAACTGAAGGAAAGACTAGAGGGATCTCCATCATTATTACTTGTTAAAATGGCCAACACACACATATGGGTAGTGAGAGACTAAAAGTAACATTCTTTTAATCATTTCATCCAGCAATGATAAGTTACAACATCATCACCGGAGATACTATGTCCAAAGTGTTTCAGAGAATACCAGGAGGTATGCTAATTTATATAATAGTAATGACTCAGTGATGTATTGTGTCTATAGCCACTTGCATTCATTCAGGTTTGGTACATGCTACTGCTTCTGGTGTTTGTTGCAGTTGGTCCTGATCATATTCTGGCAGAGAGGAACTTTGTTATTTTGGCTTCTACCATCCTCTTCACAATGCCTCTCTCACTGTACAGAGATATGGCTAAGCTGGGAAAGGTAGATACATGCAGACTATAACTATTAATTACAAACAATGATTTTAGTCATTAGAGGATACTCAGATTCAAGAGTTTGGTTATATTCACAATAAAAATAAGGATATTTATGTTAGTGTGGAATGAAAAATTACAATGACTCTCTCTTTCAGGTCTCATTAGTATCCATGCTGTTAACTCTGGCCATCATTGTCATAGTAGCTGTGAGGGCTGTAACACTGGGACCGCAAATGTAATATGCTAAACACAACACTGCATCATATAACATGTGCTAGTGTAACACATGCTTTTCAACTTTTCTCAACCTATTAATGTAGTAACTACTGTGATTTTTTTCAGTATCTACAGTGAAACTAATAAGAAATGTCTGGACTTTATGCTAAGTTATTCAGAGTAGATGTCACTTAATTAATGTCTTAATACTGCTATCCTGACTGTCTTCTTCAAAACTGTACAAAATATTAAAGAATTCTGCATGGCTCTTTTTAATGTTAAGAATTGATATTTTTTGTTTTTTCTATAGCCCTCCCTCTAAGGATGCATGGGTGTTTGCACAGTGGAACGCAATTCAAGCAGTTGGTGTCATGTCTTTTGGTGAGGTAGCTCTGAATTATATATTCAGATATATAAATCACATATCATCTATAAAGAGCTAACATTCTCCTTTACTGTGTATCTTATTTAATGTTAAGATCCTTTAATTTTCATTGTAATTAGGATTCCTCCATCAGGAGGAAAACTATTGTTATTGTTAGTATTATTCCTCTTCGTATTATTATTATTATTATTATTATTATTATTATTATCATCTCCCTAAAGTGCCTAATAATTCAAGATCTGAAGGGTAAAAAGTTTTGAAAATTGGCACATAATCCTACAGGCCACAAGTAACTCCAACACCACAAATGGCCCACATGAGCTCATAGGTGGCACTACAGGCCATGCCCAAAATCTACGTCTACCCCATAAGTCCAAAATGTCTGAAAATTGGTATACATGCCTTATTTCTCACAGGGAACAAAAAAGCCATTGGGACCCATAAAGTCTGACATGATTGATTTTCCAGTACATTGAAAATTTGTCCAGAACTACAAAAATCTTCTCATGTGGGATACATGTATTTCTATAGGGTGATAAGCTATAAGGAATCAAATAAAAATTAGACGGACTATTTACATTTTGGTGAATTGACAACTTTTGCACATATTTCTTGTGTCCATAAATCAAGGGAACATTAAGCTATGGATCTGTGCCACACACAAAGAGGGTCACTGCATTATGTTACCATGTACGATGGCAACCTCATATCTCCAAAAACAATGACATTAAAAGGAATAATAATTTGTCTCTTATGCTAAAATAATGCTTTACACATGTGTTAGTCATAAAATGGATACTCTGACTCAATCACTAGTTTATATGAAGACTCTTGACTATGTTGAGTAACAAATCTGAGAAATGGGTGAATGTAAGATGAAAAATAGGCTTATTGTGAATATCTGAAATATGCACGCTCTGCTAAATGCTAGTGCACTCTGTCAGTGGATGTCCCCATTCCTCCACAGTGCATGTGCATTCCAAAATTCTCACTGACTCCTCAGGCCCATTATATACGCATGTGAGCTTGCGGCCATGCACACGGATCTATGGCTTTCTGGCAAGGGTGGGCTGACTGTCTATTAGGCAGACATTCTGTGGCTAAATTGGCCACAGCTAATGCTAACAGAAACAGTACGTCTTCTTCTCCAGAACCATGAAGCTTGGTCAATTTTGTCAATTTTGTTCAATTTTGTTCTACTGTGGCACACTGAAACTAGAGACTAGACTTACACTTCTCAGCATCCATGGGCCTAAACAGAGTATAGGTGGCGATACAGGACAAAGTTGACACATTCAATAAGATGGAATTTCAACCACACCAGGACAAAATGTCTGAAAGTTGGTATGCATGCATTGTTGCTTATGGGGAATAAAAAGGTCTCAAGAACCCATAATGTCTGCATGATGGATTTATATCTACAATGATTATTTATGGAAAACTACAAAAATGAACTTAAAATCTGCCATTGATGCAAATGCATTGAAATGTTCTATCTGTGGGATACATTTCTCTAACATATCAATTTTGAAATGGTCTGAAATGTTTGAGGAGGATCCGCCATTGCTGCTTGCAGCTATATTTCACATTTGAAATGTTGCTTTATTATGCAGCCTTTATCTGCCACCACAACACCTTCATGATTTATGGGTCACTCAAGGAGCCCACTATAAGTAATTGGTCCAGGATCACACATGTGTCTGTGGGCTCAGCTGCTCTAGTCAGTGCGTTGTTTTCTGCTACTGGCTATGCTACTTTCACCGGGTACACACAAGGTAACGCCAATTACACAGAAAAACAGCAATATTTATATACTGTACGTATGCCACTGTTTTCATATGTAAATGATCTATATAACCTTAAATAAAGTATAAATTGTACATTATTGTTTCTTATTCTCTAATTCTAGGTGATATTTTTGAGAACTTCTGCAAATATGATAACTTAGCCACATTTGGTCGATTCTGCTATGGACTCAGTATAATCACCACTTTCCCTTTGGAGTGCTTTGTGACAAGAGAGGTACCACACTATTTTGAAGATTGTATGTCACATTCTTTAGTAAGAACCCATTATTCACTATTAGGATTATACTGTATATTCATAATATGTTTTTCATATCAAAATTTTCACCAGACATTTCAGTACATATATATATAAAGCATTTATCACTTCTCTAGTGTTCTAAAGAGTCATAATGTTACTCATTTGTGTATCTAAACCCTGTAAAAATTTGTATATGTGTGTGTGTATATATATATATATCAGTTATCAGTACACAATAGAATAAGTAATATCTACATCTATTCATAATGTTGGTCAAAAATTATTTCTTCAGGCACACTATTGCGCTGTGTGCAATGTGATGCCATTAAAGTGCACGATTGCATGCTTTTTTGCTGCACGACTGAGAGCACACTGAAATTGTTGCTCATTTATGGAGACTCTCCCATTTTCTGTCTTTCAGGTGGTGTCAAATGTCTTTTTTAATGGACTACTTAGCAGCACAGTCCATATCGTGGTTTCCTTGGTGATAATATTAGTGGTTACAGCAATATCCCTCTCATACGACTGTCTTGGTGTTGTGCTGGAGTTGAATGTTAGTGTTGACATTTTACAATTACATGATTTACAAAATACATGATTCATTAATATGAGAAGCAATATTTTAGATATTACACCAAAAAAACCTGAATGTGCCCGTAACATTACTTGTCAATCACTAGCTTTTTTTTTTTCTTTTTGCATATGTACAGTTATTTGTGTAAAAGTGTATGTATGTATTGGTATCTTTCAGGGTGTTCTATGTGCCACGCCTCTGATCTTCATCGTTCCCTCTGCCTGTTTCCTGAAACTCTCCAGTGGACGCTGGTTTCAGATGAAGAAGCTTATACCAACACTTATTCTCATTGCTGGAGTTTTTGTTATGACCGTCGGTTTGATTATGACGGGACTGTTTCCTCAGGACTGTTCACATGGAGTGGAGATGTTTTACTGCACAGACTTGAACTCCTCTGCTTCACTAACTATGACTCCAGCTAGTAGTGTGCTTTCGATTATAAATTCTACTCGGAACATTAGCATTTTCTAATTTTAAATAGGACTTTGAAGTGCTATTTTGAATAATCTGTATCTTTGTTTTCATGATTTTCATGCCATAGAAAACCTACTTTGTGACTATGTTGTGAGTTCACCAGTGACAAGTCTTCTACTATGTTTGTTAATGTTGTTTTTCCTTAAACATTGTGTGAATATTTAATTTAAATTCAGAAAGAAGATAATCGCACAGTTTTTGTTTTTTGCAGTGGCATCACAAAAATTACAATAGATAAAATAATTGCATCCTGTTGAATGTCCAGATGTGCTATATGTATGCCACAAGGTGTCGCCAAATAGATAAAATTATATTTAATTGGTTCACTGATATACATTTACATTTATTCACTTAGCAGACGCTTTTAACCAAAGCGACTTACAAATAAACATTAACATTGATATAACATTAAGTCGCAGAAATGATGTCAAATTTATATCTACCCAAGCCAGTAAAAATCTTCTATGCCTAACAGGTGTCAGTATAGCATGCCTAGCATGCCTCCACTATATACCCTGCTGCATTTCAGTACGAAATGGTGAAAATGTTTATCTAAGCCACGAATGTCAGACTTCAGTAATGGATGGCCATGGGAACTGCAAAGTTTAGAGCTGTACCTCACTAAACATTGCAGATTCAACTCATCAACTAATTACAACTATACTCAAGGGCTGAATTAGATATTAGGAACATGAGCATGCAAATCTCAGTAGTTTTGCCTCCCCAGAACCCAAGGTTGTACAAACTCACAAGTTTCATTTTTGTTGCACCTTGACATGAGTCCATTCTAATGAAAAGGTGGAAGAGATACGAATAAGCTTAACGATTAGGCAGGATGGGCCTGACACACCATTCATATTTGTACTACCATTCATGTTTCCTCTTGTCAGTAAATAGTCAAAACACAGTCTGACTATTCCATGCGTACCTTTCTCCGTAATCATCAGGAATGGACCTGTGATCATGAAGCTGCTGTAATTCAGCAAGACTGGTATCCCCGGAAGCAACTCCGATCTCATGGATTAGAGGACAAGAGAGTGCATTGCCCAAGGCTGAGTGTGTGTACGTAACAATCAAAGCGCTCAAAAAAGCTAAATGAAAAGTAGGACATAGGGGGTAAATACACACCAGGATTCAGAGTTTATGCAGTACACATTGCTCAACTTGCTCTTTTAACTAGCTTAGTATTAGTTTTTGTGGTGATGACATTTTGTTGATTATAGCTTATGGTGGGATACTTTGAAACAAAGGACAGTTCACACATGTAACCAGTCAAATAAGTCCTGTATCACAAGACTTGTATTCTTATATGCTATGCATCTACATATTGGGTATATACATTTTACTTACTTTTCCCCATGGTCTTTGGATCATTGTATATTTTAAGCACCTGACACACTTAAACAGCAAGTTATGTGTGTTACACTTTTAACTTATTGCACGCTAATGCATACGGCCTTGGGGCAATTCGGAACAGCCAACTATCCTTTTCGTTTTGTATTGCTAACATGTCTCAGCAATGCAGGTTTTGTCTTTACAACACCAAAAGAATCTAGCTATTTCTCTCCATGGAGGCCAATCAGGGTCTTGTTCAGTCACTTATCATCTTGAGTCTGGACTACTGCAACTTACTCCTGGCAGTTATACCCATGCATGCCATCTGAAGCCTCCAAGTGACTCAGAATGCAGCTGCATGACTTCTCCTCAAGTTTTACTCCATCACCCAATCGCTGTGTTCTCTTCTCAGTCTTTCTTTAGCTGCCCTCATCAGAGGTAAAACACTGATGTTTGCCTAAAAGGCCAAAAAACAAACCAGCCGCCACTTACATGATGGTACTTGTCAAACCCCCCTCTATACCTCATTCCCTTTAAGCCGCAAGCCTCTAGCACAGCTCCACTGGTCCACCATTCTTAAAGATGAAAGGAATACTGTGGTGGAATGAATTTCCTCTGGCTGCCCAAATATTGAGTCACTGGCTGTCTTCAGAAGACTGAGGACATACCTCTTGACTAAGCACTTAAATGAGGACTAACTAACTAAATAACTAATTAAACTAAATAAATACATGCAAACAAAAAACTAACATTTAAAAGATGACACTGTGGCCCAGGGGGTAGCATTATTGCCTCACAGGAACCCTGGTTTGATTCCTGAGATCTGGTTACTATGTGCAGAGTTTTGCATGTTCTCCCTGTGTCTGTGTGGGTTTCCTCTGGGTTCTCGGGTTTCCTTCCATCTCCTAAAAACATTCTAGTAAGCAGCCTGGCTATATTATCAGGATCCGTTGATGATCAGGTTCAAGCAGTTACTGAAGATGAATGAATGAATCATTCAGTCATTCAGTCACGTGAATTGTACTGTATTAGCATTTGTACCCTGTACATGCCTCTGTACTAAATCCGCTCTAACAGGGTTTTAGATTGGTAGTATTCTTAAACCCTTCGTACTAGCATGAACATATGATTTCTGAGGCTATGATGGACACTATAAAGAATTTCTATACGTGGCTCTCAATAAGGGTGTCTGCCAAATGCTATACATTCAAATTCACAAATAAATCAGCCGATGAAGCAGTGGTCATGACTGCGTCACATTCTTGTTGATCAATTTCTGCCCGATCTCTTCAGGAGCAGCACTTTTAATGCGATGAAAATATCTGCTTACGTTTACTCTACAGCATCACTGTTACCCTAGCAACAAGGAGGCCGTTCTCACGGCGGCTGACATTCGTTTGGCTCGTACCAAAGTATGAGACCGCGGGGGTGTCCAGAAGCTCCGAATGAAAACCAAAACCCTTTTTAGTCAGACAGTGAGAGACAACCGGCGAACACATATATCCGCGGTATGTAACTGTTCACCACACGTTGTGTTTTTATTCATTTGTCCCCCTCCGAATCTCCTGCTAATAACGATTTTTGGCTGTAGCCCCCTCCCCTTTTTCAACTTGGGAGCCCTTCCTGAAAAACAGAGTCAAGCTGTCAAATGCTTGTTGCTCGAAGGAAAGTCGGCGCTAGTGTTTAAAAAAAAAAAAAGTATCGCGTTAACCGTAAAGGACGTGCTCTCGCTTCAGATTCTGTTCGGACGATACGATGTTTAATAGTGCGTCGAGTTTTTAATTTGCTGTTTGAAATAAACCCGTTGGTGTATATATAAATCTCTCCGCACATTCGCTCCCAGCTCGGCTGTACTGGGTGGGCTGCCGTGTCGGCTCGTGACTGTCGGTCAGGCTAGCGGCGAGGTTTCGTGGCGATGAGGTAAGCAGGTGTTCAAACTCGGGAGTTATTCCCGCAAGCTAACTCGCTGACTCTTCGTTCTCCTTAAAAGAGAAAAAAAACTTTACGAGCTGCGTGTGACGCAAGTACCGTCAATACACTAACGTTAAACATTTATATATATAAAAAAAAATTTTAAAGGCGAAACTGATCTGAAGTGAACGCCGGCCGGCGACATCTCGCTGGCTAGCGCCTGTATCATTAGCCGTCATGCTAGCTAGCGAACTACAGTAAGTTTAGCTCGCAAACTGTATCTAGTCCCTCAGCTAAACTACCCGTGTTTAACGCTTGTGCTAGCTAGCTGTGTGTAGCGACCTGAGCGACTGTTCTGGACAAACAGCGCAACATTGTAACGTTTTAGCGCAAGTCTTCACATTTGCCCAGTCATTATACGCTGTTTCGGTTCCCGTTAAGAACAGTCACAACCATGTAATAATGGTAGAATTAGGCGTTATAGACTTGACTCGTTGACTCGCTTGGGGGTTGGAGGTCTGTTTCCGGGACATTTGAGAGCTTTAACAGGTAGTAGTGCTTTCTGTTTTTCCCCCTGCAGCCGATCATTTCGATGTCACAGCGGGGTTCAGTTTGTAAGGGACTTGCCTTGATGCACAGATCTGGATCATCAATGCAAATGTTTGTTTTGTTTTGTTCCTGCAGCGTTCAACAGCAGGAAGTGCTTTTCAGGAAGCAGGAGATTCAGAGGAAGGGTGAGGTCGGATAAATGTTGGATAAGAAGGCAGACTTTCGTTTTCATGTCACGAGAAATTCTTGTTTAGGACTGCACTGAGATTATGGTTCAGTGCTGAGATTGGTGGTTTAGTAATAGTTAGGGGTTGTGTGTGTGTTTAAACAATACTTACTCAGCTAATGTGCAATCCCTATTCTCTAGTCTATTTTCTAGTGTTTAAAAAATGTAATGATTTTTGTACGAATGGAGCGGGGGGAACTGAGAGGAGAGGAATAATACTTTAAACTTGGTCATGACTTCCGAGAATGTGGATTCTATTCAGAAAGGGTTTATCACCGTGAACGTGTAAATGCAGCAAGTTCACCATTTAAAGCGGATTTAAATCTGATTGCTCAAATCTGTTTCGTCACATGCTTTGAGATATTTTGAACCATGTTCTTCAAGGGGTAAATGCGTTGTACGTTCTCGCTACATCTGACAACCATAATAGTCCATTATAACGTGCTCTAAACAGTATTTTTGTATCTTAGTGTGCACGATGTTTTATTGATGAAGGTGACGGAAAACAGTACACAACTTAACAGTGAATTTAAACTTTGGATATCCTGTCGAGGAATAATGAATACAGAGAGCATTTTGTCAAGTGTTACAATAATCTATAAACACGAGACTCGTTAAATAAAGCGTGCATGCATATGGATAAAATCTTTTCCGATTACAATTCAGATAGAAGAGGCACGAAACAACCAGCTTGTAAACTGGATCGTGATTATAATTTTGTCATTTGTACAGTATTTACTGTACACTAATTGGCAATAACCATATAATCATAAGCACAGTGTGTGTGTGTGTGTGTGTGTGTGTGTGTGTGCCACAGCAGATCCAGCGAGTTCAGCCGTTTTCATCAGGGCAGATCAGTACTGGCCTAATTTAAACACAACGCCTCTGGCTTAGAAAACTCAATTACAGCATCATTTGACCATTTCAGCATAACCAGCGATCATGCATTGGGGCTTTTAGCATGATCCATAATTTCTATTTTAAGCCGTATTTTGAGAACCTTAAGCAAAAAGTAGCAGTTCTTTTCCACATGTGAGTAGGGATAGTGAAGGTTATGATACAATATGTTTCAAGGTTAAAGGGGATATTATATGTATCACATGTCTGATCTGTACCTATTTAACACAATATAGACAAGCCAATGCAACTACATGGCATCATTCAGTTAGACCTTACAGTAGTTAAAAAATAAAGAAATCAAGCAAATAATTATTGACAGTAATAACTATATGTATGCATAACTGTGTATTAGGGTTGTATTAGCCATTACTGTCATGACTGATTAGCTGGCCGATTATTTTTATTTTTATTTTCCGATTAATCGGGGGGGTATTCAGTATCAGTTTTTTGTGTTTAAAATAAATTTTTAAAAATCCATGAACTGAGTGTTACAAATATAAACTCCAGACTAACATTTTACACAACTGTTTGTCCAATTAAATAAGACTGAAAAGAACCCAATACACATAGACACACACCAGAATATATACACAGTAAAATCTATAGTGTTGAATAAACAGCCAGAGTGTTCATTTGTGTCCAATGGACATATTGAAACACTATATGTTGTAAATTCAACACTCTGGGTGTTAAATCAAGACTGGGGATCTTGCTGTGTATTATTCATGTAGGACTGTAGTTTAATTCAGTGCTTTTTGTGCACCCATAACAAATAATGCATACATACTTGTGTATATAATATAAACTAATATAGAAGTTTATATTATATAATAGAATGTATGCATTACTTTTTATAAAAGGTAATGGTGACATAAACAGTAAAGTGAAGAAAGTCATTTTTGGTGTCTCTGGGTATCTGCTAAAGCTATCGGCGTCGACTAGGAAGCGGCTTATATTTCCAGTTAGTAAAAAACCCCGCTAGTTTTCCATTGAGACTAGACGGTAGAGTGCATAGTGCATAGTGTAAGTGTATAGTACATCATCTGTGACACAACTTTAATATTTACTCTCCTATGCATGTTTTTGGAACAGACGTAAACGCAGCCCTTCCACATGCAGACCAACTAATCGATAATGAGATTTGTTGACAACGATTTTCATAATCGATTATTATCGATTTTATCGATTAGTTGTTGCAGCTCTAGTGAGTACTCTATATGACCAAAAGTATGTGGACATCTGAAAATCACACCCATATCTGGTTCTTCCTGAAACTGTTGCCATAAAGTGGGAAGCACACAATTGTATAGGATGTCTTTGTTTGCTGAAGCATTACAATTTCCCTTCACTGGAACTAAGGAGGCCAAACATGTTCCAGTATGACAATATCCCTGAGCCCAATGCAAGGTTTGTAAAGACATGGTTTGCCAAGGTTGGAGTAGAAGAACTTAACTTATGAGTAGTTTACATGTAGCCTTGACATCATCCCCACTGAACACCTTTGAGTTGACCTGGAACACAAGAACATCTAGTGGAAAGCCTTCCCAGAAGAGTGGAGTTTATTATAACAGCAAAATGAAACTAAATCTGGAATGAAACATTCAAGAAAAACATATGGGTCTGATGGCTGGGTGAACTGCAAAGCTTCAGCCATATATTGTATATCATGAAGTTGATTTAAGTAGCGTGTCAATTATGGTAATATTGGCCTAGCTGCTAAGAAAGGAACTGAGGGGTGATTCTCAGAATAAACCAGGCATAATTTAGGCCAGGGTTTCTCCTGGGGAGCTACTGCCCAGCACAATTTCACGTTTTCTCTTCTTCGCAATAATCTTCATCTAACTGATGAAGGGCTTAATAATTAACTCAACTCCCAAGACTCATTGTTAGGTCCAGACTTACTTCCTTACTCTTGTAACTATATACCACTTCATCTTAGCTTCACTGTAGTTATTGAATAATAACTGAATAGTAAATACTTTAAGATGAATAACTGATTTAAAAGCTGGAAATTTAGAGACGTAAATTAGAAGTTGTATCAAGTGTATTAGAGCAGAGAACTGTTCATATTTATGCAATAATATATCCTTGTCCTTTCAACCACGTTTTTTGCATCTGACAATATAGCTTGTACAACAATTACATACTGACAGAGACAGTAGTACTGCCAGTATCACAGTCATGAGTTGCATGAATAGTTTTTTTCTAGATAAATCTAAAGTAATAAAGCAGCAAATTGCATGCGATTCTCTGACCAAAGAGGTTGATAATGAAAACACTTCAGGATTTCTATGTAGACAATACAAATCTCAATCTCAGTATCCCAAAACTCTTCATATCAAATCTCTTCCCCAAGGTCATAATACTCACACGTCAGAGCTAATTAGTATAGCACGAAACCCTGGCACACTCACTGGTTTAGGTATTGCAGTCCCAGTGATGCTGCGAAACAGCAGCAGGAAAAATGCTGGAACGCCTACACAGCGCCAAAGGTCAGAATATTGAGCAGCAGAATGTAAAACAGTATCTTTGCCCACCATCAGCCAGTCAGATATCCTGTTTACATACACCTACACAGTAACTATGCACATCTTAACTTTTGCTAATGATGCTGATTAACATGATGACTTCTTTTTAGACTTTAAACAAATTAATACATAATATATCTGATGATAGATGCTTTTTTCTTTTGTTGCTCTGAACAGAGATTTCATTTATAAATATTGTTTTGTTCTGTAACTGAGTATTAAAAACACAATTGCCCCAATTATGTTTTAATCCTTTGGGAGAACAAAGCGAGGCTCATTTAAATGAGTGAGTTGATGCCCATCTCAAATAGGGTAATGCATGTGGCCTACTTACCCTGCTGCCGTATTAAACTAGCTGTTGTTCATTTATTATTGAACTAAATAAAAAACCTCTGCAAGCAAAGTGTTCATGGAAAAATATTCCTGTTGGAATTAGTAGTTGTCTACCTGGCTTTGACAATTTAAGGGGTAGATATTGTACTTTTGGTGGTGGATTTTATACTAAATGGTGCAATGCTTAGATGTAATTACTGTGAAATTGATACCTAGTGTACTTTCTTTCTTTTTTTTAATGTCCTTAAAAAGCCCAGACTGAAATTCGTCTGAATAATTTGCCATGACTGAAATGAACATACAGCGAAAGTGAGTATGCATACCACATGGGATGTATTTGAATAAGTCACTGTGATCGACCAATCTCTGTACAACCCAACCAGCTCACAGGGTGCTTCCCAAACCACAGAGTATTGTTCTAAATGTAAATTTAACTCCTCTAAACCATCACCATGTCTATTCATCAAGTCATGACATTTTATCTAACATAGAGCACAGTAACAGTAGACAGAAATTAAGATACAGTATATATTGTAGTACAGAGTCTAATGACATTTCTCTTAACAGTGCTACCATAATGTAAAGACTGGGATCCAACCAATATATCAGTTGGCTGACATAATTTTTCTAACATTAAGTTTCCAAGCATGGGTAGGCAAAGCCCATGCTTGTTTAGGCCAAGTTTAGGAAATAATAGGCCAGAATTATATAGATAAAGTGATGCAAAAACAAAGAATGAAGCTAAAATGCAACCTTTCACCACTTGAACTGGGCTGGCTAGCTTTGCATTGCCTACTTGATCAAGTGTATGCATACTAGCTAACATACAAAGATCAGTATTAAAAGTTAAACTGTGTCTCAAATAACGTACTATACACTATGCATTTACACTATATACTATGTACTCTACCGTCTAGTGTATGAATTTATAAGGGTAGTATCCTCTCAAATGGAGCACTGATGTTTATGTCAACATTATAGTTTGTGCCCAACATGACCTTTTTTGCTTCTGAGAAAATTTGAGCCAGCATCAGCGCCCAGTAGCCCCTCCCCTCTTCCGATATGTAAGCAAAGCTGCAACCGTTGATTGTATAAAGTGTCCAACATTCCACACTTAGTTTTTTCGGTTGACTAAGCATATCATCTGGGTACTTGAAGTGCACTTCTTCCTGGAATGTTCATTGTGAACACTCAACTTACTCTATTTATACTAAAACTGGCATAGAATAATGCATAAGTAGGCAATTTGGGACACACCATTAGTCTTGGCCGAACAGTTCAGATTCATGGCATTATAAATTTTTACTATGCCAACTAACTAGAGATACACTCATGTTTTTAAGACTGTACACAATTATTTTTGAATGCTTGCCCTATAATTTAGATGAACTAGCTCAAAGTACTAAACTAAACAACAAATGAATTTACTCGCCTTTGACTCAGCTGATAGTTTATTGTTGTTTTTTTCCCCCTCAAAGTTTTTTCTTTCTCCTTAGTGCAAAATTTTTCTACACAGCACTGATTTCATTATAGTTGGCACTCCTACAAATAATATTGGTCAAGCCTCTTCTGGAGCACAGAGTCTATTCCTGTAATTCAACCTCATATGTATACTCCCGTGAAACAGGACATGGCTAAACAGACAGCAGTTCCTGGGGACTGAGAGCAAATGAAAATAACAAAAATTTTCAAGAATGACAATTTGTTTGCATTTATTGAAAATGTTAGGGGAATCAATACATTTAGTACATGTATTTTTGAATAGTTCTAAAGAGAATTATCTTTTTTATAACAATATAATACAGCATGAAACATTAATAGTTTAGTTAGTGTGTTTTGAGTAGTGCTGTAGTAATTGAAGTTGTTCGACATTAAAGTTTCAGAGCAGAAATGGGCCCAAAGTCAGCAGTGTTTATCAACGTCAGATTTATCGCTCCAATCAGTAAGAGGCTGGTATATATGTATATATGCAGAGTGAGAATTGACTTAACAGACACATATGTTGTAGTCTTGACTGATTAACAGTAGACTTTACAGATTCATTATCAATAATTTACCCATCCTACCACAGTCAAAACTTGGAAAAAATGTTTGTGCATTTGCACGCCAGCATATACTTCCCCTAATCACAAACTGACTTAACTCTGTAGATTCATGTATTGGATGGGTATTAATGCTGATAATATTTTGGCAAGGATAGTCCCCCAAAATAAACCCTTGCCCTTTAGCTGAGGTTGTCAGTGCTTCCATTCTCAGACAGCGTGATTGGGCATATTAGGAATTGACCTGCTCTGCTATCCTGCCATTAGGAGCTCAGATTGCTCAGATCTACTCAGACTGCATTTGAACACAACATGGTCGCTCATGCACCAAGTGATCTGGGACCAGGCTCAAAAAGCCATTAAAAGGTTATAGTCACTTACTAACAAAACTCTGCCTAGAATTACCAGAGTTCACAGTTTGTGGTCTGAGGTCTCATGCAAAAAAGAGCTTTGACTGCACATGATTTTTGGTTTGTGTTGACATTTGCATGGGCAAAACTTGGCCAAGATATTGCATCCGTTCCAGTCCTGAGCCGGATGTGATGTTAGAGCAAGTAGGCCTTTATTGAACATTTTTTCCTACAAATTAATGAGATGATAACACTCGATGCATTTAGGAAACAGAGCCTAGGTTTGATAGCATCATTGTCAGTGCTATGTGTTTCTGTGTTTGCTTGTTGCCGGGCAGTCTTAGCCTGATTTCTCTGAAGTGAGTGCTCACTCTGTCTGTTCACCAAATCCCCTTGGAGTATGTGATATAATAGGATTTATGCTGTGCCCTGATCCGATACAGGTCTGTCAGGCTGCCGTGTGGGGAGGCCTTATCTCCAAGCCTTGGAATGCAGCAGGAAAAATTATACTAAAATATACTAAATTGTGTACTTCCTTATGGTTCATCACTGTGATGAGTTGACTGGGTTGCTTATTGATGAGGTTTGCCACAGTGAGTGATTTGTGTTTTTAAAATATCCTTTCTTTTTCTCTTTTCTTTTTACTTCCTAACAGACCGTTATCAAGAAGTGCCTTTCAGATGACTCCCCGTGTCGCTGATCTCTGGTCTCTGCCTGCCTGTACCACCCACACTCCTCTCTCTCCACCTCAGTCAGAGTACTAATCCTCCCACCTCAAACTGTTCCTTTCTCCACCTGACTGCAGCATTCAGTCCCACCCACAGCCACAGGAAAGCATAAAGAGGGGAGGAAATTATCAAATGAGCCTGCTGTCAAAGTAGTCAGAGGATCATGCTATGCAGGAACTTTACATTTCTTGAATAAAAACAGACGTGTGATTCACAATCCACCAACCTATTACAGTGTCCTTTTGCAGCAAATAATTAACTCCGACATCTTGAACGTAGTGCACAAGTGCCCATATATCTCGTTTAGTGAGATTCACTGTGGCTGTCAGCAAAATGTCTGTGGCATTGCCAGCTGTGCGTGACACTAAGTGGCTGACTCTGGAGGTGTGTCGTCAGTTCCAGAGAGGCACGTGCTCTCGCAGTGACGAAGAATGCAAATTCGCTCACCCACCCAAGAGCTGTCAGGTGGACAATGGTAGAGTCATCGCTTGTTTCGACTCCCTCAAGGTAAGAAGCTCTGTAAAATAATTACTGTGTAGCATCTGTATACACGAGCCTTGACACTGCTATCCTCAGGAGTTAATAGGGTCTCTCTCATGATGTGTCTCACCAAACAGTGTTAGAGAATTACCTTATTTAGGCAGTAGGAATAAAAATCAATATCTTATATTATCTAATATTTCACAAAATATTAGCACAGTAACATAGACATGAAGCGTGCATCTCAGTTGTTTAATTCTAGAATACAATTTTCTACAATTTTGTAAAATTGGTAATGCAAACTCCTGACACGAAGACCATTTCACAACGTGAGCTGTTCTGCACTGCACCTTTCTCCACTATACAATGGTTAAAAAGGTGCGGCACTTTCAATCAGTGGTCAAAGGTGCATCCCAAACCACATTCTATAAATACCATAAATATAATGCAGTTTAAACAGCAATGTCACCATTAGTGTACTGACAAACTGTAGTTTTTTATACTGTGGGAGGCAGCCTAAGTATTTGTACTCAGGGGATCTAAATATCCATAGCTGGTTTTAAGCCTGCCTTTTATCTAGTGGTCTAGATTTTTTTTTTTGGGGGAGGATGTCTAGTGACAAATCTAGCGACTTTTTGGACAAACCTTAGCTACTTTTCAAAATTGGCAGTACTGTCCTTCAAGCATGAGGTCTTGCTTTCCTGCTGCACTCTCACCTCTCTCTGCATCTGCTCTGTTCAGTGAGTGGCTGAGAGCCGGAGATTTAACAATGTCATGGATAATGAGACGTCCAGTTTACATCATTCGTATGCAACATGTTTTACATGTGAAATGGTACACGTTATTACAGCCTAGTTTTAATGTTCAAAGTAGTTATAGTGTTCAGAAACATTTTGATCAATCATGTTCCACACCTGTATGTTACGGTATATAGTTTTATAAAAGTCATAAAATTATTTTTTTAAATCACAATTTATGAAAAGTAATTTTAAAAAACTACAAAAACACAAAAACAAAATTTAAAAAAACATAGCTATATCAAAAACAGATTAAAGATTAGGTGTACATATATTAAATATAATATAGAATAGATAATCATTATATCTGGTCACCTTCAGTATGTGGGGGCTTTAGTTGCAAAAGCTTGAGAACCTCTGTTTTATATTAAGCGCTTCAAACAAACTCGTAAGTGTATTGACGTGACTTGTCGTGTCAGAAGCTGTGACAGATGCGTGTGCTGTTTAATGTGTTCCAGACATGTTTTCTTCAGCGCAGAAATGACATTTTTACATTTATATCCTTATCTGTAAACATTAGAAATTCACGCCAGTATTTCCATTTTACATAAAGGTTCGTCCTGACAGCAAGCAAGTCTCCATTAAACTTCACTGAATGAGCGCGAGTCCACGCATACACGTCAATCAAACAGCACGCAATAGAAAGGAAGCACAATAACTCTCACTAAAATATAAATTTTTATCAATTATGTTGTTTGATGCTATATTTAGCTATATTAATAATCAAAAGTAATTGTGTTTTTTATGAGAGCAATAAGTAATGGGGTTATGACATGTAATTGTATATAAATGTAAGAAGTGTCATAGATTTACAGAATAAAGGAACAATAAAGGAACACCGTGTTCAGATGAGTGAATGTGTTTCTGCAGAACATTCAACCTCTTACCAGTTAAAACTCAGTTTGTGCTTTTGTTTTTCTTTTTGAGCATTTTCAATATATTAATTTCTGCTTTTGAAGCTTGTGGACAATCAGTTGTTGTTTTTTTGTTTTCAAAATATAATGGTACTATTTTTTTTAATCCGTTGCACAATTGATATTATAGTCCACATAGATACATTTAATAATGTTTTCATAGCCTTCAATTTGCACAATGTTCGAAGGACAGCATTGGACCGAATGTGAAATAACATGTTCTTTCGAAAAAAATACAGAAAAGAAAAACTGGCCTTTTAATCCAACTAATCGATTAATCGAAGTAATAATCAACAGATTAATCGATTATCAAAATAATCATTAGTTGAAGCCTTAAATCTATTTATATGAGATCAGTACAGTAGCACAGAGCTTAACACTAGCTAGTTAGTTAAATTGTTAAAGGTTTTTTTTTCAATTATGTTCCATCAGCGAGCTGCTCGGGCATCGGTAAAGAGAGAGATTACATGCACTTTATTGGGCTCTGTGCTGCTCTGAAACCAATGTTGCCAAGCTTGCTAGTTAAGTTTAGCTAGCTACCTACCTAAAAGACAGTTTTGGCATGTTTTCTGTATATCGGATTATCTAATTGGTGTATTTTGTTATCTACTCTGATTTGGATTCTGTGGTTTGTCTTCTAGCTAAGTAGTTAACATTACGGGGAAGGACCCTTCCCGTATTTCGTTTGGGCGTGATGATGTAGGACATCTGATCTGGGATATTTGAGTAATGACTGAATTACTGTGAGTCTTAGGAGTCCTAGGATGACTCACAGTACCTCTGGAACATGAGTTGTTAGAGAATATATTTTTTTATTAATCTTGGCACTTGAATTATTTTGGAGACAGGTGTTTTTAGTTTGTATCACCCAGTACAAAGTGTTCTCCTTCTAGTCTGCCCTAACAGTTGTGCTTGAAAGTTTGTGAACCCATTAGAATTTTCTATATATCTGCATAAATATGACCTAAACCATCATCAGATTTTCACAGACAAAGAGAACCAAATTAAACATATGAGACAAAAATATTATACTTGGTCATTTATTTGTTATTTATTTGTTATTATTTGTTTGGGGAAATTATCCAATATTACATATCTGTGAGTGGCAAAAGTATTTGAACCTCTAGGATTAGCAGTTTAATTTGAAGGTGAAATTAGAGTCAGGTGTTTTCAATCAATGGGATGACAATCAGGTGTGATTGTGTATTTTATTTAAAGAACATGGATCTATCAGAGTCTTATCTTCACAACACATCTTTGTGGAAGTGTATCACGGCACGAACAAAGGTGATTTCTAAGGACCTCAGAAAAAAAGAGTTGTTGATGCTCATCAGGCCGGTTTCTCTTTGTCTACTGTTAGGACTTTTGTGAAAATCTGATGATGTTTTAGGTAATATTTATGCAAAAATATAGAAAATTCTAAGGGGTTCACAATCTTTCAAGCACCACTGTACATGCCCCTATGTACCAGGGAGTATCTGATTTTTTCTAATGCTAAAGGTGACAGAAATACTGCTTAGAAACAGGAGAGGATGTGGTCATCTGCTTCAGGTCCTCCACAATAGCATACTAGAGAGACGTCCCTGTGTGCTCAGTACGCCTTCCTTACGATGACTCATGTCATTTTAAGTTGCTTAGCACATGTCCTAGAGACTATTGGCATAAATGCCTGGGTGAAGTACTGGGAAGAATTCAGAAATATACAGGCATGCACAGCCCACACACAGCCCTCAGTCAGAGGGACAGTATACTTACTACCTCTCATGATTTAATTGTGTTCTGCTATTATATCTCCTTCTTCTCCCCCCGAACCCCCCAACACCACCACCACCTTGTGCTTTGTCATAATGTTGTTTTCCTCTGTTATGCAGGCTGTCAGTCACTCTCTGTTCCAAAACCTTTTTGTGAGAGAATCTCTGTGAAATTTTGAAGATGACAAACTTTAATATTTAAGCCCACACGTAGACAGGACTATGCAAAATTTAACAGTTTAAATGTTTGCACCAATATAACAGTTTTGTTATTTTATTACGCTTACAATTCATCTTATTACACAGACACAATACATCACATAGTAAACCCATAACTGGATCCTGATATTGTATGACACATAATTAAAAATCAGCTGTCAGCATCGTGTGGGTGTAGGCCTGTCACGATTAGTATGACATTTGGTTGAGGACTGATTGTCATACACATAACAACTTAACAGTTTAATTGTCTTTTTTGTTGACTTTATGCCACTATTATATGACAAGCATAACAGCGTTGCAATAATGCACACCATTTTCCAACTAGTTGGTAAATTAAATTTCTCTCTGGCTTTTAGACTGTGAGAAACAGTGAGGAAGAGAGAAAGGAGCACAAATAGGCTACCTGCTAATAAACAAAGTGTTGTAACTGATTATAAATTCTAATGATTAACTGCAATCATTTGAAAGAACAGTGGCAGTAATAACTGTGACAGACATAGGTGGGTGTACAACTGAACCATATTTATGTGAAAATTGGATTGATGTTAACCTTAAATCCTTCCTTATTGATTGGCGTCTGAACATAAAATCTCTCTAATCTCATTATGAAACCTTTGGCCCTTTATTAAGAGATTTATAGTGTAATGGACATGCTATTTTAAAGTATGTATAATTATTTTTTGTTATTGTTTTTCACATCTGCATCATAATTAACATTAACGTTGCGCTGATATATTCTCTTGGGAGCACAAATGTTGTGTGCGCTCTGTGTCTAGACTCAGTCTCTGTGTGTCTCTGAGTCTCTGTGTGTAGACTCGGTTATCCTCTCTTTCTAGCTCTCTGTCTCTCTCTTCCAGTGGAACGATCATATCCTCTCAGTGATGATGTATATGTTTCAAGAGGCAAGGTCAATAGATTTTACAGGCCACAGGCTCAACATCGGACTTATTGGCAAGCGCAGTGACTTACCGTAGTACCACAGAGGAAAGGCAATATATTGTTGAAGGTAAAGTGTATCTTGAGGTGTTTGTTTTTTTTTTCCAGCTGGATGTTTTGACCTTTATACTGAACATGTATTGTGCTTCAGGCAGAATCACCTCGGCATAAAATGCTGGGGTGTTTTTCTTTTTTCTTTTTCTTTTTTTTACAAGATAAGAGGCTTGTAAAAAGGCTTGTTGTCATCAGATTGTGTGGAATATGTGACACACTATGATCATTATTATAAAGTGTTAGAAGCACAACAGATGGCTGCTGTTGGTTCAGGTGCTGCATGGAACATAGTTTAATGGTCAAATAATATTCAGCCTCCTGCTCACCGCAGCACACAGTTTCACTGTGCTGTCACTCCCTTTCAGTGATGACATCTGCCATCACTGCACATCTCTCTTGTTTTCCATCCCCCACCCAGTTCAGTTGAAGTGATGTTTATTTTAATAGCATGTGTAAACCATGCCTCACACCTGCATAGTGTCAGGGCTTACCTTAGAAGAACTCAAATAAAAGCTAAACACGTTTCATGACTGTGAAACATTTGTGTTACAGATAGACCTGGTACAATTTTTGGAATTGACAAATGTGTGACCCAACCAATAATGTAAATGTGTAAACCACATTACTGTAGTACACAAGAGGTTATTCATTAGTACAGGTGTTCCCAAACTTTCCCAGGGCAAGGCCCCCCAAATGGTATTAACATTTGACTGAGGACCCTTTTGCAAGATGTCTTTTAAACACATTAAAAATTAAAAAAGACTTCTGAATATATCTCCATGTTGTATTAATAATTACATCTTTACATTACATTACATTATGAATTGATTGTGTGTGTGTGTGTGTGTGTGTGTGTGTGTGTGTGTGTGTGTGTGTGTGTGTGTAGTTGACTGAGAGTGAGAAAGAGAAAACATACTAGTGGGAGGGATGGGCACACCAAATTGTTGAGGCCTCCTGGGCCGCGGCCCCCACTTTGAAAACCACCGCATTAGTAAACCATGTGCTACATCGAAAATAATGTAATTGAATAATGCCCTACGCCAAAAACAGATGATGGCTTTTCATCTACAACAGGTTTTGAAGATCTGGACTAAGTTACAGCTCCACTAATCATTATTAAATTACACAAAAAAATATTCAACCCCAATTCCAAAAAAGGATGGGACGCTGTGTAAAATGTAAATAAAAGTATAATGCTTTGGCACACGGCGATTTCTCAGATTCTCTGAATATTTTGATGATATTATGTACTGTAGATGATGGGATGTTCATAGTCTTCGCAATTTTACGTTGAACATTATTCTGGAATTATTCCACAAATTGTAGACCCAGTTTTTCGCAGATTGGTGAACCTCTGCTCATCTTTATTTGTGAGAGACTCTGCCTCTCTAATATACTCTTTTTATACCCAATCATGTTACTGACCTGTTACCAATTAACCTCCAGCTGTTTCTTTTTAGTAACACTTACTTTTCCAGGCTTATGTTGGCCCCGTTCCAACTTTTTTTGTGAGTGTTTTGGCCATCAAATTCAAAATTGCCTTATTTTTTCCTCACAGTGTTACATTTCCTTAGTTTAAACATTTGATATGTTTTCTATGCTTTATTTTGAATAACGTGGGTTTAAGATATTTGCAAATCATTGTATTCTGTTTTTATTTACATTTTACACAACTTTTTTTGGAATTGGGGTTGTACAACTAATTCATAGTTCAAAGCATTTGTAGAAATATATTGCACAGAAATTTGATTATACTGAGGAACCTTGTGTTTATTGATTTGTGGGCGTGTTCTGCCAGACTAACTACAAATATTTATGGCATTTGGCAGATACCCTTATACAGAGTGACTTATATTTATCTCATTCATACAACTGAGCAGTTGAGGCTTAAGGGTCATGATCAGGGGCCCAGCAGTAGCAGTCTGGCGGTGCTGGGATTTGAAATCACGACCTTTCAATGAGTAATATAATGTCTTAACCACTGAGCTACTACTGCCCCTATATATGACAACCAAGGCTCAGGAAAGGACTAAAAAGTCAGTCATTCACTCTGCGTAGAACCAAAATTTTAACATTTGCATTCTTGCATTCCAGCCCTAACACTGCATTCCTAAACATGGACCAATACAAAAACCTTTTATATAGTCTGTATGGAGGGGCGCCGTAACGTGGGGGTGAAGGTGGAGTGTAGATTAGGACAATTCTATGGGCCCTGGTCAGACAGGGGGCCATGAAGAACCCCATACTGTCCTGCATGATTTTGGTGATTTAAATTGGCCTCTGTGCACAATAATCTATTAAGAAGCACACTATAATGAATGCCCTCAGACTGTGCCAAGTGAATGTGTGCATTCCCTTAAGATGTTCATGGATTATTCAGAAACCTGGCACTTCACAGTTGTGAGTCGTTACATGAATCAGGTAGATGGCAAGAGATGGCACAGACAAAATCGGGATACCAAAAGAGGAAAGAAAAACATGAAAAAGAGGAGAGAGCAAGATGGGGAAGACAGCTAGTCACCCAGTTGTTTTTTGTTTTTTTTAAATAAGGTGATTTATGTTTCCTGTTTTGTATTATGATTCTGAAGGTAGCCTGTATGAAGTTGTTATAATTAACATAAAGTAGAAATTCTATCAGTTACACACCCTAATGTTTATCCTTTGAAGTTGGAACACAATATTTCCAAGAATGTATGTTTTTCGAGCAATAGTAATGGAGCATTGAGCTTCAAAAAGGACAGAAAAGAACCAAGCGACAATAAAACAAGTCCATTGCTCGAATTGATCGAAATTGAATGTAATCATATAAATCTGCTTTAATTGTTCCAAGTGAGTTTATGAGAGAAGTGTTGCAATGATGTCTGATTCATGAGTGAATCGTTTGTTTGATTCAGTTCATAATAATAATAGTAAAGTTCATTGTTCTTGGTACTTGGGGAATATGAAATTACAAGTAGAGAGCTTATAAAGACAACCAGACAGAGTTAATGTCTGTGCATGAGAGAGAGAGAGTACAATGGTGTTAATTATTGTCCTGTATATATAGTAATTTGTATATCGTTACGAATGCATAATTTCAGTTAATTTAATAAACTGTTCAAATTTAGTTCCTTATAGTCTCTTATTAAATATGCAATAATTGTTATTCTTATTGATAATGATTGTTTTTACACATGGTAATAAGAAAAAATAATTTGGTGGTGGGGGGTGGGGCTTGGGGCCCGGAGTACAAATTAGCCAGGGGCCCCAGAAACCCTAGCGGCGGCCTGTCTGTATGTAGCACTATTTTAATAAAATAGTTTTGGAAAGCTTCTGGACTGCTGTGTGTGTATTGATAAGGGCATGTACTCATACATACTGTACAGTAACAGGCTGTGGAATCCCAACTGCAAAGTTACACATTGTCACCTGAGTTAGCAAATTCTCAGTTTAAATTCTCATATAGACATGCAAACTGGCTGAATGCTTGGCCATAGATTGGGTAAACTAACTAAGCTGTAATATCCTATTCTCACAAAAACTGTGCAACATTACACTCCCTTGGTTATCTGTAATGCAAACTCCCAACAAAATGAGGTTTTATGTTCAGAGATCATTTGTAGTAGATCTTAATTTAATTCATGAACTGAAGCCATGTAACATTATAGCCTATGATGCACGGTATATGTAAAATGATACATAGAATGAAATCATTTAAGACATTAAGACAAAAAAAACATTTGGAATTTGGAGATAGGATATAAAAAAAGCAGCTATTATGCGACATTAAAGGTAAGTAAAATAACATTATTAACTTGTAACAGATTTTAAATTAAACATTTGATATAAAATGAAGAGTTTGAGGATAATCCATGTTTGTACCAATCAAAAAATGGAAAACAAAAAAATTACTTATATAAATCATAAATAAATAAAATAACCATATCATAAATAAACTTAAATAAATCATTAAAAAAAATTAATCGTAATCGAGAATTGTTCATAAATTTGAAGAAGAAAAAAAATTCTTTTTTTTGCAACATTGCCCAGTCCTATTTTTAAGGTACCTTATTTGCCCATTCTGTATTAATATATTTTCAATATCGAGTCACGAGTAGTAGAACAGAAAGTTCTTGTAACTGAAAGACAGCGAATCTGAATCTCAGCAACACCACAGCCATCTTTGGCCGAGAGAAAACATAATTAGCCCTGCTCTCTGGGTGGGGACCGAATTACTCTCTCCCCCTGCCGATTAAGGTGACACAAGCCAATTGTGGGCGTCTGTGAGCTGTTAATAGGCAGTTAACATCTCCTCAAAAAATGTCCGGCTGCCCTGCAACAATTTTAAAAGATTTGAAAAGATCTCATCCTCCCCAGATATTCCTTAACCTGTTTTATTTTAGTCAAATCCCTTATCTTTTACACACTATTGCAAATGTACAAATGTATGCAAATATATGCAAATGTATAAGATGCAGAAATATGAAATAATGAAGATAATGTTCTGTTGTCACTGGATAAACTGTAAATTCCATAATTTCAGCTCTAGCAAATATTATATGTAAATGTTAGCATATGGTTTTATGTTGGGGGTATACACACACACACACACACACACACACACACACACCTGGAAGGAGTAAGAACAGTATGTAAAGTAAAAACTGTGTTGTCTGAGATTTGTAACTCACTGAACTGATGATCAACATACCAGACTGTTGTTGTAGCAGTGTAAGAACTGATGACTTGTGTCATCATCTCAACCATAAATAGACTGATGTGTGACATAGCTTTGTGCCTATAGAAAGTATTGTGTAAACTACTGTATTTGCTGTAGTATAAACAGACCCAGAGAACTTGTTTAACTTGAAGTGTTCTATTGGGTTCCAGAGTTGTCCTACTGATGAGCACTGAGTTTTTATTGTTTGGCCTGTTTCAGTGTAATCGTGCTGCTTCAGCAGTCAGTACTGTTACTGTAGTCTGAGAGTATTCTTTAGAAACACATTTTATTAGAGCCACTCCTGTGCATAAAAATCACCACCCATGCTCTCTTGTTGTTCTTTGTACAATTCTCATACTCGTTTTCCAAGAACCAGAATTTCCAGTTTTGCCTCCATTGTGCTTTTCTGCAAGTGATTGATTACCTTAGCTGCCCTTAAAAGGGAAATCCACCTTAACAGGATTAGGGCTGCAAGTAATGAGCATTATTATCGATTAATCTGTTGATTATTTCTTCGATTAATCGATTAGTTGGATTAAACGGCCAATTGTTCTTTTCTGTATTTGTTTGGGGGAAAAAAATATTATTTAAAACTATTATTTCACATTCTGCCCAATGTTGTGCTTCGAACATTGTGCAAACTGAAAGCTATGAAAAAGGTATTAAATGTATCTATGTGGACTATGATATACATTGTGGATTTTTTTTAAATATAAACATCCAAAGGATTTTTTTTAAATATAAACATTATATTTTGAAAACAAAAAACAATTCTTTGTCCACAAGCTTTAAAGCAGAAGTTAAATCACTATTTTAAAAATGCTGTATTACTTTTGTTCCTAAATATAGCATCAAACAACATAATTGATCAAAATGAATATTTTAGTGAGAGTTATTGCGCTTCCTTTCTATTGCGTGCTGTTTGATTGACGTGTATGCGTGGACTCGCGCTCATTCAGTGAAGTTTAATGGAGACTTGTTTGCTGTCAGGACGAACCTTTTATGTAAAATGGAAATACTGGCGTGAATTTCTAATGTGTACAGATAAGGATATAAACGTAAAAATATAATTTCTGCACTGAAGAAAACATGTCTGGAACACATTAAACAGCACACGCATCTGTCACAGCTTCTGACACGACAAGTCACGTTAATACACTTACGAGTTTTAACATTTTATGATCAAATAGGCTCCTGTAATTATGGGGACTGTTAATAATTTTAACGGCACTGATAGTGGATGGATCGAAAGAAAGCCATTCACGTTTGTCTCATGTCTGTCACTTTACCTATCTTTGCAACACATTTTTAAAATGAAGGGGGTCCTACTGCTTTCCATGCCCTGAACTTAATTTGCCTGCCTGTAATTACTAATTAAATCTGATTTATTAAGTGTTTGTCACCAGCAGATACACTCTCTGGATCTTTCAAGATAGACAGTCTTGAGCGAAAGAAATTTTAAATAACAGAGACTTCACAAATATAATCATGAGTTGTCACAATCCAAAATCCCTGTGGACTGGCAGTATTAGCACATGGCCATGGACTGATAAATGGCTTTCTGCCAAAAGTGACTACTTTCTCCAGTGTTGTTTAGCAAGTTTTGTTTGGGGATGAACACACTGCCAATACTGTTGTGCGATGTGGGCGATTTAGTTATTCAAGCTGAAGTTATCTGATGTGGAGATAATGGAAATGTGAGCTACACATTACATGGACTCAAAGCAACTATAGATAGTATTTTTCATTTCTCAGGGTCCAGTAGTATTTATGGACACAAACTCACAGTTTCCAATATAGATTGACCTAGCTGAGTATTTGAAAAGAAACATGCTGCTCCAAAAAACAGTGCTAATATATTATCTGAGTCAACACACACACACACACACAATGTGTAGTTTAGTAAGCTCAGTTTAAATTTGCACATGAACCAGTTGTCTGGTGGTGTGCTTAACAGTGTAAGGGAAAGCCATGGTTGATATTTCTTGAGGTTGAGGAAAAACATGTTGAGATTCTCATTAATAATTCGGAATAATTCTCATTTGCAGCTTTCCTACGTGATTAAGTGATTATTGCTGCAGATCTATCTCACAGTTGCTGAGCTTATCTGTTCGGTACCCGACTTCTGATTGCTTACTGGAGGTGGACCCTTTCCAAAGAGCATAGCATATGAGTTCACAAACACACACGTTTCAGCTCCTCCTTTCATGTTCTCTGTGTAGTCCAATTCAAAGCTGCTGACTGTTGCCACAGCATATCAATGTCCATGTCTCTGCTACCAGCTTATGAACTATATTTAGTTTTGACCTCTTCTCTGTATTGTGTATATTTGGATCAAACTCATTTTTATTAAATCTTAATTTGTTCTACATACTGTGAAATATTTGTAGTGTTTGCAAATATGTTCAGATATATTGCCATTTTTCTCTTGAGACCAGCTGTCATGTTGATAAACAGATGCGATTCAAGTATAGTAGCATTGACTCCAGATATATGTGTATATGTGTGTGTGTATATATATATATATATATATATATATATATATATATATATATATATATATATATATATATATAGGGAAGTTAGTTTACCCTTGTTGTTGTAACTGATTTTGCCCCAACTATCTAACTAACTTGCTAATTCTATGTTTGTCAGTCCAAATAAATGTAAATTCTGTTAAATTCATTTGTTGAACTTGCTGACTCTAGATGGACGTTTTTAAACTTGTTTAACCTCACCCTGAGATCGTACCATACACTTTTAAACTGATTTCATGGCTTGCATTCCAGGGTCGGTGTTCAAGGGATAACTGTAAATACCTTCACCCTCCATCTCACCTGAAGAGTCAGCTGGAGATCAATGGAAGGAACAACCTGATCCAGCAGAAGACAGCTGCAGCCATGCTGGCCCAGCAGATGCAGTTCATGCTGCCAGGATCCAGCCTGCCTGCTGTGGTACGTCGCACCCCTATCACTCATTTCATATTGGAAGCCTCCCAGTGTCTGGGACTTTTTAAGCTGTGTGTGTCACATGAATAAATACAATTTGGCCAATTGCATTGGACATGTTTCACAAAACGTCTTGCTATCACTTCCTCAAAGGGTACTTTATTTATATTAATATCATGATCAGTGTAAGCTACATGAAAATATAGTACTGTATATGCTATGTAGTCTGTTTTTCCAAATTAATCACTTGAGCATCTTTGTTTGGCACAATTACTGAGGCATCTTGGCTTGCCTCCCCACAGTCAGTCTGTCAGAGATTGTAAAAGAAGCAGCCATCTTGCACATTGGTATTGTAAACTTGCCAGGCTCTAGGTGAAGTGCAGAATCCTGGGGAGTGAGTTTAGCTCAGCTTGAGCCCTGGAGTTCTTTGGCAGTCTATTGCTGTTCAGCTTGGATGGTGCCATTTGGATCTTTAGGCCTTTGCATATTAATCTTGTGTGAAAAAATGCGTATAGTATTTTCTCTCACATCACATATTTCAACAGGTAGCACTACAATCAGTTTTGGGCACTATGTTTTTGCTTTTACAGTCTTCCTTTCCTGTTGGTCAGAGTCTGGGGCCAGGACCTGGGATCAGCTACTCCCCCTACCTCTCTCCTGTCACTCATGGGATGGGGCTGGTTGCCACGGAGATGCTCCCGAGCAACTCTGTGATAGTCCCTGGCAGCCCTGCGTTAACAGTGCAGAGCTCAAACTCTTCTTCCTCATCCCAGAAAACACTGCGCTCTGACAAACTGGAGGTACAGAAACCATTGACACAATTACAATTAATGGTTTCACTTTCTCTCTGTTGTATGCAAACAGTATTCTACGGTACATTAAAAACATACTAGCACTCGCACAGAGGCACACCTACAGTTGCAATCATAATTATTCAACCCCCATTGCCAATCAGGTTTATTGTCAAAGTTTAGACTTTCAGCTGTTTGCGATGAACAAGTCAAACAAAAGCAATTTATATAGTTAAACACAATGAATGCTTCAAGTGGTTTCTCCAAATTCAACTGAAAATGCAGCTTATAATAACTTCTCCAGTCTCAAAATTATTCAACCCCTTCATGGCAAGCATCTATAGTACTTAGTAGAGCACCCTTTTGCTGTTATGACCTGCTGCAAACGAGATGCATAGCCAGACACCAGCTTCTGGCAGCATTCCTGAGCAATTTTAGCCTTTTACTCATGAGCAATGGTCTCCATTTCAGTAATATTCTTTGGTTTGCATGCTGCAACTGCCTTCTTCAAATCCCATCAGAGATTTTCTATGGGGTTCAAGTCAGGTGACTGCGATGGCCCTGTAGAATCTTCCAGGACTTTTTTTGCAACCAAGCCTTAGTGGAATTTGAGGTACACCCAAGCTTCAGCTTCCTCACAGACCTCATGACGTTTTCTCTTAGGATTTCCTGACACTTCAATGTATCCATCTTGCCTTCCACCCGCTGCAGGATTCCAGTGCCAGAGGATGCAAAGCAGCCCCAGAGCATCACCGAGCCTCCACCATGTTTGACTGTGGACAGAATGTTCTTTCTCCAGATATACCGCTGATCCATTGGGCCGAAAAGATCCAGTTTTGTTTCATTGCTCTACAGAACAGAATCCCAAAACTTCTGTGGCTTGTTGCCGACTTTTCTTGTGCTTTTGGGTCATTAGTGGTGTATGTCTTGAAGTTCTGGCATGGAAACCTTCTGCATTTAGTATGCACCCTACTGTGCTCATTGAAACCTCAGTGCCTGTTGCCACCAAGTCTTGCTGCAGGTCTTTTGCAGTCACTCAAGGGTTTTCCACAACCTGCCTTCTCAGAAATCTGGTTGCAGCCATTGATAGCTTCCTTTTTTCTGCCCCTAGCCAGTTCAGTTATTTCATGTGTTCCACTCAAGCACATCTGGTGCAACTTATGAAACTCTTGATTAGTTGCATCAGGTGTGCTTGAGACAACACCTGTTTTGCATATTTGTGCTGTTCTGAGGGATTCTATTCAAGGGGTTGTATAATTTTGAAACTGGAGAAATCATAAGTTGCATTTTCTGTTGAATTTGGGGAAACCAACTGAAGCATTCTTTGTGTTGAACTATTTCTATTGCTTTTGTTTTATTTGTTCATTGCAAACAGCTGAAAGTCTGTACATTTTTACAATAAACCTGATTTTCAATGGGGGTTGAATACTTTTGATTGCAACTGTATATCCAGGCTTCGGTCCTTACATTGCATCGGATCTGAGATTTGCTATTTTTGTTGTTGGCTTATGCTGTATGTGTAGGTGTGTAGAGAGTTTCAGCGGGGGAACTGCTCCCGAGGAGAGACAGACTGTCGGTTTGCCCACCCTAGCGACAGCCCCATGATTGACAGCACTGATAACACAGTGACAGTGTGCATGGACTATGTGAAGAGCCGCTGCTCCAGAGAGAAGTGCAAATACTTTCACCCTCCTGCTCATTTGCAGGCACGCCTCAAAAGCTCTCCGAGCACCCAGAGCACTGCTGCAACCGCTGCTATGGTAAGGCTCAGTGAACACACATGCTTGCACGCATATTACATCCTATACATTGGACTCAGAACCTCTCATTGGTCTTTTTGTTCTGACTTTGTGCACACCCACAAACATAAACATATATTGAAATGCAAAGATTCAAAACCAGCACTCCAAACAGTGCAACTATTGATTGTCTAGTGAGCATATAATCACCCCCTCAAACATACTGCCTCAAACCCACACAGACGCACACACAAACCCAGACTGCTTCTTTTTTTACAGACAAATGTAAAGCATCGAATGGTAACTGCCGTCAGACAGGACCACTGATCATGCTTCATTAGTTTATCTTTACTATTCCAGTAGCTTTAGATTTAAATCATCGAAGGTATTGTGTGCGAAAAGGGAATTAACATCCTGATTTTTCATCAAGTTATTGTGGTTTTGTTGAGCAACTAATGAAGCATCATGCAATTTTGTGCTGTAGTAGTGTTTTCTGCAGCTTCTTTTTAACAGAACTATTCATAGGACTTAACGAAGATAACACTGATTAAACTTGTTTTGTTTGTGTGCATGCATATTGTTTATGTAGTAAACAGCATTCTGGTTATTTCATTTTTTTTTTGTGCTTTTTTTTTTCCTCTCACCTCTCCACAATGCAATGCTGTTCCCATGATGCACCTGTGCTTGCTGTTTGTTAATACGCTTGACTCCCATTGGCCCACTGCCATCATGTGTTGGCTGCGTGCTGTGTGCAGACTCAGTCAAGTGCCAAAGTGCTGAAGCGACCCCTCGAGGCAACTGTTGACATGGTACTTCACCTTTCACCTCTGGCTTCGCATGGTCTTAAAATCACTGTTGTTGTACTGTGGCTATTTTCAGATTTGATTTTGCTTCCTTGTTTAAAATTCTCGAATTGCTCATCCTGTTTGTGTGGACATCCTGCGCTCTATGCTAAAAATTTACCCTCAAATCCTCATGTCTTTTAGAGGTCAAGATTTAATTTAGCATGATTGGATGTAAGTCCTCAGTGTAGTTAGGTTAGATGTTTATTGGATGATTTCATACACTCATTTCCTTACCCTGTCTTGCTCTCTTGCTCCCTCTCTCTCTCTCTTTCTCTCCCTCCCAGGCTTTTCATCACAGCATGTTGCAGCCACTGGCTAAGCGAGTGGCTCTAGAGAAGAGTGCAGGGCATGGTGGTCTATTTAACCCCAGTGTTCTTCACTACCAGCAAGCTCTCGCCAACACACCTCTGCAGCCTTCTACTGCACTGTTCCCTACAGGTACACACATAAACCTGAATGTACACATACAAATACACATACACTTACATACAGTCGGGTTTCTTTCACGTGTTGGCCACAGCGTCATACATTAGACCGGGCACACCAAATGTCAGCTACTGCGCACATTTGTAAATTGTCTTACTTTAGTCTGGCCTAAATGATTTCTTTACTCTGTGCCTGTGTGTGGGCTTCCTTGTCTCTCATTACCAAGACCTCTGTTGTCTGTGCAGTGAGCTTTGGCTTCTGTGAAGTAGGTGCATGTAAAACAATCTATAACTGGGTGTTTACATTAACTCTGTCTCCTCTCTACTGCTGCTGCAGGCTCAGTCTTGTGCATGTCTCCAGGACCTGGCATCGGTATGTTTTTCTCTGCTGTTTCTCTATGACCTTTTCCAATGATCTCTATCTCTTCTGCTCTCACACTCTATTCTGATAAAATGAATATGACTATGCTTCTCAGTTGGACTACGTATAACATTACTACCATATTACTACCATATGTGTTTCTGTATGATATTAATAGTTATATAACTAATTGTTATAATGCAAACAAAAAAGAAAACTGAGAATATTTTTTCAGCTTGGGACTTATCTTATGTCCATCACCAGAGTAGTGCACTCATGTTCTTCTGCATGCTCGGCATGTCATGGCTGGGGTGTCTAGCTTGAAACACACAAAATACAATGTTAATAATATAATCTGCAATGTCTCCCAATAATCGTCCCAAAACATAACACACTGGCTATATTTTAGGCTGGATAGATCATATACAGTGGTAGTGCATGTTTGTCAGAATCTGAGTATAATGAATAGCAGTTATTTGCAATAGCAAACCAGTGTTTTGTTGATTCTGCACTTATTTGAAATATTTCCAGTAAAGCAGTGAATCTTCAAAGTAGTGGGCCTATAAGTTGAGGCTTACTAGCAAAAAAAATAAGCATCATAACAATAAAGAAAATAAAACTGTGGGGTGGGGTTGTGAGAATTTTGGGCACTTTCAGTGGGGTCACTGGCCAAATAAAAGGTTAATGAAACATTAACATTGGCCACTAAATGGAATCCACAGAAACAGCCGGCAGTTTTATTATCTAAAGTGTTCGTGCTGAACGTTTTGTTCCTAATTTGCATCTGTGGTAAAGTTCCATTCTTGCTCAATGCATCAGTTTGGAATCATTTAGGGGAAAAATGCAAATCTCAGACGGTTCTGTAGCTCCACCCCCTTCAGCAAGCAGCAACTGCTAAGTGTATTTCTGAGACATTCTAGTACATCATCCAGAAATTAGTACTCTTGCTGCATTTTCCAGTGTGAACACACTGCTTGCACTAAGATGTGTCAAAGTACAGGATATAACCCTTATGGCTTTATCGAGATTGACCTCAGATTGATTTTTCAAATGAAGCCACAACGCAATGTAACAATCATTGATCTGGTGTTTCCAAACCGTTCCGTTGACATTTTTTTTTAGCACGTGTGCAGACAGTAATTTTATAGCACAACATTCCACTTACATCAAACACTACCACTGTAACCAGTCTGAGACATGAAAGTGTTCATCAATTATTTCTATTCATATGCCAAAATCAAACATATCAAAATATAATGATATACTGCATGAGCTTAGAAATGATCCAGTCACAGTGTTAAACGTTTATGACTTTATATCCTTATGCTAAGCTGAGCAAAATAACTGTCTTATTACTTAAATGTTATGACAGAGAAAGCAATCTGTCATTGGTTTGTTGCATATTTGCCTCCATGACACTCAAATTTTATCTGAATGTTGCTGTTGACAGAAGTAGTGTTACCTTATTTTTGCCTTATACGTCACTTCACTCATAGTGGTGTGTGTGTGTGTATATATATATATATATATATATATATATATATATATATATATATATATATATATATATATATATATATATATATATATATATATTAACCACTATGAGTATATATATATATATATATATATACATATATATACAGTGCCCTATAGTAATATTGGCACCCTTGGTAAATATGAGCAAAGACGGCTGTGAAAATTGTCTTTATTGTTTAACTTTTTGATCTTTTGTTCAAAAAATCACAAAAATACTCTGCTCTCATGGATATCAAACCATTGCAAACAAAGCACAGGTTTATCCCAA
Organism: Ameiurus melas; assembly: GCA_012411365.1. Lineage (NCBI taxonomy): Eukaryota > Metazoa > Chordata > Actinopteri > Siluriformes > Ictaluridae > Ameiurus > Ameiurus melas. Next base: position 22,836,133 of record CM022758.1, on the reverse strand, counting down.
AAAAATCTTTGTGGCGCAGTTGGTAGAGCGGGTTGTCCACTAATCGTAGGGTTGGCGGTTCGATTCCTGGCCCGGGTGACTCCACATGCCGAAGTGTCAGTGGGCAAGACACTGATGGCAAGCTAGCGCCTTGCATGGCAGCTCTGCTACCATTGGTGTGTGAGTGTGTGTGTGAATGGGTGAAGGAGACACAGTGTAAAGCGCTTTGGATAAAAGCGCTATATAAGTGCACATTTACCATTTACCCTTTTAGTCAATACTTTGTGCTAACTCCCTTTGCCAAGATAACTCTGAGTCTTCTCCTATAATGCCTGATGAGGTTGGAGAATACATGGCAAGGGATCGGAGACCATTCCTCCATACAGAATCTCTCCAGATCCTTTCGAGGTCCATGCTGGTGGACTCTCCTCTTCAGGTCACCCCACAGGTTTTCTATGGGTTTCAAGACAGGGGACTGGGATGGCCATGGCAGGACCTTCATTTTGTGGTCAGTAAACCATTTTTGTGTTGATTTTGATGTATGTTTTGGATCATTGTCCTGCTGGAAGATCCAACCACGGACCATTTTAAGCTTTCTTGCAGAGGCAGTCAGGTCTTCATTTAATATCTGTTGATATTTGATAGAGTACATGATGCCATGTATCCTAACAAAATGTCCAGGTCCTCTGGCAGAAAAACAGCCCCAAAACATTAAAGAGCCACCACCATATTTAACCGTGGGCATGAGGTACTTTTCCATATGGCTACCTCTCTGTGTGCCAAATCCAGCTCTGGTGTTTATTGCCAAAAAGCTCTATTTTGGTTTCATCTGACCATAGAACCGATCCAATTTGAAGTCCCAGTAGTGTCTGGCAAACTGAAGATGCTTGAGTTTGTTTTTGGATGAGGCTTTTTTTTTAAACCCTTCCAAACAACTTGTGGTGATGTAGGGGACTTCAGATTGTAGTTTTTGAGACTTTCTGACCCCAAGACACAACTAACTTCTGCAATTCTCCAGCTGTGTTCCTTGGAGATTTTTTGGCCACTCAAACCATCCTTTTCACAGCGCATTGAGACGATATAGACATATGTCTTCTTCCGGGTTGTTTCATAACATTTCCAGTTGACTGGACCTTCTTAATTATTACCCTGATGGTGGAGATGTTTCTTATAGCCACTTCCCATTTTGTGAAGCTCAACAACATTTTGCCGCACATCACAGCTATATTCCTTGGTCTTTCCCATTGTTATGAATGACTAAGGGAATTTGGCCTATGTGTTACCTTATATTTATATCCCTTTGGAGTCATAGTTGAACAATTTACTGTTCCTAGTCACCCAGGTGTACAAAAACATTTTTTTTCAATATCAATGGGAATATACTTGAAATATATTTTTCTCATGTGAATTCATAGGGGTGCCGATAATTGTGGCACACATTTAACAAAGATATATTTTTGTTTGATAAACCCGTGTTTTCTTTGCTGTCCATCACAGCCTTATTTGCTCATATTTACGAAGGGTGCCAATATTAGTCGAGGACACTATACTACATCTGGTGGCTCTATGAAAAGAAAATAATCTGTATTTTGGCTTGTACATGGGGTCTGTGGTTGTTTATTAAAATCAGGTTCAGTTTACAATTCTTATTGTGTGCTTGCATTTGGTTACATGTACGCTTGTGCTTTTATGTGTCTGTTTCTGTTCTTGCCTTGTGCCTTGTGCTTTTACACTCTTTTATCATTGTGAATTTCAATTTAATTCCCAAGCATAAACATTAGTCTTATTAATTATCCTCTGTTGATTTTCTCTGTTTTGCACCAGTATAGTGCCTTCATGAATTGTAAATAATTTAAATAATAAGGCATCAATTACATCAAGTTGACTCATTTTCTCCCTTTCTTTTTGCTTTGCTCGTTGTCTGCATGCCATCTGCTGGTCTGAATTTATAGTAGTGGCTTTACCTTTTTATCAGATACAAACACACGCATATACAGATATATATCCCACACAATTACCGTAGTAACGCTGCTCCTCCTTGTTCATTGCTTTCATGGTTCCCTTCCTGAAAAAAAGTTCCCATGATGCTCAGTGCCCCGCCTGCTACCGCCTCCGCTCCTGCTGCAAGCCCCTACGCTGCTGCCGCCGCGGCAACCGCCAATCAGGTTTGCTCCTTTACAAGCTCTCTCTCACTGTTCCCACCCTCTTAGTTCAGGAACAGAATACCCACTTTTACAGGAGTACTTCCTTTTACAAAGATAAGAAATCTCTGTTAGCCCTCTCTTAGCTTAAATGCATTTAAACATAAGCTATCAAGAAATATTTCCTGATAGCTTATTGGCTGCTTTTCTAACACAGGTTGCATTGTGCAAAAGGTCATTAGAGCTAATTACCTTATTGTAAGAAAGACGTGCATGTATGTGGTTAGAGAATCAGGTGTGCAGTGTGACCCTGTTTTCTGAGCTTTGTTAGTTTGGCTCTTGCTGGCTCTATATTGCTGTTAGTAGTCTGGATCCATAATCTGCTCCTGTCACCTCAACCACTCACAACAGCTGTTTGGAGCTCCCCCAACATGCAGTGTGTAGTTCCGTTTTTGCTGCTTCATTGCCATCATTGTTTTGCATGTGTTTGCCTTTATTAAAGCTGCCCTTCATTGGCACACAACACAGGTTCTCTTTTTGCAGAACAAGAGAACACAACCAACGCAATCAAACTGACAATTTGTCATTAATGAAAGCATACTGAAAAATGCTATCTGCCCTTGAATTCAGTTTTAGAGCGTGATCTAGCAAATTCATAATCCATGTATTACTGCCCTCTGCTGGTCATTTCTCGGGCTCAGCACATACAGTAAGCTTTAATAGCCTAGAAGGGGGAAGGGTAACTGTGCGACAGTTCCTCAGTCGCTTCAATTCATTTCATAGTGACACCCACACGTACCCATATCTTTTTTTCTCTCAGAAAAAGGCGCGGCCCTCCGAGGCCACCCCTCTACCTTTAGTCAGTTAACAGACAGGAAGGCTTACTAGACCTCCCAAATTAACTTGTTCCTGAGGCCGTATGCGTATAGCCAGTGAAACCAGAGTAAACATCATTAATATCCTGATTGACCGACTGAGGGGAGCTGCTTAGAAGAAAGTTGAATACCAGCTGTGTTCATATTAAGCTCAGTTTTAACAGCTTTTAATGTAATTTGTTTTATTTATTACACACAAAAACCGTATATGTGAAGTGACTTCACTGGGTTTTTACTGGATCACTATTCTCCAGTGGTGATACAGTTTGCTCATTTCAGTCAGTAACTTTATTAAAATTCCACTAACACAGTGAAATTTTATTTTTAAATTACAAATTGTTAAGCAGTGCTTAATCCCTCAGTAAGTAAGCCAATAGGGGTAAGCAAATTTTGTAGGATGGAGGTACAAGGAGTAAGAAAACATGTGAAGGACCAAGAATTAAGGCAGAAGGCAGTTGCAGGAGTAGGAATATATATGTGGAGGTGTTATGCCATTTGACTTTTTTGTCTTATTTAGAATGTATAGGACTTCATATGGATTATGAATTTTCTGACCAGTGGACGAGCAGAAAAGTTGATCGATTTTACCAATACTGTTAACCAAGTTTGACGGTACCTGCTGATAACTGATTAGATACTGAATGAAAACATAACACTCAAAGTAAAATACTGCTGAACTTTATTACAAAAATAAACAGTACTACTGACTGTACCATGAAAATGTACTGTACTTTTTTAGTGAAATAAATAGTAATATAAACTATTAATAAATATTAAAGTAAATAAAATATATACCTCCAAACTGAACCAAAAAGTAATACTCAAAACAACAAATAAAAATGGAGACACAAAATGAATAAAAAAAAAACACTTCAAATAGCACAACAAATTTTGTCAGTTTTTATTTCGCCTATAGAGGTCGCTCTTGTACTGTATAATGACAGCGGACCTTCTCAGCTGCTCCTGCAGCAGACGCAACCCGGGAAAACGGTGTGGATTTTTACCGATATATTATCAGCAATCAGTTATCGTGCCAATTAACATGCAAAACCGATCATTTGGTCACCCTCTAAATGGCGACCAATTGATCGGTTTTGTATGTTTATGCTATGGCAAAACAAATCTTCTTTTACACATAAAAAAGTTGACATTCAAATCATGGTGACCCCTAAAGCATTCATTATCAGGCACAAATTACATTTCAGATCAAAAATTCCATGTGTAAATTTGCATTGATTAAACAAGTTCCTTAACACAGGCTCAACTTTAATTTCCCACAACGCGGTTCACTTTTGGGGCCACTTGCAGTGATAGAAACATTCTTTTTAGCACCTTTACTGCTCACATGACAGTTTATTGCTATGTAATTATCTAGAGCTCCCATTACAAGAATTCTTCAGTTCCTAGCGTTGTTCAGCTGTTTTTCCCCACTTGTAATTTCTGTTTGCTAATGGTTTTTTAAACAATATTTTAACATGTCTTTTTGTTTTTTCTGCAACAGATCATTTTGAAATAGAGCGCAGGAGAGGGACAGAGTGCCAGCGCAACACACACACACATCTTAAACAGCGAGTGTGTGGATATAACATCCTCAACTCCACAGAATTACTGCTACATGCATGCTAATACACACACACACACACACACAAAATATTTTCCCTACAGTTATGTTCAATAAATACATTGTACAGACATATATATACAATATATACGCAACAAGAAACTAATCAATAATATATTGTTTCTAAACTAGTTTCACTGGAACAAAACATACTCTTTTTGCTTGTTTAAGTACATTATATAATTATACAGCTATACACAGTATCATCACCAGTGTTGAGTAGGAAGTCATTCAACACTTGTTTTACTGTGTGACTCTATTTGCACTTTTTTTTTCAAGAAAAAGGGCAACATCTTGAGAAAGACTATTAGAAGCCTAGTTTGAGGATTTACACAATTCTCTCCAAGCTGAGTCCAGAAATACTGATTTATGAGAGTTTATCGGCCTGCACCGGCATCAGAAAGGACTGTATAACCCAGTGCCGAAGCACGTCAAAGCCATGCAGGAGGATGGCAGGCAGCACGTCAAAACCCTGTAGGAGAATGTCAAACGGCATGTGAAAGCTATGCAGGAGAAGGACAGAGTGAGTTCATCTCTCAGCTCCACACTTAATGCTTTGCCTGAGCACTGCTGCAAAACAGCAGCCTGGATAAAGAGAACTCTAAAGTGTTAGCCAAATTATTGATAGAGAAAAAAACAAACAAAAAGATTATCACCTTTAACAGTGGCCAAACAGAATACTGACACACTAACAACCCTTTAAAACTTGATGTGAATCTGAACTTTATTACTTTAATACAGCTGTTCTTTTATAATTTCTTTAGCTGAAAATTTAGCATTAAAGTTTCGCCACAGTACAGGTTATTCTCTTATTCTCTTGATACTGTGTCGTCGGAAGCGAGTGAAAAAGAGAGAAACAAAGAGATGATTGCGTGCACCTGTGTGATTTTATATGTGTGTGTGTGTGTGTTTGTGCATAGTAACAGAGCATAGCATAAGTTACTATATCTGGGCTCTACAGCTAGGCTCAGCGTCTAGACGTCCCAGCAGTATGATCTGTGTGTTTAGTCGAGCCAAACTGGCCTGCGTTCATCCTGTTTTTGGTTTCTGTATTTATTCTGTTATGATTCTGTATAAGTGCCTAACAATGTTCTTTACAAACATAATGTGGATATAGATCTGAACTGTTCATGTTTCATTTTGTTGCTGCAATCTGTCATTCTCTCTCAAAAAAGGAAAAAAAATGTTTAAAAGGTTGACCATGGAAGTCATGTACACTGTTGATTTTTTATTTTTATTTTTTTTTAATCATTGATGAAAAGAATAACAGATTTTTTACTAACAAACAATGATGTCCTATATAAGAGGAGTCTGTGACTGCTGTGTGGGAAAGCCCTTTCTCTATTCTGCGTATAGAATTATCAAGCCCTTTTATTACAAGCTGAATCTGACTGAGGTGGGAAAGCTGCAAATTATTGAATCTCAGAATTATAGCACCTGTAGAGAAATGGTCCTCCCAAAGTAGCACTTCTTCATTTAATCAGTATATTTGGGTCAAAATCATAATTAAAATAGATGTTTTATTGGTCTTGAATCCCATAGGCCTCTGTAAGATTCTACTTACATTTATTTCATTTCCTAGAGCAGTGACTGACAACAGTGTGACATTTAACTGACTTAATACTTAATAGCTCTATTATTCTAATCCACTTTAATTTAGCAGACAGTCAGTCATTTAATTTTATATAATTTGTATGTGTGTTTGTGTTTTTATGAGCGTTTTAATTCAGGGCGGAGATAAAATGCCATGTGAGAACCTAGACAATCTTTAGTTTAGATACGCAAAGGCACTGCTCAGACTTGTAGTCATTTAACTTCTCAGCATTGCCTGAGGATAATTTATGTTGTGATCTATAAGATATATGAGAACTATTATGTAATGTTACGGTATTGATTGTGGTTAATGGACCATTGTTCTGTTTTGTTTTGAGATGAATGTAATTTATTTGATGTAGGGCCTTGTTGTTCAGATGCTGTTTTAAAAGGCCAGCTTGGTGCCACCTTCCTCTCCTGCATCACCTGACTTGTGTAGGAAGAGAAATGCAGGGTGCTTGACTTTGGAAAGTTACAGTGTCCTCACTAAAAAGCATTAAGCTTTATGTTGTATTACACAGTTGTTTGTGAATCTAAAGCTTTGAAATAATAGTCGTCGTTGAGGTGTGTAACTATGGCAGAAGTCGTCTTCTGTGAAAGAGAAGCCTAGCAGTGAGTAATGCAGGAAGCCAGCTGAGAGAAGCACTCAACGCTGCATGACGCATCAGTGCAGGTCAGGCTGCAGAAGTGTTCATGTAATGTCAAATTAAAGTTAACACAGCATTTCATTTTATAGTTCAGTTTTGCGTGCTAATATTTTAGAACAGTACTAATTTGTTAATGTGACAGTTCAAAATTGCTATGAATGAAACTGTTTTTGTAAGTGATGTTGCTGTTATGTTTTTTCTTTTCTTTTCTTTTTTTTCAAGATGGTAGGTTCAAGTATATCTTCCCACTGCTGGAAGAATACTTAGTTTCAATGCCTTATTGTCATGGACCATACTATTTAATTAAAAAAATATATATACTAGTCTTAAAATTTTTTCACTTATTCTAATAAATGTTTATACAGGTTTATTTCCATTGTCCAGGTGTAAATGCACATTCGTTGGAATTTTTTTTTTCTTTTCTTTTTTTAAACAACATAGTGCTAAAAAAGCAGTGTCATCACTCTGGAGCATGAGCACAATCCTGCTGTAATACTATAACTATAACAGATCAAAAATCACTGACATTACAATAGAAATGTGGTTTTGTTTCAGCGATAATCATAGAAATAGGAATGTTTACTGCATTGTCCCTATGGCTGATCTAGAGTTAGAGAGCCTCATGTTCTCTCTCCCATTACAGAATTTTACTAAACACGTGAATGTGTCTCATCATCAGTGTGTATCAGTGCGTCTCCTGCTTTCTTTGTGTCAGTCTGGTGGATAAGAATTTCAGAATGTAATTTATCTCTTGACTGTTGTAGCACATTCTGGACAGGTTTATGACTCGAGGGCTACAGTGCACTCACTACCTTAGTCTGTTCACATGTGATCTTTGCCTTATCTTCTATGTGTTGCTCTGACCATTTTATGTCTCTTAATGTTGTTTGAAAGCTTTTGTAAAACAGAAGACCGTATTGGCTCTCCTACACCTAAATGTAAAATAACTAAATATTCAACAGTCTGATGCTAAAGAAGGGTCTGTATAGTAAAACCTTTTTCTCCACACCTGGAGCTAACGTGTAGGTTTAGTGTCCAAAGATTGCTAATGCAAGCAGGATAAATACCTGGATATGTTGCTTCCTGATGTGGAAAACAGGATTTCATATAACAGATGTATTAAGCTGTACTTTGTTTTCTGAGCACTACCTTGTTCCTAGGCTCTATTCAATACCAGATACAAGGAAGAATTCACACTGTCAAATTCCATGCAGATTAATTATGCCACACATTATAAGAATTTAAAGAGCTTTTTATATGTTTCTTTGTGTAATATTAAGTAGTTTATTGCTTCTTTCGGTTATGTAAACATAAAGTTTGTAAAATATATTGTCACAAAGTGAATAAAATCCTTTAATGACCACCATGTGTTTTATATTTGTGAATATAACAGGGTGACAAAGCTTGATCGATTGTGCATGCTTTTCTTAAACACACAAATGCCAAGTGCACATATCACAATGGAGACCAGCATCGCCAGTCAATCATTTCATCAGTGACTGATTTTATGAATATAAAGACACCTGGTTTGAAGAGAACTACACAGAATGGTACAGAGAACCTTTGAACTACCTTTTTTTACATTAAGATTTGCTAAATAATGATATTCATTACTCTTATGTGAGTTATCTGAGGAGTCCAATGTAAAATAACTATTGGGTAACATATACCATCTGGGTTAATAGAACCACGGCTAAATATGTAACTAGTGTTCTGTTTCACCGCTCCTAACTGTCAGAGGCAGTGAGAAACATCTGCAAAATTATGCCAGCTATGTCATGAAGAACAGGACTCACAATAGGATTAACTGCAAAGGTGTTCAGAGAAGACCAGCATGTTCACTTTGCTGGGAGAGGTGATGGTATGCTTGTAGAAGCTGGAGAAAGTGCATGGTGATGCCCAGGTAGCAGCACCACAGACTTTTGGAGCAGCACACTTCTAAATAATGCCCATGAATAGGAAGCACTCCTCATAGAGTAGCACGTCACTGTAAGGGATGGTTCAATCTCACTAGAGACCTTGGGTGTTCAATCTCACTAGAGACCATGATGCATGATGCAAACCTACACATATACGAAAAGGGAGGGTCAATAAGAACCAGTTTAACGCTCGGAAATCTAAAATTAGATGAAAACCACCATCCTCATCCTCTAAAAAAGGAAGTAAATTGAGTAGAACTCTGTTTTGAACCGTGGGGGTCTATCCTTTTGAGAGAATGAACCGCTCGGGTCAACAATATATTGTGGTTTGGGGAGACTACTAGTGATGTGATACAGACATAAACTGCAGGCATGTGACGCGAACTCCTAGTGATCCATCATATTCACTACAAACCACAACACAGATTTCAGTTCACTAAAATCATTGCACTGTCATGATGAATTCTATTGTGACCAGAGCTGTATGAACGAGTATCATCCAATCCTTTAGCAGCACCTGCTAGCTAGATGGGACTGACCTAGAACCATTTTCGGACTTTGCAGAGTTTAACTACTAGGTCTACTTGGTAGAATTGCTTAAACATGCCAGTAGACATAGCATCCTTGCGTTCCTTCCAGGAGGAGTGAGGAGGATGACTCATCATTGGTCTCTGTTACAGGACATGAGCCCAGCTGAGTCATTACATTGCCTTTTTCTGGCCTTTTATTGCTTATCAGTTGACACCAGACATTGGAATTTGCAAGTAGCAAGCTGTTTGGGCTGCAGGGCTTGAGTCAAATTCAACTCTGAAGGGTCTGATCCTGCCAGCCAGCCAAGTGCGCTATACGAGCGCATGTGCTTGGACAGTGTCCTTAAGCTGGTTACTGCCCATTTTCATTATATTTACATTTACGTTTATGGCATTTGGCAGACACCCGTATACAGAGCGACTTACATTTATCTCATTTATATAACAGCAATTGAGGGCCTTGCTCAAGGACCCAACAGTGGTAGCTTGGCAGTGCTGGGGCTTGAACTCCTGATCTTCTGATCAGTAACCCAGAGCTTTTAACCACTGAGCCTCTTCCAAAATCTAGTGGAAAAACCTTCTCAGACGAGTGGAGGTTATTATAACAGCAAATGGGGACTAAATTTGGAATGGGATGTTCAGTATGATGTCTACATTCTTTAAACCATATAGTGTAGCAGGCGTTGGAGGACAGTAAGTCTATATCTCCATATGATGTGTGTGTGTGTGTGGTATGAGAAGATGAGTTGCATGACAGTGGTATTACTGTAAATAATATGGAGATGAAATGTCTTGACATGCATGTACACATGCACAGAGTATCCAGGAGACGCTGGCTCTAGCCTTCTGGGGCATTGGGCAAGATTTCAATTGGGGCTCAGCAGAATTGCTCATTTTGCTTCAACAACTACAATGAAACAACAGTCTGAAACAACACACACTGTTGCCCTTTCGGAAGGCCTGAGCGTTTCCATAGCAACAACATCCAACGCGCTGCTCTTTTTGGCACGTGTCCTCGATCTTGTTGGCTATTGGACAGCAGCGTTTCGCCCCGCCCCAGACAGCGCCAACACTGAGCGGAAATCCGAGTTTGGAAATCTTCCGCGCTTCTTCCACACAGGCGCGGTTTGAAGAGCGTGGCCGCGCCTATCAGCCTCCCGTCGCAGCTCCCATGCATGAGACGCTGATGACGTGCTTCGCCTGGCGCTGGCTACGGAAGCCGTGCAGGGAAACGGGCGGTAACGCGGCGGCGGCGGCGGGCGCTTGTGGGTCTCCACCCGAGAGCATGGCGGCCGCGGATGTGTCGGTGCGCAGAAGAAGAGGCGAAATGAAGATTCAGACGAGGGACTGGTTTCTCTAAACTTCTGACCTCCTGGTTGCTTTAAAGACGACCTCGATTTTTATTTGCAGCTCCGAGATTCCGGGTGAAGCTTTGTTAGCTTAGCCAGTACTGCAGCTAATGTTCCTCTGCGCAGGAGTAGCGCCGTTTCTCCCGTGTGGATGATTTAGGAGCGTGAGCTCAGCAAATGAAAGAGCCAGAGCTGCCTAACGCGCCGACGCCGGAAATCGTGCAGCAGGTAACTGGATTGCGGTACTAGTCGACGCCGGGCAGGACCGCGATAATGCACCACCGCGTCTTCTTCGTTTCCTTGTTCGGGCTCCGCGCCTTTGTGCGCCGCTTGTTTACTTCGCCTAGCTAAAAGCAGAAGAAGGGCGCCAGGAGCAGTATGGGACCCGCTCCGTCACTGGGACTGTAGCTAGAACGCAGCTTTGCCTTTTATTACGTGTTTTTAAATGACGAGTACCGGCTGCTGGTGCACGCTCTGTGTTGTATTTGTTTAAGTTTTAACGGTCCGCTAAGAGCTATGCGCGAGTACAAAGTGGTGGTGTTGGGCAGCGGCGGCGTGGGCAAGTCCGCCCTCACCGTGCAGTTCGTCACCGGCACGTTCATCGAGAAGTACGACCCGACCATCGAGGACTTCTACCGCAAGGAGATAGAGGTGGACTCGTCGCCCTCGGTGCTTGAGATCCTGGACACGGCCGGCACGGAACAGTTCGCATCCATGCGCGACCTGTACATCAAGAATGGCCAGGGCTTCATCCTGGTGTACAGCCTGGTGAACCAGCAGAGCTTCCAGGACATCAAGCCCATGCGGGACCAAATCATCCGCGTGAAAAGGTAGCGCCTGGAGGAACCGAGCCTGCAGTGCACTGACGTAGCAGTGATGGGTTCTGCAGTACTGCTTTACTGCTGGGTCTTTCTCTCTCTCTCACACAAACACACTCTCTCTCTCTCTCACTCTCTTACTCTCTCACACACTCAATCACACACACATTTTCTCTACCCCTATATCTTCGTAAGATTTACCACAGATCCTTAGGGGGAAACACCTGGCGTTTGGGCGCTGAGTCGATGATTTAGCTGTGATTTCACTCCGGAGTGATGCTAGAATGCCCCACATACTAAAGCCTACTGTTGAATTTGTGCGATGCTTTGCCTTCAGGACTGATTGTTGTATGATTAACTAACATACCTGCTCAAGATGGCAGCTACACATTGATAGCAAGAAAGCAAATAGTGTCTGATTTATTTCCCCCCCACTGTGAGCTACTCAACCCCTAACCCCACTTGTGTGGATCTCTTAAGGTGTCTGTGTTAAGTCATGTGTGTATGCATGCATGTGCATTCATTCGTGTGTCCTATTCTAGTAGTATGGCAGATTCTATGTCAAATGTGCATGTTTTAGTCATTGGTCTTCAGTGTCTGATCTCGATCAGCTGTAGGCCAGCTGATATTCACATTACTAAGCACTATAGTCACAGAGCAGCTAACACAATCCCGTAACAATCATATATATATATATAAAAAAATGGATAAATAAAAACAAGGCAAAATGTTTTCCAGTGCTCTTCCAGCTTGCTTCCAAATCAGCTGAGAGTTGAGAAGAGTAGGGATCTAATGTGTGTTGCACTTTTAGTTTAAAAATAATGTTGAACAATGCACTATAATGTGAAGCTTTATTTCTCACTAACTCCATGTTTCTTGATTGCTATCTCGCCAACACTTTCTCCTTTATACTTCGTAACAGCACATCTACTATAACATACAGCAGCAACACATGATATGAAAGACTGAGCGACACAAATATAAATAGAGGACACCACTCTTTTGCGCTCTTTCTGTTACGAGGACATATCTTTGTTCTAAAATAACAAACATGCATTTAAATTCAATTAAATACACCTGTATTACTACAAACAATAATCTTAGCAAAGATAGTAAATTTGAAGAAAGCAAGAGTGCGCAAAAATATTTCAGCTGTGTTGTGATTGGCTCGTGGATCTGTGCGCTGTGTTGTGATTGGCTCGTGACATCAGTACTAAACCATATAAACAAGTATCTGTGCTGAATTATTCTACCCTATTTGTAAGGATGCCAAGAGTGCTGAACTGGGTCCTGCGGCTATACCTACAAATAGTACAAACTACTGTTGGGTCACACAACATGCGCAGAACTGTCATAGACGACCACAGTTTACATAACATAGGTTAGTGAGGAGTACATTTTAACACGGTCTCCAGGAGTGTCTAATAACATTCCCATTTTTCTCAAAGTTTCACATAAAACAAACTGCAGAGAACTAACAAGCTTGAAGCTTCTAATTATTGCTGCAGTTGTTCAGGCCGTACAGGATTTCACGATTTTGCAATCGCAGAAATGAACATAAAATCAAGCAAACTCCACAATATTCTTAGAAGTTTGCAGTGTTTCAAAATTACTGCAGATTTTCTCAGATTTGGGCAAAGACACTACACGTGACATCACGGCACGCCTTCAGACAAAGCCCTGTTCGATTCACAGTGTCGAATATGAGTAGAGCTAAAAGATCTCATTTACCAACAAACATCACTGAAAGACCATGCTAAACAATTTTGTGCAATTGTGATTTTGCCAGGTAAAGTAGTTGTCTGCAAAAAAAAAGCACAAAAACTCTGCAAGTTACAGTAAAAAAAATAAACATAGCAAAATAAACATTTTGGCCGCAACAATCGCAAAAAAATTGGCAAAATCCTGTACGGACTGGTTGTTAGTGTTTACTGTTAACGCTAGGATTATGTGGGAAATGATGTCATCACTCTAACCTCCAGAGAGCCCCTCTAAGGGGGTAGTGTTACATGCTGGGGGAAACTCCAACAGGTTGTGGATAGTTCTGGATTCAGATTCGTTGACGTTATCCAGTGAAAAAAAGCAATATGCATGTGCTGTACAATACTCGCACACTGATACTGCCACATGTGCATTTCACAGCTGGAAGTGCACAGGAAACAGGAAACTCTGGAAATGCTTAGCATCCCTTGTAAATGTGTGTGCGCGCATGTTATGCAGTTGTGAAAGTGTGTTTTTTTTTTTTTTTTTTTTAAATCTATTAATAGAGTGGCTACGTGTCCTTTCACAGATTATGAAATCAAATTTTATTTTATAACTTTTTTGAGTGTTACACTAGAATATGTATTTTTATACCATAGGGACTTTAAACACTGTCTTAACAGTGCTGGCACCCAGATGTCAAGACTATTCATAGATGTAGCTAGACCTTATGCCTAGATTGTCTGTCATCAGTTGGAACTCTCAAGTAGACTTGGCACAGCATTAAGAGACCAACTGTACAGAGTCATTTAGTCTAATTCATTGCTTGTCATTGACTGGGATAAATTTGGATTGGAAGACATTGAAGTGTTTCAAACCTCAAACATGGATAATAATACCGACAGTGCTTTCACTGAATGACTTTTCTCCACACTGTACAGTCTGTACAGGAGGGTTTTTTTGTGATTGTTGTGGCCAAAAATACTTCATTTAGCTGCAGCTTTTTCTTTTCTTTTCTTTTTTTGCAATGCAACTTGGGAAGCTTATTCAATTTTTTTCCTCTCCAGAAAACAGAAGACATTTTAGTTGTACTCATGATCTACACATGTGAATCAAACAGGGCTTTGGCTGAATGCACGTTGTGGTGACATCACATGACGCATCTTGTCCCAAATCTGCGGTAATTTTGAAAAGTCCTGGACGGAATGACTATGGCTAATCTATTTTTTTTTTCTGAAATATGCATGCGTATACTAGTGTCGAGCAAAGGTAAAGCTAGCTATTTTGCAACCATTTTATATATTGTCCTATCAGGCTCCTGAGCACGTTTCCCCATTTACTCCCCAGGTCCCACCCACTAGCTAACTAGCACTATTGGCCAGGTCCCACCAACTATCTAAATCTCCCTTATCACATCACTGCTACCTGGGGAGGGTGAAGGCTAGCACATGCTTCCTCTGAGACACATTAAGCCAACCTCTATGGCTACGTGCGAAATCACGTACTGTATCAGAACGTTCTCCATTGAAATAGTACGTACTAATCAGTATGTGTGTGTAGTATGAATACAATCCCGGCCGTACTACAACCGCCATGTTGGCATTGTCATGTGACCTTCGCCATCATCATAAACACAAAAATCTTAAAGGGACCACCAGATTAAAGCAACTGCACTAATGGCAAAAACGCACATCAGGAAATTTTATCTGAATTTGTAATGTAATGTGGGTGGGGTTAACAGGCTGAGGTAAATCTGTTGCCGTTAGTTTGGCGTTAAGGCATGATGGGGATCACAAAAAAGGTTTCAACTGCTGTGAGAACTGTTTTCTTGTTTAATCCTTGAACTCAATAACAATTTATTCTGATATAATATTAAACAAGTCCTGTTTAACCAAGGTTTAAACAAGAGCTGATGCGCTGTCTTCCGCCATTTTCTGCTGAGCTCATCCACACCAGTCCCGTTGCATTATGCGATTTTTTTTTTTTTTTCTTTGACTAGTGTAGTATTAATCCGTTACTGCAAAGTCTCCCTGGAAGCAGTACGCCATCCGGGTATTTCTCGTCTACTGAGAATTCAGACATACTAGCCCTCTGCCATACTTCTAATACGTGATTTCGGATGTAGCCTACAGCTTTTCTCTGCTGCTCATGCTGCATCACAGGGCAGCATAACACATTCAAAGGAAAGCACTAACTGCCCTCTTCCACATAAATGAGCTCACAGAAGTCCATGATTGGCTAGTGTCACACTGATTGATAGGGGAGAGAGAATGCCATCTCTCCGGCTCAGACAGCATGGCCAGTTTTGTCCTCTTGTATTTCCGGCCATTGAACTCGTATGGTGTTGTGGATTCGAAGTCAACGATGGAGTGTGTTTTTTTTTGTTTTGTTTTGTTTTGTTTGGTTTGGGGGTTTTTTGCATTTGGGAGCTGATTCCGAGCATGTTTGGCAAGAAAGGAGGTAGATCAACTTGTTGCTTCTCTAAGCGGGACAGTTAAGCTCAGTGGGTAAGATGTTGGACTACTGATTGGAAGGTGAGCAAGGCCCTCAATTGCTCAGTTGTCTAAATTAAATCAATGTAAGTCGCTCTGGATAAGGGCGTCTGCCAAATGCAGTAAATGTGTCGTAAACCTAGGAGCCCACTAAATACCCATTTTCATGTGTTGATGTTCCTGTCACAACATTTAGATGTGAAGAAGCATAATGCAATACATGACATAAAAATATCCAAAAATGTCTTCAAATCAGTCGTAAAATTTGCATTTTGGTTCTGTTTAAGTAAAGAAAATATTTCCTGCTCAAATCAGATATGCTTAAAAATAGGGGTTTGGAGGTGTACGTGCCTGATCATAGTCCATGTCCTTACATTGTATCTTTTCACTGATGCACTTCAGACACAATACTGAAATGATGTCTTGATGTCTGTCAATAAGAACTTTAGTGTTTTATAGAGTCTTTGGAGCTGGCAGTGAAAGGGACAGGTCGTTAGCACCAGTGATGCAGGCGGCGAAAAGCTCTTTTTGGATACAAAGACAGAAGAGATGCTTTGGTCTGATCAGGACAAGACCCTGGGTTGTCCAGTCGGGTTTAGGACCAAAGGATGATCTCTGCTCTTCCCCTCCCCCTTAGCTAGTGTGTATCAGTAGAGTAGTCATGTATTATATATAAGCTGTGTTTATGTATGCCTGAGCCACTGTGAATCTGGGCAGAAAGAGCTGCAGTGTGCCTCTGACAGACCTGAGTAGTGCAGTGGGAGTAGAGGGATGTGTTTGTAACCTGAAAACCTACAATATAGATATCATATCAGATTACATGTACTGATGTGTATTTACACATACACACTGATGTGCATGTAATCCTGTCCTTCTTAATACTCGGGGATCAAAAAGCTCTTGAAAGATAATCTCCTGTGTTATGTTCTACCAAATTGTAGTATTATATGTAATGTGCTGTGTATACACATCTTTCTTAAAAATGGATTTAATTGGAATATTGCAGGAAGTTTGAGCTCACAGCCCACAACACACACACACACACACACACACACACACACACACACACACTCACACAGTGTGCAGGTGCTCTTGTTCTGTACATGTTTTCATTTAAATTCTGCCTCTATACGGAAAATGTTTTCGGTCGACCTCCCAGCATGGATAGACTGCTGTGTGCTTTATTTTGCTGCTGCTGTGCAGGGCACTATAAACCCATCTGAAGTGCAGATATACGACCCGAGGGCATGTTATGTTTTCCCTTCATCAACCATACGTTAGCAGTCTCTCTTTTCTCATCGAACTGGAGTTATTGAAGTGGAGGATCCACAGAATGTCACTCAATATTTCAGTTACTTTTTTTTTTACTTTTTTTTTCCACATGGTTAATATAAAAACAGTGACATTGAGTGCCATTCGGCCTCTGCAACTGATCCAGAATGTAGCTGCTTGACTTATTTTCAAGTTTCCAAAGTTCTCCCATACCACCCCATTGCTAAGTTCCCTCAACTAACTTCTTGTAGATTTAAAACACTGAGGCTTGCCTACAAGGCAAAAATGGACCAGCACCCACTTACCTTAAATCACTTATCACACTCCACACTGCACCTCGCTCCCTCCGAACCTCCTACACCACTAGACTGATCCCACCGTCTCTCAGGGTACAAGGAAGGCATGCAACAAGACTCTTCTCTGTTCTGGTACCTAGGTGGTGGAATGAATGTTCCCTAAATGTCTTCAAATGTTGTCTAAAGACCTACCTCTTCATAAAATACTTAAATTAGCACCTTTCTTAAAAAAAAAATATATATATATATATATATATATATATATATATATATATATATATATATATATATATATATATATATATATATATTATATATATATATATATATATATGTGTGTGTGTGTGTGTGTGTGTGTGTGTGTGTGTGTGTGTGTGTGTGTGTGTTTTCTTTCTTGATTGCATCCCAAAATACAGGACTCATGATATTTTTAGTCCGTGACTTAGTGAACCAGTATCAGGATGTATTTATTGATGGACTTCAAAGCACTTCTGTAAGTCGCTCTGGATAAGGGCATCTGCCAAATGTTGTAAATGTAAATGCCCTAAATCAGTAGTCACCAATCCTCTTCCTTCAGATCTACTATCCTGCAAGTTTAATCTCCAAACAAAATCGAACCTGTTTTAGTTGATCAAGTACTTAAGGCAATGAGTAGATGGTCAAGTGGACACAATTATGGTCGGAGCTAAAGTCTTTAGGAAGGTAGATCTCCATGAACAGGATTGGTGACCATTGCTCTACAATGTTCGTGTTAATTTTTATCACCTCGTAGCCTTTCAGAGACCATAACTCACATGACCACCATCACCTACTAAACTATACCAAGTAAGTAAGCTAAAAAAAAATGCCAAATCCAAACACCAATACTTGCAGGATTCATAATCTAACCCCAAGAAAGACAAATGGAAATGTTGAACCACTTCCACATAACCGCTTATGGGAGAAGCAAATTTTTTGGGGGATTAATTCTTCTTCCTCTGTAGACAGGTCTTCTCGTTCTATGTGAGAGATGCCTTCGTTGCGGCGCATAACGTCACCAATTGAATTGGAAATATAGCGGAGTGACACAGTCTTATCATGGGGAGGAATTGTAGCAGTATTTCACAGATGATACGATATGGCACAGCACTACTATTTAGCCAGATAGCAAGTCAATCAAACCATCTGCTTCCTAAATGTCTTTCTGTAGGAAAACAGATTGAAAGAAAATAATGTCATTGATGGCACATTTTGTAGCAAATCTTTTTCTTTTTTCTTTTTTTTAATTAGCAGATTTGTATAAATGTTATTTTCATGAAAATAAATGTGTCCTAAATGAGGTACTTCATGCAACAAATTCCAACCGGGTCTTGTCATGATTATTCTGTGACTGCATCTCAAATGATGTTCCACTGTGCAATGATTCAATAGTTATTTTTGGTCCACTAATTTGAATTGGCATTCCAAGAGTGCTGATGTTTAGTGCAACAGGTCCGGTATGTTAAAATGTTTCTATCGCTCTTCTTGCCTGTGTTCACTACATAAAAAGCCAATCACACAATAGTTCATTGCACTGAAGCCTTTACTCCGCTTACTACAGGCTGTTGGCATGGCAACACACAATGCTCTGTCTCAATCCAGCTGTAGCTTCTTTGGGAACTATTTTCATTGAAGGAAAAATAAACAAAATATTTGGCCATAATTTGTCTGAAATGTCAGCTACTAAATATTAATTTCTTGTTTATAGAACTGTCATGGAAAAGCAATATCACACTCGCAACCGCGCTGCTGTACTGAATATCAGCACGGCTGTGATTACCTGTGGCTTCGTGCCTGAAGCTGAATCGCTGCTGATATTCATTAAATCAGCGCTCTTACTCGTGATATTGCTCAAATAGCACACTGCACTACTACTATACCACCCTTATATTGCAAACTATTGTAGTATGTAAGAAGGCATTTGGGATTCATCCCATGTGAATTATTTGAATTGAATATTCAGGTGTGTATGTGGTACTTGGGTCACATGAGACGTTTAAAATCCTTCTGCATGCCAGGGACAAAGAAAATAAAAGCAGTAGGCAAATAATGAGGATGTTGCAGTCCTGATGCTGAGTCTGAGTGAATGAAAGCTTGGATCAATAGTGAATGATATTTGATGAGCTTTAGTATTGCTGTAGTATCAGAAATGCAAAGACGTGCGATCAGGCTATCCCTTGTAAATAGATGACATATGTATCATATATAAAGGAATAATAAATGAATGCTTGGCTCAATTATGTTAAAGTACGTTTGATTACTAAACCTTTTAACTAATTAAAATGGCATTACAGTTTTTTAAGGAATTTGACTGACAGCTCTCATTTTCTCACATTTTCTGTGTGTGGCCAAGGTGTGTGTAATGAGTAATAGGCAGTGGCTTGGTTTTTTATTGTGATGGCCACCATCTTAGCATATCGTACCACTCGTCCTACTCTTCCCTCTGTATTTTCCCACAGAAGCACACGTACACACCACACAACCTCATGAAAGACAGCTCCCCAAAACCACTGCCATGTCCACACGCCCTCATTACTCACACTGCAGAGCACAGCGATCAGTCCACCTCTATAATCAGTGATATATTTAAACAGCTGTATCGTGGGAGTGTGTGTCTGTGTGTGAACAGGATTTTTTTTGTGTGTGTGTGTGGGGGGTAAAAATAGTGTGGCGCTAGGGTCTGATTTCCGCCCAGCCTCTCTCACACCCACACAACATCTCTGAGTGGCTGCCCTGTCATAAATTCAGCGGTTTAGGAACACAGCACTCTACAGAAGTGAGGTTTGCTTGTAAAGGACGTGAGAATGTGATTGTTTTGTGTGAAGGACCTGTTGGTTTGTACCGTTTTGTCACTGGCCCACTGTTGTGTAGTGTAGTGCTTTTATTTATGTCAGCTGGGATTAGGCCGGCCTCTTTTTTGCCACTGCACAGTCCAATGTGACATTTGACAAGTAGTTCACATCACCATAGCAACCATAGCAAAAGACATGACTTTTTTTTCCTCCTCCCAATCCCCCAGTGTGTTACTGGGATATACTACAGATCCACCACGAGCCTGACTACAATAAAGCAGTTATTAAAAATGGACAATTACATGAGGTAGCCGTGTTCCTTGCTTTTCCAAATTTATGGATGAACTCCTTGTTTTAGCTGTAAACTGCCACAGAGTCAGTCACTGAACTAAAATGCCTCGTGAATTGTCTGACACACAAAGAAATTTGCTTCACGTTATTACAAAACTTTACTGCTATGCTGTTTTATCATTAAAATGGAAATGATGCTCCCATAGAGACTCATCTACTAACATCCCATATTCAAAACATTACGCAGGGTGCTCCTGCGTTAATCGCAGACAGGAAATGACCAAGAAAAAGAGAATGTAGTTCACATTTATTTTTACAGTACCAAGACTTTACCCACTTCCTTACAGTGATGGGGTTTGCAGGTGCAGAGCTTAGGGAGGGAGATTCAGATCCCATCTCCACTTTATTACATGCAGACCTGACCAGCACAGTGCCACACCATAGTGTGTGTTTGTGCCTTTCACAGCATGGTGCATGACTTAGTCATGCATATTTCATACAGTAAAGCCAGAGCCTAATGAGACAAGTCCATTCTGTTTGACAAGGAGGCAGAGTGAGGCGTTAACACACTGTTGGTGATCTGTGCATTTGAAATGAGTAGACCATTAAAGCAAACTATTAAATCTGTAGTCATTTCTCTTATGATTAGAGTGTCCAGGAGTATTAATGCTGCTGCCCTGCTGATTCCTCATAGGGTAGTTTTCTTGCTGCATAATCCACTTTCTCTTGAGATGTAGTTCATGAACGGATGTCCTGATATTTCCTGGTATAATTTAGAATTCATTGTTCCATCAATGATGGCAAGTCGTCCTGGCCCAGACGCAGCAAAACAGACACAAAGTATGATACTACTACCACCATATTGCACAGATGAGATATGGTTCTTATGCTGGAATGCAGTGTTTTCCTTTCTCCAAACATAGTGCTTCTCATATAAACCAAAAATTCTATTTTGGTCTCCTCCATCGACAAAACATGTCTCCAGTAGCCTTCTGGCTTGTCCACGTGAGCTTTAGCAAACTGCAGACAGGCAGCAGTGTTCTTTTTGGAGAGCAATGACTTTGCGATTGCAACCCTGCCATGCACACTATTGTTGTTCAGTGTTCTCTTCATGTTTGACTCATGAACATTGGCTAATGTTAATGTGTGAGAGGTCTTTACTTGATTAGAAATTACCCTGGGTTTCTTTCTGACCTCGCAGACTATTACACATCTTGCTAGTGGAGTGAACTTTGTTGGTTGACCAGTTCTGGGGAGGGTAATAATGGTCCTGAATTTCTGTCTGATGGTGGATTGGTGGAGTCCAAATGCTTTAGAGATGGTTTTGTAACCTTTTCTTGCCTGATGAGCAGCAACTCCTCTTTTTCCTGAGGTTCTCAGAAATCTTCTTGGCTCATGCCATACAGAAATGTGTTGTGAAGATTTTGATAGATCCCTGTTCTTTAAATAAAACAGGGCGCTCACTCACACCTGACTTATATATTGAGTGTAGGTATGAGCTGCTAAACTGACCTATGGACAGCAAACAATCATTCTTAGATTCAATTATAGTGTTGTGCCACCAATTACTTCTGTGTACTGTTGTTTTCACAGCTGACTGGTTATGATCTAAGGGATAATCCACAGCTAGGTGTGCATTACATTTTAAAGCACGACATGGAGGTGAAGAATCACCTGACGTGCATTCAAATGGTGTAATGCAGACCTAGCCGTGGCTTATCCTGTTTATGGTCACTTGCCAGCACTTACAACTTAAAGCTGTCACTGATGTTTGCAGAGCAAAATCTGACTGAAAATAACTGTTCATTTTATATTATATACGATTTGCTAGATCTAGAATTCTGCCCGCTCTAATTCATACACTGAGATAAAGTAGTGCGGTCAGATTACATTTACATAGAGGGAGATTGTGTGTGTGAATGAACTGTCTGTGATGCGTCTCTAATAATGAAGCTGTGAGTTTAACTACAGTATGCAGCTGTAACTGTATGTTACTATGGTTACAGTTTATAGGCAGCGCATTAATTCCAAACGGCGATTAAACTGACTGGAACTACCTGTGCATTCAACACCTTCTTGCCAGAATCAAATCAGAATCAAGTATTCAGACAGACCATGGTATATTTGTGCAATAGGATTGTGGGTAACAGTCACTGAGGCAATGGCTTCATATGTCGCCATCATTCAGATTACTCGGGTACACTTTTTGTGGGTGTGGCTAATTCGCTAATACTTAACAACAGTAAGGAAATAACAAGGGTTTTACTTTCTTTTTTTTTTGTACTTTTTGTAACATTTAGTGACGTTCTCCTCTAAAACTTTGCTCTCTGTGGAGCTACACGCGTTTATAAAAGAATTATTTTTTTTATATATTTTTTTATAACTAATTTAGTGACCCACCAACAGCCAACCAATCAAGACATGAGGGTGTCTTTAATTTCCTTTCAGTCATGTTGTCTGTCAATTCAGAACCCTCACCGTTTTTGCTCTAGCATTCAAAACTAGAATGCATGCTCGTGTCTTCAGAGTGACCGCAGTTTGTTTTCATTTTGAGTTTCAATACAGGTAGCTAACTTCTACCATCATCGCTGAATGGAACTGTCCTGATTATTTTGTTCTAAACATTTAGTCATTAAAATGTTTAAGATATGAACAAAAGGCCTGAGTCTGACCTTTGTTTTCCCTCTGCAGGTATGAGAAGGTGCCGGTGATCCTGGTGGGCAATAAGGTGGATCTGGAGAGTGAGCGGGAGGTGTCAGTGAGTGAGGGTCAGGCTTTGGCTGAGGAATGGGGCTGCCCCTTTATCGAGACCTCAGCCAAGAGCAAGACCATGGTGGATGAACTGTTCGCCGAAATCGTCCGACAGATGGACTACGCAGCGCAGCCAGACAAAGACGATCCCTGCTGCTCCTCCTGCAATATACAATAACCCTCCAGTACGAGGGTTCACGCAAACACACACACACACATGCACAAACATGCAGGAACAGTCATATACATTTACAAAATACACATAAATTTCAGTAGATGTTCTTTCTGGTGCATCAGATTTCTCATAGTGTAATTCATTCTGGCGTATATATGTCCGAATGAGGAGTTTTTGTCACTTTACTTGACTGACTCACAGAGAAGTGCACTGGCCTTATGAGTGAGTACCCTGTTTCCTGATGGAGTTTAGTGTCCACTTCCTGACTTTGTTAACAATATTTAGCCATTGGGTTTGTTTGTTTTTTTTTTCTTTCGTTTTTTTCTTTTCATAAATTGTTTTCCTGTTGACTTGACCCATTATGATTGAAGATGTGTTTTTAATAATGTAACTTCGACAGAGCTCTTATAGCCGAAGGATCGACCTCCACAACCTCAACCATTAAACTTTAATAAAAGATTGATTAGCGGTAGAAAAAGATAGAATGAAACACCCACTCCAACACTACAAAAAACACCATTTCAGACATCTCCTTTCCCCCTTTGGTTTCAGTTGTGCTGAAGGATGAACTTGTGGACTATTCTGTATTTTACATTTTTTTTTTTCTTTCTTGAACATCAGTGTGATGTTGTGTATCAGTTGTGTGTTCTCTTTCTGAGCGATGATGACAGGACTTTGACCACAGAAATCCCAGGCCTCTTTCAGTTTCTGTGAGTTTTCATCTGTGGGAGTTTTCATCATCCATTATTTGAATTTTGCTCCTGAGTTGGGTTAAACATTCTTCACATGGTGCCATCAAACCCCACAATAGTGCTAGCGTTTCACAAAAAAAAGGTGCACAGGGAGAAACCCCATTTCAAACAGAATGAAAATCATTGATGATGTGATGCCAGTAGTCTAAATACAATATGTGGACGTTGCCAGTTCCACTCCGGCTCCTCCTTCCTGTGGGCCTGTAGACTACACTACGTGCATGGCCAGAATACAGAACAGCCTGAAGCAGATTTAAAGAGTTTGAGCCTAAACGACGATCACTCCGGTCAGACCAGAGCAGTGAGGTGCTGTGTATTCATTGTTGATTTTATATTTTTTTATGTGAACATTTACTCTCTCCTTCCTGAATGAATGGTGATACTCTTTCATTTGGCACCTCAATAAAGTGTGTTCAACACATCGTCCTTGCTAACGCTCCTTTTAATAAAAGTTATGACTGTAGGGAAGGTCATTTTATAGAAAAGAGTGTCATGTACAATCTGCCCTGCTTTTATTTAAATGATGGTAAGATGGTGTGTTAATCTGTACATGTCGGAGTGTGAAAAGACATTAATATTGTCATGAGCAGATGATGCCAGTGTGTATGTGTGGGCATGTATATATATCATGGTGGGGAACAAATGTCTGACAGTTTTGACTTTTGTCTGGTCCCTATGAGGAAAACTGCTTTTTAAAAAAAAACATTTTGGTTACTGGGGTTAAGGTTAGGATTAGATTGTCTGTTGTGTTTACTTTTTTTGGTAACATTTTCATAAGAGAGGAATATCAGTTTTTCTTTATTTAGTTTTTTACATGCACACACAACAGATTCATACATTTAGTGGTGGGATTCAGGTTCAGATTCCATTCTCATGGAGGATGCAATTGCTGCACTAATAGCTATTTTTAAAAAATCGAGTGTGTCAGTTAGTCCAGAAGAGCTCTGGTTGTAAAATAAAAGCCCCATTTAGCATTTTTACACTAATAGTAACAGTTCTACTGTGCTACAGATGGTAAAAGTGATGAAGGGTGAAAGAGAAATGTTGATTGGGGGGAAATTAGAATGAAATTCCTCTTGTTCTACTGTTCTGGCTGCTTTGCACCCCCCCTTGTTTCCTCTTCTGAGACACTAGTGTTAATAGATTTGAATGTGTGAACTCATGTAGTGTCATGGCTGTAAATGAGTGTATGCTTTGGGTATAGTCCCATGGATTATTGCTCATACACAGGACATTTACAAAAGCATGACAAAAGCAGGTGTAGGTCAAAGACCAAGTCTGTAAGCCACTGATGATACCTTGTCACAGCTGTTTGAAGTTTGTTTTGACGTCACTGACTTTTTATGCCTCTGCTGGGTTTTCGGATTGTATGACTGTCCAAGATTCTCGTTAGCATGTTATTTTATGAACAAGTGGTTGACTGTTTGTAGCTTTTATATGAAATTATCATCGTAAACAGTAGATGAACTAATTACAATTTGGAATTGACCCAGACAGGGTCAAGGTTGTGGCAAGGTCAAATGTCTGAAATTGTTTTTTCTGTAATAACTTCCTTCATGTTTATTTTAAGGGTTTGTGAGGCATACAAAGTAGTAACAAGGAGGACTTGTTGGCGATGAAGGCAGAGACAAGTGTTTTTTTTTTTTTTGTGACTGTTGCACCCACAAATGCTCGATTTGCTGAAAATTAGTCATTTTCAAAATTTGCGATGCAACTTTCAGAGTTTTTCTGAATCTCTTGTGGAAAACTACGTGAATTTTTGAAATTGCACGAAATTTTTTGCATGGTCTTTCGCAGTGATGTTTGACCTTTTGTCTGTACATTGTGCAACACATGACTCGAACGGGGTTTTGGCTCTATGCACGTTGTGATGACGTCAAATCTGCAGAAAATTTGTGGTAATCCTGAAAAATGTTCAGCCTTCTCCAAATATTACAGAGTTTTGCTTGATTTTGCGTTAATTACTGCAACCACAAAACCCTGAAGGGACTGATTGACATCAACTTGTTTATGGAATTATATTTTTACCAAAAGTATTAAACAAAGATCAACATGCTAAATCAAGATCATATATTGAATCAAAATCTTGAAGCAGATTTTGGAAACTGCTTAGTCTTAAAGACTTAAATACAGACACCTTAAATTTCTATTCGTTCAACCGAAATGTCAAACAGCAATTTCTTTAAGTGGTGGCATAGTGGAGCAGCAGGAAGTATTGCTGGTTTGGTTCAAACCTGAGTTTATGTTACTAGCTGTGTGGCATTTAGCATGTTGTCCCCATTTCTGTGGGTTTCCTTGAGGTTCTCCAGTATCCTCCCACCTCAAAACAGTGCCACTCCCTCCTAGGTGTGAATGTGCGTGTGATTGTGCCCCATCATATGTGTATTCACATGCTCAGTGTTCCTGGGATAAGCTCCAGATCGATTATGACCATGACACGCATAAATTAATTACAGAAGATGATCCAATGAATGAATGAATAGTCTAAATCATTAAATCATAGCTGACAACTGTAAATATTGTGATTTTGGAAATAGATTATGAATTATTCTATATTGGACAGATTTGTTATCTAGCATCATGGTCAGTACAGGGTTTTAGCTACAGTATTCTTGTCCAAGTGTTTGTGTGAGTGCGTATGTACCATAAATATAAATTATACTGACAGGACAGAAATGATGCCTGCTGGTTAAGGGTCAGAGAACATGTCACTTCAAATTGTAGTTAAACTACAGAATGTTAAATTGTACACCATCTACAGAGATGCACTCATGAATTATAAAATAAGTAAATCAGAAGCAAAAGTGCATTGGTAAAAAAGGGCAAAAAAAATCATGAACTTCTGTGGTTGGCTTATTTGTGAGTGATACGACTTCATGACAGAAGTATGATGCGAGCTATTGAGAATAATTAACATTGTCGTGTTCACTGGTGACATTATTGCGGCCATTTTTATTTTCATTATTAATAACTATTTGTTCAAGTACAGAGATGCCTGATGATATACTTGTTATTGAATGAGCACAATTCCCCATAGCCATGCTTCAAAATCTAGTGGAAAGTCTTCCCAGATGAGTGAAGCAAGCAATTATAACATTAAAAGGGGACTAAATCTGAATGGGAACAAATGCATGTGGGTTGTTGTCTGGTGTCCACAAACTTTTGGTCATATAGTGTGCATTAGATGATGTGGTAGATACAGTCATGGACGAAATTATTGGCACCCCTGGAACTTTTCCAGAAAATGCACCATTTCGCCCAAAAAAGTGTTGTAATGACAAATGTTTTGGTATACACATGTTTATTACCTTTAAGCTCAATAATTAGGTCGGACAAAATTGTAGAAGAAAGAAGAAGAAAAAAAGCAAATTTGACATAATTTTACACAAAACTCAATAATTAAGTCGGACAAAATTGTTGGCACCTTCCAATTAATATTTGGTTGCACACCCTTTGGAGAAAATAACTGAAACCAATCACTTCCTATAACCATCAACAAGCTTCCTACACCTCTCAACTGAAATTTTGGACCACTCTTCTTTTGAAAACTGCTCCAGGTCTCTCAGATTTGAAGGGTGCCTTCTCGCAACAGCAATTTTGAGATCTCTCCATAGGTTAGATCCGGACTCATTGATGGCCACTTCAGAATTCTCCAGCGCTTTGTCTCCAACCATTTCTGGGTGCTTTATGAGGTATGTTTCGGGTCATTGTCCTGCTGAAACACCCATGTCCTCTGACGCAGACCCAGCTTTCTGACACTAGGCCCTACATTATGGGCCAAAATGTTTTGATAGTCTCCAGATTTCATGATTCCTTGCACACAGTCAATGCACCCACTGCCAGAGGCAGCAAAACAACCCCAAAACATCCTTGAACCTCCACCATGTTTGACTGTAGGTACTGTGTTCTTTTCTTTCCGTTTTCTGTAAACAATAGAATGACGTGCTTTGCCAAAAAGCTCTACCTTAGTCTCATCTGTCCACAAAACGTTCTCCCAGAAGGATTGAGGCTTACTCGGGTACATTTTTGCAAACTGCAGTCTGACTTTTTTATGCCTCTGTGTCAGAAGTGGGGTTCTCATCAGTCTTTCTATATTGCCAGCACCTGTTACTTGCCACAGGTGAGTTTAAATGAACATCACATGCTTGAAATGAAATTATTTACCCACAGTTTTAATAGGGTGCCAATGATTTTGTCCAGTCCATTTAGGGAGTTTTGTGTAAAATGATGTCAAATTTGCCTTTTTTCTTCTGCTTTTTTGTGCTGTTCCAATGCACTTAAAGGTAATAAACATGTCTATACCAAAACATTTGTCATTGCAACACTTTTCAGGGAGAAATAGCGCATTTTCTGGAAAGGTTCCAGGGGTGCCAATAATTTCGTCCATGACTGTATTATGAATTCTCAGCATTATTTTTGTTTTCACCACAGATTATCAATTCCAATCATTTTATAAAAAGTTTATGCCTACCCCACTTAACCTTAAACATGAAATGGAACACTTTTGTTTCGTTTTTCTTGCCAAGTTATAGTGTCGCTTTTCGGTTATTTGCTCTGACAAAGCTAGCAGCCTTCAGAACATCACAACTTTCAACAATTGCCTTTTCTGAGTCGAACCTGATTATGTCCAACATCTAAACACAACGGTGGTTTCCGTTTGTTCCAACCCATTCATTTAGCAAATACTTGGTCAGTGCTGTGGTGTGTTTACAGTCAATGCATTGAACAGTTAAAACCAGGGTTCAACCGACTGTCACAATATTTATGCAAGCTTAAAATATGAAGTCAGGACACAAAATCGTCCTAGGCCTGCATAAACACGTCAGCCTACACCAAAAATACCTTTTCTTCTCCCCCAAACTGTAAAAACAACACTTGAATTTACTGTCTCAGTGCAGTATAATTTATTCCCCAAACTTTTAGAGTTGTGCATCTGGGTATATTTTCACATGTCTGACCGTGCCACAGAAGGCTGTCTTTAGTCCATTGCTTGATTTGTTCAGGGAAGCTCCTGCATTGTTTCATATGTTAAAACTAATCATATCACATTGATTCAGTGACCGGTAAACATGTGCTGATGTGTTCACACAGGGGGTTGCTGCAGGCATTTTCACTTTGTGTTGTCTGTTTGTGGTGTGATGAAGATGCACAATCTGAGACTGAACAGGAGAAACTGAGTTTAGTGCAGACTGTGTAGACAACCAAGGAACATGAAAACATCAAAAAACAAAGTCCATCCATCCATTTTCCATCCTGCTTATCCTACACAGGTTTGCAGAGAGCCTGGAAACTATCCCAGGGGACTCGAGGCATAAAGTGGGGGACACCCTGGACACGGTGCCAACCCATAGCAGGGCACAGTCCTACACAACAGACAATTTGAAAATGCCAATCAGCCCACAAAGCATGTCTTTGGACTGGGGAGGAAACCAGGGTACCCGGAGGAAACCCCTCGAAGCACGGGGAGAACATGCAAACAGGGCCGATGTGGGATTCAAACTCCAACCCTGGGGGTGTGAGGCAAAGTGCTAACCACTAAGCCACGTGCAATAAATGCCTTAATCAGTGTGTGAATTTTGTGAATGGTACTGAATTTGATAGCCTTTGTACAAAGCCAGTGTTACATTATATTAACTTAGTTATATTTGATTTAGGGGCCCACGGTGGCTTAGTGGTTAGCACGTTCACCTCACACCTCCAGGGTGCGGGCCATGTGTGTGCGGAGTTTGCATGTTCTCCCCGCGCTGCGGGGGTTTCCTCTGGGTACTCCGGTTTCCTCCCCCAGTTGGTAGGTTGATTGGCGTGTCTAATTTGTCCATAGTGTATGAATGGGTGTGAGTGTGTGTGATTGTGCCCTGCGATAGACCCTGTCCAGGGTGTACCCCGCCTTGTGCCCGATGCCCCCTGGGATAGGCTCCAGGCCCTTGACCCTGAAGGAGTAAGCGGTAGAAGATGGATGGATGGATGGATATTTGATTTATATGCATTCGTTAAGTGGCAGAATGGTCACAGCTCCAGGGTCCCGAGTCCAAACCTGAGCTTGGCTTACTGTCTGTATGGTTTCGCATAATTCTCCCTGTGCAATATAATTCTCCCTGTTCCAAACCCCATTTGGGTTTCCTCCCACTGTCTAAAAACATACAAGTAGGTGAATCTGGCTACACTAAATTGCCCCAAGTATGAATTTGTGCATACACGTTGCCCTGCAATGAGCTGGCATCCTGTCCAGGTTGTATTCCCGCACTGCTCCCAGTGTTGCTGAGATAGACCTAGGATCCACCATGACCCTGACCAGGATAAAGCCCTTACAGAAAATGAACAAATGAATACAAAAAGTGTTATGTAGCACATCCTCTGCAGTATTTCTAATATGAGATTGAGTTGAGGCTGTCAGTCTCTGGTCGCTCTATCCCTCCCGTCCTCCTGCATTGAGAGAGCTGCTTTCAACGAAAGCCTTACATAAGGTAGCGATAGCAGCAGTCGGATGTTCTCTGATGCGTGGGAAGCCGGGAGATGCTGGGTGAGATCTCAGGAGAACTTGCAGTCTGGAGTCTGCATTCATGTTTTAGTAATAAACTGAGTCATAGTTTACCTGTGTGTCCATGTAGGTGTGTGTGAGTGTGTCTATGTTATTATCTGAGTGCTGTGCTCATGGGCTTGGTCTGAAATATCTCCCTTCCTTGTCTTTTTGGATTTGTGTGTATGTGTGTGAGGTCAAACAGTATGAAATCTTAATATTATCATTAAATAGTAATGCTATCCAGTTGTTTGTGGATTCACAGGACAGGTCTGATATGCGTGTTGTTCCATGCAGTTTATTCCCACTAGGTTTCTGCTCAGCTGCACACAGAGCTATAACAGCAACACTGCAGAGAGAGAGAGACCGAAGGAAAGAGTTACACAGCTTCAGAGAATGAAAGAGGTAGAGGACAAGAGATAAGAGAGGTGTGAAGACATGCAAGTGGCAGAAGATGGAGAGGCATTTAAAGCAGAAAAGATGTTTAGAAACACAAACAGCCTCTATATTAACAATCAAAATTTGCAGAGGTTTGTCAGAGACAGCCTATGGGAGCAGATATGGGCAATATCCATGGGATAACATTTAGAAAACACACTGTTACTCTGAGAGTGTGCACAGAACAGCACTGGGAGTTTAGCCTCTCAGTGGGAATCTTTTTTTATATGGCTTAATGCGCAGTGTTGAATAATGTTGCTGAAGAATGCGCTACGGCTTTATTCAATTTGCAGACCGCAGCAGACAAAGTCAAGAATTATATTGTGCTCACATTGCTTTCCATATGGGCCCAACCCTTCATGCCTGACTGTTATTAGAGCATCGCACTGAGCTTGGGGAATTTGTTGGCCATGTGCGGTATTAGCCAGTGACAGTGGGCGCTACACCTCACAGTACTGACAGGAGACATTTAGCACAGCCATAGGTGAGCTTAAAAATTCCTATTCTTCAAATCCATTTTTTGCACACAAATAAATAAATAAAATTATTATTATTATTATTATTATTATTATTATTATTATTATTATTATTATTATTATTATTTTTTTTAAAGGATTTAAAAGTTACATTAGATTTTTTCTGTAATCTTTGCTCTACTTGATTTCCTTAGAGCTTAACTTGAGGAAGAATGTGATGGGATGCCATCTTTTCATATAAAAAAAAAAAGACAAACAAATATGTATATATAATTGTACCCACTGTCTTGTATTACATACATTTCCTTAAACTAATGACATGTATAAGAATGTGTAGACACATTCTCTTACACACACCAAGTACATTTATACATTCATCCATCCATCCGTTTTCTGTACTGTTTATTATGCACAGGGCTGCGGGGAGTCTGGAGCCCATCCCAGGGGATTTAGGGTACGAGGCGGGAGACACCCTGGATGGGGGGCCAGCCCATCACAGGCCACAATCGCCCACACATTCACACACCACAGACGATTTAGAAATGCCAATCCCCTACACCGGGAAACCCCCAAGGCACAGGGAGAACATGCAAACTCCACACACACAGGGCAGAGGTGGAAATCGAACTCCCAAACCTTTTGTATTTTTATTCGATATACATTTTCCTTAGTTACATTTAATTTAAACTGATATACCATTTCATACCACTTACTGCAGAACATTTATATAAATAATGTAATTTTTGGAAAACTATAATAATTGCAATAAATCAACATAATAACCACAGAAAAAACAAACAAACAAAAAAAATAAAAAATCAAGTTCCCAATTTGAAAAAAGCCATGGACCTGGCGACCCTGACTTTCATTTCACTTATGAGATTACACACCAAGTTGCTTTAACCCTATTTGACCATGTTAGAGTTAAAGCAAGCAAACAAGCACGCTAGTTGTGGATCAAAGCACGCCTGCGCATAACAAGAATGAGATTGTGTATAAATATAGAAATGCATAGTGGTAAAGTGAACCAGAGAACACTATAGATTTTCACTGTCCTCATAGTTCAAACCCATCATCCCACTTTAAAACTGCTCATAATTTGACAGCATTAAAGTTATCTTTGTATGATGTAGTAAGTGAAAGAGTGGTCTTGTGTTGAGGACTTAATAGGACTTAATAGGATTGATCCGTAATAGGATCAATGCACAGCTGCACTATCTATACTGATGCTACTAATGATATGTGTGTGTGTGTGTGTGTGTGTGAGAGAGAGAGAGAGAGAGAGAGAGAGAGAGAGAGAGAGAGACGGTGGATAATTCATTTCAGCATCCGTGCAGCTAGTGGTTTTCTCCTGCAGTTAGTTTTTCCACCTCTTGTTCTCTACTGTCAGCTTGTTTTTTAGGGAACAGGACACTAGTCAATCGAGTGAAAGTACTGATGGAAATCTCTGCATTACCAGTGCCACTATAGCTCTATATCCCAAAACAGACTCATTGCTACCATCCGTGCTAAGCTTTCTCCTAGCCGGTCTCACCGTCTCGGTTCTCAAAGAGGTGTAGATGTGCAATATGAGTCATGTCTCCTGTGTGTGTAGAAGATGAGCTTCTGCTAGAGCGTTTTCTCGGCTGGAAAATTACTGGGCAGGAAATGGCACCCATGCAATGATTGTTGACGAATACCAGCATCACATACTTCAAAGTATTGATGCTTCCACTTGTCAAATTGCTTTAAGGTCATACATGTAGTACTCATGTATAATGCATACTGTTCTCCAAAGAGAATCATCCATAACACTAAAGAGAGCATGTGACCTTGAATAGCAATCAGACTCATCCTGTAATCTATAACACATACTAAGATTGTTTTAGTACATGTTTGTTTGCTTTTGGGTGCCTACAGTGTCTTATAACCTTTACCTCAACATTCATAGCCCCTAAGCATGAGTGTATGTGTACATGTGTGTGTGTCTACACTCATCACAGAAGCTTTTCCACTTAGGGAAACGAGAAAGCAGGTGGGCGGCTGGAATGAAGAAATGAAGAGAAGAACAGAGCTGCATGTTTTATCCCTCATCCCTCTGCCCAACATAGGCACGAGTGGGTGGTGTGGAGGCACCACAGCCAGTTTACACCCCCCTTTCTCTCACTTACACACACACACACACACACACATTACAAGAAACTCTGATTATCTTCTGATTATACAGTCTACCAATTTCTACACTCCTACATTATTGCTCATATACGTTTGTGCAAATGCAAAAGTCTCCATTGAAATAGCAGCTAGACCAAACAAATGTCTAATAAAGATTATTTATCCCAGTGCTTTTGTTAAGAACTGTGTAGTAATGAGTCACTGAAATGTATTTTTTCACCCCTTCTACTGAGTGGATTTGGCTATTTGAGATGCATCCTTTGCTGACACAGGTGTTAAATTGAGCACTCAGTTGTGTAATCTCTGTAGAAAAAAACAACAGCAGTAGAAAAGAAAGCTCTGGAGAGCTTAGTGAATTTCAAAATGGCACCATCATAGGATGCCACCTTTCCAACAACCCAATATATCAAATTTCCGCTCTGCTACAGCTGCTCGGGTCAACTGTAAGTGATGTTGTTGTAAAGTGGAAATGTCTAGGAGTTACAACAGCTGGCCACCTAAACCCACAGGATGGGACCACAGAGTGCTGGAAAGCTTAGTGTGTAAAATTCTTCTGGCTTTACTTCAATTTCCGGAGGCGCTAAACAACATGGGCATTCACTGTCGAACAGCCACAGACAAGCCGAAGATAACGTGCAGTCTCAAGCTCTGGCCATTGAGCAGTGGTAATGTGTGCAACATTTTTGCACACAGAAATAAGGGCATTTCAGAAGTTTGTATCAAGGCCTAAGACTAAAACAGAATTTTTTAAAGCTCTCACTGTTATTCCTGTACCTGGTATAAAGTGAAAAAGATGCAAGTACATCATCATAAATAATTGGATGTGAATTTAGGATTTAGTCAGCAAGCCAGAAGTGACAATGTTAAGGAATCTCTACATGAGGAAGAAACCTTGAGAAGTACCAGACTGAAAAGAGAACTCATTCTTCTCTGGGTGACACAGAGTAGTCTGATTATAAATCATAAATCATTATAGAATTTCAACTGATCACGAAAACAGATCCCCTGTATCTCCCTGCTTGTGCCTCTCTACTAACTTAATCATGGAAAACCCTGTAAGAGAAAAGCCATACTCTGTTGGTATATAATTATGAAGTAATTCCCTCAAGATGCATGAACAGATGAAAATTATTATTGCATGTCATTACATGACTGCTTTTACATTGAATAAATTGGTAATTAAATCCACTGTACTAAATCAAGAAGTTACTTTCTATTAATGCATCTTGCATCTATTTAGTCTATGAATTCAAAAAGCAGAAACTTTCGTCTTGAGTCTTGAGCTTGAGAACAAATCCAGTGGCCTGTTGACCCTTTGTTGCTCTAAAATCACAGCGTATTCCTTCAATCGGTTCAGAAAGCAATCTAATTTCAATTTGTGCGACGTGGAGGTGATGAGAGTGAGCATTCAATCATCACTCTTCCACACCTCAGTAAACTGTGCTCAGGTGCAAGCCTACACACTGTCACTCAAATCAAAATGGTTTCCTGCTGGAAAAAGGTCCATGATGCCAGTTTCCATTACCAAGATGTCAAGCGAGTTGTTTCCAGATGTCATTGTGAAACCTCCAGCACCAATAGTCAATAACAGCCACCTGCTGATTTGTTCCCTTGAATCTTTAGTGCTGTGTTAAGTTTTGAAGCTATTCTAGTTGCTGAACTGGTGTCGCTTGAATTGAATTCTTATAATATATCATCTTAAGGACGGTCTTGAGGAGTGAAGCTTCTGAAATGACATTGAGGGTCTGTTTTGTCTTCTGTGTCTTGATACTCATTCTTCACGTAAATGTTTGGCATCCTCTGCTGTGGGGTGGGAGGAAGTGCATCTGCAGTTTCACTATAGCTCTCAATAATAGACACCTACAGTCTTAAAGAACCTTTATCGTGATCCAGAATTAACATTGCAGCAATAGTTGCTCTTGAACATCAGCATTGCATGCAGTAAAACATTCATGTTTTTTCCATTGTGTGATTTTCTAAACTGCAGTTGGTCTTTATTTCACTTAAACTCCACATAAGTCTTACAAGTCATTAAATCTGAAATATAGGATGTGTCGGAGTATACGTGATTACCTGAAGTTCTGAAGCAGAGCCTCAGTATATAATGGTTGGCTGTACTAAGGAAAAAGAAACAGAAAGTTTGACCAACTCTACCTTAAGATTCTGCGTCTTAATATTAATACAGAGCAATGAAAGGAAGGCTTGAGTCAGTAGAAACATAACAAAGGCACCTTTTGCTGTAAATGGTTTGACATAACAATATAACAATATAAAGGGAAAAGGAGCAACCAGCCACCCATTGAAGATAATTTTCCTGACCCAGTGCATAAACAGGACATAGACACTGTCCTAAAAGAAAATTGTTTTGGGAAGAATGGCAAAGAGCAAATCAACCACATTTTAGGTCTTTGTTTAAAAGCATGGTGGCATATTATACTTTTAATATTTATTAAAAAAATGTGGAACTAATATTGTTCTCTCTGTAGTGCTAATTCCATTCCCTGTTCACTGAGATAGAATTTCCATTCATTTATTTTTTACATTTATTCATTTAGCAGGCGCTTTTATCCAAAGTGACTTAAAAATGAGAAAATACAAGCAAAGTGATATATCAAGCAGAGAACAATACTAGTAGTGCTACCATACAAGATTTATAATTGAGTTCTAGAAGAAGCAAAGTGTGCAGAGTAGAGGTGTAATTGCCAGACAAATGGTTTTTGTTTTTTGTTTTTTAGGGGTTAGTTACGTGTTCACGGAAGAGGTTGGAATTCATGGTGGGAATTCACAGAATTCATTCATTCATGTTTAGTAAGAGCTTTATGTTTGTCAAGGCCATGGTGGATGCAGAGTCTATCCCAGGAACATTGGGTACATGGTGAAAATTCACCCTGAATTGGCAACCAGTCCATTGCAGGGCACCATTCACACAAATCCACACATGCACATTAATGAAAAGAAGGTCTCCCCTTTCCCCTCAACCAACCCCATCCACTCTGAGTCCTATAGTTGCCTTGAAACGTTGCTGTATATGAGGTCTTATGTGCCAACATCTTAGACTGCACTTTGATAGCTACAAAGATACCTGTGAACAAATGGTTAAGATGCACTCCAAAATAAAGATGTGTGTGGGACTGGGACTCTGGGACTATATTTCTCAAAATATAAATAATATAAATAATCATTTACATTGCCCTGTACCAGAATAAAGCAGTTAGTAAAGATTAATAAATGAAAGTTGACAAAAAAAGCTTCACTCAGCACTTTGGAACTGCCATATACTCTCTCATATTAAGGAACATAGCATTTCTGTGTCCCACAAACTTGCGGCTCCTGCTTGCAGGAGAGATAAAAACTCGCTCAGATGACTTTTTGTTGGGGTCCCACAGGATTGCAGTTCCCATGCAAGTCTGTACTTGAAAACAGCATATACTGTATGCCACACCTTTTCCAAGAAATGGACATAGACTCTAATGGCTACTAACCCTGATGGATCAGTTAGCCCAGGTACAATAATAACTGTTATAATATAATTATTGTAATATATCATTAGATTATTGTAACAAGACAATTATAAACAACTTTCATTTGTGAACTGCTCCATCTGCTATATATAAGATAAGCAAAAAAAAGAAACATCCTCTCAAATGCAACTGCTTTTATTTCCAGCAAATTTCTTAACATGTGTAAATATTTGTATTAAGATAAAAAAGATTCAACAACTGAGACATAAACAGAACACGTTTCACTGACATTTGACGAACAGAAATAGAATAATGAGTCCCTGAACAGAACAGTCAGTATCTGGTGTCCACCAGCTGCTTTAAGTACTACAGAGCATCTCATCCTCATAGACTGCACCAGATTTGTCAGTTCTTGCTGTGAAATGTTACTCCACTGTTCCACCAAGGCATCTGCAAGTTCTGGATCACATCTGGGGGGGAGGACACATGGTTACATGTAATTTTCCACTGCAAGAATGATCAGCTGTCCTTCCTGTCTCCCTGTAGGCGTCTTCTCTTAGGCGTCTTACATTACAGACATTGCAGTTTATTGCTCTGAACACATCTGCAGTCCTCATGCCTCCCTGCAGCAGGCCTATGGCATGTTCACACAGGTGAGCAGGAACCCTAGACATCTTTCTTCTGGTGTTTTTCAGAGTCAGAAAGGTCTCTTTAGTGTCCTACGTTATTGTAACTGTGACCATAATTGACTACCGCCTGTAAACTGTAAGTGTCTTAAGGACTGTTCCACAGGAGCATGTGCAACAATTGATAATTAACCATAAATAATTATGGTTCATTGAACAAGCATGAAAAACTGTTTAAATCCTTTCCAATAAAGATCTGTAAAGCTTATTTGGATTTTACAAAATTATCTTTAAAATACAGTCTCCTGAAAAAGGGACCTTTGTTTTTTTCCCTGCGTGTATATGAAATATGTAGGACAATGACAGATACAGTATCTCACAAAAGCGAGTACACCCCTCACATTTTTGTAAATATTTGATTATATCTTTTCATGCGACAACACTGAAGAAATGACACTTTGCTACAAAGTAAAGTAGTGAGTGTACAGCTTTGTGTAACAGTGTAAATTTGCTGTCCCCTCAAAATAACTCATGTCAGACGGTTGTAGACGGGAACGGAGGCAGGTGTAGTTTAACTTCTTTATTAAAAATAAATATGAAAACTCAAATCAAAAACGTAGCATAAACAGACCAGGAGCAAACGTGGCATAGACAAACTAAGAAACCGCTACAACACATAATACTTGTGAACCGAACTGCTAGAATCCCTAGCATTAATCTAACTAATACAGAGCGACGTGCTCAGTAACCAATACGTTTAAATCCTAGTGCTCATTAACCAAAAAACACAAACACCCGTGACAAATCAAAACAATGAAGTGCGCGAGCAAAACCACGGTCACGTGACCTGATCGGAGCCACAGTGCCATCTGCTGGCCGTATCGTGACACCTCAACACACAGCCATTAATGTCTAAACCGCTGGCAACAAAACTGAGTACACCCCTAAGTGAAAATGTCTAAATGGGGCCCAATGAACCATTTTCCCTCCCCGGTGTCATGTGGCTTGTTAGTGTTACAAGGTCTCAGGTGTGAATGGGGCGCAGTTGTGTTAAATTTAGTGTCATCGCTCTCACACTCCCTTACACTGGTCACTGGAAGTTCAACATGGCACCTCATGGCAAAGAACTCTCTGAGGATCTGAAAAAAAAAAGAATTGTTGCTCTACATAAAGATGGCCTAGGCTATAAGAAGAGTGTCAAGACCCTGAGACTGAGATGCAGCACGGTGGCCAAGACCATACAGCGGTTTAACAGAACGGGTTCCACTCAGATCAGGCTTCGTCTTGGTCGACCAAAGAAGTTGAATGCACGTGCTGAGCGTCATATCCAGAGGTTGTCTTTGGGAAATAGATGTATGAGTACTGCCAGCATTGCCGCAGAGGTTGAAGGGGTGGGGGATCAGCCTGTCAGTGCTCAGACCATACGCCGCACACTGCATCAAATTGGTCTGCATGGCTGTCCCAGAAGGAAGCCTCTTCTAAAGATGATGCACAAGAAAGCCCATAAACAGGTTGCTGAAGACAAGCAGACTAAGGACATGGATTAATGGAACCATGTCCTGTGGTCTGATGAGCGGACTCCAGTGGCATCCTGTGAAGCTCTAGTGAACTCCATGCCCAAGAGGGTTAAGGCAGTGCTGGAAAACAATGGTGGCCACACAAATTATTGACACTTTGGAGATTTGGACATTTTCACTTAGGGGTGTACTCACTTTTGTTGCCAGCGGTTTAGACATTAAAGGCTGTGTGTTGAGTTATTTTGAGGGGACAACAAATTTACACTGTTATACAAGCTGTATACTTTTTGTACAATTACTACTTTACATTGTAGCAAAGCGTCATTTCTTCAGTGTTGTCACTTGAAAATATATCATCAAATATTTACAAAAATGTGAGGGGTGTACTCACTTTTGTGAGATTCTGTATTATATTGAAAAATCAACCAGATGGAGGAATCTCAGCACATACAAATTTATGCCAAAAGATTCAGGCATGACTAGATGCCTTTCTATATGAGTAGAGAGAATTTTGCCATGGTTTGGACACATTGCATGCACTGTATATACCCTTTGGGTTGCCTTGTATGAAAAGGTACAAGGTTGAGCAGCTGTACTTTAGTTGAATACATTTTACGCATTTAAAATATATTTAGAAATGCATTTTGATCAAATCAAAATTGTTAAAATGACAGATAGATAGACAGGCAGGCAGGCAGGCAGGCAGGCAGGCAGACAGACAGACAGACAGACAGACAGACAGACAGACAGACAGACAGACAGACAGACAGACAGATAGATAGATAGATAGATAGATAGATAGATAGATAGATAGATAGATAGATAGATAAGATAGATAGTTGTTGCAGTGCACATGTACAGTCTCAAGCTCTGGCCATTAGATTACTAAGCAGTTGAAAATGTGTGGAACATTTCTGCACACAGAAATAAGGGCATTTCAGAAGTTTGTATCATGGCCTAAGACTAAAACAGAGATTTTAAAGCTCTCACTGTTATTCCTGTACCTGGTATAAAGTGAAAAGGATACCCAATTAGATCTCTTGGCGTTCACTTCCTTATTAGCAAGACGGCGCCTTCTTTTCCATTGGAAATCCATGAAGCCTCCCTCCAGTACTCAGTGGCTTAGGGATGTTATGTCTCTTCTAAAGTTGGAAAAGATTAGGTACTCTCGGGGAGCCGATTCTGGCAAGTTTCACAGAAAGTGGCAGCCTTTCTTAACTTTCTTCAAATCTTTGCCTTCAGATTGAGAGAACACCCCCGTTTATTTTGGTTAGTTTATCTATTTTGTTTATCCCCTTAAAATTTTTTTTCTTATTTCTTATTCATTTTTTCTTTTCTCTTCTCCATCATTTTTGTTTTTTTATTATCTATTTTTATTACTTTTCTCTTTGTTTCTATTTGGTGAGTTTGGACGTATGCATGTGTTCTAATTTGTACAAAGGAAAAAAAAAAAAAGAGGGGGTTGGCTCCCATTTTGTTTAGTCACTGAGACGATACAAATTTCTGTGCCTTCTTTTTTTTCTCTCTCTCTTCTCCTCTTATGCTTGGGTCTCAGTGTACTAAAGTCTGTTTGTTTGTTTCTCCAATGTGCCATCTCTCCCAATAAAAATATTTATAAAAAAAAAAAAGTGAAAAGGATGCAAGTACATTGTCAAAAAGCAGTTTTCCACAAACTATAGGGATGTGTATTTAGATCTGTAGTGAGCAAGCTAGAGGTGACAGTGTCAAGGAAATACTCTGTGAGACCACACAAAGAAAAAATCTTGAGAGGAACCTGACTCAAAAGGGAAGTTGTCCTCTTCTGGGTGACTCAGCGTAATGGGATTATAAATCATTACTTTTACACAACTGTACAGTCCTGGTGTGTTGAAACAATGTTCACCAGGAGCATAGTGTGAAAAGGAGTCCTGTGATAAGCACAGAAGAGTCTTTATGAATGCACAACAATTCTTAGGTACAAGTCTACAGCATCTAAGTGAGATTATTCACTGAAGCAAAAGTGAAATTGGAGCATAAACTGTTTTGCTGTTTTTGGGAAGTGTAAATATTTTGGGTATCCACATGGGAACTGACCACAGCAGCAGAAAGTGTGTCATGAATCTCTCTTTCTCTCTCGCTCTCTCTCTCTCTCTCTCTCTCTCTCTCTCTCTCACATATACCCACTCAGGTCTAAATTCCTGATACACAAATATATGAATAATGAAATCTGCTTCATGGGGGCACGGTGGCTTAGTGGTTAGCACGTTTGCCTTGCACGTCCAGGGTTGGGGTTAGATTCCCTTCTCTAACCTGTTTGCGTGTTCTCCCCATGCTTAGGGGGTTTCCTCTGGGTACTCTGGTTTCCTCCCCAGTCCAAAGGCATGCGTTGTAAGCTGATTAGCATTTCCAAATCGTTTGTAGTGTGTGCGATAACTAAATAACTAAACAGTGCCAAGGAATTAAATGTACAAAGTATGCGTGGTTAAGCAGGAAGTATGCTTCACATTTCACGCATACGCAATACGTGTGACATAAATTTGGTTAGCAAAGTACGCGAGCCGGTCGATTTTTCTAACCGACATGCGCATTTAATTATTTTACACCATTTAGTTGTTCCACAAGGTGGCAACAATGAGCCAGGGCCGCTGATTCTCAAGGTAATTGAAGAATAAACGGTAGCGACAGAAAGTAGCGACAAGTGCAGGTTAGAAAGTATGTGTAAAAGCATATGTATAATTCTAGCCTTAAAGAGTATAAGGATTTGTATATGGGTGCTAATCGTGGCATTGTTCTTCGTGTTGTTGTGATTCTCCTACGTTGTCGCCCTTCACACCAAAAGATCTGCTTTACCTCTCTGTACTGACTCTTGCAGGCCAGGAGGGGTAGTACAAGTTGTCTTAATACGCATGCGTCGACCGCCTGTATACGCGTTTATGTCAAATATAGTATATTTTGAAAGGCTGTGCATACGCTAGCATAGAAAAATCGGACGGCGCGCGTACTCTGCTGATGACGAAAACTGCGTCCCGCGTAGTGTACGCGTAAAACGCAAAGCATACTTTCTGGATATGAGCTCTCCGTGGCCACTAGGTGGCGGTATAAACTCCTGCTCTGTGAGGCGGCTGTAATTCCAGCACCCGCCGTTATAGGCTCTTTACTGTTGTGAGCGGAGGCGCTCCTGCTTAATCCTGCTGCCTCCGGGGGAGCCGGCAGACATGGCGACCGCCACGACGCTCCTCTCTGCAACCAACAGCATTTAAACCGGGTTCTGCTTTCAGTTTGGCTCGGGCAGCGTTCGAGCGTTTTTCTGTTTAAAAAAACCAAACCCCAACAACGTCCGTTTCGAGCTTTTTTCCAGGGGGTGGAAATAAGCCTACGTGGACGCTGTGCTTGTGGAAACGGGTAAGTTATACCTGTGTCTTTCCTTGTCTTGAGCACGGGCGGCTGTGGGAAACTTGTTTGAGCGAGATTAAGGTTAGTGGTGCATGCAACCACAGGAGGTTCCGTTCGCTTGGTGTTGCGAGTCCAGATGGCTGTGAGCGAGTTGAGAGGACATGTGTAAGGATAGTCCGTGTATCATTTGTCCCCTCCTCAGTTGGGCAGGAGCAGTAGGCAGCCACGTCTCCGCTGAGCTCTGCAATAGCTTCCATATGAAGTGGGATGTGTGGAGACACGCTGCTGCTGGAAAGCTGCTCACTTTTCGACGCTAAAACCGAATAACCCGTAAGTTCTGGGTTTATATTTGGCACTGGGTTTGTCTGAGAATGACTGCAGGATACATTGGGGCTAAAATGAGCCCGAAGTGTTGCTAGTGTGTGTGTGTGTGTGTGTGTGTGTGTGTGTGTGTGTGT
Source organism: Ameiurus melas (assembly GCA_012411365.1). Taxonomy (NCBI): domain Eukaryota; kingdom Metazoa; phylum Chordata; class Actinopteri; order Siluriformes; family Ictaluridae; genus Ameiurus; species Ameiurus melas. Next base: position 22,793,102 of record CM022758.1, on the reverse strand, counting down.
GTTGCAACGTATTGCTACAAAGGATCAATTCAATCAGCACAGGTACTGAATATGTAGAATAAGATCTCGGGTTATAATGTAAGCCATATGTTTTCCACTAGCTCCAGAGAAATTCCTCTGTAGTCTCTGCTGTTAATCTGATCTTTGGCCCTCTGGATCTGTCAGCTGTCATCCTAACCAAACCCCCCCACCCCCACTTCTAAATGTTAATTGCTCATCATTAATGTAGAACATGTTATTGACATGAATTAATACTCTCCAGTGTTCATGATATCTGTGTGTAGGCGTGTCCATGTGATAGACCCGGGGTGAGGGGAGATTTCGGTTTCCCTTAACAGAAATAAGGAGTTGGTGAGAAGTGAAAACTGGGACATGTAGGTCAGATCTAAAGCTAGATGTGCCACACCCAAACCTGGTTTATTGCTGGAGTGGGTGATGGGGTTCTGGTGATCGTCCAGAGGGAGAAGATGAAGGAGAGGGTTTAAGTCAAGCTGGATGTGTAGGGCATGAACAGAAGAGCTACTGTTCTAGTGCAATCTTCAATACACACACACACACACACACGTTTGTCTTACTGTCCTTCTGTTGACATAATCATTAATAATATCAAAGATTTACTTTCACTTAAGCTTTACCTCCGTAACCAAAAGGAAACATTTTGGCTCTTTAAATCTTTTAAAATACTTTTTAAAAATGTAGCTTTTGTGTAAAAAGCAGTTTTCCTCATAAGGGACCAACCCAAATGTCCCCACCAGGTCAAAACTATCCTGATATACCTATCCTTGTGGGGGCATTTAGTCCCCACCATAATATAAACACACACACACACACACACACACACACACACACCTTGCTGTCTCATGTGGAATTTTCTCTGTAAACAACTTCAAAGCCAGCTGGGACAGCAAAAGGGTCGCAGCTTTTCCGGCCGTTAGAAACCACTCATGCTTTAATCGTCGGTTTTGTAGGAATTTACGTTTCCACTTGCACATATGTAACAGTGGCAGGAAACTACTATTCTAATGTATTGAAATCAGCAGCCACAGAGAACTGTTTGCGTTTTTACGATACGGGTTTGTGGGTAGAAGAGACTTTAACACAAACACCTACAAAACTTGAACTCTATAGTTTTCACAGTTTTCAAGCTGGTAGGAAGTAAAAGGGATAGTTCACCCAAAAAAGAAAATTCTGTCATCAATTACTCACCCTCATGTCGTTCCAAACCCAAAAGACTTTCGTTCATCTTCGGAACACGAGTGAAAGACATTTTTAACGAAACGTAGATTTCTGTCCCTCCGTTTCTTCAAAATATCTTCACTTCTGCGTAGATATCCGATGCACGTGTGTTGTGTTGACACACATGCTCTCACAAGATCACATTTTTTGGTCCACTCTCGTGAGACAATGGGACCACAATGCGCTGCACTTTTTACGGCAGAGGAAGGGGGACACTGTACACAAACTGAGTGTCCTATAGGGATGAAACGGTTAGCGGTTTCACGACGGGACGAGTGGAGGCGAGCTGACTGACGGGACGAGTGGAGGCGAGCTGACTGACGGGACGAGTGGAGGCGAGCTGACTGACGGGACGAGTGGAGGCGAGCTGACTGACTGGAAGATTTGGTTTAGTATAAGCAAGTTTGTCATTGTACTGTTTTGTTTTTGTGTTTTTCATTATGAATAATAATGAACCCACCATTAAAGCAATTGCTGCCTCCGAGTTGCAGCTAATTCAAAGGCGAAAGTAAAATATGCACAGCCGCATGGACATTCATAAGCGATTTAAAAGCAAGGGGGGAAAGCGCCAAAGTCCCCTTTCACAGTAACTATCTTCTGGCAAGCTCTGCAGACAGAGTTGCCATCTTCTATAAAGTTTCTTTCTGCATTTTTATAAAATCCAAAATATGACCACTCTTCGGATTTGGTCCTCTTGGAAGATTTCCCGAGCGCCGTCACTGCCTTCTGCCTTGTTTTCTAACTGACCTAAATGATCTCAACAAGCCTATTGACAACCATCCATCCCTTTATTGTCAAATATAAAACCTGTTTAAATGATTTCAGTGTGTATCAGAACTTTTTATACATTTTCAGCAGATTTTAACAATACCTTGCTAACACTGGATAGTTTTGGTCACGATTATCGTGAAATGAAATTTTCATACAGTTACAGTTCTAGTCATAGAACAGCCTTTGCAACAACGATGTCTGCAGATTTTACTTTTTGTCCGCTCTTACCTGAACACAACACGTGTGCGGGTATTTTGTGTATAAAGATGTAAGTTTAGGTTTATTTTCTGCACACAGCATTCGTATCACTTCATAAAATTGTGATTAGACCACTGGAGTCATGGATTACTTTTACGATGCCTTTGTGAACTTTTTGCAGCTTGAAAGTTTTGGTCACTGGACTGTTAATAGAGGAACAGAAGTCTCCCGGGTTTCATTAAAAATGTCTTCATTTGTCTTTCCGAAGATGAATGAAAGTCTTATGGGTTTGGAACAACATGAGTGTGAGTAATTGATGACAGAATTAAAATTATTGGTGAGATACCCCTTTAAGAGTTGTTAGATTTGTGAAATGAGATGCACAATCAATCCTAAACTAAGTATTAAATACTAAGGCTTTGCTGATATGATGCTGACTGTCAGTGTCGGGGCCAATACTGGCCTGAAACATCTTATTGGCATGAATATATTTTCTGATTCGAGCCACAAATATATTATGTTGTGAATGACTGCCAAACAGCAGATCACGCATGTGAACAAAGCATACAAGTTGTTTTACTGGATACCAGCATCGCATATTTTGGCAACAGAGAGTCACTTCAGTTGCCATGAGGATGTCCGTATTTGATTAGTATTGAGTAATTGTTGATATTCCGAACTCTGTATTGTATTGAAAATGGAAAAAGTGGCATCCATGCATTGCTAATAAACACTGCAGGCCATATTTTTGTCCAAAACTAAAACAGAACTGTGAAGAAAATTGCTGTAAAATGTAATATTGTTGTCGTAACAGTTTATGACTCCATTCACTGTCTATTCAGTATCCCGGGTCATCGTCTTGGGCAGATGATGTATGTGTTTCCTAGTGGATGTGAATGTCACCTTTTATTACCTCTGTTAATGTTTAGGGATAAATACTTACTGTGCGTGGATATTTGTGAGCACTCAGGCGTCTGCCTGTTTGGGTGAAACTGGCCAGGTGGAGGTGATCATTAATTCTTGTTCTAATCTGTTTCGGTTGTTCATTTACCATTCAGCATGGAGAGACTGAATATTCATAATGGAACGCTGAATATTCATGAGGCTTAATGGGGCTTAACCAAAGAAATGCTGTGAATGTGTAATGCAGTGGGCCACTAATTAAATTATTCACTCGGAGGCAGCACTAACATTTTTGACTCACGTGATTGCTTGATGGTTTTAAATATTAATAAAAGCCATTTTTCCAGCTCTAGATGTGATTTGCAGATTAGGAGAGCACAGGGCTGGAATTGTACGGTCCCTTACGACACACTATCGTCCTTGCACTTTCAGGCCAGTCAGTAGTGGCTCGTATGCAAACTCGTCTCAAATGCACTCTGTCCTGATTTCGAATAATGAGACAGCTAGATATTTGTCCACTTGTACCCCATGGCGGATGTTGAATAAATGGTGATTTGCATTTGCAACTAGATAAATGGGATGTTCTCATGAATGAGACGTAGATTTAGAGGCATGTGACACATTGAGATGATAAAGTGAGAAACTGCTCAGCTAGGGAGGTATCATGTTATTCCACGGCATGTCGGTGATGATGAATCAATATAGGAAAATTTGTTTGTATTGAACAAAGTGCAGTTAGTTAAAATACACATACTCCAGATTGTCTCTCTCTCTCTCTCTCTCTCTCTCTCTCTCTCTTTCTGTCACTGTCCCCCCCCCAAGCAGCCATGTGGTGACATCGCTGGTCAGGAATGTGTGATAAACAGAGTGGAACAGACCTCCGAATCAGAGAGAAAGATGAGAGGCTTGTTGAGGACAGCCCTTACATTCAGTCCAACAGCTTAGGGAGTCTCAGAGAGAAAGCCTACGGGTTAACATTGGTACTAAACTCGTTTCTTGCATCATGTGTGTTCACATGCACATACACATGCACAAAGACTTACCTTTCTGGAAACCCAGGCTTGAGGTCATGTTATTAAGGGTATTGAATTTCAGCACACATGGAACAAAGGTGAGGCTTTTCTCTTGGAGAACTCATGAAAAGTGCCACCTGAAAGTATTCAAGACCTTTAGAGAGAAAGGCCAGACTAGTGTCAGTGACCTTGTGTGTATCTTGTATATGCAACTCTGTTTAGTAGTTATTTGAGAGCACACAAGACGCTGGCTTATTTAATGGCTGTCTCTTTAGGGATACATTATTCAGAAAGGGAACACTTTATTCTCCATTATCCTCTGTCTCCACTGGGTCCTAACGTTCACATGTTCGGTGTGAGCTAAACTGATTATGTGCTTGAATTGTGCATTATGGAGCGCTGCAGGATTGAGCTAATCAAATAGATACTTTTTGTTAGCCATGTGAATTGGTCATTTTATTCTGATGCATGGTGAGTGTACATCAGGGCAAAACCAATCATCTGTTAATCTGAACATCATGATCGCACGCACGCATTTACTTTCATAGTTTATTATTGCTTCAAATGTGAAAGAAAAAAAATCATGGTTTCAGCATGTCCTCACTGAATCATTAAAAAAAATTAAATCATAAATCAATGCTATTGGTCACCCTTTACGTCTGTCAGTGGGTTTTACAAATATTTAACCAATGAAAAGCATTAGAAGAGCTTGTGTTAAATCTCTTAACGGCATTGGAAATTATTTGAAAAATACAGGGGTTTTTTTTGTTTCCTGAAAAGTAACAGTTTTGGATATACAAGGTTTCAGTCCGACAGCGATAATGTCATAGTTTCAGCAAGTCTGCATGAACTGCCAGAGCATGTGACGTGGGTCAGTGGACACCTAGTGCACACAATATCATCAGTTCATTAGCAGGATTATTTTACTTGCTCTGTAGAAGTTGCAGACTGGTGTCAAATTAAAGGGAAAAAAACTGATATAAAGTGTTTAGGGCAGTGGTTCTCAACCAGGAGAGATCGGAAGGAGGGCGCAAATTGTTTTCAAGAAAAGAAACACAGACACTGCATCATTTTGGTACTCTGTATTTTATTGCTTTTCAAATAGAATGTGCATAAATGGGGAAAAAACTGCATTCTCTGTCCCTCTGTATTTTCTTTTTGCTGGGGGGGCTGGGGCTTGGCGTGCCACATGATAGGGGAGGCTTGTGGGGTCTTTAGTTACAAAAGGTTGAGAACCTCTGGTTTAGAGTGTTTGTGTCAGGCCTCTGCGAGCCACCAGAATGACTTCAGGACTCATTGGCACAGTTTTTACAAGTCTCTGGAACTGTACTGGAGGGATGGACAACAATCCTCCAAAACAGGTTCCTGCAATTGTTGTTTTTAAGATGGTGGTGGTGGTGGAGAGCGCTGCCTAACCAAAAGTCTCCCGGTTAGATTGAGATCTGGCAGTGGTGAAAGCCATAAAATATAATTCCCACCATTTTCATCTTTATCAAAGCAGTCACTGTGTCCTCATGCTGTGTGGATGGGGTCAGTATCATCCTGGATGAGAACACTCCCATGAGGACAGAACTGTTTCTTCATATGATAAAGTTGATCAGTCAGAATAACTTTTCATTGATCTGCAGTGATGCTTTCTTCTAATATGACAAGTGGACCCAAAGCATGCATGCGAAATGCCCCCTACAGCCACCAGTTAGTCCTTTAATTCGTCACTCTTCAAGTTGCATACTACACTTGCAGTTTGATTTGCTGTACAACGCAACATTGTTATACTTGATGTATGTGTGATGATTGAAAGTAGGGCTGTAAAGTATAGTATTCATTTGTCAGATGATCCATTAGAATGCTCACATTGCATGGATATGCACTGTAAAGAAGGTTTGTATGCATGATGGACATTTGTGTATTGTAAAGGAGCTCATCTACATATTCTGGCCTTTATCCATATACCAAACGGCTGACAAAAATATATTGTGCACAGCTCATTTCTAAACTAGAAATACTTATTGTGATATAGTGGGTGCACAGCTGAATTCATTTCCTGCCTTTTACTAACCAGTTCCACATACAGAATTTAGTTTTCAGTTAGTATCTAATTCACTGCACAGCTTTTCTACAACCTCACCTCGGGTCGATTAATACAAGACAAGCTTCCATTCATGTTGCGTTCACGCATTCTGATTTAACTGCAGAGCAGAAGGCTTATGGTCGCACGCTCTAACATGCTATGTGCGTGCTGTGCTGATCTTCTAGGCCAGTGGAGGGAGCGAGGAAGACGATGGTGGAGCAGGAGCCAACACCCTCGACGGGGCAGAGGTTGGGCGCACCCGAGTCACTGGGCATCAGCACGCTGGAATCGGGCCAAAAACCACCAGCCATGCCCGGCGGCCGGCAGATAGCCATCAGGGTGCGCATGCTGGACGACTCCGAGGAGATATTCGACGTCTCTGTGAGTGGCTCTTTTGATGTTTCATCTACTGCTGTATAATTTGTAAAGTGAAGGGTCTGAGGTTTAGTGGACTGGATTATGTCCCAGTGTCTGAGTATATTTTTGTTTCATCAGTTATTGATAATAAGGGGTGGGAGTACTGCTATAAGAACTACTTTCTCAATTCATTGCCGTTAACGTGACTTGTCTAAAACTGTTAAGTTCGGGGAAGGGGCAAGGCTTTATATTTGTACCGTTTTTATGACTGGTAAGATTAGTACGTTACACATACTTTTGTTTTTATGGATTTTCTGATGAGATCGGACTCTCAAGAATACATTATTGAAAAGTGGAATGATTTACCATTTTAAGTAGTTTGAGAAATCTTACTTATGAAATTTAAATTTAACATGAATAGCTTCTTGACACACCATGGACATAATTTTATTAAACTGTTGTGATTGATTATATTCCTCTCTTTAAACCGACTCATTTGGGGACACGGTGGCTTAATGGTTAAGCAGGTTTCACTCGTGCCTCCAGGGATGGGGGTTCGATTCTCACCACCCTGTGTGCGTGGAGTTTGGATGTTCTCCCCGTGCTTTGCCGTTTCCTCCGGGTTCTCCGGTTTCATCCCCCAGTCCGAAGATATACGCTGTAGCTGTTTGGCATTTCCAAGTTGTCTATAGTGTGTGCGATTGTGCCCTGCGATGGGTCGTCACTCCGTCCATGGTGTCCCCCGAGTCCCCTGGGATGGGCTCCAGGCTCCCCCTTGACCCTGTGTAGGATAAATCATATGGAAATGGATGGGAATGACTCATTTGTAATTTTATGCATTATGCAGTATGATGCAAAACTTAAAAAAATAAAAATGAATTGTAATCCTGTTTGAAAAGCATTACTTGACAAGACTGTGTTCATTTATGATAACTGATGAATAAAAACAGATGCTGGTAATGGAGTGTGTGTGCTGGCTAGATGAGCAGAGCATGATGGAAAGACTGACTGCAATTTGCTGTTGGCATGGCAACGTGTTTTTTTTTTTTTTTTTCTGTTTTAAAAAAAAAAAAAAAAGAAAAGTTGCCTGTTGCATGAATGAGCCGGATGGATAATGATCCTGCCTCAGAGTCAACACATGCAGCAAAGCATTTACAATCATGGCTTCTTAAGCTAGTGGTAACCGATACTGTTTCAGACTGATTGACCCTGATTATTTGTTTTCCGTGGGTCCATGTGCTTGTCGAATTGTGCGATTATGAGACAGTTTTGTTAGTGAAGTTACGGTCAAATAGTTGCAGCTGTCTGTATGGTCTGGTGGAAAAATGTGGTTTTGTTTTGCCGTGTGTGAAATTACCGGAGCTGGCTAAAGTTGAAATTTGCCATGAGGTTCAAATCAGCTACTGTGCGTGTATTTTCTTATGGGAGCAAGAACAAAGGCTCTTCACACATGTTCAGAGGGTTTGTGTGTGTGTGTGTGTGTGTGTGTGTGTGTGTGTGTGTGTGTGTGTGTTTTTGGCTTGCGTGAGGTCTTTCTGCTCTATATCTGATCGTGATCCTGATTTTAGTGCTTTAATGAAGTGAGTACACTTTTGGGGTTTTGCTCTACTTCCCTGATTTGGTTTGAGATTGTGTTGCTGCTAAATCTGAAGCAGGATCATCACACCGGCTGGAGTCTGAAAGCATATGTTTATTTTAGTTGGAACCTGCAATATTGCAGTTTTCTCAAACCACTGTTGAGTTGGAGAGCGAGTGAAAGAGAGAATGAGCAGGGCAGTAGAGAGGGAATGGGAATTCAGGCAGCCCTTTTTCGTGTGTGTGTGTGTGTGTGTGAGAGAGAGAGAGAGAGAGAGAGAGAGGAGCTGAGGAGAAAAGAAAAAGCCTTGTGGTGGTGTTTTTTTCTTCCCCTCTTTGGCTGGAGCCTGTGTTGCATTGAGTAAAACTCTGTTCATAACGTGCAGCCTTATGTCCAGTCTGCACACTTGTGCTTTTCATCATTCCCATTAATACTGTACAGATACACTTCTGTAGCTGCTAGCTTTCACACAGAACATCTATTTCTCTTCTGTGAGAGAGTGTCCTCTTCCTCTTTAGTTCAGAGAGAGGAACTTGGCCAAAGAAGTAAGAAGGTAATTGTGCTGCAGGAACAGCTCCTTTTTGTTAGCAAATATCCTGACTTCATGCCCAAGTTGTGTATTATAACGAGTAAACAGGAGAGCCCTAAAACATTTAGTATTGCCAAATGTTCTACATTATAGTTTCTAGTCAGCATTTACGATGAACATTTCTGATCTCTGCTGACATTGCGCTTGCTTCAGAGCTCCATTCAGTCTACTGTATATGGCTACTTATGGCCTTTTTTTAAAGGGATATGTTCTCACGAGAGCGGAAGTCACAAAGAACAAGCTTTGTAACAAAGGTGTCTGCAGATTTTGACACATTGTTCTCTCGTGAACACGCGTCTGAGATCGATGCGGAAGTGAAGATATTTTGTGAATAAAGACTTAATTTTATTGTAATTTTTTTGTGCACACAGAGCATATGTCGCGTCATAAAACTCGGATTAGTCCACTGGAGGCACATGGATTACTTTTACGACACCATTATGAGCTTTTTGGCGCTTGAAAGTTTTGGTTACAGGACACGTTTCATTAAAAATGTCTTCATTTGTGTTCCAAAGATGAAAAGTCTTTCTTCTGGGTTTAGAATGACATGATTGGTTGAGTAATTGATGACAAAATTTTCATTTTTGGAATCCCTATCCCTTTAATGCTGTTATTTTAACATACCTGGAATACTTAAGGTTATAGTTACTTCACGTTCATGATTAAAGTTTTTTTTTTTATACTTGACGCATCCACATTAGGGCGAGGGAGCGCGTGGGGGGGGTGACGTCATTGTGGAGTGCGTGGTCAGGTGCGTTGAATGCACTAGACCTCGTTTCATGTGGCGGTTCACACGCCAAATTTTTTGTAACTTTCCGCACAGTTATGCATCCGAAGATGAAGTGACTCTTGCCGAACAGGTACGATTGTACAGGCATCTCTATGATCCATCCATCCATGTTTTTTTTTTTTTTTGTTGGTTTGTTTAAACTCCCCCCACCGGGGGGTTACCGTGTATTCATTCATTAGTATCTTCTCAAATATACACAGACACTACACTGTTAGACAGTGATTAAACCTCGTTCTGTTGTCTTTATAAACAGAGACGTTTACGTTGATGGGCAGCCATTCAGAGTGATCGTTCTGTAATAACTTTGTGATCATTCTGTAATAACTGTCTCTATTCACACAGAGACATGTCCATTGATGGATGAACATAATCGTCTGATTTTGTAAATGTGAGAAATGACATTTGCAGGGAGCACCACTATTTGCTTATGTCTACAGTAATTGCTAACGTTTACAAATGAGCCTACAACAAATAAGTCTTATTTAATGAAAGTAAAGGTCTATGTTTAATAAAAAATGAAATGAATAAAATTAGAATGGAATTCAGGTTCAATTTAGTTTTATTCATGTTCTCATTTATATATTTTGTGTTAATGTGACGAGTGATAATCTCAAGGTTTACTGGGTTTCATGATTCTTTGCTCTATTTTTAATATTGAGAGTTTTAGTGAAGTGTATTGAAAACAAACATCGTTAATAACAAGCACAACAATTCCTCCTCAGCATTCAGCAACTCCACGCAAGATGCCATATTTGTAAGCGTTGCTGTGGATGTTGCGACTTCTACTTCTTCTCTGTTGCTTCCTGTTGGTGTATAGGGCAATTGCCCTGAGTCACCCCCTTTCGTTGCAAAGAATGTTACAATGGCGAGCATGTCAAGTATAAACGTCTTGTCCGTTTAGGGAGGTGTGCGCAGTCAGCGGAGGCTCGCGGTGTGGAGCCAGGTCAGAAGTATAAACAAAGCTTAATTCTCAGATATTAATTGCCTGATTAAACCCCTTTCATGCTTGTAGGTTCTATGTAAAAGAAGTCGTCATCATAAAGGGAACTGATAAAAATGGTATGTATATGAGTATGTGAATGAGCATTTTCGCGTAGCATTATTTTAATCTCATTACCACTTTGGTGTCAAAGCTACAAAATTACAGTAGGCTGTGTGTGTGTGTGTGTGTGTGTGTGTGTGTGTGTGGTAGGCTTGTACTATGCGCAGGAGTGGTGAAGGATTCAATTTGTGTGCGATTAGTTATGTTATGAAAATCATATACATGTATGTTGCATATGAAAGTTTATAATGCACAAACTGTTGATTTAGAAGTGATGGCAATTTACACATGCTGTATGTAGATATAAACTAAAGCAATAAGCCACTTGAGGGTAGGCCTTACAGTGTTTGTTCTTAGTCACAATGTGAAGCAAATAAAATTAAAACCTGATAGTCACTGTAACGTGTCCTCAAGTAGCTTAGTGTTTTTATAAAACAGCAACAAAACAATACGAAAAAATCACTACTATTACTATTAATAATATTCACTATAAACAATTCTTTCACCACACAATGTAGCTGTTAACAATCAGCAACATTTTTAACATGCTACGTTAATATAGTCACAGGTATGTGTGATTGTAGAACTGAACTGATCCATTTTATAAAAAAAAAAAAAAACCCAAAACCCACCCTATAATCAGTTTGGCCTGTAAGTCTGCACATAACCTGTTATACTTGCTATTATGTTTTTTTAGTGTAATCTCTTTGCCTGCATATGAGTACCATGTTAAATGTTTATAGAATACGTGAAAACGGTGATCAACACCCTCGTGCATAAATCGTGCCACTGATGTCATGCTTTCCAAATTGGACTAGTGCATTCCGCATTGTTCATATTGCACTACAATTTGCTCTAAGAGCTATGCTTAGGGGTGTAATGATACTGATCCATGATACTGGCTTCAAAATTTTGACTTGATTCAATTCTCAGAATATTTTGAGCGCAATTTGAATGACGAAGAATTATGACTGAAAAGAATCCTTTTTCTATTTCTGAATCATGAACAATTCAACATAATGTGCATTTTTTTTCTGTTTAAAACAAAATAATATAAAGAAATTTGCTATGAACAGAAGTTTCATATTGTAAACAAAATGAAGTATAGTGTTAGCAAATCTTAAAAATGAATAAAAGCGTGATTTGAATAAACATTGTGCCTGAAGTGGGACATTAGAAAATGATTGGTTGAAACATGCATTAATGACCTGTGTAGTAGAAATAGAGCTCAAATATCAGCTAAAGTGAGTTTCCCCCAACCTCTGGTGTTGTTTGAAAGCTAATGAAGAGGTCTTTAACCATTATAACGTATAATGTAAGTTGGTCATTGCAATGTGGTTCAATCAGACTATCGGAAGTGCAGATCTCGCAGGCTCTTCACGAAATAACACGATCACATGACCAATGTGTGTTCTCGCGCTCTCTTTCTCTTTAGGGCTGTATTTGAACAATCTCATCGTGATATTGTGATTAACAGTTAAAATTATAATCCTGGTTTGCTGTCTGTTTTTGATCAATTCCAGTGGCTTCGAAAATCAATTTTATTGACGTTTTGTGGTACGTGCCGTTATTGAAGGGAAGAGATTCTGCTTGGAAGCCACTGAACAGATTAATTCCACTGCATTAGTCTCCTCTGTCCATGTTAAAGTAGTGAACATGTTTAGGAGTAGAATGTGAGCACTGACATCCTCCTCTGTCTACCTGTCTGTCTGTCTGATTCTCTGATTTTCTTTCACATGGAGCTGCACAGATGTTGCAGAAAGATAATTGCGACTGGGTATTTCCCGTCCAAAAAAAATCTGCTCGGTGTTGTGCTTTGTGCCCTGAGGCTATAGTGTGTGTGGAGTCAGCTATTTAGGAATTCGTTTGGTGGTGTTGCACCTAAGCAGATTATTTATTGGTAGTATTTAGGCATGCAATGAATGTTTGATACTGATGAATATTTTATTTGATAAATCTGGCATGGCACGCTCTGAGCAGAGCTCAAACGCCCAACACGGATAGTTTGGCAATGCTGAGATTTCAGCTTTCATTCTGAGTTCTGATCACTCTGAAATCAACAGATTGAAATATGTGTAACTGAACACTTCAGTTACACATGCTCATGAAAATTAAAACTGATAATGTGGTGATCTGGTATCTTATTATACCAAAAGTATTACGTAGCATGGCTGATTAAAATGCTTTTATTTAGGTATAATGAGATTATGTCCAACAAAGGAGCCCTGATTGTGATTTGTATTCTGCAGTTGAGTATCTTTCAATTAAATTGAGTGAAACACAGTCGAGTAGACCTTAGCCTTGCACCTCCAGGGTTTGGGGTTTGTGTGCAGTTTGCATGTTCTCCCTTTGGGGGTGCTTTGGGGGTTTCGTCCGGGTACTCTGGTTTCCTCCCCCAGTCCGAAGACATGCGTTGTAGACCATGTGTAGGATAAGCGGTACGGAAAATGCATGGACAGTTGACTTGTTTTATTTCCTTTTTTTGTTATAACACGTTGTTTTAGGAAAATAATCAACGACATGTATTGAAGCTTTCATTCCTCTTATGCCACAACAATTGTCCATTGATTAAATTTTTTTTATAAAGAACGACATGTCGTACATTTTAATGAGGTTTTTAGTTCCATTTAATGTTGTGAAACATCAGTGAAACAAGTTCTTGCTATAACAGCTATGATCAGCTGTTTCCCTCACCTTTTCAAAAGGAGATGTGCAGCTTGTCATGTTACAGAGAAACCACAAAGTCCAACGTTGTCTGCCCTGAACATTCTCCTGTGGCAGTAAAGAAGGAGCTTTACCACTGTTACAAAGTGCTGCCAAAGTGGAGAGGGAGGGAAAGAAAGAATGACTAGTAGAGAGGGATTGGGGATTCAGACAGCTGTTTATGTGGTGAGAGAGAGAGATGCTGAAGCTTTACTAAATTTTACATTTTATGTTAAACAGCATGTTTTTTTTAAACTGTTTGCTACTATATTAGATGCAGGTTTATCCAGTGAATTAGGTTTTTGCTTCCAAAGTAACAACTATCTGAGCAAGTGCATTATTATAAACCTGCGATTGGCCTTGCGTTCAGAACTATTGTCAGAGCTGCTATTATAGAAAATGAATCAACAACTTCTGACCAATCAGACTTTGGAATTCAGCAGCAGTTTGATATAAAGGTGAGTATCTGATTGTCGCAATTCTAGTAATAAGGCCAATTTGAGTTATTAATTAAGGGTGATTACGGTCTTTCAACATATAATGAATACTCCACAAACATGATCATTGTCTCTATTTTAATTGCTTTTAACTCCCCCATATTATTTTTAACTCCCCCATATTGCCATGGTTTTGGCACTTGATAATTTTGATTTCATTTCATTCATTTAATTTGCAGCGGTCAAAGGCTCTATTGTTTTCATTCTAAGTTTTTAAGCTATTGCTTTAATGCCACCATTTCACTTTGTCATATAAAGCTCATCTCTTGGATGGTAAATGGTAAAGGGTCTGTACTTGTATGGTGCTTTTTTAACCTTAGCAGTTCTACAAAGCACTTTACTCTGGTTCTCATTAATTTTTTCACACAATCCCACACCAATGTTATCAGAGCTGATATGTGACATACATGTACTGTGACTACTGAAGGAGAGCATGATCAGTATGCTATATTCCAGCATGATAATGACCCCAAACACACCTCCAAGACGACCACTGCCTTGCTAAAGAAGCTGAGGGTGAAGGTAATGGACTGGCCAAGCATGTCTTCAGACCTAAACCCTATTGAGCATCCGTGGGGCATCGTCAAACGGAAGGTGGAGGAGCACAAGGTCTTCAACATCCACCAGCTCCGTGATGTTGTCATGGAGGAGTGGAAGGGGACTCCAGTGGCAACCTGTGAAGCTCTGATGAACTCCATGCCCAAGAGGGTTAATGCAGTGCTGAAAAATAATGGTGGCCACAAAAAATATTGACACTTTAGGCCAAATTTGGACATTTTCACTTAGGGTTGTACTCACTTTTGTTGCCAGCGGTTTAGAGATTAATGGATATTTGTTGTTATTTTGAGGGGACAGCAAATTTACACTGTTACACAAGCTGTACACACTACTTTACATTGTAGCAATGTATCATTTCTTCAGTGTTTTCACATGAAAAGTTATAATCAAATATTTACTCACTTTTGTGAGATAATGTGCGTGTGTGTGTGTGTGTGTGTGTATATAGTGAGGGGGGAAAAAAGTATTTGATCCCCTGCTGATTTTGTACGTTTGCCCACTGACAAAGAAATGATCAGTCTATAATTTGAATGGTAGATTTATTTGAACAGTGAGCAACAGAATAACAACAAAAAAATCCAGATATTGTCATGCTGGAATACCCATTCACGACCCATTTTCAATGCCCTGGCTGAAGGAAGGAGGTTCTCACCCAAGATTTGACGGTACATGGCCCCGTCCAGCGTCCCTTTTGATGCGGTGAAGTTGTCCTGTCCCCTTAGCAGAAAAACACCCCCAAAGCATAATGTTTCCACCTCCATGTTTGATGGGGGGATGGTGTTCTTGGGGTCATAGGCAGCATTCTTCCTCCTCCAAAGAGCTCCATTTTGGTCTCATCTGACCACAACACTTTCACCCAGTGGTCCTCTGAATCATTCAGATGTTCACTGGCAAACTTCAGACGGGCATTTATGTGCTTTCTTGAGCACATACCTTACGGGCGCTGCAGGATTTCAGTCCTTAGTGTGTTACCAATTGATTTCTTGGTGACCATGGTCCCAGCTGCCTTGAGATCATTGACAAGATCCTCCCGTGTAGTTCTGGGCTGATTCCTCACTGTTCTCATGATCATTGCAACTCCACGAGGTGAGATCTTGCATGGAGCCCCATGTCGAGGGAGATTGACAGTTCTTTTGTGTTTCTTCCATTTGTGAATAATCATACCAACTGTTGTCACCTTCTCACCAAGCTGCTTGGCAGTGGTCTTGTAGCCTATTCCAGACTTGTGTAGGTCTACAATCTTGTCCCTGACATCCTTGGAGAGTTTTTGGTCTTGGCCATGGTGGAGAGTTTGGAATCTGATTGACTGAATGATTGATTGCTTCTGTGGACAGGTGTCTTTTATACAGGTAACAAGCTGAGATTAGGAGCACTTCCTTTAAGAGTTCCCTCACTGTGTGTGTGTGTGTGTGTGTGTGTGTGTGTGTGTGTATATATCTATCTATCTATCTATCTATCTATCTATCTATCTTAGATAGATAGATAGATAAATAAATAAAAATTAGGTACAAAAAGTTCTGATACACACACTGAAATCATTTAAACAGCTTTCATATTTGACTATAAACTGATGGATGGTTGTCACTAGGCTTGCTGAGAAAGTCGGTGTTACACGGGGTTCGGCCACTTTGCCCACTTTGGCAATGCCCAAACTGTAGTTTTGCTGTTTTATAGTAATAAAAATAATTTCGTTTAGTTGGAGAACATGGCGAAAGGCAGTGACAGCGCTCGGGAGAATTTCCAACCTTCCAAGAGGTTTTGTGACTAAGTAGTTCTCTTCAAATGCCATTGGAGTTAGAAACAAGTATACCAATTTTGTCTGTAACACTAGAGATGGTCCCTTAACTTGCAAATATCGAGCGTCCAACGTCAAGCCAGTCCCCCCCCCCGCTTTTAAATTGCTTATGCTTTATGCCCACGCGGCCATGTGCATTTCAATTGCAATTGCTTTAGTGCGGGGTTCATTATTATTCATAATGAAAAACATGACAAAACAGTACAATGACAAACTCGTTTATATTAAACTAAATCTTCCACCATTGTCTTGTCAGTCAGCTTGCCTCACTTTCATTACGTGCTAAATGAAATCTGACCCCTGCTGATCTGTACTGCAACTCTGACTCATTCGGATGATGCCGAATTGAGCAAACGCGTTTGGTTTTTAATCGTAGCATCTGTTTTGATGCTCAAAAAACAATGTTGCATGCTGCGTCTCCGTCAGATCCTAGGTGTGTGTGGACAGCACTTCCCGTGAGTTTTACAAATCACGATAATTGCACACGGTTTGAATGATGATTAAACGTCACATGGTATTACTATCCATCAGGGAATTTTATTGCGGATTGTGAAACCGGTAACCATTTCATCTCTAGTGCTGTGACCTTCAGTAAAAAGTAGCTCTTGTCTATCTTTATCTCTCTATCTTTATATCCTCTTTCCAACTGCCACTCAAACTTTCAGTAATGTTCCAGCATCTGGCCACGATCCTACTGTTTAGTTCCTGAAATTGTCTTTAACACTGAACTGATTTGTGTTTTGCCACATGATTGACTGAACAGGATTAGGGGTTTGGTATGGAGTGATGGACCTATCCAACAGCAACTGCTGTCTTTGTCCACGTGTAGACCAAAGATTTAGATACTTGGTCATCAATATACTTAGGAAGTTATCAGCTGAATACACATTGATGGCAGAATATAGTGTAGATTTGTTTGCTGTTCTGCATTTAGATATAAATAATTTTCATAGCAATTCTACAGGTCTTTTGGAGTGTATTTCCGGACACCTGTACCACAGAAGCACAGAAGTTCATTCCTTGTGGAATGCTCAGCAGCAGCATAAATTTCGGTTGTCCGGTTTTGTCTACACCATGTCTAATTGCCCCCACCATTTAACAAAGATTAGATGGAAGGCAAAAAGTCCCCCAAACGAGTAGGAACTGCAAATGGCTGCGTTACAGGCTTGGCAGACCATCAACAGGCATATACATGATATCATCTGTGGGTCAACAAGATTTCTGGTGGGGTTTTGTATGTTTGATTGTTTTTCAATAAGCAAAATAAGGGTGCAATTTCTTTATAAGTAATCAAACAATGACATTTAGTAGAGTATGCTGCTTCTATAGCTGTCTTTTGAGAAAAAAACATTTAGCTGATATTATACCATAATCAGAGGATCAGGAAATGCTGTGTATACAGAGATATGAAGTGTCCTCCCCCTCTAAAAAGAACTAAATATTTTCACATTTGGAGGTGAACTACATTGTCAAACACGATACGGGAAGCAGCGTCTGACAACACATTTAACGATTTACTGTAATCTCCTCGTCACCGATTTACTCCGAGCGGTCGCCCACGGCAGGGTGCGGAGAGGGAGGCATTGCAAGTCCTGTGATGGTCAGCATGATTGCCATTTGAGTGGAACAGAAGCCTTACAAATAAACCCGCCCAAGCCCACTCTGACACAGACATACACTCACATCCTGTTTTATCAGATAAACAATAACCCAGTACAGTTCCTTGGGAATACTCTATTACACACATAATGCGCCATTATCAAGCTGCAAGCAGCCGAAATACAGCATACGACTCAACCAGCAAATAAAACTAGACTCTAATTGTTAATGGTGCAATAAAACTGAGAAAAGAGGTCACTTTGGTGCACACACACACACACACACACGTGCAGCCATTGTTCCAGTAGCGCTTCACATTAACCTTTATCCTGTTGGAGGCAGAAAACTGGGACAGTTCAAAAACAACCTCCCTGAAGCCCATCCTCAACAAACACACATGTGCATACACACATACATGCGTCTTAGTGTGTTAAATTACATAATCTACACAGATGGATCCTGTTTTGTTTTTTTTTTGTTTTTTTTTGTCTGAAATCAGGGAAAAGCAATAGCCTGTAGTCAGTCTGAAGCTATTTCCCACTGTTCAGCATTCTCTACTCTGAAGTAGATTTATTCTCTCCAGACAGTTTTTGGTTTTATGAATGAATTTCCCGTGTAATGAGATTCATATTCCAGTGAATATAGTGCACAATATCCTTTCAGTATGCCGTAGCTCTGCCAATCCTGGATGAGCAGGACTTGAGACTGAATAGTTTAATTGTCGATGTCTTGCACAGACCAGATGGGATGTTTTGCGTGTGTGTGGGTGCCGCTCAGAGGACCGATGTCCTCTCTACACAGGAAGTTCCCACTGGGATGCTATTCTTATCCACCGGCTCACGTCTACTTAACTCCAGTAATGTCTGAATTCTGGGCCAGCGCTTGAGTCTCACTAATCACACATTCCATAATACCCAGTATTGGATAATATTTCTTTCTGAAGAATTGTGAACTTTTAAGTCACAGTCTGTGCTATTCTTTCAGGATATTCTTTGAATATTTTGTTGAGAAAGATCATTTAAGGAACTGGTGATTAGATTAAAGTAGTTTTCAGTGATTGAAAAAAAATATTCTCTCATCTTCCGCTTGCATTCACCCATTTCAGTCTAATGTGTTTTGGGATGTAAACTTTGACACCGCATTCAACTAACAGCTCGTTATACGTTTAATGATGCCGATTGTGATGAAAAATAGGCACTTTTGCTTCAGCATAGCTTAAACTTGTACTGGGATTTCCTGTCATTGTGTGATGAAGGTGTATACCTGAAATCACGAACATCATTAGATCTGATAACCCGACTGAACTACGTGTCCATAGCCGTGTCATTCTGTGTTGTGTGTGTGTGTGTGTGTGTGTGTGTGTATATATACAAGAACACTGCCACTATTCCATTCTCTTTCTTAGCATGATAGACTTGTCATGAATTTGATTGCTTTAAAATGCCTGCAATACAGAGCATGTAGTACAGAGTAGAATTGTGTACAAAGGGTTCCGGTTGAGCATGTGAGTGAGAAGGTACGTGTGAAGGGAGCTCCCGAGTATTTTCTCTTTTAATTCTGCTTTTCAGGCAACCTGAACCTTTTCTGTCTTTTCAGAGGCATTTAGTGCCTTCGTGTTCAATTACTTGGTTTACAATTATATTCAGAAAGGAGTTATGGCGTCTGAAAGACAACGGAAACTTAAATCTACACCGAGCACGGCGAGTCATGGCGACAAGCTACCTCTAGACTTAGAAAATCTAAGGTATTCTCTGAGTTTATGGTTCAGAATGGTTACATTGATCCGTGGAGGTATTTAAGCCCTACAGTGAGGAAATATTCTTTATTTTCTCATATACATAAATCTTTTTCTCGCATTGATTACTTTTTTATTAATGATTCTCTAATTTCTCAGGTTGTAAACTCTGAATATCTACCAATCGTTATTTCAGACCATGGTCCTCTAAGTCTTGGCATTCTTCTACCTTCACATCGCGCCTTTCGCCCACCATGGAGGCTTAATTCTCTACTTTTATCCGATTCAGCGTTCTTCAAGTATATCTCTACTTCGATAGATGATTTTCTTCTTACTAATCAAACTGATTCAATCTTACTCTTTACTTTGAGAAACTCTAAAGGCCTTCGTAAGGGGACAGATTATCTCTTATTCTACTTATGCTTATAAGCAACACAAGAATAAGAAAAGAGTTGTCTGATAATATTCAGGCCATTGACGACCAATATGCTCTCAACCCGACCCCTGAGCTGCATAAACAAAGACTTAATTTGCAGGCGGAGTTTGATTTATTATCGACAGGTGAGGCGGAGAGGCTGTTACATACGCGTGGCAATTATTATGAATATGGGGATCAGTTCGATCCGTTGTTGGCTCACCAACTGCGTAGCCGAGCCGCCTCACGTTCTATTCTGCAAATTATGCAGTCCAGTGGTGTATTAACCTCGCATTCTGCAGAAATTAATTTGACTTTTAAAAGTTTTTACTCCTCCTTATACACAGCTAGCGCTCCTGACAATTGAGGTAACATGGACCATTTTTTTATTTTTATTTTTTAGAAATATTTATTTTCCCAGGGTTGACCTTCTACTGGCATCTGAACTTGACAGTTGCATTACCTTAGATGAGATCGTTCGCTCAATCAATTCATTACAATCCAGGAAATCACCTGGCCCAGACGGGTTTCCTTCCGAATTTTATAAGAAATTCCATGTTGCGTTGGTATTCTAGGGACATTGCCACAAACACTAAGACAAGCAACTATAACTCTATTGCTCAAAGATGGAAAGGACCCAACGTTATGTAATTCGTACAGACCTATTAGCCTCCTCAATGTTGACGTCAATATTTTAGCCAAACTTTTGGCCTCTCGTCTGGAGGGGATTTTCCCTAGCATTATTTCAGTGGAGCAAACCGGATTTGTAAAAGGACGGCAGTCCTTTTCTAATATTCGTACTCTATTTAATATTTTGTATTCAAAACAGAACGACTCCTCTGAAGTGGTCATCTCTTTGGACGCAGAAAAGAAGGTTTGATAGGATCGAATGGGAGTATATTTTCATAGTGCTAAGGAGGTTCGGCTTTGAGGAGGGATTGGTATCATGGATCCGTTTGTTATATGTGGAATCGCAGGCTTTCATATATACCAACGATGCTAAATTTGATTATTTTACTTTGTCACGGGGTACGCGCCAGGGATGTCCTCTGTCTCCGCTACTTTTTGCCATAGCAATTGAGCCTCTTTCGATGATGCTTAGAACTCTTCCTGTATTTCAGGGTATAATTCACAATGGAATTGAACATAGACTAGCACTGTATGCTGACGACTTACTACTTTAAGTTACAGATCCAATTGCATCTATGCCGGAGATAATTACATGACTTTGGGAAATTCTCAGGGTATGAACTGAACCTACCAAAGAGTGAATGTTTACCTATAAACCAATCTGGCCCAAAGATAAAACAGACTAAAATACCTTTTCGTTTGGAACATTCAAAATTAAAATATCTCAGAGTTGGTGTCACCCGTTCCCATTCTGCATTAATGGCAGCGAGTTTTACACCCTTAATCTCATACATGAACTCAACCTTTCAAAGATGGGCAGCTCTGCCATTATCCCCTCTTGGTAGAATAAACACAGTTAAAATGAACATTCTTCCAAAATTCCTCTACCTCTTTCAGTCCATCCATTTGTTTTTACCCAAATCTTTCTTTAAGAATATAGACAAATTAATCTCGTCTTTCATATGAGCAGGAAAAACTCCCAGGGTTTCCAAATTTTCACTTCAGCAGAGTTGACTGAGTGGTGGCCTCTCATTTCATGTATTATTATTGGGCGGCTAATATTCAGAAACTGGTGCTGTGGGTGCACGCCCCCTCTCTTCCATGGTGCCACTTAGATGCACAGTCTTGCATTTCAACTTCCCTCCCTGCTCTGGTGTTCTCCTCCCTTCCCATAGCCCTTTCACAATATACAGATAATCCAATAGTATGTACCTCTCTATCTCGGCCTCAACCATGGCACCTATATGTAATAACCATCTCTTTCCTCCCTCCTTTATGGATTCCACATTCTCTCTTTGGGAAAAGAAGGGTCTGAAATGCTTTGAGAAAACACATAATTAATTAATCATTAATTATGTGTTTGCAAACTTTTCTGAATTATCCTGCCTTCGTCTCACCTTTTCCGTTTATTTCAAATTAGGCACCGTGTCTCCTCCCTATTCGCTGGTTTTCCCTCCTTACCTACAAAGTCTGCATGGGAAGAGATGTTCAAGATGAATCCTCATAAAAGGGGCATTATTTCACAGATGTATGCAACGATCTGGTCACAGGACGATTTTTACAATATCAAAACTATAAGAGCTTGGGAAGAGGAATTGGGCCTGGAGCTTGAGGATGATTACTGGGGCAGAGTGTTGGATAATATACGGACCACCACGTCCTGTGCTAGACTTAGTTTTATACAATTTAAAGTGGTCCATAGAGCTCACCTCTCTAGGAGTAGATTGTCTAAAATATATCCCAATGTTCCTGAAATGTGTGAGAAATGCAAACTTTCACCCTGTAACCTGAGTCATATGTTTGCACTTTGTCCCAAACGACCTTTTGAAACTCTTTTTTCGGGACTATGTCCGACATTCTTAAAATTAAATTGGATCTTTGTCCTTTAATTGCCATATTTGGTGTTTCATCTCAGTGTCCGCCTCTGAACCATAAACAAGCTAGTGTTGTGGCCTTTGCATCGTTGTTTACTCGGTGCAGAATATTGTTGTCTTGGACCTCTCCGCAACCCCCCTCTGTATCAGTCTGGCTTAGAGATTTAATGTTCTTTTTGAAGCTGGAAAAAATCAAGTACAACATCAGAGGTAGAGGTGACTCATTTTTGGGAAAATGGCAACAATTTATTACCTATTTCAATGATGCACGCACCCTGGAGGTAGATTTAGGAGAGGAAGATGGGAAACACTAACCATCACTAACCCCCCCTTTTTAATTATTAAAAAAAATAAAATAAATTGTATTTATTTATTTATTTTCCCTCTCCCCCCTTTCTTTTGGTTTTGGCTGCGGTTGTTTTGTAGGGGTTCTTGGGTGGGGTGTTCTGTGTTACGATGTTAAAAATGCAAATTTCCAATAAAAATTCTGATAAACAAAAAAAAAGAATTGTGTACAAAGGAACTACAGAGGATCTTGACCGAAATTAGAAGCAGCAAAAAAAAAAAAATTAAAATTATTTTGCGGTTCTCCCGAGACCCAGGCAATTTAAATCTACTAAATAAGAGCCACTGCCTTCAGACTGTAACACCATATTCTTCACCAGCACCAGCTCTGACTGTGTTAGATGAACTGTAGGCATGTTCCAAATCACATACTTATGCGCTATTCTACGCCATTTTTGTAGTATAAATAGTGTGAGCATTCCAACAAGAGGAAGTGCACTCGAAGTATACTGGGGATACTGGGCACTGATGCTGGCTCAAATTTGCTCAGACTGAAAAAAGGTCATTTTGGGCATAAAAGGTTACATTAACAGTAAAATGAAGACATAAATTTTCGTTGACTGGGTATTCTGCTACAGCTAGTGGAGTTGCATCACGTGCGTTTGAAGTCATTTTCCATCTCCTGGGAAATGGCTTATAATTCCAGTTAGTAAAAAAAAAAACATTAGTGTTTCGTTTGAGAAGATACTACCCTTCTAAAATTCATACACTAGATAGTATAGTGTAAGTGCGTAGTGTATAGGGATGGGCGATATGGATTTAAAACTCAGGATATTTTTTGGTGTTTTTTGCGATAACAATCTCAATGACATAGTACCATTCACTACCGTTTTTGGCTCCAAGTGATGGCTGTGATCTTGAGAGCCTCTGAGACACAAACATTGATCTAAAAGTAAAACTGATTTTCTGTAACCAAACCAAATTGTAGAGGTAGTTCCTTATTTAGCGATAAACTCCTCCACAGCTTCATGTCCACCTTCCGTTGTGCTTGTTTTTGCTCTGCACGTGAGTTGCGAATGGGTCGCACACAGAAATACATCATCAACTAGGCTTTATCGTAATTATCGTGGGAAGACTAATTCTTTTTGTGGGGAGAATTTCTAGTGGTACATCTCAATCGATATCATCCGTTCCTAATAGTGTATAGTACGTCATCTGGGACACAGCTTGTGCTTTTGTTATGCTAGCATAAGCTGGGCTATTTGCTAGAAATGTATGCTGGTGGAGTGGTAGAAGAGTGGAGACACCACCCCGTTGCTTCTGGATGGAAAGGTTACCATGGAAACATGGTCCTACAGAGTGTGTGTATGAGCTTTAGTGCGAGTCTACAAAAAGAAATATAATGGAGAACTAACTAGGCTTTTGAAAAGGGCTTGGCTCAGTTCAATGAAGCTTTATGTAACTCCTCCTCTAACCAAAAATGTGTTTGGGGCAATTTCTCTCTTTCTCAGTTCCTCCCCTCCTCCTTTGTCAAGGCATGAGAGACGGTAATCAGTTGGGAGAGAGAAACAACCAAGAGATTTAATTTGCATTTGGCCCTGTGGCTTTGACCGGTTCTTCTGCTTTTCTATCCAACTGAAGCAGAGGACGCATTTGAATGAGAGCTTGTGTCAATATGAACTGTCCGTATGAAAAGAGCACAGAAATGCTCACTACCTGTGCACAGTCCAAGCTGTGGCATCTCCTGACCTCTCTTTACCACCAACCTAAACACTCACCACCCTGTGTTTTTATTTTTTTGTTTTGATTTTAAGCAAGGACCCGGTTCACATCCAGGAAATAAAATCTTATAATGGTAGGTGGTTTGATCTTGCAGTGCAAGTGTCATTTGCACAGTGTTGACACAAAATTACTGTTCCAACTTGATTTAGCAGAGGAGGTTCCGATAGGATAACACATCTGTAATTTTCCTTACATCCCACAGATTTCACAGATTGACATGTCCATGCCTGATTATACATGTCAGGATTGGGCGAGACACTCAAACAATAATGACGCTGCACATGGCTGCACGCTGCACATGGCTGTGCCTATTTTCTGTTTTATTACCACGACGTCAGTTCAGATAGAATTTCTGCTGAAAGGTTTTTGTGTTCAAATGAATAGAGTGTCATTTGCTCCTGAATGACAGACTTGTAAATACTACAAACTTTGTGGGGTTAAAATCTGCTGATGTCATCTGTAATCACTTGAATTGCAAATTAGGTGAACCAGAATAGGGGCGAAGTTTGTGCTCGCACATCCCGAGGTGTCATTCTGTCACTGTGTCACTCACATTACACAGGTTGGATCAGTGTTCTCCTCCACGTAGTAGCGGCTCAATTTGCTGATGTCATTCTGAAGAATTGAGAGTAACAATTCCTGGAACAAAATCTCAGATTTTTCGGAAAAGTGGAGAGAGCGCAAGAGAGAGAGCGCAAGAGAGAGAGCGCAAGAGAGAGAGCGCAAGAGAGAGAGCGCGAGAGAGAGCGAGCAAAAGAGAGAGCAGGAGAAGGAGAGAGAGAGAGCAAAAAATGCAAAAATGAATGTAGTTATATTGCATCCTCATTTATTTATGTCTAGGCTGCCATAAATCAAGCAGGGTCAAACCACAAGCATCCCAAAGCCTTCAGAATCTCCCATGATCCTAACAGGATAACACATTCTCTTGTTCTGAGTTGCCATGGCAACTGATTGCCTGTGTGTACATGTGGGTATTCTTGTGGTTTTCATGTCATGTATTCCAGTGCTTCTTGTCTTCAGTTTATGTGCACACGTGTGTGTGTGTGTGTGTGTGTGTGTGTGTGTGTGTATAGAAACATCTCCAGTTGCCACTACCTCAGACATCAGGAACTGAGCATTACTGACCTCAATCCTTTCCGATCAGAAAGCGCCTTGAGCCCTGGACATCCAGCCGTGTGTGTGTGTGTGTGTGTGTATTTGTGGATGCTGCTGGCCTTGAATGGTGAAGGATAAGGAGTTTAGTTTAATCTGCACACAGTGGATTTATTGGTTCCTTTCCAGTGTGTGTGTGTGTGTGTGTGTGTGTGTGTGTGTGTGTGTGTGTGTGTGTGTGCGCGCGCCATGGCTGTGTATGTTTTTACAAGGAAGCCATGCCACAGACACAGATCTCTTATATGAATTTTAATGTGACTTGTTAATTAAAAAAATATATAAATCTAATAATCACACATTATATATTGATGTATTGAATGTGTTTTAAGAACTTCTGTTGCTTGCTGTAGAGCGACAGATGATGGATTGCATCATGTTCTGTTGTATTATTAAGTTTACTGACCATAGTCTGGTCACCAATGCAGTCAGACCCAGGTATCACTTTCCACTTAATTTATTCTACATTACAAGACAGGAAATTATTTATGACTGATTTATGAAAGTGTTTTTTTATTTGATGTCGTTTTTATGTATAATAGTTTTCATGTTGCTACAGATGAAATCAGAGATGCTACTCGAGCGCTATTTCAAAAGAGTATAATTTATTCTTGCAGCAGGATTATTTCATGGTGATTGTGCATCATGTAAGCAATATGTTGATTTTTCAGTATATACATGGCTTATTTTGATGAATTGCTTGTCTTTTTTTTTTTTCTTCCCTTCTGATAACTCGAGATCAGTCTTTCACTTACTTCTCGTACTCTGACTTACTCATATGCTTTGGATCATGGTCTTGCTGCATAATCCAGATGCACTTGACATTCAACTTCTGGACTGAAGACCAGACGTTCTCCTTTAGGGTTTTCTGGTAGTGAGTTTTGGCAAAATTCAGACAAGCCTTAATGTTCTGGGTTAGCAGTGGTTTTCACCTTTCCACTCTTAGATGGATGCCATTTCTGCCCAGTGTCTTTCTGATAGTGGAGTCATGAACAGTGACCTTTATTGATGCAAGACAGGCCTGTAATTACTTTGATCTTGTCCTTGGCTCTTTTGTGACTTCCTGGATGAGTAGTTGCTGTGCTCTTGGAGGAATTTTGAAAGGTTGGACATTTCTTGGAAGGTTTGCTACTGTGCAGAGTTTTTTCATTTGGAAATAATGGCTCTCACTGTGGTTCTTTGGAGTCCCAGAGCCTTTGAAATAGCTTTGTAACCCTTCCCAGACTGATGTATTTCAATCATCTTCTTCCTTCAAACATTTCTGGAATTTCTTTCAATTTTGGCATAGTGTGTTACTGGGTAGGACCTTTTAACCAACTTCATGCTGTTGAAAAAGTTGTATTTAAGTGTTGATTTGATTGAACAGGGTTTGCAGTAATCAGTCCTGCTTGTGTCTGGTCCAGCTGAACCCCATTATGAATGCAGTTTATAGATTTGAGGAACTACAGGACAAATTTATTTTCAGTGTCTCAGTTGGTATTGGATATTTTTGCTTCATTAAATAACATTATCATTTAAAAACTGTATTTTGTGTTTAGTCAGGTTGCCCTTATTTTATGACTTTGTTTTAATTTCCGAAACAATTTAGTACGAGATACAGAAGAAATCAGGGTGGGGGCAAATACTATTTCACAACACTATCATCCCACCTACCCAGAGAGCATGGCCAAAAATAGGATGAACACTGTTCTGCTGCACCACGCAGGAGCCCATATATCGTTAGTCTTAACCCAGTTTTTGGTGTGGGTGATGACTAATTTGGCAACTTTGGGATTATCTGAATTACATAAATTCTATGCCCTGCTACTCTGTTGTGCCCTCTGATTGTCTGAACATTGTTTTTGATTTATTGAGATTAATTTATTATCATAGATCAATCTGCTCCCATGGCACTGGAATGCACGGTAATGGCTAAAATGGTAATGGTTATTTTGTTCAGCATTGACTATTCTCACAATTCTGGGGCCAGTTCAGAATTTAAACAGTACATTATCATGTTAGGCTCATCAGTCTTTTATGTTATGTTTTAAACATAAAACACATGGAAAGAAGAGATCATTATCAGAAGTACATTCTTTTATACAACTGTCAGGTATGTGCTCTTTACATTGACCTCATTTGGCTGACACTTTTATCCAAAGTGACCTACAACTGAGACAAGATACAACTAAACAGTTACAGGTGAAGTGCCTTGCTCAAAGATCAAATAGTGGCAGCTTGGTGGTGCTGGGATTTGATCTCCCGACCTTTGAGTCAGTAGGGCGCTGAGCCACCACTTGCCCCAATCACTAATCTAGTGAGTGACCGAGATGGTCAAAGGAGGCATAATGTAAAAAGCAACAACTTTTGGCTTGTTCCATCACTCAAATGGCACAGTGTTTAAATGAAGAGCCTCGTATCACCCTGGTAATCACAATGAACTTGAAAGATATATTACAGACAGATACCGCTCTATTGATAGTCACAAGTACAAGGCTTGTATCACGATTTCATCAGTGAAGGTTTTTTCCGTCTAGATAGCAAAAATATGCTTGCTTAGGAAAGCCAACATTTAAAGGGATAGTTCACTCACAAATGAAAATTCTGTCATCAATTACTCACCCTCACCATGGAAAGGTTTGGTTACTGGACTGTAAATGGAGGGACACCAATCTCACAGGTTTCATTAAAATGTCTTCATTTGTGTTCCAAAGATGAATGAAAGTCTTAAGAGTTTGGAACGACATGAGGGTGAGTAATTGATGACAGAATTGTAATTTTGGGGTGAACTATCCCTTTAACAGCCAAGGAAAAAATATTGTAATGGTTTTGTCTGAAGCTGTTAAGAAAAACACAGATCACCACATCATAGATCAGTGTGCCTTAAGTGTACAATGAACCTTATGATCAAATTAGAATAGGTCTGATCATGCAAACCCACTCAGACAGCAGCTGTATGTGACATGTTAGCACATACTAACTTGTCAACACAGTGAGGGCATATGGTTATTTGTTCCTCTCTCATGTGTATGAGAGAGAGCTGAATATAAATACTGTCAGTAGACTTAAGCCTTAGTACTGCTGTATCTAGCGCTGGGCAATATGGACAATTTCATATGCTGAAATTAAACATCACACTACATATTACATTTTCTCTAAAATTGTTGATAAAATTATCTATACAAAATAATTGCATGTATTCCTGACTGGTCTCCTGCATACCTTACAAATTACCATTCTATAGTCAGTGTCTGATTTTTTTTTTTTTATTTCCAAACCCTGCCCAAACTATTTGGGCTGATGCTTAGTAATGTAAATCAGCTGTCGGAAATCGGCTTTTGCATTATAGATGTTATAGGAAAATATCTATCAAGAGACATTTTTCTATCGTCCTATATGTATGCCCATATCGCACAACCATAGCTGATTCCTTATTGAGAGTTTTCACACTAATATACAACTGATAATGAGCATGCACTAATCTGTACTCTACTACCACAATTTTTACCTTGTTGAAATCACATCGTTTGGAAATCCAATGCTATTTCTGTTCCATTACTGTTTTCAGTTCCTGAATAGCTTTGCTTCATCATTCATGTATCACCTACATTACACCAAAGATATGGAAATACTTTAAAATTGCATGAAGATATAAAAATGTTAAATGATTAAGTATTGTAATGCAATCAAAGATTAATAAGGGTATCATTTTATGCTGCCACAGACAGAGTGAACATTTTAGTATTGCTATACTATATTATAATATGCATAATCTCAGAGGATGAAAATGGTTGCTTCCTAAGCAAAAAAAGCAACAAGGAATCAATATAATTATAATAATCACAATTGTTTTTGTTGTTGTTGTTGTTATTTTTTTTTTTTTTTTAAAGGTTGATGTTTCATATTAATTTAAGTTTATAAACCCACGGGAATGCTTTATGCCCCTGACATTTGGCTCCATTTTAAATTCTTTGTATGACTGCAGTAGACATAAATCCACCATTTTCAACTCCGCTTCATACAGTAATAAATAACAATTTCCTATTATTTATCTATGCCACTACACGGGATATGATACTATGGTGTTGTAGAACCTGAAATGCATTGTGTATGCTCAATAGAACCATATTTAAGATGTAGCCACAGAGATCATGGTGTATAATATAATAATGCTAATATAATGATAATTAAATTCCTGATGGAAATTAACTACTTGCAAGTAATATCACTTTAGGAGACATGCCTTGCTTATTTTTTTTTTCTTCATACTTAAATCTTCAGTGCATAGAATATATCTTTAAAATGGGGGGGGGGGAATAAAACCATAATGATGACAGTGGAGAAAATACTATAAAGTGTAGTGCTTATGAGCTGCTGTGAGTCCCCCTCACTGTCCTGTCATAGTAATTCACTATGTCATGGGTTTTCGGGTTGGAATTGGTGGGAAATCATGCGCTAACTCGGATACATCAAAGTTCACCATGCACCAGCTTTAGGTCAGAAAGAAGTCTGCTTACATGTTGACTAGCAAGAGCTGGCAGCCAATCAGCAGAGAGCGACTGTGCGAATGTAAAGAAATCCGAGTGAGAGTAGAAGAGTCTGACATTGCATGATGAAGATGAAGCACACCTCTCCTTGGCAGAAAGTTCGTAAAGCTGACATTTGTAAATCTGACATGATTTTCCCGTTTATTTATACAGTCCATTTATTTAAATGTATACGTCATCATATCAGTGATCATATTGGATTGAGAGAATGATATGACCGCTGCTGATGTCTACTGTATAGTCAAGTAGCTGGACTATATAAACCTAATATGAATACTTGAAATCAAAAGTTAAGTTTAGAAAAAAACTCAGCACTCCTGAAGTCTACAGTTATGTTGATTCAAGACATTTGCACTGCCAAGGGATCACTGAGCAAACTTTGTTTGAACTGTTAGTGATGGAAAAAACCTAAAGCTGGTGTCAAGAATTTATTTCCAAGAGGAAATAGCAAGGGTGAGTTGACACGGGCATGCTAAAAAAATATGAAGATGAAAAGCAGGTTTGTTTTAAGAGGAAAAACTTCACTTCTAGACATAACGTACCAGTGACTGAGCAATATGAAAGCAACAGAAATAAAAGAAGGCAGGAATTTCTGGTGATATTTTTCCTTCCTCTTCTGTCAGATAAAAATAAGAAGAATAGTAAGTAAGTAAATGTAAGATGAGACTCTGCACTTTCAGCAGTCCTGTTCAGTGACTCGGAAACAAGCCATTCTTGATAAAATATATTGTTTTGTTTGGCAAATGCAGACTTTGTAGATTAATTTAAAGGAGCTGGAATGATGTCTAAGGGAGCTTTGGTTATATTTATGCAGAAGCTGTTTTTTGTAATCCTCAACAAGGGATTTTAAATATTCAGTGTATAGCACAGTTTAAAAAAGAAGAGGAGCAAAGGAAAGAGAAGAAAAGCTAGATTTAGTATGGACTTTTGGCTTGGGGACTGTTGCTCTGTGGGAGAAAAATGAGTGCTTGCAAATTCCTGTTCCAGTTTGGTCTATAACTCTGTTTAACTTAAAACTGAAAGGCGTTTATTTATTTGTTTTTTTTCTTTCTCTTCTCTCCACCCCCCCCTTTTTTTAGTTTTGTAGAGGTTTTTTTTTTTTAGATTTATGTAATGTCTCAGATAGTGATGGTGTCCAGCTTACACATCTGCACTGGCGTTTTCGACTGGTCATTTGGGGGGGGGGGCTAAGCCAGGCCATTCCATATTGAATTGTCTGCTACAGTGCTATTTCATTTAAGTTTCCGACTGACAGATGCTCAGTGGAAATAAAGACTGAGTGATGGTCACTGGAAGTTTGCGTGAAATTTTCATCCCCTGTGTCTTAATGGTCTTTACTAGCTTTTTTTATAGTGCATAATTCTAAAGTATTAACTATAAGTTGGATTATTTTGGATGTAGTTTGGGTACTGTTGATGGATATTTCCTATGTACCCAGGTGGTATTGTTGTATGCAATAATTAAAAAAAATATATATTTTATTTTTTCCCCCAATTTACTTATCTGCCAATTCCCACCAACCAACTCTCCCTATTACACATCATCTACCAGCTGGGGAGGCTGAAGGCCAACATGTGCTTCCTCCAAGACATGTGAAGGTCGCCAACCGCAAATTTTCGCAATGTTGCATATACTGTGTCATAGAGCCGTGTAAATGTGCTATCTGCCCACTTCCAGGTACATGAGTTCCCAGATGTTCATGATTGTCTGGTGTCACTGTGATTGACAAGGGAAAGAGTGTATGCCATCCCGCTTACTCCGAGAGCATGTAGATTTTGCTCCCTTTGCTTCCCTGACCACGGATGGCTATGGCATATTCAGGACTTGAACTCGCACCCCCCTACGACATGGCGAAAACTTTTCCCGATGGTCGTTGATTATTTTCCTACATAGCACATCGTCTTTTTATAGTCCTTATGTCACATCAATCTGCCAGTGATTGATTAATATATATGAATACATTTGTATTTCCATTTACTGTTCTGGAATGTCCATGAGACAAGTTAGTTCTGTCTACTACAGTCATCCCTTCACCAGCATCTCTTCTCCTCCAGGGTTGGAGGTATGATTCCCAACTCTGCCCTGTGTGCGTGGAGTTTGCATCCTCTGGGTACTCTGGTTTCCTTCCCAGTCCAAAGACATATTTTGTAGGCTGATTGGCATCTCTAAATTGTAGTACCGTAGTGTGTGATTGTGCCCTGCGTGAGCCCGTGACCCTGTATAAGATTGGGGGTTGGATGTGTTGCCTTTAGTTTAGTCTTGTTTTGTTTTTCACTCCAGACAGGTTGTGGGCCTCTGTCTGGGTCATGAACACAACAAAACAATGGTGGCTGAATGGTTTCCATTTCTCTCTCTTTTTTATTTTTTTATTTTTTATTGTAACTATCGGCAACACACCGCTCAGAAACAGGCCCAGGGTGAGCTTACACAAGCTTGTTTTATTCTTGCTTGTGTCCCTAGGCATGGTAGACAGTAATATAAAGTAAAGGAAAAGCAAATGAGATTGCTGGCGCTCACACTCTCTCTCTCTCACACACACACACTCATTCAAATATACAGTGGGGGGGAAATAAGTATTGAATACATCAAGATTTTTTTTTCAGTAAATATATTTCCACTCAGGCTATTCACATTAAATTTTCCCCAGACATCAGTATTAACTTAAGAAATCCACAAATATATAAATGATGTTATGTGTAATAAAGTGGAATGACACAGGAAAAAAAGTATTGAACACACTAAGTGAAATTTATTTAATACTTAGTGGAGAATCCTTTGTTTGTAATGACAGCTTCAAGATGCTTCCTGTATGAAGAAATGAATGGGCTGCAGTATTCAGGTGTGATTTTGGCCCATTCTTCTAAACATATTGTCTTTAAATCTTGTTCAATTGGATTCAAGTCAGGTGATTTGACTGTGCCATTCTAACACCTTGATTGTTTTGCTCTGAAACCAATTGAGAGTTTTCTTTGCTGTATGCTTTGGATCGTTGTCCTGCTGGAAGGTACACCCACGT
Source organism: Ameiurus melas (assembly GCA_012411365.1). Classification (NCBI taxonomy): domain Eukaryota; kingdom Metazoa; phylum Chordata; class Actinopteri; order Siluriformes; family Ictaluridae; genus Ameiurus; species Ameiurus melas. Next base: position 22,759,992 of record CM022758.1, on the reverse strand, counting down.
CTCATCATCTTGGTGCATGGCAGCAGATTTTTCTCAAGAATCTCCCTGTAAAGGGCTCCATTCATCGTTCCTTCAATTATATGAAGTCATGCAACCAGTACCATGCGATGAAAAACAGCCCCACACCATGATGCTTCCACCTCCAAAACGTCACTGTTGGTATAGTGTTTTTAGGGTGATGTGCAGTGCCATTCCTTCTCCAAACATGGTGTGTGTGTGTGTGTGTGTGTGTGTGTGTGTGTGTGTGTGTGTGTGTGTGTGTGTGTGTGTGTGTGTGTGTATTACTGTAAAAAAAAAAAAAAAAGTAAAATTTTGCTCTCATCTTACCAGACTACACACTAGTAGTATTTCATAGGCGTGTCCAAATGAGTTGTAGCAAACTTTAAACAAGCTTCGACATGCCTTTTCTTTAGTAATGAAGTCTTGGGTGAGCGTGAGCTGTTTGCTCCATCTCTGATGATGGTACCTGCTGCGTCCAAGTGTTTCTGGAGCGCTTTCCGAGTGGCCCTTGGTTCTTGGGCTACACTTCTGACTATATCCTGGTCTCCCTGGTTAGGACTCTTGCGAGGAGCTCCTTTGCGTGGCGGTTGATGACAGTGATGTTGCTTCCACTTGTGGATAATAGCCCCAACCAACTGCGCTTACTGGAGGATTCAGAAGATTTGAAATGCGTCTGTATCCGATTCCATCAATATGTTTTGCGGGAATAAGGTTGTGAAGGTCTTGGGAAAGCTCTTTGCTTTTATCCGTCATGAGCTGTTTCTTGTGCGACACCTTGGCAACGAAAAGCTGTTTTATAGACCATCAATTTAGTAACCCAGCTGATATTAATTTGCACACACAAGGGGTATTATTACTTATAATTTTTCAGCTGGTCCCTTGCTTTACCTTGCCTTAGAGAATTGCTTGTTCTTAGTGTGTTCAATACTTTTTTTTCCTGTTTTATTACACATAACGTTTATTTATGGACTTTAATGTTGTGAATTCTTTATTTCCAGATTTCTTGAGTTAATACCGATGTGTCTTGAAAATTTCATGTGAATAGCCTCATTGGAAAAAATATTTACTGAAAAAAATGTTGACTCATTCAATACTTGTATTCCCCCACTGTATGCCAGATTACTGCTGAGAGAAAGAGAGATGCACACAGGGAGACAGTAAAAAGAGACCATGTTAATATACATTGGGAAAACAGGGCTCAGGTGTGCCACATTAGTCATTAACCCTCTAGCTCATCCCCAAGACACCTCCATCCCTCTGCAGACTCCTGCTAAACCACACCTCAATTTATGTTCTTCTATATGAACAGATAAATATATCATTTAATCATAAAATATATAATGCTTGGATTGTGGTAAAGATTGTAATCTACATTTCAGTTTCTTTTGGTCATCATTTAAAGGTTAGCAATTTAAAAACTGATAATATTCTAAGATATGTCATCTTTCCGCAAGGTGGTATTATTATAATTATTATATGAAATATAGAACTGTGTCAACACAAGGCAAAATATTTTAGCTTACAGATGCTTTACTTTTCATTTGGAGTGTATCTGAACAGCAGACACACAGAACATAGCTTGTCCTCACAGCAATAGTGACAGACTGGCCAGCTCAGCCTTGCAGGCCTGCTCCCATCCCCCTTCTTCCCTCCTCACACTCACTACACTGTGACCTACTCAGACAAGCAGTCTTGTCCAGAAGGTAGTCTTTCTCTTTGCCTGTGTGGTATGACCAGTCACTGTGTCCGTTTTTGTCTCATGCCTCGGGCAATAGCTCTCATTCTGTTTGGAATATTCTGCCACCCAGCGCTGCACGGCTCATCAGACACTCCGTAAATACTCTGGCCGCTTTGGCCTGTGAACCTCGCCCTCTCTTTTGCACTGCATTACTCACTGAACAGTAGCAGAAAAATTCAGGCTGCCAGCTTGAACACAATGGCCTAACTGTTCTGTTATCAGTCCAGTTTCCAAGAGCTTACAGTGTATAGCGGAAAGAAATGCTGGCTGTGCAGAAGACTGTATGAGGAATGAGATAATGAATCATCTAGAGACTGCCAGTACAACCACCTGAGATATTTATCTATCCTCCTAGAGTTTGCATACTAGTGAATGCTGTTTTTTTTTTCTTTTTTCCCCTAAAACCTTTTTATCTGTTTTATAAATGATTTGTTATGGTATATTATGAAATAAATTGATACCCTAAATTAAAATACATCATATTTGCCATCTGTTACAAGGTAGTTTAATGAAAATGTGGCCCAAATTCTGCCCCATTTATTCTCATTAAAGGAGCAGTTTGTTTTAGAGCCCTCTGCTGGCAGCTGTACGAATTGCAATGAAAACACTGAGATTTGCCCCCTCAGCCAACTGTTGAAATAAAGAAACCAGCCACCTCTTTTGCATGTAAAACAGTGAATGACAGTATTTTATGTCATTTAATGCACCTGACACAGTTAATTCACTTGTCTGCTATTTAAACCCATCATTAAAGTAAGATTTATTTCTGGGAATGTGTGTGTGTGTTTTGTGTGTGTGTGTGTGTGGGTGCATGTTTGCGCTTTTGTGTATCGGAGTGGTGTTTTCTGCTGGCTTGTGACCTTTCAGTAATTGAGTGGGCTGCATGTTAGCCCGGATTCATGTGTCAGTGCCTTGTGCTGGTGAAAAACAGGGAAAGTGGAGGGAGGGAAACAGAAGGTGTGAGAGATGGAGAGGATAGGCGGGAGAGCGGGTAAGCAGAAAGAGTGAGTGTTTTGTGGGAGAATAACAGAGAGGGGTTGAGAGCAAGGGAAAGGAGGAAGGACACCATGCTGGTTTAGTTCTGGTTTTGGCACAACGGCGGCTGGTGATTTTGGCAGTAGGCCACTGACTGTCTGTTCTCTTGGGATTTTCCCTCTTCAGTAATACATCAGGACTGGTGTGTGCGTGCATGTGGTGTTCTAATGAACTCATTCATGTGCTCCCACCTCTCCAGGCTGTGTGCACATGCATGTATGTGCATGTTTTGTGCCTGTAAGACAGATACCCAGACTGTGATTTGAATAGTGTGTTCACTTCATCTGTCATCAGTAAAATCTGTGTGTGAGGGAGACTGAGCCGTAGGCCTAAATGCCCTCCCACAGGCAAGCTCATTCAGCCTTTTCCCAAGCAGGAAGAGGAAAGTGATCAGGGTGATGGTGATACAGAGGGAACCATGGAGTCCTCTATGGGAGTTAAATGGAATGTTCTGAGGCATTGAAATGCATCAGAGATTTGGCTTGAAGTTCCCTGGCCAGTTGAGATGTCCTAAATCAGCCTTTTCTCATTTGGAATATTTTGGACTGGGAACTCAGCGGAGGTTAAAGGAGGGTTTTTGTTTTTTCCCCTATTTTCCCATTTTTGTCAAAAAATGTTTGTTATATATTCACTTGTAAGCTCAAATTCAGGTTTTCATTCCAAGAACCAAACATTAGACACCAACAGTGTCTGAGTTCAGTGCTAAGCTGTTTTGGTCAAACTGCATTGAAATATTTTAACTGTGCTTGGGTGTGTTGAGGTATGCTGAGATGAGGTGGTTTTTGTATATTAAGATTTGTTGAGTTGTGGTGGGCTGTGGAAAGATTTTGGAGGTGTTTGACAGTTTTAGGCTGTGTTGGTTCACAGCTTAGTGGCACTGTCTGTTGATTGGTTCTACACTGTGTTGGGCTTTGCTCATTTATTCGCTGTTGTGTTGAGCAATGTGGCGACGTGCGTGTTGGGCTAAGGTGCTGTGGTGACGTGCGTGTTGAGGAGTACAGGTCTGAGGCCTCCCTCACATTACTGTGACATTACTGTGAGCAGAATATGATGGTCAAAGTTTCACTGGAGCACAGTAAAGCGTTTCTTAATGGATTGTTCTAATGGAATGTGCCATTGCTAAAAATGTCAAGCTATTACTTTTGATTGAATTCTACATGCTTTTCAAAATGAAATAGCATGTCTTTATCTGTCTGTCTTTTATTTTTGACCTTATATTCAGTCTATATGTGTGACTCATTTCATTTGAATGCTAAAATGTGTTTGGAATGAAAACTTTTTCATGGTTGTCATCTATTCATGTACTAGTGAAGATGAATATTCATGTACTTCTGTCTGTGTTCTTTGCAGCAACGTTCATCAGGCAAGGTTTTGTTTGATATGGTCTGTGCTCATCTCAATCTGGTTGAAGGAGATTACTTCGGTCTGGAGTTCCAAGACCAGCACAAGATGACGGTGAGACTCCTGCATGAGGCAACCCTAGGAAATACTATAATATGGATATTTTTAGACCGACTAGATTTATTGCCATGAGTATCATACTCATTTTAAATCCCAGTGTGTGTACACAAATGTATGTATATACAGTATACAGTGCCCTCCACTAATATTGGCACCCTTGATAAATATGAGCAAAGAAGGCTGTGAAATTTGTTTAAAAAGGTCTCATGGTCATCAAACAATTTCAAACAACACAGGTTTATCCAAAAACAAAATGTCTGTTAATATAGGTGAGCAAAAATTATTGGCACCCTTTTAGTCAATACTTTGTGCTATTTCCCTTTGCCAAGATAACAGCTCTGAGTCTTCTCCTATAATGTCTGATGAGGTTGGAGAATACATGGCAAGGGATCTGAGATCATTCCTCCATACAGAATCTCTCCAAATCCTTCAAATTCCGAGGTCCACGCTGGTGGGTGCTCCTCTTCTGTTCACTCCACAGGTTTTCTAGGGTTTTCAAGTCAGGGGACTGGGATGGTCATGGCAGGACCTTGATTTTGTGGTCAGTAAACCATTTTTGTATTGATTTTGATGTATGTTTTGGATCATTGTCCTGCTGGAAGATCTAACCACGGACCATTTTAAGCTTTCTGCCAGAGGCAGTTGGGTTTTCATTTAATATCTGTTGATATTCGATAGAGTCCATGATGCTCCTAATAATTCCACCCTTTGCATTTATTGCCAAAAGCTCTATTTTGGTTTCATCTGACCATAGAACCCGATCCCATTTGAAGTTCCAGTAGTGTCTGTCAAATTGAAGATGCTTGAGTTTGTTTTTGGTCGAGAGTAGAGGCTTTTTTCTTGAAACCTTTCCAAACTTCTTGTGGTGATGTAGGTGAATTCAGATTGTAGTTTTGGAGACTTTCTGACCCCAAGACACAACTAACTTCTGCAATTATCCAGCTGTGATCCTTGGAGATTTTTTGGCCACTAAACCATCCTCTTCAGTGTGTTGAGACAATATAGACACACGTCCAATTTCAGGTTGATTCATAACATTTCCAGTTGACTGGAACTTCTTAATTATTGCCCTAATGGTGGAAATGGACATTTTCAATGCTTGTGCTATTTTTTTATAACCACTTCCCATTTGTGAAGCTCAACAACCTTTTGCTGCATATCACATCTATCACAAATTTTTCTGATATGAATTCATAAGGGTGCCAATAATTGTGGCACACATATTTTTAACAAATATTTTATTTATATATATATATAATATATATATATATATATATATATATATATATATATATATATATATATATATATATATAATATAATATAAATAATATGCACACATACAGTGCCTTGCGAAAGTATTCGGCCCCCTTGAACTTTTCAACCTTTTGCCACATTTCAGGCTTCAAACATAAAGATATAAAATTTTAATTTTTTGTGAAGAATCACCAACAAGTGGGACACAATTGTGAAGTGGAACGAAATCTATTGGATATTTTAAACTTTTTTAACTAATAAAAAAAATGAAAAGTGGGGCGTGCAAAATTATTCGGCCCCCTTGCGTTAATACTTTGTAGAGCCACCTTTGCTGCGATTACAGCTGCAAGTCGCTTGGGGTATATCTCTAACAGTTTTGCACATTGATAGACTGAAATTCTTGCCCATTCTTCCTTGCAAAACAGCTCGAGCTCAGTGAGGTTGGATGGAGAGCGTTTGCGAACAGCAGTTTTCAGCTCTTTCCACAGATTAATAAAGTTTCCACAGTCAGTAATGGTTTGGGGTGCCATGTCATCTGCTGGTGTTGGTCCATTGTGTTTTCTGAGGTCCAAGGTCAACGCAGCCGTCTACCAGGAAGTTTTAGAGCACTTCATTCTTCCTGCTGCTGACCAACTTTATGGAGATGCAGATTTCATTTTCCAACAGGACTTGGCACCTGCTACCAGTACCTGGTTTAAGGACCATGGTATCCCTATTTTTAATTGGCAAGCAAACTCGCCTGACCTTAACCCTATAGAAAATCTATGGGGTATTGTGAAGAGGAAGATGCGATACGCCAGACCCAACAATGCAGAAGAGCTGAAGGCCACTATCAGAGCAACCTGCGCTGTCGTAACACCTGAGCAGTGCCACAGACTGATCGAATCCATAGCATGCCGCATTGCTGCAGTAATTCAGGCAAAAGGAGCCCTAACTAAGTATTGAGTGCTGTACATGCTCATACTTTTCATGTTCATACTTTTCAGTTGGCCAACATTTCTAAATATCCATTTTTTGTATTGGTCTTAATATTCTAATTTTCTGAGATACTGATTTTGGGGTTTTCAGTAGTTGTCAGTTATAATCATCAAAATGAAAAGGAATGAACACTTGAAATATATCAGTCTGTGTGTAATGAATGTATATGTTATACTAGTTTCACTTTTTGAATGGAATTTCTGAAATAAATCAACTTTCTGGTGATATTCTAATTATATGACCAGCACCTACCTATGCGTATGTGTATGTGTGTATGTATACATGTGTGTATGTATATATATATATATATATATATATGTGTGTGTGTGTGTGTGTGTGTGTGTGTGTATATATATATATATATATAATATATATAAACCTGAATTGTTTGCAATTGTTTGATATCCATGAGAGCAGAGTCTTTTTGTGAATTTTTTTAACAAAATATCGAAAGGTTATACAAAGACAATTTTTCACTGCCTTCTTTGCTCATATTTACGAAGGGTGCCAATATTAGTGGAGGGCACTGTGTATGTATCTTAAGTGCTATACATATAATGTCATTGGATTCATTCCTCACACTTGGTCTGTGTTTCCCAGGTTTGGCTCGATCTTCTAAAACCCATCATGAAGCAGATGAAACGTAAGAGTCTGCTCCAGTGTACTTGCATTGTCTCATGCATTAGGAGTTAAGAATACTTCTCTGCCTGATGGTCAGTGTCTAATTCCCATGTGTATTTTTGTGTTAAGGCCCCAAGCACACAGTCCTGCGTTTCGTGGTGAAGTTTTTTCCTCCTGACCACGCCCAGCTGATGGAAGAGCTGACCAGGTGAAATATCTGATTGAATGCATTTAATCACTTCTTTTCTGTCCTTCATTTTTTTTCCACTTCTCGTTAATGTTGAGCAGTATGAAGTCATATTGTTTACATGGCCATGATTGTGTTTTTCCAGGTATCTTTTTGCACTCCAGATCAGGCAAGATTTGGCCAGTGGTCGGCTCACCTGCACCGACAGCAGTGCTGCCCTGCTCGTCTCCCACATCATCCAATGTGAGCATCTGTCTGTCTCACATCAAATTATTCACGTCTGTTCACATATATTGAACCTTTTTTTTTTTTTTTTTTTGTGTTCTTGTGGGAAAAGAGATCAGCAGGAAGGTATGGTTTGTTGCCATGGATACATTTCAGGACTGATGCATATCGAGAAAGCCAAGTTGTCATATCAACAGAGGCAAATTATTAAGTGCTATAAAATCCATTTCAAGTCCTCTCTTGCGTAATGTATGTATAATAATACTAACGATGGTGATGAACAATAAAGCAGTACGCTACTTTAGTTCTCTATTTACGCAATTTTATCTGCCATATAATCACTGACAAAAGGTACAGAACGTATCTTTGTGATCACGCAACCGTCATTACAACACGGCTCCATTCTGAGCTCTGTAAAAGCATTATACCTGCCTTTATTCTTTACTGTTTAACAACCCCTCCCCCATCTACTCTTTTCCCACGCGGTCTGTAACTACCTCTCCCTCCTCCTTCTCTGCTTTCTCTCTCTCTCTCTCTCTCTCTCTCCTCTCTCCCCCTCCCCCCAGCTGAGATTGGAGATTTCGAGGAGACTCAGTGCAGGCAACACCTACTCAATAATAACTACATTCCTGACCAGATGGCCCTCATGGATAAGATCATGGAGTTCCACCATAAACATGTGTAAGTGCATCACTACTATGTTGAGCCATTTAAACACACAGGTATAATGGCAGTGCAATGGAATGCTCTCCTACACCATGACCTTTATTCCACAATAATTCATTTCATTTGTTCATTCAATCTTCAGTAACCACTTTAATGAAAATGAGGCATTTGTGTGTGTGTGTGTGTGTGTGTGTGTGTTTGTCATAGTGGTCACACCCCAGCAGAGTCAGACTACCAGTTATTGGAGGTGGCACGTAGGCTGGAGATGTACGGCATCAGACTGCATCCAGCTAAGGACAGAGAGGGGACCAAACTCAGCCTCGCTGTAGCGCACACAGGAGTGCTGGTCTTTCAGGTAGACCGTGCACACAAATAACCCTATACTCATACCCTCTGTTATATTCTTGTCACTTCAATGACATTCACTGCATTTAACAGCAGGTATGTTATTATATTCTAGTTCATTTCCCTCATGTGAGAAATTACTGTAATGGTTGCAGTGACAAAAGTGAAAGCAAAAGCATTATTTCAATTTTCATTCTTAAGTAGTAGTTTGTTAAACTTTATTCCTTTCACTGACAAGCTGCTTGGTTTAACCTGTTTAAAAAGTGTTGTGAAAAGTATTTGCCCCATCCTGTTTTTGTGTACATCTCATACTAAATTGTTTCAGAAATTAAAACAAAATCTAAGAAAAACAAAGGCAATCTGAGTAAACACAAAATGCAGTTTTTAAATAATAGTTATTTGTTGAAGCAAAAAAGTTGTACTAGCTGGGACTGTGAAAATGTATTTTCCTTAATCCAGAACTGATTAGGAAGAAGGTGATTGAAATACATCAGTCTGGGAAGGGTTACAAAGCTACTTAAAAGGCTCTGGGACACCAAAGAACCATATAGTGAGCCATGATCTCCAAATGGAAAAACTTGGCACAGTAGTGAACCTTCCCAGAAGTGTCCAAACTTCCAAAATTCATCCAACAGCACAGTTACTACTCATCCAGGAAGTCACAACAGAGCCAAGGACAACATCAAAGGACCTACAGGAATGTCTTGTATCAATAAAGTCCACTGTTTATGACTCCACAATCTGGGGGAAAAAAGGCATCCATGTAAGAGTGGTGACATGAAAACCACTGCTAACCCAGAAGAACATTAAGGCTCATCTGAATGTGTTGTGTGTTTATGCAGGGTCACACCAAGATCAATGCCTTTAACTGGTCTAAAGTACGCAAGCTCAGCTTCAAGAGGAAGAGGTTCCTTATAAAACTCAGACCGGACCTCAATGTAAGCATTTCTACCTAAATATTCATGCTACATGTTTTCTCATGCTGCCATGTCTGATAGCATATGAGCAGGATCACTTCTAACATCTTTACAGTTTTATTACATTTTACATTTTCTGAGTAAAAGTGGGGCATTTAAAAAGTTTAAGTATATTGTCTGAGCATATAGGAATCTGTTGTCTCTGCAGCAGAGTGCGTGTCAGGACACTCTAGAATTTGCTATGGCAAGTCGGGACTGTTGTAAAATCTTCTGGAAGATCTGTGTGGAGTATCATGCCTTCTTCAGGCTTTTTGAAGAACCCAAGCCCAAACCTAAAGCTGTCCTTTTCAGCAGAGGATCATCTTTCAGGTTCAGGTGTGTTGTCGCAAACATAGATTAGCATAAGTGTGCTTTTGTCTATGTTGTACTGCTGGGACCTATACTGATATAAATAAGTACAAATTTGTAGATAGAGATTTTTTAAATATGTTTTGTATCACAGTTCAGTAAAACTTCAAAATCAACTGGTGTATTTGCCTTAAACTGTTAGACATGCAGCAGTGGAGTTGGAGAAAGGAAGCATTTTGGCTGCTTTAAGACCAGTTTGTGCGCTAGGCTTTGTGGCATGTAACAACGTTCACACACATTTTCATTGACCAACAGCCACGGGGTGCCGAAGTCCATAATCAAAGCAACCATGATTATGGTATTATGTCTGTGAACCTAATCGCACCATTAGGGATCTATTAGAGAGAAATCAACATCACATTTAGATCAGCTGTGGGTCTCTGAAATCCACATATTGATTGTGTATTAAGAAATTATTATTATTCATTTTTTTCCATTTATTTTCTTGTAAGCTTCATTGTAGTTTACATGTACAGTGTACAGTAGTTGTTTTCATTGTGGCTACATACTGTATATTAGTTACTTGTCTCCTTGTATTTAACTTTGTAATCGGTTCTGTCCCTCAGTGGCCGGACTCAGAAGCAGGTGATAGATTATGTAAAAGAGGCTGAGTTAAAGAAACATCCGTTCAACAGGTGAGACTGATCAGAAGTACCTCATCAACTCAAACATTACACAGGTCACAACCTGCAATCAGTTCTTGTTTGAAACTCAGCTGAGGTCAAATGTTTGCATACTGTACACTTAGGCTAAAGTTATTCAATCTCAGTTTTTTCATGTTACCCAACATTTCTTTTGGCAAGTCAGTGAAAGCAAGCTTGTGATTGGCCAATTGCATAATAACGAGTTAATTGGGCTGGGTCTACCTTTAGAGTCGATGCCTTTTTGCCCTTGATAATCCATGCCAAGACCTCAGGAAATAAACTGTGGGACTTCACAAGTCTGGTTGCTCCTTAGGAGTAATTTCCAAACAATTGTAGTTACCACAAGAATCCAAGATGGAAGCGTGGCAGTAGCACACAGCGGCCTCTCCGGGCTCAAAACGGTGCTATTTCTTTTTTCTTCGCTCGATTTTAACCATGCGAATCTCAAGTCATAGCTCACTAAATTCCTTCAACATGTGAACTTTGCAACGAAAATGGCAAACTCGCTGGATCTTGTTTACACAAACATATCCGGCGGAGCCTCGCCCCCACCTCGCCTACTTGGACCACGTCTCCATTATGCTAATCCCCGCATAAAAACCGCTCTTCAGATACTCCAAACCGGTTTTGAAGCTGGTGAAAGCCTGGCCAGCAGGAGCCATCTCTGCTCTTCGAGACTGTTTTGAGCACACTGACTGGCACATGTTCAAGGAGGCTGCAACCGACAGCGACTCCACCAGGAATACACAGCATCAGTGACCATCTGCATCAGCAAGTGTATTGATGACATCACTGTCTCCAAGACCATGACCACATGCTCCAACCAGAAGATATGGATGACTGCGGAGGTGCATGCGCTGCTGAGGACCTGAGACGCAGGTGAGGACCAGGTGACAAGGCGGCCGTAAGAACAGCAAGAATCATGCCCAGAGAATCCAGTCACTTCACGGACAGCAGCTTCAACACGCAGCGCATGTGGCAGCATATTCCAGCCATCAGCCAGTACAGCTCAACATCACCCGCCTGTGACAGTGATGCCTCCCTTCCAGATGTGCTGAACAACTTCTAAACTCGGTTTGAGGCACAGATTGATGTAACGGCGAGGAAAAACACCCCCCTGACCAGGTGCTGTGTCTAACCACGGCTGATGTGAGGAGAAAACTATGCAGATTCAACCCACAAAAAGCAGCTGGACCGGACCGCATTCCTGGCAGAGTGTTCAGAGGATGTGCAGACCAGCTGGCAGATGTTCTTACTGACCTATTCAACATCTCCCTGATGTTCCAACGTGCTTCAAGGCCACCACCATGCTGAAGAAGTCTTCAGTTTCCTGCCTCAACGATTACCATCTAGTTGCAATCACCTAATCATCATGAAGTGCTTAGAGAGGCTTGTCATGAGGCATATCAAGACCCTGCTGCCCCCTCACTGGACCCCCTGCAATTCGCCTATCGTCCCAACAGCTTAACAGATGATGCCTTCGCCACCACCCTACAACTGGCCCTCACCCACCTGGACAAAAAGGACCCCTACGTTCGATTGCTGTTCATAGACTTGAGTTCAGCATTCAACACAATCATTCCTCAGCACCTGATTGGAAAGCTGAACCTGCTGGGCTTGAACGCCTCCCTTTGCAACTGCCTCCTAGACTTCCTGACTGGGAGACCTCAGTCAGTCTGGATCGGAAACAACATCTCCAACACCACCACACTAAGCATGTGTAACAGCTTCTTCCCCCAAGTTGTCAGACTCCTCAATACTCAGAGACTAGACCCCCCCCACACACACACACACCTTGCAATTTGTGTACATGTCTGTACTGACTACCTATATTTTTGTTGCTAATGAACTTAAGAACAAATTAAATATATTTTTTAATATCATTATATTCTTTTCCTGGCTGCTACCGCAATGACTGCTATGTTCATAAATGGCATAAGCTAATCTGCTGGATACTATGTCATGTTTACATTCACAGCATTTTTATTATATTGTTATTCTTTTGCATTAACTGTTCTATTTGACACTTCCACACTACAACTGTGTACTGGTCACCGCTACACTGTCACTTACTCTGCCTATTTGTCCTGTTACTATACTGTCTTGTGGTGTATGCACATGCACTTTATGTCGAATGCGTAGGTCATAATTAGTTCTATGTGATTAGTTTATTTTAGGTAGCACCATGGTCCTGGAGTAGCTTTTAGCTTCACTACACTGTATACTATACATCAACTGTATATGGCTAAAATGACCATAAAAGCCATTTGACTGTACAAACAATTGTATGCAAATGTGAACATTGTGGGACAACACACACACTGCATCGTTCAGTAAAGAGGCACAAATGAACTCCCAGGGATGAGCAAACTGTGATTCAAAAGGCTAAACTGGACCTCAAGACCGCAACAACAAAGGAACTGGAGAAAGAGTTGGAGGCATTACCAGGACGAGTCCTACATTGCCTGTCCTACATGGTCTGAAAGGCTGTTGTGCAAAGATGAAGCCCCTACCATCCAGAACTGACCTCACAAAGCCCTGACCTGGATCCCATAGGAAATTTGTGGACTGAACAGAAAAAGCATGTTTGAGATTTACACCAGTTCTGACTGAAGGAGTGAGCAAAAATTCCAGCAGAGTATTATGAGCAGTTAAAAGGCAATGTCACCAGATACTAACAAAGTGCATCTAAGCTTTAGTCCAACTGAAAATCTGACAAATTAAAGCGGAGTTAAATTAGTCTCTCTTAATTATTATTTTGATTGAAATAGTGTAGGTACTCTAATGGGCATAATACAATAAATATATGGTAGCATGAAATGTGGGGAAAAATTGGAGTTGGAGTATATTTAGCCTAGAAGTATGTAAACTTTTTGTCCTCAACTGTAAGTGTTTTAAGAAGTCAAATTGATTCCACGTTTTGTGTGTGTGTGTGTGTGTGTGTGTGTGTGTGTGTGTGTGTGAACCACTGGTCTAATACATGCATTTGTGTGTCTGTTTTGCAGGAAACACAGTAAAGTTCAGTACAACAGCAATCTGTCTCCCCTGCCTTCTCCCGCACATTCACAAGTGCCAAATCAAGTACGTCTTTCTCTGCTGCTTACTCCTTATACCACTTTTCCATTGTACAGTGTGGTGTGTCTCAGTGCGGGTACTAATCTGAATCTACAGCTGTCTCCATCTGGTTGAATGAATACCTGTGTCTGTTTTCCACACATAACACTATTCGTTATTGTATGAGGAATTCTTAGGAGGTTTTCGGGTAGTGACATTTCAACTCTAAATGCTAACAAGAGAAGCACCAATGGAGGTCTGATTTACCTTCTTCCATTTGGTTTTACGTGAAGGGACATTAAGCAGCCGTATAAAGGATCCTTCTGGCTTCCCCATTGTACTCAGTGGGAATGTTATGGAAGACTACTACTGAAAATGACTGCCTTATGGTCCAGCAGAAAAGAGGTCGCTAGCTAGGGTATGTCCCAAACTGCATACTGCAGTTCTAAATAGCATGCCACTATATGAAGTAGCTATTTCTGGCATGCTGATATGACCTATTTAGTATAGTAGTGTGTGATTTGGGATGCAGCCCAACTGTTTTTCCAAAATAAAAGTTGTCTGATGTGAGTGATTACTATTTTCATATCCTAATGTCTGCATTTTGTAGCTTTGGTACCCAAACAAGGGAAATAAATTCAGCTAGGGAACTTGTTTACAGTTTGAGTCACTTAACAGTGGAAATTGCAAAATATGGGATCACGGGTATGTATAAATGTGCGCTATAATACAAGTAATAAAAAAAAAGTTTTCTCTCCCCTCTCTCTCTCTCTCTCTCTCTCTCTCTCAGGTTGATGGGCGAAGCTGGAAGGAGCCGGCGTTGGTAAGCTCTGAGGATTCCGCTGCATTGAGGATCTGTGGAAGCCCCCCTCCTTCATCTCAGCAGAGTGACGGCGTGTTATCTGAAGCGTGTGTCAGGCAGCAGAGTGGCGAGCTCAGCACTGCAGGTGTCGCGTCCTGTACCGCTAAAGGCAGCTGCTCCTCAATCCCGTACATTGACTGCAGTGATGCAGAGATTAGTGAGATGGAAGTCATAGGTCAAGTCAGTAGATCACATTCTCGCACGCGTCACAGGCATGGCTCGCTTGGCCACTGGCCAGGGGACGAAGCGTCCCGCCAACGAGAATGTAAAGCCAGTCCAAACAAGATTACACCCAGAGAATCTCCTCCTGTCTCTCCTGTCACTCATACCCCACCCCCTCACTATCCCAGTCCCACTCAAACCTCTAGCACCACCTCTCACAGCCAGAACTACGAAGTTTATGAGTGGTCACTGTCTGGAGGTGGGGCTCCAGTACGTGGAATACTCCATAGCACATTACTGGATGAGCTGGCCACACGTAGCCCTGTCCCCATACGCCATCTCCCAGGAACCAGGAGCTTGACCTCAAGCCCTGCTCTTTTCTCCTTTCATAGAACAGGATCTCTTAGCCATTCCCGATACAATGGCCACGGGCAGCACGAAGGTGTGGATGGCTTAGCCATTAGTGGGCGGAGTTTTAGCCTGAGGTCATCTGCTCAGGAGGAAAAAGGCAGGTTCTTCAGCAGCTGCTCTCCTATCAATAATCGGTCCATAATCACGACAAAGTGCCAGAATATGGGTAACCGATCTGAAACAGACCCACTCATCCTGAGTCAATCGCGGCCCGTTTTCCCCCGAGCTGAAAGAATGGCTGCTCTTGATCGCCGCATGCTGGCCAATGGACTTTCACCTCTTGGCCAAGTCAAAGGCAGTGCTGGCTCTCCTCACCGTCGCCATAGTGCCATGCAGATGATTGATGGCTCTACGAGCAGTGGTACCGATACCAGTGACTCGGAGGAGATGGAGTCCATTGGCTCTTGCAGCCAGTCGCTGGGCTTTGTGAACCCTGCGGTGCACAGCTCCTCCCCTGTTTCTCACCTACCCAGAAACAAGATGTCATTCGGCAGCCTGCAGCTGGATGAGGATGGTGAGGGAGGGGGTGTGGATTTCAGTGATGAGGAAGGAGCACAAGTGTTTAACTGTTAGTGCAGAGTTCAGAGGTTAATTGAGTGGTGTGTGGTCTAGGAGGCTCTGGGAGGAATAACAGGGGCAGATGCTTGGCACAAGAATTTATTTCTCATGCTTGAGGCAGCCTGTGTGTACAGGTATGTGTCACACTCCCACTCAGTGCGAAGTGTACACATGATAGCTGGCACAGTGATCTCTCTCTCTGTAGTAGCAATATTGCTCTTGATGATTATTGTTCTGTTATTATAGCAAACATATCTCTATCTGTGAAGAGATCAAATCATTTACTTAGTGCCAAGTCCGTTGTTGGACCTCTCACTAAAACTGTAGACAAGTGAAGTGACTGGTTTTGAGTCATTCGTGTTCAGTGAAGCCTGAACTTGTTTCTTAAGCAGGCTTCATTGTGATGGTCTGGGAGTTCTTCTACTCCACCAGAGGCCTTCATGTGTTTCCACTAGCAAAAGACATGTTTTCTCGATAATCAAAATAATTTACATCACACTCGCGTCTTTGAGCCGATCAGCATTTTCATTAAAGTTAAGAATGATGTTTCAAATATTTGATTGTGGCACTTAGCTCTTTTTTAAAATAATCGTAGTACTTTTTTGAAGCATGAATGAGGCTGTGTTTAGGAAACTAAAAGAAGAAATGTCCTTGCCGTTAACTTTCCTATTTTTAATGATTGTAGTGATACTCTTTAAATAGAACACATCTGTACATGACGTTTGTAATGTGAAACAACATTATCGGAATGTAGCTCGTTTTGCAACTTTTCTTAATATTTAATGTACTCCCATCCGTTAATTTAAAGATGAATCAGAAATGGCTGAGAAGTTTACATAGGGTTTTTTTAAAACGCAAAAACATTCAGCCAAACACCCCCTTTTTGATTGATATCTGATAGGCGACCCTTGTTAATCCCTGATTGTGCGTGTTTAATAGTGATGGGTTTTTTTGTACTTATAAACCATGCTTTGCTTTTGTCAAATAGTTTTCTATATAAGCTGTTTGAATCATAATTTAATACAGCATATGCAGAAATTTCCTGTGATGCATCATTTACTGGTGTAGTGTTTAGCACCAGCGGGCAATAACTCAGTAATGTATAATGCAGTGATTTAATAGAGAGCCCTGACATTCTGGTATTTCCATATAGACACATTTGCACTGCATGAACCTTTCAAGGGGCTTTAGGCACCTTTCCACTTGAGGAAGCAGGGTAATTTTAGTTCCTAGTCCAAATATCATAGAACATTTCCCGTTTCTTCTGTACATTAGTATGTTTATCTGGGGATCAGGAATCATTCAGTTGGTGTTGCCATTGTGAATATTTATTGATTGACAGCTTCACAGAACGAACAAAATTGATGCCTTCTCCTTTAAAAAATATCTTTTATCTGACAAGTGATTACCACACCTTGTTTCCAGCAAAGCTTGGCAGTTTTGTGATTCTGTTGTGTTGAGCGAGTATTATGTATATGCTTGCAGAGGCATGCCCCTTGCAGCAAGCGTCATAAAACTGCTGAAAGCACAAACTCCGCTTTGTCCGTTAACGTAAAATCATATTTACGCAAGACAAAAAAAAGTGTGCGCTCTTTGTGCTGTTGTACTATGACGTGCTGAAATGACATTGCACAATATATGTAACCTCTGTTACGTAACGGTCATGGTTCTTGCAGAGTAGTAGGACCAGTAATACCTCCACAAACCATGTAGTTCTCATTCAGCCCAGTTCCAGAAGTGTTTAGTTCCTCAAAAAAGATAAAGACTCTGATTTGTCTTTAGAAATATTTATCACTTAATAATATGGCAGGCTACAAAACCAAGTGAGAGTTTCAAGAGTAGAAGAGCAGAGCACATTACGCTGTCATGTTGTCTTAACAATGGTGTCCCGCCGTGTTCCTGCCTGCCACTCCCTCTCTGTGACTTTTTGTTCCCACTGTAATCAGTCCTAATCTGGTTCACCTATTCCAACTCCCCCAAACACTCCCTGTTTAAAAAAAACAAAAAAAAAACTCTCACCAAAAGTAACCAGCTTGGCACTTTTTGTGTACTGTATCTTTCATTTCAAAGGTTGGGTTCTGTTTCCTTTCTGCTCTCACTGGGTCTGGGTGTGTTCCTGCACAGGCAAAAGCTGCTTGAGCTTGTCATTTCCATCACTGTCATTTATGATCAATAAATGCTCCTGTTATTTAATTTTATTTTTATTAACTGTTTGATGATGGAATGAATGGCTGTGGGATTTGCCTTTGTAACACTCTGATGCTGATTTCTAAGGCTTAAACTGCATGCTTTCCTTTCTCACTGCTTTTTCCTGTTGTATGTGTCAAGCAAAGACGACAGTCATTTCAGGCACTGCTTCCTGTTTCCCATATGAATGTATGTTAAAGTGACATTGAAACTGTGACACCATTTATCCACTAAATTTTGCTCCTCGAGCAATTTTTTTTTTCCTTAACTCGGTCACTGTAATTTTTTCTGGTGTGAGGGTAATGTCTTGTGAATATATATACACACACACACACACACACACACACACATTCTCATTCTCTCACTTTCAAATTCACACACTCACTCATTCAGCATCTGTGGGGGGTTTTTTCTATTGGCTTTCGCTACTGACTTTTGAACCCTGTTTTATTTTTCTTATCTCTATTCTCTATATAAAACTATTTCAACTCTATAACACTGTATACAGCTGTGCTCTAGTGTCAATAAAGTTGGCCTTTATGAATTTGGGCTCAAGAATCTTTTATTAAAGATTGTTTCTCCATCATCCTAGACTGTAGCCCCCTCCCTTCCCAGGCTTGTGTTAGTGTGTGCTGTTAGTGCATGAGTCAGGCTGTGTGTTCATGAATGCATGTATACATTCAGTGTATACATACATTTGGCATGTTGTTTTTGATGCATGTGTAGGCTTTGGAGGTTGTCTTGGCTCCCCACCATTGCACTGTACTGGGATGTGTGTGAGTGTGTGTGTGCTGTCTTGAGCTGCTCTCTTGGCTGTTTTATTTAACATGGCTGCGCTGCAGACAGGGAGCACAGGAGGCGCTGTTGGGCAAGTACTGAGTTCACTCTCTTGGGTGTTAGGGAAAGAGACTGGACTGTAAGTGGGTATACTTAAACACTACTAAATATTCAAACATACACACAACATTCAAGTGTTTTGCACATGAAGTCTGTATTTCTGTAAGCAGATAGAGTGAGTGACAAGAACAGTGAGCCACATGGGATTCTTTAATATATGCTTAAATAATATAATGATTGGAGAAAGGCTGAGTGTTTAGACCTCTCTCTTTCTCTCCTCCCTTTCCGTCTGGGTCTTTTATCTCCGCCATAGAAGTACCAGGTTTGTCCGTGTCTCTGGTGAATGGTCATCGCCATGCGCATGAGCTGAACGGCGCAAGTCCAAGCCTGGATGATCAGCAGCCATCACCTCTCACGTCCCCGCTCCTAAATGACGCTAGTACTCTGCGCACCGATGATGAAGAGGAGAATAGGAGGAAGGTGAGAGAACGATCACCGTTTCCGGCTGTTCCAGCTGTAATATGTTTACGTTTATGGCATTTGGCAAATGCCCTTATCCAGAGCGACTTACAGAAGTGCTTTGAAGTCTATCAATAAATACACCTTGATACTGGTTCACTAGTTCACGGATTAAGAATGCCATCAGTCTAAAAACTCTGCTGGGAAGGTAATATAATAAGAAAAGGACATGAACAACACAATTTTTAAGTGCTAATTTAATACATAATGCTGGAACGTGCGAACATTTTCACCTAATCTCCAGCTATCACAGCTGTAGAATATATTTCCCTGTACTGAGCAAACCCTGTGTACTCAAAACACAAGTATACTGGTAGCTTAGGGGCAGTTGTAACGTGTCAATAAACTGAGTCAGTACGTGATTTATAACACGAATTCTAAACTGTAACATCAAAAGTTTATAGGATAAGATGGTCATCAACGATGTTCTCATATAACTTTATCCAACTTTCCAACACTACAACAATGCAGTAAAAATAGTTCAGGATATTTGCTCTTTTCCGAAGGTTTTGCAGTATTTATCCATGATCAGTCCAAAACCATGGCACTTTGCTGTTTAATGTAAACTTCACTAACATATTGGTAAGATATAACCCAGGGTAAAGGGACCTCTGAAAAGAAAAATCGTACAGATTTACAGATTCATTTAATGTAATTTCTTTAAATACCGTAATTACAGCTTAATTTCTTTAAATACCATTTACTGAGGAATTCATGATGCCATTATAAAAAAAAAATAATTTTCCTCAATGCTTTTGACAATCCTAGTGAGTCAAGTAAAGTTTTTCTGTTCTTTATTCGGTATAGAGGGTCATGTCAAAAACTTGGTCTATGTTAATTGCACGTGCTTGTTTTTTTTAATTTTTTTAAATAACTATTTTGGAAAATGCAACTCTCTGCCATGACTTTAACCAAATTCAGTAGGTATTACTGGATTAGAGTAAACCTGAAATCTGCCTTGGTGTCAAATCAGAACAAGAGCCATGTGTCGGCTATTATCCCTTACGGCACATCGCTGTGCATCTGCTCTTACTGGCGCATAGCTCCACACACCACAGCGCTTTTGTGCAGACATGGCTGCCTTTGCCAAAAAGAGACGTTAGTGAGATATTAACCGTTAGGCAGTAGGACTTGGTTATTAGTGGCTGCGTTGCTGTTGAAACCAATGATTTTGTGATTGTGTGATACAGAGGTTTCCGACGGACAAGGCTTACTTCATTGCCAAAGAGCTGCTCACCACGGAGAGAACCTACCTGAAGGATCTGGAGCTCATCACTTTGGTAATAAATGAGTGAATCGTAGACTCTGTGTATGTGTGTGTGTGTGTGAATGGACAAAGGGCTCATTGATAAAATACCTTGTGTTAGTAACAGCTAGACATGTCAGAGGTTGTTGGACTGCAGTGTAGTCACTGCCTGTTTCTCTTCGCTGATGTCTGTATATCTGAGCAAAACAAAGAAACACCCTCTCACGTTCAACTGCTTTTATTTCCAGCAAATTTCTTAACATATACAAATATTTGTATTAACATAAAAAGATTCAACAACTGAGACATTAACTGAGCAAGTTTCACAGACATTTGACGAATAGAAATGGAATAATGAGCCCATGAACAAAGGGGCAAATATCAAAAGTAACAGTCAGTATGTGGTGTCCACCAGCTGCTTTAAGTACTACAGTGCATCTCGTCTTCATGGACTGCACCAGATTTGTCAGTTCTTGCTGTGAGATGTTACTCCTCTCTTCCACCAAGGCATTTGCAAGTTCTGGATTAAGTCTGGGGGGGACACTGCAAGTTTAAACTGCAAGGACAATCAGCTGTCCTTCCTGTCTCCCAGTAGCACTGTCTTAGGCATCTTACATTACAGACATTGCAGTTTATTGCTCTGAACACATCTGCAGTCCTCGTGCCTCCCTGCAGCAGGACTATGGCATGATCACGCAGGCGAGCAGGAACCCTAGACATCTTTCTTCTGGTGTTTTTCAGAATCAGTAGAAAGGACTCTTTAGTGTCCCAAGTTATTGTAACTGTGACCTTAATTGCCTACCGCCTGTAAACTGTTTGTGTCTTAAGGACTGTTCCACAGGAGCATGTGCAATAATTGATAAATAACCATAAATAATTATGGTTCATTGAGCAAGCATGAAAAACTGTTTAAATCCTTTCCAATAAAGATCTGTATAGCTTATTTGGATTTTACAAAATTATCTTTAAAATACGGTCTCCTTAAAAATTGACCTTTCTTTTATTGCTGAGTGTGTATGTATGTATGTGTGTGTGTGAATGAATGAAAGAAAAATGTACCCTAGCGCTGTTGAATTGTTGAATCTGATTGGTCGGAAGGTTTTCATTTGTGCCTAAATTCAGGTTTATATTAAGTCATTGAAAAAAATGTGTCGTATAACAAAGAAAAACATAATCATTGTTATGGTGAGGTTTTGTGTTAGGAGAAACTTAAGTTTGTCGGCAGTTTGTAAGTCAGTAGGATCTCCACCACAGGACAGAGTAATTGTGCTCTCCAGTGTCTAACATGACAAACAGCACTTTTTTTGTCTTAGGTGAGAGAAAAGAAAAACTGGTGAGGGTTTGTATGTTTAATAATGTTTATAGCTGTTAGAATGTAAGCGATACCAGAAACTAGCTTGTCTAACGGACATGCCTTAAGATTAAATGTGACTATAAATGATTAAAAGGCATGTCATGTCATTCATTAATAAATAAATCAAAATTGTAATTCAGGACTTGCTGTTATTGGAAAGTAATCCACTCCAGGATAGTAATGGGGTATCAGGTCACCTTGTTGAGATTTCTTTTTCTCCTAACACCATCTGCTGAAGTTATGTGAAACCTCATAAGGTGTGATGATGTTCTATTGTGTCTCGTGTTTGTGCGTGACTGGTGTGGTATAAATGAACATACCACACGTTCATGACATTAAATACGGCCTTGAATTAGATTCGGAAGTTCTTTCGAAACTGACTCGGTGTTGATCTACTGTTTCATGCCAGTATCGATTCCGATTCCGATATGCAGTATCTGATCAGTGCATCTCTAATCTCTAAAGCCTGTAGTGAGGTGATAACAGGATCAGTTAGCTGGAGTTGTACCGCTTTAGGGACGGAGCTGATTGATTTCTTATCAGTCTCATGCTCTGTGGGGGTTTCTGATTAAAGCCAGAGTTTAGTGTAATAGTAGTGTATAGGACAGCTATCTGGTAGCTCATCCACTCAAACTGCAGGATTACACAAAACACACACTGTACACACACACACACTAGCTCAACATGAACTTTGTGATTTGTTATAACCAGTGCTAATGTATTTCTAGTGTACTCGAAAACATTTTCACGATGCACTATACCTGTATGTAGGTTTGCTAACTAATGTAGTAGTCACATTTTTAAAAAATGAGCGAAAATGAAACATTCAGTACAGGAAGTAAGGAATATTTTCCCGTCACATCTCCTGAATTACACCACAACAATAAACCAAAATTAATTTTTTTATTTATGTATTAAAGAACTACACTTAATACTTTTAATATTTACATTTAACGTTGTTGAACGTCCACAAACCAAGTTGGTTCCTGTTATCACTTACAATATAGCAGCACTCTTTCTTTCTGTTTTGAAGTTATTATGACAAAAATGCAGCTTGTCCTGTTGGCAAAACCGCAAAGAACACAGTTCTCTGCTCTCGAGTGTTTCCAGTGGCAGAAAACATAAAACGCTTTTTCTCTCGGTGTTACGATGTGCTGTCCTTGGAGACTCCTCTTATAATTGTTAAGTATAGGAAACCTTACATAAAGCTTCACCAATTCAGCATTTATGTTTCATTGTTAAACAACAGTTCTTAATTTCTTAATTCCACTTAAATTATTATGTTACTATAAAAATGTGATTCGCATATGTAGTTTGTGTACTTTTATATTTACTGTTTGTATATTAATATGTTGGTGCAGGGGTGTCCAATCTTATCCAGAACGGGCCTGTGTGGGTGCAGGTTTTCATTCCAACCAACAGGAGCAAACCGGAGTCTATTGAAAGCCAAGCTCAACTGAATAAACAGGTGGAATCTGGTGTGGCTCCTGCTTGATTGGAACGAGAACCTTCACCCACACCGGCCCTTTGCAGATAAGATTGGACACCCCTGTGTTAGTATATTGGGGGATTTGGTTAGAAAGGGTGTTGGTTAAAAGAGAAGAGAGTGCTTATATATGATGTGTGCCTATGTTTACATATATAGTAATCTGTGTGTCTGTGTGTGTGTGTGTGTGTGTGTGTGTGTGTGTGTGTGTGTGTGTGTATAGTCATTTCAGAATGTACTGGCTAAAGAGGAATGTGCTCCAGAGTCTCTAAGGAATCTTTTGAAATCCAGCTTTGATCCGCTTCACATCTACCACTCTGACTTCCTTAAAGAGCTGGAGCAGAGACTTGCACTGTGGTTAGAAACAAACACACACACACCACTTATGTACAGATACATTGATGGCAGTTTTCATGATTGTAGAATTGGTCTTTGTCCAGTCTTTGTTTTAGTCTTACCAATAATGGGGGTTAAAACATACACAAACAAGTGCACTCGCACACATGCACATGCTACGCACATGGTTTCCTTGGCAACCCTTTATCCCCAGAGGAAAAAGCTCCTTGCCTCAGGTTGCGGGTTTCCATGACACCCAGTGCTGTCCAATTCCTACTAGTGACATGGTAGGCACTCAGAATTATACTCCCCATCATCCCTATCGTAATCCTTTTCTTTATCATGTTCTGGCTCTGTCCAAGCCTGCTCACCGGATTCACACTAACACTAACTACACACTAACTAACTGTTTGGCTGAAGCAGGAGCTCTATAGATATTGCCTTTGTACATGTACATTAATGTGCTTTTCAGTTCACTTTTTTACTTTCATTAACTGCTGGTGAGATTAAGAACATGTACACAAGACACAAAAAGTCAGTGTGCAGTCACTAAACACTACAACAGCGACACCTTCTGGTAATCCAGAACACTGCACATTGACACGTCACTGATTGCAGTCAAGTGTTTAAATATCTAAACAATATGTAAGTGGTGTGTGTGTGTGTGTGTATGCAGGGAAGGCCGCTCAAATGCCCACATTAAGGGGGATTACCAACGAATTGGGGACATCATGCTGAAAAACACCCAGGGCCTGAAGGTAAAATTCTCAACTCAGTGTTTTATATTTTTCTCATTAGGAGACTTCATCCAGTAACTATGTTACTTACTAGCTTTGTTCTCAAGAGTTGGCATTCTTTTTAAAACATAATCTGCAATTCACATGCGTGTGTGCTTAGCTGTTGACAGCTCAGCTGCAGAAGCACTCCGAGTGTGTGAGTGAACTGGAGACGGCGTGTCGCGCTTCGCGGCGGCTGGAAACCGTGTGTCGAGACTTTGAGCTGCAGAAGGTGTGTTACGTTCCCTTAAATGTGTTTATTCTGAGGCCGCTGCACAGACTGCTGCATTATAAACAGATCCTGGAGAGACTCTGCAAACACTACCCCGCCACACATTCCGACTTCAGAGACTGCAGAGGTGAGCCAGGCGTTCGGTTTACATATCACATATAAATCAGAAATTCCATGTGCCCTGGAAAGCCTGTATATACACACACTAGTGGATGCTTCAATGTGTTTGTTTAAAAAGGGGGAATTTAATTGAGTTTGTTTTGAGAGGGTAGTATAGCTGCCTTTTTTTAATAAATGAGGTTAGGTATCTGATTATACTTATATTGCTTTTGTATGATTTAAATTATACTTGTTTTTTTATGTGTTCTTTGTTCAACTAATTATCAATGACCTGTCCTTGGTTTTTATAACCGTGAGTAAGCTTGTATATTTCTGTGATGATTGGTTGAGAAATGAGTGTGTGGGTAGGTGTGTGCGTCAGTAAGAGATTGTTAGGAGTTTTGTTTTAAGAATGTCAGCAGATATGAGTCACTCTAAGATGACTTTCTGTGAACAACAGCTTTGTTCTATATAAGTTATGGAATATTTCCTGGAAAAGTCCTAAAAATGATTTCCATTGACCACAGAAAAATACATTTGTTGTCTTGGCATTTGTTTTTTTTTTTATTATTATTTATTTATTTATTTATATTTATTTATTTTTTAAATAAAGTTAGATTAGATTTGAAATTATGTTTGCATGTTGTGATGAGAGCTTGCCCTTTATCTACAGCTGCACTGGCTGATGTGTCTGAACTGGAGTCTGTGCTCCACTCCAGCATGCTGAAGACTGACAACTACCAAAGACTGCTGGAGTTGCAGAAGGACTTGCTTGGGGTGGACAATTTGGCAACCCCAACGCGCGAGTTTATCAGACTGGGCTGCCTAAGCAAACTTTCTGGGAAAGGCCTGCAACAGCGCATGTTCTTTTTGGTAAGACACACATTGCAATGTTTATGTGGTGCTACCATTAATATGTATATTACTAAATAATGCATTGTGTAAACCTAAATTTAACCTCTGGAACAAAAAGGGAATTGTTTGAGTCTTTTAGACAAGGTGACATTTTAACGGTGAGCAATGCCTCTCTATCTGTGTGTGTCAGTTCAGTGACGTACTGCTGTACACGAGTCGGGGGATTACAGCGTCCAATCAGTTTAAAATACACGGCCAACTTCCTCTTCGTGGAATGACGGTGAGAACATCATTCTCTCCTCTGCATGTTCTTTGCATTTGAGCTATTATGCTCTGTATCTGTGTGATTAGTGATTTGATAAAGTGTGTGTGTTTGTGTGTGCACAGATAAGGGAGAGTGAAGAGGAGTGGGGCGTTCCTCACTGTTTCACTCTGGTCACACAGCGTCAGTCAGTGGTGGTAGCAGCAAGGTAATCTACACACTACTGTAATATCCTCTCCCAAGCCAGACATCTAGCTGTTGTTGGAGGGTCTGCTAGTTTATATCACTCAATCTGGCTGACAGTGCAGACAACCAACCACAGTTTTGCATCACATGTAGGGAGAAGTAATTTTGAAAAACAGACTTATGTGCATAGAAATTTGTGAACACAGTAGAGTGTACTATTGTACTAATGCTACAATTCCCTAATGTTGATTGCGTTTCAAAGTTACAAGGATGCAATGAATAAGCAAAATGTCTTAATTGATATTAATATCTTCAAAAATCAACAGCTCCCTGACCAGAAAGTAGAGACATTAGTATCGTGAATTTTGGAGAATGTTCTGGATGCGGTTCTGTGTATAATTATAGTCTTCGTCCTTTTTTTTTGTGGAAATTACTTACTTAGTCAGTATATTAGTTCATAATTAATACCTAAGACTTGAGTAGTCTACGACATTACAGAGGCATCATCATCCTCATCAGCTGGACACTGAAGCTGTCGATCCAAATCTCACAAGCCAATGAGAGGAAATCGCTGTTATGCTCCATCCACATGTGAGATTTGTGCCAGAATGGCAAACTTAAACTTGTGGAGCGTTAATGAAACTTTGGAAAGTGTAAACGAAGGTTGTGGCAGCGTGTTCATAACCCATGATTAGTGAAAATGATTTAGAAAAGTGCTAACAAAGAGTGCAGATTATTCGAAGACCATGCTAAATGTTTGCCACGGAGTTCACTGTTTTTAGTTTGAGTGCTTTTCTTCTTTCTCATTGTATATTTTCTTTCGTTTCACTGAAAGTTACGTTCAATGCTTTTGGGACAATCTTTAATTCCATACTCCTAAATCATATTCCACCAGGATCATCACTAATCACTTAATGTTTGCTCCACTCCAGCAAAGAGAGTGTTAGCAAATCTGTTTGCAAGGTTCTGTGTATTGATGGCTGCATCTCTCTCTCTCTCTCTCTCTCTCTCTCTCTCTCTCACACTTTATCATTTTCTCTGTAGTTCTGTATCAGAGATGGAGAAATGGATGGAGGATTTAAAAATGGCTGTGGATCTAGCTGAAGATTCGAACGGACCATCAGCATGCCTGCTGACCAACAGCAATGACGTCAGTAAGTACTGATCCCATCACCCTGTTATTCTTAGGCCAGTCAGAAGGAGCGATGCGTAGGACAGGCTGAACAATACTTGCATGACATAATGATAATCTCATGACTACTCCAGACTCAAGTTCAAAACGGTTTCAGTGTTTTATCAGAGAGGAAGAATGGCATGAAGACTGATAGTGTTTGCATTATTGGATTGTTGTGCTTAAAGGGATGGTTCTCCCAAAAATTTGAATTCTGTCAAATTCAAAATAGTCAATTACTCACCTTCATGTCGTTCCAAACCTGTAAGACTTTGGTTCATCTTCGGAACACAAATGAAGACATTTTTAATGAGACCCGGGAGATTTCTGCCCCTCTATTTTCAGTCCATGTAACCAAAACTTTCAAGCTCTAAAAAGATAGCAGGCATTCTCAGGATACATTCACGGAAACGCTGCACTGTTTACAGCAGAGGAAGAGGGACACTGTACACAAACACTGAGTCACATAGAGCAACGAAGATGTTTGCAGATTTCGACATAGAGGACGACTTTTGGGTTTTTTTTGTCCGCTTTCACATCAACACAGCACGTGTGCGTCGTGGTTCTTTCGTGAACACGCATCGGAGATCTGTGTGGAAGTGAAGATATTTTGTGAATAAAGACTTAACTTTAGCTTTTTTTTTTGAGCACACAAAATATTCGTATCTCGTCATAAAATTGGGATTAAACCACGAGTCACATGGATTACTTTTATGATTCCTTTATGAACTTTTTGGAGCTTTAAAAATTTTGGTTACTGAACAGTAAATGGAGGGACTGAAATCTCCCAGGTTTCATTAAAAAATACAGTGGCAAGAAAAAGTATGTGAACCCTTTGGAATTTCATGGTTTTCTGAATAAATTTGTCATAAAATGTGATCTGATCTTCATCCAAGTCAGGGGTATTGACAAATGTAATGTGCCTAAAAGAGTAACACAAAAAAAATTCTGAACGAATGTCTTATTGGTTTGGAACGACATGAGGGTGAGTAATTGGTGACAGAATAATTTTTTTGTGTGTGAACTATCCCTTTAATGTGTTCAGTGCAAGTTTGAAGGCAAAGTTGTACAGTATGTTTGAACAATAATGATATTGGTATTCATATTAAATTGAATGGTGTAATAGTTCAAGTTTTTTTTGATTGCTAGTTCATGAA
The DNA here is from genome assembly GCA_012411365.1 of Ameiurus melas. NCBI lineage: Eukaryota > Metazoa > Chordata > Actinopteri > Siluriformes > Ictaluridae > Ameiurus > Ameiurus melas. Next base: position 22,731,760 of record CM022758.1, on the reverse strand, counting down.
TTTGTTTATGTATAAAATGATTTTACTGAGCCGTACAATGTTTTTAGGTAAGTATGTGGTGATGATTAAGACATGCAGCTTATAAGCTTCCCATACTTGTTAGCTAGATTATTTTCATTGCTATCGAGTGCAGTTTCTTTGAACATCGATCAAATCTTGGCTAATTGACTACATTCTTTTTGTATGTTGTGTAAATTCTTGACCGACAACTGGCTTTATTAAATTATTGAGGTCAGAGTGTGCAATGATCTGTTTAATGAATCGTGTGCTTTTATTCCTGTTTGCATAGGAGTGATTATGTACTGTGTATTGGTGATTGTGTGTATGTGTGTGTAAGTGATTGTGGAGGTGGATACATTAACATACTGAAATGTTCTCAGAGTCTGCAGTAGAGTGGGCCTCAGAGGTCGAGTCAGAGGATGACCTGGCTGGGTCACGCACATCACTGGAGCGCCATGGCAACAGCTCAGCACATCACCGTGGCAACACCACGGTTCATGTTTGCTGGCATCGCAACACCAGTGTTTCTATGCTGGATTTTAGCATAGCGACGGAGGTACCAGGCTCCCCAATGTCTAACCACCTCTCTCTCTCTCGCTCTCTTTCCCTTCCTGTTGCCATGTGTATGTGTGTAATGTTTTGTTCTAGGAAGCAGTGGTGTCTCCTGTCTCTGCTCATTTTCCACTCCAGTGTCTCCTGCAGTCTCTTAACCCTTACACTGACACTGTGTATTAATGCATGCTGTCAATCACTCACACTTTCTTTCTCTTTCTGTCTGTCTGTCTGTCTCGTTGGCTGTGTGTCGGCCCCTGTCCTCTCCCTGTGAATCCCTCTCTGTCTCTTTACCCACCCGGCCTCCTCGTATGTGTGTGTAGAGCCTCGTGCTACAGTGAGTGTGTGTGTCACACGGGGGCAGGGACCAGTGCCTGTGTCTGTAGTGTGCTGGTACAGAATGCAGAGTCTCTCCTTTACTGACTGCTGCATCAGTCTGGAGGTAACACACCCAGACTCAGACTGCCTCTTTCACCAAGAAAGACCTTAAACCACTAGAGTAGCTCCTGTTCTAACCCCTACACCTCAAACCACCTTTACATATAAATAAATATATTATGTAGTCATCTAATGTGCATGTTTTGTAGAACAATACAATGCTAGTCAGCTATAGTTTTACGGAAGAATAATATGATGTCTTGGCATTCCTGCTGTAGTGGTTTGATAATGGCTTTATATAAACCTAATTGGTGTACTCGGTAACAGACAGAATAATGTTGTTGCTTTTGATGAATAGTTTCCCCCATGTCTTTTCTCTTAAGAGAAGCGGTGAATGGCCAACATTTAAAGTACTGCTGATAAGTAGTTTGGTGGTATGGCCAGTTCACACAATGCATTACTGAAGCACTGTTAGTTCATCCAATATTTCTTAATTCTATATTACCTTGATCAGGCACGTAATTTTCCATCTAATGTAATTTTCTGAAATGCATCTCTGTCTACCCTCCAATTTTCCCCTTGCACAGGGTGTTTCAAATTACACAATCCCCTTTTGTATTTGTTCTGAATTTTATTTCACATTAGAATTAATAAAGAAGTTATAAGGTTACAGATAAATTTATTGGCCATGCGCAATGAGTACATTCTCGTTCTTCAGCTTCTTACTTGTTTACATGTAGTACAAATAAAACTGTCAAGAGAAGCATGTGTCGGATATAAAAACACGGTGAACGAGCAGTATAATCAGATGTTACATGATGTGCAGTACTGAGAATTAGTATTATACTGAGAAGCCGAATAATTACATGGATGTGTGTGTGTGTAGTTTAATTGAAGAAGCATGATGAGTCCAATAATGTGCTGTATTACACCCGCTGACCATATATAGGAATATATTAGGAACATCTGGAACCCTGCTTTTTCATGTGGCAGCAGAGCAAATGCATAAAAACATGCAGATACTGGTCAAGAGGTTCTGTGTATGTTCACATCAAACATCAGAATGAGGGGAAAATCTGATCTCGGGGACTTTAACCATGGCATGTTTCTTGATGGGCTGCTGTTGATTTCAACTCTCAGCAGTCTCTATAGATTACACAGAATGGTACAAAAAAACATCCAGTGAGGCAGAAACACCTTGTTGATGAGAGAGGTCAGAGAGAGGAGAATGGGCAGACCGGTTCAAGCTGACAGGAAGTCTACAGCAACTCAAATCAGCACTCTTTACAACTGTGGTGAGCAGAAAAGCATCTCAGAATGCAGTCGAACCTCGAGGCAGATGGACAACAACAGAAGAAGGGAACACTGATGTTTGATGTGAACATAACATTATGTGAACCCTTGACCTGTAGCTGCAGTATTTTATGCTGCCACATGATTGGCTGATTGGATAAATACAAGGATAAAATAAAGAGGTCAGTGTATGTATGTGCATAATGGAGCTGTATACTGCCACAGCATGTATGTAATGATGTTTAAGTGTTTAGTAATGCACTAATCAAGTTGGCTGAGGGTCTTCAGTGTGCTAGTGCGTGCCATTATGTGTTTCTTTATGTACTCTGTAGCCGCAGTGTTTGTACTCCAACATTAGGAACAGAATCAACATAAGTGTTTACTCAACGCCCCCGTAAAAAACAAACAAAAAAAAAAACATTCAAGCGTTCTTCTATGTATATTGTCTTAATAGTTATTAGCTTACTAAAAAGATTCTCCCTGGAGTTTTGCCTGATACAGAAACAAAACCATTAAGGGTGCCCCAGAAGGAACAGCCACAGAACCCTAAAATCATCTTTTTGTTTGTTTTAAGTTAGTGTAGTCTTGTGCAGCCGGAGGATGCAGATGATGAAGCGTGTAATCTCTTTAGAATACACCACTGAACCACACTGTCTTTGAGCTTTGTCTAAAAGTTCACTCTGTCCATCAGCTTGTTGGCAGGAAGGTAGAGGTGTGCGCTTGTAAGCTGAAGACCGGTGGTAAATGCCAGAGTGGTTTCTCTTTGAAGCTTTTCTCACAGGCTTTTCTCTGGGATTCTAAAGGTTTAATGGGGAATGCTAACCAATTATCTAACACAAAAAGATTACACTACATGCTCTACACACTATTATCAACCTGTTACTAGTACACAAACATGCTGAGCACACTCTCTTTTACTCCGTTTTCTAGAACCAACTGTCTGGGAACCTGCTAAGGAAATTTAAAAACAGTAACGGCTGGCAGAAGCTCTGGGTGGTTTTCACCAACTTCAGCTTGTTCTTCTATAAAACACACCAGGTGATTATACACACACACACGCACACATGAACACACTCAACTGTTTACACTATAAATGTCTTGTGTACCAGTGGAATGTCTGGATGGTGTGCTATATAAAGTGTTGCGCTCTCTCTCCTTTCTCTTTTTATTTTTTACTTGTAATTTTAAATTATTTTGTTTAGGATGAGTATCCATTGGCCAGTCTGCCTCTGCTGGGTTACTCAGTAACTATTCCAGCCGAGTCAGAGAACATCCATAAGGACTATGTATTCAAACTGCATTTCAAATCCCACATCTACTATTTCAGATCTGAGAGCGAGTACTCCTTTGAGAGGTATGCCATGTGAGAGTGTGTGTGCATGAGTCTGTGTGAGGGAGTAAGATCACACTTCCATGTCTCTTTAGCTCAAACATTATTATGGAAAATAAAAAATGTATGTAATTGTAACCAGTGTAATTATGGACAGTGCAGTCTGACCTGTGTGTTGTGAGCAGGTAATGTATATTACTGAACAATATACAGTGCCATGTGAAAGTATTCGGCCCCCTTGAACTTTTGAACCTTTTGCCACATTTCAGGCTTCAAACAAAGATATTAAATTTAATTTTTTTTGTGAAGAATCACCAACAAGTGGGACACAATTGTGAAGTGGAACGAAATCTATTGGATATTTTAAACTTTTTTGTTTAGTAAAAACTGAAAAGTGGGCGTGCGAAAATTATTCGGCTCCTTTACTTTCAGTGCAGCAAACTCACTCTAGAAGTTCAGCGAGGATCTCTGAATGATCCAATGTTGTCCTAAATGACTGATGGTGATAAATAGAATCCACCTGTGTGTAATCAAGTCTCTGTATAAATGCACCTGCTCTGTGATAGTCTCAGGGTTCTGTTGAAAGCGAACGAGAGCGATCATGAAGACCAAGGAACACACCAGGCAGGTCCGTAATACTGTTGTGGAGAATTTTAAAGCCGGATTTGGATACAAAAAGATTTCCCAAGCTTTAAACATCCCAAGGAGCACTGTGCAAGCGTCATTTTGAAATGGAAGGAGTATCAGACCACTGCAAATCTACCAAGACCTGGCCGTCCCTCTCAAACTTTCAGCTCAGACAAGGAGAAGACTGATCAGAGATGCAGCCAAGAGGCCCATGATCACTCTGGATGAACTGCAGAGAACTACAGCTGAGGTGGGAGAGTCTGTCCATAGGACAACAATCAGTCATACACTGCAAAAATCTAGCCTTTATGGAAGAGTGGCAAGAAGAAAGCCATTTCTCAAAGATATCCATAAAAAGTCGCGTCTAAAGTTTGCCACAAGCCACCTTGGAGACAAACCAAGCACGTCACGTAAACGTTGAGAGAATGGCTTTCTTCTTGCCACTCTTCCCAAAGGCCAGATTTGTGCAGTGTACGACTGATTGTTGGGATGTTTAAAGCTTGGGAAATCTTTTTGTATCCAAATCCAGCTTTAAACTTCTCCACAACAGTATTACGGACCTGCCTGGTGTGTTCCTTGGTCTTCGTAGTGCTCTGCGCTTTCAACAGAACCCTGAGACTATCACAGAGCAGGTGCATTTATACAGAGACTTGATTACACACTGGTGGATTCTATTTATCACCATCAGTCATTTAGGACAACATTGGATCATTCAGAGATCCTCGCTGAACTCTGGAGTGAGTTTGCTGCACTGAAAGTAAAGGAGCCATTTTTACAGTTTTTTTTTTTGCTAAAAAATTTAAAATATCCAATAGATTTCGTTCCACTTCACAATTGTGTCCCACTTGTTGGTTATTCTTCACAAAAATTTAAAAAAAAATTTAATATCTTTTGTTTGAAGCGCGAAATGTGGCAAATGTTTCAAAAGTAAGTTCAAGGGGGCCGAATACTTGCATGAAGGCACTGTATTTGTGTTGTGTGCTGGTAATATATTGTGTGTGTGTGTGTGTATATATAAAAAAAAATATATATATATATATATACAAAAAAATATATATATATAAATACACACAGTGGTGTGAAAAGTGTTTGCCCCCTTCCTCATTTCCTGTTCCTTTGCATGTTTGTCACACTTAAGTGTTTCGGAACATCAAACCAATTTAAACAATAGTCAAGGACAACACATGTAAACACAAAATGCAATTTGTAAATGAAGGTGTTTATTATTAAAGGTGAAAAAAATCCAAACCATCATGGCCCTGTGTGAAAGTGATTGCCCCTAAACCTAATAACTGGTTGGGCCACCCTTAGCAGCAACAACTGCAACCAAGCGTTTGCGATAACGTGCAATGAGGCTTTTACAGCGTCCTGGAGGAATTTTGGCCCTCATCTTTGCAGAATTGTCCTAATTCAGTTACATTAGAGGGTTTTCGAGCATGAACGGCCTTTTTAAGGTCATACCACAACATCTCAATAGGATTCAGGTCAGGACTTTGGCTAGGCGCCACTCCAAAGTCTTCATTTTTTTTTCTTCAGCCATTCGGTGGTGGACTTGCTGGTGTGTTTAGGATCATTGTCCTGCTGCAGAACCCAAGTTCGTTTCAGCTTGAGTACACGACCAGATGGTCGGACATTCTCCTTCAGGATCTCTTGGTAGACAGCAGAATTCATAGTTCCTTTTATCACGCGCAAGTCTTCCAGGTCCTGAAGCAGCAAAAGCACCCCCAGACCATCACACTACCACCACCATATTTTACTGTTGGTATAATGTTCTTTTTATGAAATGCAGTGTTCCTTCTATGCCAGATATATTTGGACACACACCTTCCAAAGAGTTCCACTTTTGTCTCATCGGTCCACAGAATGTTGTCCCAAAAGTCTTGGGGATCATCAAGATGTGTTGTGGAGAAATTGAGACGAGCTTTGATGTTCTTTTTGCTCAGCAGTGGTTTTCTCCTTGGAACTCTGCCATGCAGGCCATTTTTGCCCAGTCTTTTCCTGATGGTGGAGGCATGAACGCTGACCTTAACTGAGGCAAGTGAGGCCTGCAGTTCTTTGGACGTGTTGTGGGGTCTTTGTGACCTCTTGGATGAGTCGTACGCTCCGCTCTTGGGGTAATTTTGGGCGATCGGCCACTCCTGGGAAGGTTCACCACTGTTCCATGTCTTCGCCATTTGTGGATAATGGCTCTCACTGTGGTTCGCTGGATTCCCAAAGCTTTGGAAATGGCTTTATAACCCTTTCCAGACTGATAGATCTCAATTACTTTCTTTCTCAATTGTTCCTGAATTTCTTTGGGTCTCGGCATGATGTGTAGCTTTTAAGGATCTTCTGGTGGACCTTACTGTGTCAAGCAGCTCCTATTTAAGTGATGCCTTGATTGTGAACAGGTGTGGCAATAATCAGGCCTGGGTGTGGCTAGAGAAATTGAACTCAGGTGTGGACAACCACAGTTATAGTGTTTTAACAAGGGGGGCAATCACTTTTTCACACAGGGCCATGATGGTTTGGATTTTTTCACCTTTAATAATAAACACCTTCATTTACAAATTGCATTTTGTGTTTACTTGTGTTGTCCTTGACTATTGTTTAAATTGGTTTGATGTTCCGAAACACTTAAGTGTGACAAACATGCAAAGGAACAGGAAATGAGGAAGGGGGCAAACACTTTTTCACACCACTATATATATATATATATATATATATATATTACAGTAATATACATCACACTGTGTTTTGTGTTGTGTGCAGGTGGATGGAGGTGATTCGCAGTGCCACCATCTCCTCCAGCAGAATTCGTTATCTCAACCGCAAAGAGCCCTATTGAGCGTGACCGCCTTAGGGAGCAAGTGTGTGTGTGTATGTGTTTGCGCGCACACACACAAAGTGTAATCTGATCTTGATGATCAGTTTGTGTTTATCTCTTTACCACCTTTTGTGACATTAACATTTTCTATCATGATTTTACACACCATAAGACACATTTTTTGAGTGCGTCTGACCGTCTCCATGGAGAGTCCTGGTGCTTTTTTTAATGGTGACACGTCTGCTGCACATCGTATCAGCTTTTTCTGCATTTTTCCTGCATTTTTACTGGGCTGTTTGCCTCTTTTATAAATCTCATTTTATATACTATAATTAATTATCTATCTGTTTGCCATAAATGTCACTTGTTACTTCATAACAGAGGCCTATCGATACTGGTGCCCTGATGGGGTTTTTTTGTTTTGTTTTGTTTTTTTTGTTTTTTTTTTTAAATATATATAAGTATTGTCATTTCCATTTTATTTCTGTGAAGCAACTTTTGGATTATTTCTATTAACAGACTTCTTGGAATCCATTAGTCTATGTGCCATTTTGGATGTCTGGCATCTAAATACAGTTTAAATTTATTGAAAAGGAGCCTTCCTATGTTTAGGTTTTAGAGAGGTTTAAAAAAAAAAAATCATGTAGGCTTTTAACATTACTTTATTCAGCACAGATTGTGTAGATGTTAAATCGCTCAATTTTTAAACAATTTTCACCATAAGATATAAGGTACATAATGTTATTGTATGTCTTTTATTCCATTAAATAAGTGTTGATAATGATATTTCTTAATTCAGGGTTGTTCAATCTTGCTGCCATTTTAGGAAACAAAATCACATTATTAAAGCTACAGTATAGTTAGAATAGCCATGCTTCACACTCAACAATCACACTACATATATGAAGAACATCATTGAGGAAGTAAAGCTTTAAAGAGTAGAGTTATACATGATTTTGTAGTTTCATACATATTATTTACTCTCAGATGACAAGGCTGCCTCATGCGAAGGTTTTAAGTAGTGGGTTATCTTTGAAGAAGAAGGGGTGAGGAATGACTTTGGCAAGGCGTGTCTAATAAATGTCTATTACTTTACTTTGGACAGAGGAAGAAATGTTTCATATTCCAGATAAATAAGAGAGAGAGAGAGTGTCGTATGGATATGTAAGCAATAAAAACACATTTGAACATCCAGAATAACCAGTGTTATGTGTTTGTATTTATGGGTTGTTGTTTTTGTGTGCTCATTATACATACACTGGATGAATGTTGCTTAGACTAAATTAGATAATGAGATTAATGGATTTTCCTTTGCAGAGCTTTTTTTTATTTTATTGTAAATTCAGTGTTGTAATCTCTGTTCCAACCGCTAGATGGCAGCAAAATTTACGTTTGATCTAATGAAGAGCAGAAAATGTTAGTACTTCCCACAAAAAACTCCACATCGTGTGCCATCATAGCCTCTGTAACCGTTTCCTGTAAGTGTAGTTCAGTGAAGCTTGTTGTGGCTTCAGTGAGGGCACAAATCCTGTTAAGTGCTTTATTGGATCTGTTCGAGGATTTAGACAGGAGCAGCTGCCTTGTGTATTACCAGGGGTTTGACTGATCTCCTAAAAAGTGAACCGTCCCTTCGATGTGTTGAACATTTCTGTATCAGCAGTACCACCAGAAACAGGAACATGTTTTACAATATTCTAATGCGTCCGTAATAATAAATGTTGCTTTTAGATTTTATGTTTTCAAAATAACTTTGGTGATTCTTCAGTGATATCTAGTTCTTAGTACCCCATTCTTCATTTTCTTTTTCTTAAATCAATTTGTACTTCAACAATACCAGTCACATGGAAAACATCAGTTGTTATTCCTATTCCCAAAAAACCTCATCCAACAGAGTTAAATCACTACAGGCCAGTATCATTAACTTCGATCATAATGAAATGCTTTGAGAAAATGATTCAAAACATTATGCTTCCATATGTTTCACCCTTTTTGGATTGCCTCCAATTTGCATATAAGTGGAAGAGAGGTACAGATGATGCAGTGGCTTGTCTTTTGCACTGTCTTCAACACCTGGATATTCATGGAAATTATGCCAGACTTCTTTTCATTGACTTTAGCTCTGCCTTTAACTCAAGTCAGTGTCCTCAAGTAATCAACTACAGTGTCTGAAATTTCCATCGCCACTAGTACTCTGGATTTATAATCTCCTTTCTAAAAGACTTCAAGTGGTAAACCTGCACAATGCTCCATTATTGTTCTCAACACTGGTGCCCCTCAGGAGTGTGTACTTGGTCCACTTCTCTATATTCTCTATACAAAGGACAGTCAGAGTCCAGTCACCGCCATTCATTACTTTTAAATATGCAGATTATGCTGCCATTCTTGCATTGCTTAATAAGGACAATGATTATTTTTTGGACTATCAACGCTCCATAACACATTGTAGTACATGCTTTGATGATAACTTTCTCCACTTTAATATCGCAAAGACTAAGGAACTGGTTTTTAGCTCTTCCAAAACATTGACCCATCCTTCCAGTATTATCATTAACGGAGAGCTGGTTGAAAGGGTGGAGCATTATGTCAACAGAGACTTACAGTTATTCGTAAACTTAAATCTGTCTGTTCAGCCTAGTCTGCTTCTTCTGTATCGAAGTATTATTGAGCTGGTTCTTATGTATGGTGCATTTGTTTTTTCCATATGCTAACCATTACCAATAAGTACAAACTCTTGAAGATAACTAATTTAGTGAGAAAAATTATAGGTATTCCCACCCCTAATTTATCGGACTGTGTCATTTCATATATGCTCCAGAAGGCACATACAATTTTAAATGATCCAGACCACCCACTTTATCAATATTTCAACCCCCTTCCTTCTGGCTGACTGAAGACCAGACATTCTCCTTTAGGATTTTCTGGTAAAAAGCAGAATTCGTCTTTCCCTAAATTATTGCAAGTTGCCCAGGCCCTGAAGCAGCAAAGCATCTCCACACCGTCACACTTCCACCACCAGGCTTGACTGTAGGTATGATGTTCTTTTTGTGGAATTCGGTGTTTGGTTTATGCCAGATGTAACAGGACTCCTCTTTTCCAAACAGTTCAGTTTTCGACTCATCAGTCCACAGAATATTCTCCCAAAAGGTTTGAGGATCATCAAGGTGTGTTTTGACAAAATTCAGATGAGCCTTAATGTTCTTCTGGGTTAGCAGTGGATTTCACCTCACCACCCTTCCATGGATGTAATTTTTGCCCAGTGTTTTTCTGATAGTGGAGTCACAAACAGTGACCTATATTGATGCAAGAGAGGCCTGTAGTTCCCTTGATGATGTCCTTGGATTTTTGTGACTTGTTGGATGAGTCATTGTTGTTCTCTTGGTGAAATTTTAGAGGCTCGGTCACTTCTGGGAAGATTCACTACTGTGCAGGTTTTTTCCATTTGGAGATAATGGCTCTCACTGTGGTTTTTTGGAGTCCAGAGCCTTTGAAATAGCTTTGTAACTTTTAGCAAACTGATGTATTTCAATCATCATCTTCATTATTTCCAGAATTTCTTTCAACTTTAGCATAGTGCGTTACTGGGTAAGGCCTTTGTGCTGTTGAAAAAGTTCTATTTGATTGAGCAGGGTTTGCAGTAATCTGGTTGTCAGTGAACCCCATTATGAATGCAGTTTCATAGATTTAGGGAATTAGTAACTACGGGGCAAATACATTTTCACACAGGCCCAGCTGGTATTAACTAACTTTTTTGATTCAATAAATAACATTATCACTTAACTGTATATTATGTTTACTCAGATTTCCTTTGTTTTATCTTGGATTTTGTTTTAATTTCTGAAACAATTTAGTATATGAGACACAAAAACACCACTGTGTGTGTGTGTGTGTGTGTGTGTGTGTGTGTGTATATATATATATATATATATACTTTTTTTTTAATTACTTCATATATTTATGTATGTATATATATGATCTGTTAAATATGCCATCTATTCCAGTTTTCAACGACACTGCAAACCAGGCATGCTCTCTTTTTAAGTTGTTTTTATAATCTTTCGAAGCTCTGTTGTAAAGTACAGGATAGCTCGATACCGCTAAAATTAGCGGTTCCAATTTTTTTTTCTTTTCACAATCATCTATTGGTCGTACGTCCTCACGTGATACAATTATGCAGGTCAAGAGTTCACTAAAATTTGGGCTTTCAGAACACAACGTAGTGCGAAAATTCTCAACATGAGCTTGCGTTTCCGGTCTTCCGTTTTCTGATGTGTTCAGATGGAACTTGATGGAGTGCTAAATCCTCGTGTGACAGCTGCTTTAGTACCATGGATTTTTATAATGTTGGGCTGAGGCACTTCAGATTCTAGAGAGCATTTGATTGGACAGAAAACCTGATGAGCCGCTGAAGTGCAGACTGATGTCATGAAAACCGCTGACTCGTATTGGTGGTAGAGAGGGACTGTACATTTTGAATGCGTATATCTGCTAAATGTGTAAGTTTGTTTTTGAGCACACTGTCTTATCGATAACCTTAAGGCTAACATATTCATACTAAACGTTTAGTAACATTTTGATTCCGTGGGGTCTAACGATTTTAAATGCGAGTTGTAGATTGCGCATGCGCGAAATCGTTTGACAGCGTCGCTTCAAGTGTTTACTTGGGGAAAGGGAATTCGGGCCAATCTGGCAACCCAGAGCAGGAGCCGCCGGGGCACGGCGCGCGGACATTACGCTTGACTAACGCGTGAACCAAGCAACGGAGGTGACACGACGCTGACGCGCTGCGAGAGAATGCGCTGTTCTGGGGCGCGGGAATTCTACAAAAGCACGAACCCGAGTGAAGTTGGTCGACAGTGTTCAGGGACAGTGAGTTTAGGATGAGCTTTAATGAGTTGGACGCGGACTGGATTAACGGGGACGTCCTGAGCAGAAGCCCGAACCGAGGCGCGCGCTCCAAATAAGGGGAGCTGGGAGGAAAACACGGGCGGATGGTGTGGAGTCCGTTTACTGCCTTACTTTAGAAATACACGCTTGGGGACGAGTTTGTGTCGGTGTGACGGTGGGAAATGGCTCTGCCGGGACCAGCCGAGACGAGGAAATTCACCAGGGGGCTCAGCAAACCGGGAACCGCCGCCGAGCTGCGACAGAGCGTCTCCGAGGCGGTGAGGAGCTCCGTGCTGGTGGTAAGGAGCGGATTTACAACTGTTTATAAACACACTCTCTCTCGCGCGCGCACACACACTCTCTTTCACACACACACACACACACACACACACACTCTCTTTCTCACACTCACACACTCTCTCTTTCGTACACACTCTCTCTCACACACACACACTCTCTCTCTCTATCTCTATCACACACTCTCTCTATCACTCTCTTTCGCTCACTCTCTCTCTCACTCACACACTCTCTCTCTCTATCTCTATCACACACTATCTCTATCACTCTCTCTTTCGCACACTCTCTCTCACTCTATCTCTATCACACACTCTATCACTCTCTCTCTTTCGCACTCTCTCTCACTCACACACACTCTCTCTCTCTATCACACTCTCTTTCGCTCTCTCTCTCACACACACACTCACTCACACACTCTCTCTTTCTCTCACACACTCACACTCTCTCTTTCTCACCCCCCTCTTACTCTCTCACACATTCAATCACACACACTCTCACTCACACTCTCTCTCTCACCCCCCTCTTACTCTCTCACACATTCACTCAATCACACACACACTCACACTCTCGCTGTCTCACACTCTCGCTGTCTCACACTCTCGCTGTCTCACACTCTCGCTGTCTCTCACTCTCGCTGTCTCTCACTCACTCATTCTCTCTCACTCTCTCTCTCACTCTCACTCACTCACTCATTCTCTCACACTCTCTCTCTCTCTCTCACACTGTCTCTCTGACTGACTGGTGTGTTGGGGAGTGAAGTCATTCCTGGCCATACTGTAATTTTACATAAACTGTTCTTGCTGTTAACTTTTTCACTTTTTTGTCAGATTTCTTTTTTACCTTGAGCAGCTGTGACATCTTTACCTTTTCCTACAGAGTGTAATGTTCATCAGTGTTTATTTCACCATCCACTCAGTGCCTTACTCTGTTCGGGTATGATAACATTTTTCAAACACAAACTGCAATACTTGATGTAGGTCAGGTATTCTACATACAGTACAGAAAGTGAACAAGCTTGTACAAGGTGTGTTACGATTGTACAGCTGCAGGATCCCCGGTTCGATCCAGGTTGAGCCAGGTTTCTGGTGTTGACATGGGTCTGGGTTCTCTGGTTTCCTTCCACTGTCCAAAAAACATTCAGACTCAGAAGGGAACCCATCCTCACCTGGGTAACAACACATAGTTTATAAATGTATCCCTTCTATATATGTGCTAATACTACATGGTCAAATAGTGCAGTTGTGTAACCAGGAAAATTCATTACAGTTTTAACTTCTCCACTGTTCACCGATGGAGACTTGAGTGTGAAACTGTTTGTGTCAGTTGCAGTTCTGAAGCTATCATAGCAGAACTGTCTTATAGTTTTTCAGTGGTACCACCCTCAGTAATCTCAACGACCTTTAGGCTGCACCATGTGGGGAAATCTGCAGCAGCAGCAACCAGAAGTAGGACATCAGGATGAATGAATGTGTAGTGAAATACCGTTTATCCTACACAGGGTCGTAGGGGGCCTGGATCCTCTCCCCTGGGGCTCGAGGTACCATCGCAGGGCACAATCTCACACACACTCACACACCACACCAGTCAGCCTACGACACATGTCTTTGTCTTGGAGGAAACCAGAGTACCCGGAGGAAACCCCCAAAGCACTGGGAGAACATGCACACTCCAGAAGGGAGAGGTGAGAATCGAACCCCCAACCCCGGAGCTGCAAGGCAAACGTGCTTAACCACTAAGCCACTGTGCTGTCCTGCATCCTCTGTAAGGCTTTTTCTTTAATATAACGATGATCACAAGAACTGTGCTTCATTATCCTATTGTGCTTCATCACTCAGAATCTGAACTCGAGGAATATAAACAGAATATTTCCAGCTTAAAAGCAGAGCTTGAATCTCTCTGCATGCTCTTGCATGTCTGGAAGCTGTGGTCTTATTTTGGTCTTTAGTGATAATTAGTGGTACTGTTAGATTCCTGTGAGACTGTAGGGCAGCGAAGAGGCACCTGTTCTGTAGACTAACGTTTGTGTTTGGTTTGTCTGGTAACTCTGTATGTGCACATGTGTTCTGACCCCAGCCCAGACCTCGGTGGTCCACTGGTCAAGATTTGCAGCAATGTTTTCCCTTAACAAAAGTAAGCCATTAGTTGAGAAATACAGGCCAACTCCATTGGGCTTCCTGATTGATGAGAAGGTATCAGCACTACTACAACATACTGTTGTTAATGGTTACAATGTCAGTTCTTGCATAACAAACGATTACCAGCCTCACCGGTTTAATCTCAGCGACCTTCTCCATGTCTCCTGTTCTAACTCGTATATAATAGGCGACTTCTCTTTCTTTTCCTAGAATTAGGGTGGATCTAATATTAAACTTCTAAGAATATTTTTCCATTAAACGATCTACGAACTCATGAAGAGATGAAGTGGGTATAAGAAATGTAGTGATTTCTAAATGTATAATGATTTTGTTCTGAATGGTTACAAAAAAGTAGTCGCATTATACAGTAAATAAAAGTATAACTGAGTTTTTCACAGGCCTTACTGTTTTGTAGGCAGGCTGTTAGCAATCTACTGTTTTATTTTTTTTTGTTTTGTTTGTGAAAACGTATATATTGAAATATATTCTCGTCATGTAATCCACCCTGTGTCTCCACTCACATTGTACCCAAGACGACGGACTAGGATTCCTGCCACTGTGTATGTGTGTGTGTGGAACATTTGTTCACGCTGACCTGTATTGGACACTAAACTGGACTAGCATGGAGGTGTGTATTGGTTCTCCGTGGCAAGAAAAGTAACAGTTTATCATTTACACATCTGTGTATATCCATGTGTTGTCCTGTATGGGGTTCAGATGTCCCGAACAGGTTGCCAAGATACAGAAATGGACACCATCCAAGGCTATTGTCAGAGAAATGGAATACGTAGAGAAACACACACACACACGTACACACGCTTGATGATTTATTTATCATCCCAAACTCCAGAGAGAGGCTGCAGGACAGCACAGAGGCAAAGGTACACTTCAGGGTCAGGGGGAAAGGTACATCTTTAATGACCTTCTGTATTCAGTCTGTATGGGATTTCACAGTGTTGTTTATTATTATTATTATTTTTTGTGATTGTTGCGGCCAAAAATGCTTGCTTGTGCTCCGGCTTTTTTCGTAAGTGCATTATTTCTGGAAAACTACTTGAATTGGCGAAATTACAGTTGTACAAAATACTTTTCCATGGTCTTTCACAGTGATGTTTGTTGGTAAATGAGACCTTTTTAACTGTACTCATGTTTGACGCACATGAATCGAAGAGGGTCTTGGCTGAACGCATGTCGTGATGACATCACGTGACGCGTCTTGGCCCAAATGTGTGGAAAATCTTCTTTGGTAATTTTGAAAAATTGCAAACTCTTCAGAATACTGCAGAGATTTTGCATTTGTTTCTGTGATCCTGATGGGACCGTTTAACAGACTGTCTGTTTTACTGCACCGGGGGTTCGTGCTGCCTTGGCAGATGGTGCATTTTGCACTGGAATTGCCATGGAGTGGATACAGCAAACCCCAGACTGAAAGCATCATAGCTCTGCTTTCACTTACTGGTTAGGCCTGAGCTTTCACAGAAGTACTGTAGGGTAAACAGATCACAGTAAGTTGGTCGAGTAATGTATTTACTCTGTGAGGACCATACTGAAGACCCTCAGTGGGCTAAGAAAATGTGTGCGACTGAGGATAGCTCACATGCACATATACACTCCAACATGAAACATGTAAATACACAATGAGTGAAACCCATCTCTGTGTCAGAAGAAGAAAAGCGAGATTGTGGAGGGCTTCTTCTGAATGGAGCTCGATTGTGGGCCTAGAAGCCTGCGAACACAAACGTATTGTGTGTTGCCTGTATCCCAGCCATTGTGCTGGAGCATCTATTACTGTAAGACCTCTGTGAGACCGGCCTGCTGAGGGTGTTGCAGTGCAGGAACATGGAGGATGGGAGGGTGTTTTTCCTTCACTTCATGAAGTTGACCCATAGATTTAAAATAGGAGAGATGGTAGTGTTAGATGTGTGCCTGTCTGACAGAATAGTCTCCAAGTTGATCATAACGTTCCTTTAATAAGTCAACCGAAACAGCTGACGCGTGCAGGATCACAGTTAGTGAATCGTAACCGTAGTTATGGACTAACAAACTCTGGTGACCAACCTATAGCTGTGAGTTTAACATGTTCTCGCAAGAGTTGAGGAAAGTTATGAGGACAGACACAGAGGGCCTGTTTACACTAGTGCGTTTTCGTTTTTAAAACACATAACTTTCACTATGGTTACGCCTGTCGGCGTTTTCGGCCCTCGAAAACTGAGACTTTTGGAAACGCAGAAGACCCCGTTTTAGTTTGAAAACTCTGGGCTCGCGTTTCAGCGTAAACAGAACAAAAAGGAAGACTTCTGAAAACTAAGGCATGGCTTCGCCCACATTCGTTCCCTGATTCGGTTTTCTGGATCATTGCATATCCTTCCCTGATTTGTCAAGCCCTTACCACATGACCGTCACGCTACCTTGATAGTATATACAACAACATGGAGACTGAACCGTAAGCTTTGCTGGCTTTGTTGTCATTCTTAGCAGCCATTGTGCAGTTCAGTTCTGTATTTTATAATACTGCAGCTGCCTACATGCGCAAGAGGCAAGCTATGATCAGAGCAATCGGCAACAAATCTCATTTCAAGCGGCGCAAGCCATAAATTGAACGGCGGTTTGGACTAGCAACCAACTTCCTTTTTACACTTATATGCTCAGTGTGCATGAATAGCCATGTGACATGCGTATTCGGTCGTATAGTGTGGACGGAGATAATTTCGGAAACACGGCGGAAACGGCAGTGTGGATTTTCATTTTCATTTTAAACCCAAAACGCACTAGTGTAAACAGGGCCAGAGAGAGCATGTGAAACTCCACACAGGCAGTAACCCAAGCTCAAGATCAAACCCAAGACTGTGAGGTAGCAATTAGGATTGTAAGGAAATATCAATACACTTATGTATCGTGGTATTATGTTTTGCGATACTGCATCGATTCTCAAAAACACTATTGATTTTTTTTTTAATTAATAGTTGACGTCCAAAGATTTGTGACAGTGACTCATTTTATGTTGTGTTTAAACCCCCGACCGCTAGATAGTAGTGTTATCTCTGAACGTAAACTGTGTCAATTGCTTGTATTTCCTCATTTGTAAGTCGCTTTGGATAAAAGCATCTGCAAAATGAATAAATGTAAATGTGACAGCAAGTAGTGCATGAGTGCACGCTAACGTTAGCTATAGCATGGATATAGCATGGGAATATACTTCAAATATATTTTTCTCATATGAATTCATAAGGGTGCCAATAATTGTTGCACACCTATAATTAACACAGATATATATTGGATAAACCTGTGTTGTTTGCAATTGTTTGCTATCCACAAGATCAGAGTTGTATTCCTGATCACATGTTCAGCAATATCAAGTCCCACATCATATAATGTTCTATGTTGAGGGAACGTGATGATGTTCTGGTACTGCTAACCACTAAATCTAAAAGCCTTATGAATGTATTCGGAGTAAATACATCATTGAAAGGAAACCTCTAGGTTGAACATATAAACTGTGGCAGCTGCTAATGAGCTGTGACCACTACTGTCTGAAAGACTCTGTGGTTGTTTGACAGATCGTGGTCTGACTCTGATGCTAAACTAACTAGTCTGGGTTGTTCTTTCTGACCTTTGCTATTCGCAAGCAAAGCTACGTCACTTTAAAGCACATAATTGGTGCACATTCTTCCCATGCTTTATCAGAGTAGTTTCAATTAGAACGTCTCTGCTGTACATAAGATTGCTTACCATTACAAAAGCTGGACCTGCCTTTAAAGATTGAACTCTAAATGCCACTAAAGGGTGGTTTCAGTGAATTTTCTTTTAATGAGACTTGAGTTGGTGGGTATGAGAGACATGTTTTCCATGGTAGGCTGCCCATGGAGTGTTGTGAAATTCATGGGTTTTTCCCTCTCCGTTACGTCACACTGTTTAGGTAGTAGTCATGCTTTCTTTTAGTACCTTCATTGGGGATGGAAAATATTGACTTTAGCCCCTCTGCTTGTGCAGTGGATCATTCTCTGCTCTGCAGAGATACTGTACATATTGCTTTTTATGCAGTGGTTGAATTAATACAAAATGTAAGTTTTTCATGTCTCAGTATTGCACTGATATCACAGCATTTCATACTATTATTATTATTATTATTATTATTATTATTATTATTATTATTATTATTATTTTATTCCTGTGCAGAATGTTGATGATTACATTAATAATAATGTTGCAGAATAACTAGGTTGTTCACATAGTTGCAACTCAACTATGCAAATACTCATTCATTCATCTACAGTATCCACCTTATCCTTTTCAGGGTCATGGGAATGCATCCTTGGTTGGCCACCAGTCCATCACAGGGTATCTACATTTGATACTTTAGGCAGCAAGTGAACAGTCATTTCTCGAAGTTGATGCGTTGGAAGCAGAAAAAATGGGCAAACGTAAGGATCTGAATGACTTTGACGAGGACCAAATCATGATGGCTAGAGAACTGGGTCATAGCATTTCCAAAACGGCAGGTCTTACTGGGTGTGAAATTTGTTCCAAGGAAGGATGTCCCTTCATGGCAACAGTATTCCCTAATGGCAGTGACCTCTTTCATCAAGATGATGTGCCCTGCCACACTGCAAATATTGTTCAGGAACTGGTTGAGGAACATGACAAAGAGTTCAAGCTGTTGACTTGGTCTCCAAATTCCCCAGATCTCAATGCTGGATTTGCCGGACAAACAAGTTAACGTCTTGGTGCCAGATACCACAGCACACTTTCAAAGGTCTTGTGGAGTCCATGCCTCGATGGCTCAGAGCTGTTTTGGCTGCACAAGGGTGCTACATGATATTATGCAGGTGGTTTTAATGTTCTTTTTAATTGGTGTACCTCTATAAAAACTGACTTATAAAACAGGGGCACTGCTAGCTCAGTGGTTAAGACCTTGGTCATGAGTTCAAATCCCAGCACTGCTACTTGAGGGGACCTTGAGCAAGGCCTTTAACCCTCAACTGCTCAGCTGTATAAATGAGAAGTCGCTCTGGATAAGGGCATCTGTCAAATGCCATAGATGTAAAACTGTCAAGTGAAATCAGCTGTAATTTAAATACACCTGAGAAAATTAGGCACAAGATCTCCTTCCCTTTATTTATGTGTCATATACAGTACATACAACAGGGTTCCAGGCAAAAAAAAAAAAGATCTAGGAGCCATTGACTCCTAACCCCAAAATATTTAGGCGCCAAATAAAATTTTCAGGAGCCAAAATATAGTGAAGTCATATGACATATGATGATATCCTTGTTAAACGGCTACCTCACACTGCCTCTTCTTTCCCCTCTGTACTGTCTGCTTTTGTTTACTTTGCCTCCCATAGTTTACACAATGTGTTCTTTACATACACAATATGTGCAATATTCAGTATATCATACTGATTCATATTACCGTAAATACTTATTTTCACTTTCTTATTCTACGACGTACAATTTGTTGTTTCCTGCTTATTCAGGCTCAGAGTCCTGTAGGCTGCATTGAATTTTATTTTCAATTCCCTCATCTCTTTCTCATCTCTTTTTATCACTAGCACGTTGCACTGATTTCACGGTTGGGGTGGCACGAGGGGCAAACCTAGCAATGACGCAATCCCTGGTGTTCTTATGTTCTTCTTCACGGTTTCTTTTTTTTTAAATGACTCGAACTGGTAATGAACTGTTTTACCAGCAATATCTTGTCCTGCTTTAGCACAAAAGGTGCAGTACATTTTCCCATTGTCATAACGTAACCAGGAGAACTCTTGTAGCCAAGCTGATTTAAACGGTCTTGTCGAGATGGGAGCCGCAGGGACGGGAGAAGAAGCTCGACTCGCTGCGCTTGGCTGTCATCACGTGTAAAAGATTGCACACCGATTGAAACGGACTGGAATGACTCAAATGTCACTTGAGAACTTTTACTGGTCGAGTTAGTCTCAACATCGTCGGCATCTGATGCAGAGCAGGCAGGGTTTGGACTGGCAGGGAATGAGAAGAAGGCTGATATTTTTCGTTTTCTTGTCAGCTGGCTAACGTTAGTTAACTACACAGTTAGCTAGCCTACATATAACGGATATGTTCAAATTCCAACGAACTAAACCACATGAGACTAAATTAAACACCTTTAATAAAGTTAACACTTCCAACTTTTTAACCCAATAAACGTGACGTTAAACCTGTTTCTGTTCATCTATACAGCCGATGCGTCAACCCCTGCAGGACAAGAGTACAGAGTTTATTTATTGGAAACCATAAAGGAGTGGACGTGATAGGGCAGGTACATGCATGCGCAAGAGGAGATGAGAGTTCAGTAGCCTAACACAAGACGTATCGTCATTTCTATTTAATTTGTTTTTAAATTTTGTTTGTGGGTAACGGTGGTCACTGGCAGAAAAATACATGGTCGAGAAATAAAAAGTTGGTCCCATTGGCGACCATTTTAGTCGCCATCTGGAGCCCTGTACAAAATAAAATATGCTGTAATTTATAAGGATGTAGCAGAAGGAAGGAAAAAAGGATTATCATTAAAAACAAATTCACAGTGCTGGGGGTTTGAGTTAGACCAGCGGTGGCAAATCAAATTCTGCCCAGGACCCATTAGCATTTTTGGGTGACCCCGTAGGTAGGGTCACAATCAAAGTCTATAATTTTTCTTTCTTTCTTTCTTTCTTTTTTTTTTTTTTTAAACTGTATTTAACATCTTCTTTTGATGAACACCAATACACTAGGCTATTCTGAAATTAGAATAGGATGTTTCTAAGAGAAATAAGAGGTAACGGATACTATTAAACGGAATGATCTGTAGATATTTATTATACTGATTTATAATATGTTTTTAAATGTATTATTTTTTTTATTAATGCATTACTGTAGAAACCGGAGTGCATGTAGTAACTCTCCTTCAGACGGGGAAAATGGCTGCTGCCTCGTCGGATTTTGTAAAGCAATGTGAGATGAGAGCTCACGCGCTTGAGACAGTGGTGGTCATGATGCTACAGCTCTGCCGTAAATTCTGGATAGTGCCAAGATTTTTACTAGCAGTGTACTACAGGTATGTTGTTGTTGTTGCATTACTATACATATAATGAAGATGATAAGATCACCACAGATCATGGTTAACTAAAATGTTGTTCTCAGATTTTTATCAACATGCTAAGCCAAATTAAAATTGAATAAAAAGAACAACTTGCGAACACTCTGTCCATGTTCAGTATTGATCGTTTAAAACATTAATGAATAAAGAGTGATGAGTCAGAGCTTTTAACCAGCTAAAAATCTAAGTGATTTGGTTGTTGCAGCTTTCAAAGTGAACGTGGACTTAAATGATGATGTATAATGGCCTGTAATGGTTTCAGCACATCTCTTTGCTAGGGTTTGAAATCGACAGATGAGTAGAAGGAGGAGTCAGAGCAGTTGTTTAATTGCAGTCAATAATATCCAGTACAACAAGGTTAGCTAATGGGGTTTGTATCCTTCTCCTAAAAAACACAAAATAATTTTGTGTTTTTTTTGTTGTTGTACTTGCCTATGCCCAGGCATGTGTTTGTGCTCTAGGGTTTGATCACTGTGCTGGGCCTGTAAGCTCCAGTTTGAACATGGACTTTAATGTCAGTGTTCACTTATGTTTATTACGTT
The DNA here is from genome assembly GCA_012411365.1 of Ameiurus melas. Taxonomy (NCBI): domain Eukaryota; kingdom Metazoa; phylum Chordata; class Actinopteri; order Siluriformes; family Ictaluridae; genus Ameiurus; species Ameiurus melas. The sequence goes on along the minus strand of CM022758.1, from coordinate 22,709,827 downwards.
TATCATTAGCAAGCAACTGATTCAAACTGGATTTGTCATCATTAATTCCTGTTACATCCTGTTTGTTATCATGCAAGAGGAAATTCACTTATGGTAGGAACATGGTTGGGCAATATCTGAATTTTCATGTGGTGACTTACAATAGTAGCTTTTAAAGCTATCGAATTTGAACACATTCTTATAATTCTTTTTTTAATAGCATACACACACACACCACTTTCTTAATTAAGTTTCTTCTATTCGGAGAGAGTGTCAGGATTCTGTATTACACCTGCTGTTACTCTGTTACATGTCCTCTCCCCTTTTCATCTTATTTCATTAATAGTGTAGATTTTGTGCAGTGCTCGTCATCAAAGTGTGTGTGCGTGTGTGCACTTTCAAGGTATCAGGTGTCATGTCCAACAGAGAAGACATTGTCCTTACGGTAATGTAATTAAATGCAGCCTCTAGACTCATCCAGATGTCCAGGTTCTTTTTATTATGTCTCTGTCTAGTGACATCACCCCACACAAGTCATCAGTGACATCACTTTATACTCCCTAGCGAAAAACGATCTGACTCATTCACATATCACCTGTTAGAAGTCTGTGTGCACTATCACAGCAGCCATGTTAATACACTGCTATAACACTGTGTACTCTGTGTGTGTGTGTGTGTGTGTGTGTGTGTGTGTGTGTGTTGTTTTCAGCTATAGTTGATTAATGAGTAGCCAAACTGAGTTCACACCGCAACGAACTGAGATTACTACGGTCCTATTAATGATTGTTCATCTGATTCACTCTATAACTCTAAGAAAAGTCTGAGATGTTTGATGTAGGCTTGTATGTTTTACCTCAGATGATTTATGAAATGTATATGAAATCTATAAAGTTATAGTATTCTCCCCTTCTTCAGCAGCTGTGTTATTAGTAGCAGCTATATTGTTGGTTATTACTAACATTTGTATAGTCATGTCTAGGCCTGGATGTGTTTTGAAAATCTTTTTTTGTTGTTTTCATCCTTGACTTTTTTTTAAGGTGTTTTCGTCCTTGACCTTTCTTTCCGTAGGTGTGTTTTCATAGTGGAAAACCACATTAGCTTGAGAAGAACTACATCTAACAGAACTAATCTACAACATTTATCATTTATGAATTCCATAGAGAATAAATTAAAATGTACGTGTATGGTTTGATATGGGGGACTGAATGCTAGCCGACTAATAAATGAACTTCATGTGCTAACTGCTGAATGCAAATATGTTCACACACTAACAAACTTAATAGTAGCTAACATTCTCTTACCAAAATCAGAAAAGCTGATCAGTAAACTGTTACTTTACCTGCTGATATTTCATCACCAAAAACATTTGTTTCTGTGTTTGTTTGTGGCGTTTCGCCTGGAGTCTTTAATCTCTGGCAGAAACAGAGCAGTAACGAGGTTAAGGCATTTATTGCAGCAGGAACTGCTCATCTACTTTTACGAAGTTCAGCCAGACTCTAGTCCTTTGTGACATCATGTGTCTCTGTGCATCAAAGACCAGGCAGACTTGGAATTTGTGTGCGATTGTGCCTGCGATGGGTTAGCACCCGGATTTGTGTCAAAAATTAAAAATAGGCACCAAATTAATCTGCAGTACTGAAATGTTTCAGTCTGTGTCTTTTGGGTCACGTTTCTTTGTAAGTGCTGTATTTCGTTGAGGAAATGCTTAGTCATATTAGAATTTCAATTAGAAGTGTGGGGTTGGAAATTGATATTGTAATTTCTGTGTAGGTTCTAATTTGCAAACTATTCAGAGAGTTTTGGATGCCTGGTCGGACATCTCTAACAGTATTTAGCATTACTGGCCAGATTGCATGTTGCAAAAAAAAAGAAAAAAAATTATAGTTATAACCCATCATGATTTCATTAATATGATTTCCTTCATGAATTATTAATGAATACAAAAGCTAGTGCTGATTGTATCATAAGATGCAGGCTATATGCATCCATGACGCTCAGATGTAATAGCCATTCTAATTGAGTTTCCACTCAATTACAGTTTCCAATGACAACCGATTTGTTATAATTATAGTTTCATCTGAGCCTGGAAACAGCCCACAGTTTCCTTTCCACTGTTATATAATATGGCTTTTACAGAGGGCATGGCATTGGTGAAGTCCTGTAATCGAATAGCACCGATTTTATACATAAAGCATAAAAGAAATGTGGCTTTGGGCGTATTTATGTCGCCCTTATGACAGCTTAGGAATGATTGTTGGATCTCATTAAGACTTTAAAACAAACTGCATTTATTTGGCATAAATATACAAAGAAATTAAATGTTAGAAATATTATGCATCTGTAATGCTCTGTGAATTTAGAGCTGTGAATTTCGAAGCTGGGCGTTTATTTATTGTCTCGCACTGCAGCTGTATGATTTCCTGTTGGATTCTAACGGGACAGAAAAAGAGAGGGAAAGAGAAATCAAGCCAGACCTTGAGGAACTGTATGAAAAACAGTATTTCATACGAAACCTCAGGAATATTTATTTTCTCACGACCGTTTGTCTTGATCATGTGTATAACAAAATATCTTTGAAAAGCAGAAAGCCTATTTCCCAATTACTCCTTAAGCTATGTGAGCCACTTAACTCTGTTATAAAGTCACAGATGTGGTTAATGGAAGTGGTTTCAAGGGATTGCTCTTTTGTGATTCTGCAATAAAACACACTCAAGTCTGCCAGAAAATACTGACCCGTGAATTCCACAGTCCAAAATGGACTCAACCTAAAACTATTTAAAATGTTTCCTTCTCAGCCTTCTTGTCTCCTTATTCTCACCGTCATCATCAGAACGGCTCTCGGCACCGACTGGATCCAGGGTTCATGCTGTCCACCCTGTTTAATCAACACTGATGATAAAAACACTTTAACATCACTTCAGACTTTAAAGCCACTTCAGTCTGTAGGTTTTGTGTCAGTGTGGAAAATCTGTGCTGTTTTTTTTTTTTTTTTCCATTTCAAGCCGTCTAAACTCATGACCTGCTAGAGAATCTCCAAGACACACACACATGCAGACACCCAAGTGCAGGCTATTGTTCCAGCCAAACCTCAGTCTGCTTATGGACATGAAGCCAAATTAAATTATGTTGAGGCCAAACAGACTGCTAAAGTTCTGACTTCACAGACCAACAGATGTAACTTCAGGAACATTGTGAAGAATACCAAACACTTTAGTGCTTTATATTGAGACAATCCTAATTCTGTTCATAATATCTATTATCATGCGTGCAGATAGATGTTCCATTGTAGTTTATTGCGTAACATTATTACAGCCATATTACTTCTCAGTCATCTCATATTAATCTCTTTGTGTGTGTGTGTGTATTTGTGCAAATGTGTGTTTGTGTACAGTGGATTTAGTGGCACAGTGGTTCATTGATTTCTGTGTAGCTCAGGGTAGTATTTATGACCGTGGCACTTGTGAGTAATAGAAGTTATGTAAATGTGCTCAGTAACACAGCAGAAGTCTGAATGAAATATAAGCTTGAGTGATTCAGGGATGGACGCATTCACAAATAGTTGCTAGAATCTAAGGGGGTTGCCTTCGGAATTTCTATTATTATTACGTTTTATTCACACAACACAATTCTGTGCCACTTCAGTAACAGAAAAGCATTGCTTGAAAACTAGTTCAGGACAGGGCCACGTTCTCCAAAGCACACTGAAACAGGAAGCACCCAGGCTTTCCTGTCACCCACACTCCCCCATCCTCCTTTCATGCTGTCTGATACAGTTGGATTGTTATAGTTCAGGAGGGACGTTACCATAACAGACCCTTTTAGTCCAACTTTAGTGGTGTGTTCCTGTTCGCAAGTGCAGTGTTTTCCGTTCACTGTCTTTATAAACACTGTCCTTCATTTTTGTGCATCCATAAAAATAATGCATAAATACATATATTTATATTATATAATAGTATTTATGCATTACTTTTTATGGATGCACAAAAAGCACAGAATTAAACTACAGTCCTAAATGAATAATATAATCTCACTTTCACTGCACCTTGTGTTTTCTGTTACTTATTGCCTTTAGACATACAGGTGCTGGTCATATAATTAGAATATCATCAAAAAGTTGATATATTTCAGTAATTCCATTCAAAAAGTGAAACTAGTACAATGTATACATTTATTACACACAGACTGATATATTTCAAGTGTTCATTCCTTTTAATTTTGATGATTATAACTGACAACTACTGAAAACCCCAAAATCAGTATCTCAGAAAATTAGAGTATTGTGAAAAGGTTCAATATTGAAGACACCTGGTGCCACACTCTAATCAGCTAATTAACTCATAAAACCTGTAAAGGCCTTTAAATGGTCTCTCAGTCTAGTTCTGTAGGCTACACAATCATGGGGAAAACTGCTGACTTGACAGCTGTCCAAAAGACGACCATTGACACCTTGCACAAGGAGGGCAAGACACAAAAGGTCATTGCTAAAGAGGCTGGCTGTTCACAGAGCTCTGTGTCCAAGCACATTAATAGAGAGGCGAAGGGAAGGAATATATGTGGTAGAAAAAAGTGTACAAGCAATATGGATAACTGCACCCTGGAGAGGATTGTGAAACAAAACCCATTCAAAAATGTGGGGGAGATTCACAAAGAGTGGACTGCAGCTGGAGTCAGTGCTTCAAGCATAACCAGACGTATGCAATTCATGGGTTTCAGCTGTCGTATTCCTTGTGTCAAGCCACTCTTGAAAAAGACACAGTGCCAGAAGCGTCTCGCCTGGGCTACAGACAAAAAGGACTGGACTGCTGCTGAGTGGTCCAAAGTTATGTTCTCTGATGAAAGTAAATTTTGCATTTCTTTTGGAAATCAAGGTCCCAGAGTCTGGAGGAAGAGAGGAGAGGCACCGAATCCACGTTGCTTGAAGTCCAGTGTAAAGTTTCCACAGTCAGTGATGGTTTGGGGTGCCATGTCATTTGCTGGTGTTGGTCCACTGTGTTTTCTGAGGTCCAAGGTCAACGCAGCCGTCTACCAGGAAGTTTTAGAGCACTTCATGCTTCCTGCTGCTGACCAACTTTATGGAGATGCAGATTTCATTTTCCAACAGGACTTGGCACCTGCTACCAGTACCTGGTTTAAGGACCATGGTATCCCTGTTCTTAATTGGCCAGCAAACTCGCCTGACCTTAACCCTATAGAAAATCTATGGGGTATTGTGAAGAGGAAGATGCGATATGCCAGACCCAACAATGCAGAAGAGCTGAAGGCCACTATCAGAGCAACCTGGGCTGTTGTAACACCTGAGCAGTGCCACAGACTGATCGAATCCTTGCCACGTCGCATTGCTGCAGTAATTCAGGCAAAAGGAGCCCTAACTAAGTATTGAGTGCTGTACATGCTCATACTTTTCATGTTCATACTTTTCATTGCAACATTTCTAAAAATCCTTTTTTTGTCTTGGTCTTAAGAAATATAAAATTTTTCTGATACTGATTTTGGGGTTTTCATTAGTTGTCAGTTATTAGTAAGCGAGTAATTAGTAATTAGTAAGCGAGTGAGGAGCAAGGCAGCCTCGATACTAACAGATCACTTCCGTCATTATAAACGACAGAAGTTACACTACAAGCACGCTAATACAGCATATAATGACAGTAAACTGGAATTAAACTAAACCTTTTAAGCCACTTGCGCACAGTGGAGCATTTCACATAATGTAAACATAAGTTTGTGCTTGTGCATCACTGTCATGCTTCCATGCTACACAAACTCCACTTTTAAAGTTTGATCTTCACAGCGGTGTTTAATATAAAATTCCCCCCTGCCTTAGAGGACTTGGAGGTCACACACTTTCTTCCTCGTTCACTTGCCGATTACGCCTCCGTCTGATGGGGACTGGTGTCATGTTGAGTATAAAAGGTAACGGTGACGGTCATTGTTGGTGACACTGGGTATCTGCTAAAGCTTGTGGCATCACATTACGTGTGTATGATGCCATGCGCAACAAACTGGGAAATAGCTTATACATCCTGTTAGTAAAAAACCCACTAGTATTCCATTTGAGACGATATTACCTATCTAAAATCCATACACTAGACCAGCGGTCCCCAACCCCCAGTCCGCGGACTGGTACCGGTCCGTGGGTCATTTGGTACCGGGCCGCACAGAAAGAATAAATAACTTACATTATTTCCATTTTATTTATTATCTGGATCTGAAAAATGACCGGATTCTCTCCGTTACATCCTTCTACGATTCACTCTTGTCTCGGTCACGTGATATGTTGAAACCTTACCATAGAGTCCAGAGAGCGTTAGGGGGAGAGAGGATGTTACGAGGACGCTGCTAATAAAGTTGCGATTTCACATTGGATTCACGTTTATTATTATATTTTAAAAATACCCCAGTTTTTATGCCAATCATTTTATTTTGTTGTATTTATCCGCCACACCTTAAAGGCCAGTCCATGAAAATATTGTCTGATATTAAACCGGTCCATGGTGCAAAAAATGTTGGGGACCGCTGCACTAGACTGTAGAGTACATATTGCATAGTGTAAGTGTATAGTACGTCATTTGGTGCACAACTTTAGTATTTATTCTCCCATGTGTGTTCAGTACAGTAACGTAGTGAGAAACCGCACCCTGTACCGCGTGAAGACCAATGAATCGATAATGAGATTTGTTGACAAGGATTTTTATAATAAATTAATATTGATTTTATAGTACGACAAGAATACCTGACATGGCAAGAATGCACGGCAAGAATAGCTGTCACGAGTTGCATCTCCCATATATGTGCACATATCCACAAAAGAGAAGTTAGTTCGGTACTCCATGCTGCCAGCAGGCTTTCTGTACACACAGGCACAAAAAGCCTGTCAGCTTTCACTGGGCAAGTAACGGATAGTCTACTCTTTCACTGTTTACTGAGATTTTAATAATTCTTTTTAGTATGAAACACATCCCGTTCTTTTTTTTTTTTACTGTGTCGACATTCTGCCCAGCCCTGGATTTAACTTTTTTTTTTTTTTTAATGTAAGAGTACATAAAAGGCACATGGTGGTTTAGTGGTTAGCACGTTTGTCTCACACCTCCAGGGTTGGGGGTTCGATTCCCGCCGTGGCCCTGTGTGTGCGGAGTTTGCATGTTCGTGCTGCGGGGGTTTCCTCTGGGTACTCCGGTTTCCTCCCCCAGTCTAAAGACATGTGCGTTATGCCCTGCGATGGATTGGCACCCTGTCAAGGGTGTACGATGCCTGGGATAGGCTCCAGGTTCCCGTGAAGGATAAGCGGTATAGAAAGTGGATGGATAAGCAATAAAAATGTAACTGTCGATCAATGATTATACAAAATCGTTAGCTCGGCCACCCTTAAATTCATCCATCACATATTTTAAATAACCAACCACTACATTATATGATTTGTAACCAAATGCGGTTACAAAAAACAGAATGCTGTATGAACGCAACCGTATTAAGCACACAATATGGCCTGTATTCTAGTGTTGTGTGAGAACTTACTGTAATAGCTCAAATACTTACATTGTGGTCTCGTCATTTTGAGGTCAGAGAGTCCCAGGACGTTTTCTTTTGAGATGTTTATGCTTAGCCGTTGCGGTGCTGTGGTATGCCATTACAATTTTACGCAGTCTTCAGAGCACCATTTTATTCAGTCTCTATTTAAAAAAAATTGCCACACTTTTGATCGACTTCTGGATGTTTGGCATAACTCCTGATTGTCAGCATCACCTGGAACCGAAGCCGCTATCATTACAACGAATTTGCATAGTCGACATGTCGCTCCAGCCCTACTCATACTGACCACCTTTTCAATACACTTAGCACTGTTTGAATTTGCTCTCCTGCACATATAGTAATAAGTGCTTTCTAATGTCGCCCAGAAGAGGACGAGTTCCCTTTTGAGTCTGGTTCCTCTCAACGTTTCTTCCTTATGGCAGTTCGGGGAGTTTTTCCCTTCACATTGTCATCACTATGTTGCTCATTAGGGATCTAGAGCTACCTCTGGATTCTGTAAATCTGTCTGGTGACAATATTTATAGTTAAATGTACTATTCAAATAAAATCTAGATTTAATGGGGCAGTGTGCAGCAATGGCTGCTGAGGGATGTGGTTGAGAAAAATGCACCAGGGAGAAAAAGAATGAGAAACGACAGCATTCTCTATCAGAATGACAAGGTTTGTAGGTGGTTTCTGATTTTAAATGAAAGACAGGAATCACTGGGTGGAGTTGTTTTTACAGACGGGGAAAACAAAAACCCTTTGATTTTGTAACTTTGCATGATGATTAAATGATACTATTGAGATTGATTCGATCACTCACAGCATAGCTTCTCAGACACATTTTTACTACTTGTGGTTCTGGGACACACCCAGTATAGCAGTATATCACTCATTAAGAGCGTAGGTCCAGGGCTGTGCTGCTCTGTGTGTAGCATTAGAAATGTGGGTCTGTGTGCTGAGTGAGAGGTATTTTGTTTTATGTGAGCATGTGATCCCAAAGTGGTCCAGTTGGAACATGTCTCCGAAGTACAACAAAAGTGTTCAAGCCTGTTACTGACATTATTCCTAGGCTGACTGTCTAGAAGTGTGTAAACACACAGACACACACAGAGCACACAATCAGCATGTGGAAGGATGATTCCATGATTAGGCTGTCATTTGTGTCCCACTGATATTACATTTACAAATACACTACAAGGCTCGACGCTTACTTTTTTCCCAAGGTGCTCCTCAGTTGCGAAATTTAGGAGCACATAAAGAACTTTAGGGGTGCAATGAAAATTCATCAAATAATGTGTTTTGTCCTTAATAAAGTAATACATGGAGGCCTTTACAAGCAAAATTATTTCATTTATTTGAATGCAAAAAGTACACTAGTTTAAAAAAATATATATATATATTTCTGTTTCAAACTTTATTTATTTAATAATTCTGTAATTATTATATATTTTATAATTATTTATACTTTAAACTGCTTTAAATTGTACAAACTGTAGAAACACCTATATAATAAAATAGTTTTTCTTAGATCTAAATGCCAAAAACACACATTGTGCATGATTTTAGATTTACTGTGTTTCTGTACAGTGTCCCATTTAAGGTGAGAGTTGCAAACTCAGAGTGGCCCGCTTTAATTGTCCTCTGAGCCATGGGAATGTTCACAACATTGGTTCAGCACAGTGACCGCGGTCTTTGTTGTGTTATCATCCTTTTTGTTGAGGGGGAAAAAAGTAGAGGCTGCTTGGGCTGAATTTTGTAGAGTTTTTTTTATTCACACATGCCCCAAATAGCTTTTACAGTTCACATGCATCTATTTGTAGTCACAAATGAGAGGGAAATACACTCACGCTTTTGGGGCCCTGCTCTCCTTTTCACTATATGCCCGCCATCACTGAAAGTATGTGTACACACCCCTCCTAATTACTGATTTCAGTTTTTTCAATCACAAAGATTAATAACAGGTGCATAAAATCACATAACATAACCATGCTCATTTAGCTAGGTATAACTTGCCTGAAGTCAGAAATGTCTGCACTGATCTTCCCCAGTCAACTGTAAGTGTTATTGGAAATGAAAGTGTTTAGGAGCAACAGCAGCTCAGCCATGAAGTGGTAGACCACGTAAGGTTGCAGAACGGGGCTGCCATGTGCTGAAGTCGCTTATCTGCTGTTACATCACTCACTATATAATTCCAAACTGCCTGTGGAAGCAACATCAGCACAAAAACTGTGCATCAGGAGCTTCATGAAATGGGTTAACATGGCTGTGCAGCTGCACACAAGTCCCAGATCACCATGTACAATGCCCAGCGTCGGCTGGAGTGGTGTAAAGCATGCCACCGCCGGACTGGAGCCGTGGAAACATGTTCTCTGGATTGATGAATCATGCTTCACTATCTGGGAGACTGATGGGTGAATCTGGGTTTGGCGGATGCCAGGAAAACACTACCTACCGGAATGCATAGTGCCTTAGGGCAAAGTTTGTTGGAGGGGGTTAATCTGTTAAGCTGGGGCTGTTTTTCAGGGATTGTGCCCCTTAGATCCAGGAAGGGTAATGTTAATATTGCAACATACAAAGACTATTGTATAATTCCAGCTTTGTGGCAAAATTTTGGGGAAGGCCATTTCCTGTTCCAGCATAACTGTGCACCTGTGCACAAATTAAGGTTCATAAAGACCTGGTTTGGTGGGGTTAGTGTGAAGTCCGGACCTTAACCTCACTGAACATCCTTGGGGTGAATTGGAACATTGATTGCGAATCAGGCCAACATCCAGATTTCCTGCAGATCATGGGAATAAATAAGTTCTATTTATTACCCCACTTGCTTTTCAATGATATTGTGATGTTGACTGATGCGGTCACTTTGAACCTTGTTACCCAAAGTATCGCTTGAAAGTAAATTATGAATTTTTAATGTCTAAATGTCATTAGCATGGTTAACCAAACCCTCAACCCTGTTACTTTCAACTCTGTTACTTGTTTAAGAGCCAAATGCAGACTGTCAGGAAAGAAACCTTGTAAGGAATGAGATGGAGTAACACCTTTTTAAATGGATGAATATATGTTTTCTTTCATTAAGTGTTTTTAATATTGAATAATGATAAATGGCACCCCAGTTGAAGATTCCCTTGGAAACACTGGTGTCGGTATGGGATGATGGTCGTGGATTTGAAAAACTTTACATTCTGTTAGTCTTTTCCTTTCCTCTAAGGTTTGTGTCTCATAACAGTACAGCAGAATATTGCTCAGGTTCTGGCCTGCAATCAGCAACTGATTCATTCTCTCTCTCTCTCTCTCTCTCTCTCTCTCACACACACACACACACACACACACACACACACACACACACACACACACCTATATCAGTAACGTGGGGTGTGTTGGCCTTCACAATTCAGACACACTAAGCCATGGCTCGTCACTTCCTCAAGCCCCACCTCTGAGAGGAAATGGGTCATTGTTACTGTGGACCAATTTAGACTGTGTCTGAATACAGGGATGAAAAGTTTGTCCCAGAGTCCCAGGAAGGGTCTGAATATAAATGTCTGTACATTTAAGGTTTCAAAACCTTAAATACACCGGTTATAGAAACCTCTGTACACAGCAGGTTTCAAAAGTTAAAAAAACAACAACAAGAAGTTATCAAGCTGAAAAAAAGGTTCACAGCAGCAGCTTTTAAAATATACTAGTGTCTTTTTGAAAACAGTAATATTGGATGTTTGTCAGTTATATGGTCTTTTCTTGACCATACTCTTTTGTTATTGCAAATTAATGCAAATTTAAGCCTTAAAATTTTCTGTTCATGAGGGATGAGAAATTTATTTTCTAGCCAACCATGCTTGTAAAAGCCCCATGTTTTGGTTACCCAGTAAATGAACTGACTAGACTTAAAAGTAATAGCTAGCATAACGTATGACGAGCTAGTTAGCTAGTGGAATTCATTAATCATCATCACAACACACACTCAATTAAAGCTCTTTTTGATTCACATGCACGTGTACAGCTAAAGCCGCATTTACCAACAAACATGACTGTGAAAGACAATTTCATGCTCGCAGTTTCTGCCAATTTAAGCATTTTTCTGAAAAAAAAAGCACAAAAACGATCGCAAAAAAAAAAAAAAAAACCACGACTCAGCAAATTCCTGTACGGAGTGATTTAAACACACACACACCAAGCAGGGTTTACTTAGTTCCTCTGTTTATTGAACCTACTTGTCCGCTGGGCAACTACGAATAAAAACTATTATCCCAGACACAAAATCTGCATGGCAAGTTTTCCCTTAAAAATGTTCATACCTGCCACAGACGCGTGCAAACAAAGCAACCAGACATCACACAAGTGCCATGATGCAAGGAACCATGATATTTGGATCAATCACAGACAGGAGGAACAAAAGATGATGTGTTTTTCGAAAGTTCTGTTTGGGAATCTGTACTGAATGTATACTTCACACACACACACACACACACACACAAAAAAGACATTTAGTAAAAACATGAAGTAAAAACACATCTTTTGAGCAAGGAGGATATGCTGGGTTAACCCTGAATTACAACCTGAAAGATCAATCCCCAGCATGATTATAGCAAAAAGAATGAGGGGAGAGTTTGCACATTAAATGGAGTACAGGAAATCCTCTCAGGCCTGGTTTATTTATTTTAGTCAAGGCTGTTTTTATCCCTGCAGGTTAAATGAAAAAGCTCATAATGCCCACATTACTGTAGATATAGATTATTCTCAGTGCTGGCTGCAGACTTAAATGGTGTTTAGCTGTAGTATTGTGATAGTTAAAACAAGACTATGGAGGAAGGGGAGCAGGAAATAACAGTAGAGATTATTTCTAGTATTTTGTTAAGAAAGACGCTTGAGTGCTGAGATCATGTTGTGTTGATGTGCCATTGGTGTCTGAAACTGAAGCACAGAGTGTGAGATTTTGTGTGCGTGTGTGTGTGTTTTGTCTGTGTGCATTCCTGGTTAATGGGCCAAACTTTTCCTGCTCTGCTCCCCTCACCGATGAAAGTTCATTGAAATGCCTCTGTGCTTTTCTTCAGTTTGCTTTGCACGTGTTGGAGAGTCACATGACTGACCTGCTGTCGATTACACCGATCAGGTGCCCTTCAGAGACTACGCAAGACCTGGAGCAAGGATGCAGAAGCAGAAATGAGCCAGGGCTGTGCAGGATTAGAGGAGTGTGAATGTCTCTAAATGTCTAACATCATTGTGACATCACATTTCTTTATCTGAGAGGTTTCATTTTCTTAGTGCAGAGGTGTACAAGTATAGATTATGCACAGGATGTGCTGTAATCTATCCATTCTGTCTGCCTTTTGTCTCTCTTGCTGTTGTAGCAGTATGAGGAAATGGGCACAAGGCAAATGTGTGTAGGAGGATGTTTCACCAGGATGCAACAGATGTGACCGATTAAAGTGTGCTTTGCATGGTATTATTATTCTTTGATCACATCTGAGATTACTGGTCATGTAAACATTGTGGGCAGTAAAACAAATTACGCTTAGACACGTTGAGCTGACAGGGAATGCAGTATGCAGAAATGTGCATATTACATGTCACTTGTAAGTGAGGGCCTTTTGAAATCAGTTTATTTTAAGAACAAGGCGATTGGTAACACTTGAGATTGAGATTGGTAACACTTATTAATCTCTTCCATGATTTTTCCTCTTGGCACTGTGTCTTAGTGGTTAAGCCGGTTTGATTCGCACCTCCAGGGTTGGGAGTTCGAATCCCGCCTCCGCCCTGTGTGCTCAGAGATTGCATGTTTTCCCCGTGATTTGGATTTTGGAAGACCAGGCACTCCAGTTTCTTCCCCAGTCCAAAAACATGCACTGTAGGCTGATTTGGCATTTCCAAATTGTCTCTGGTGTGTGAATGTGCCCTGCGATGGTTTGGCACCCTGTCCAGAGTGTCCCCCACCTTATGCCCCAAGTTCCCTGGGATAGGCTCCAAGTTCTCCCATGACCATGTGTAGTTTAAGCAGTGCATAAAATGGATGGATGGATTTACACATAAAGGATGTTTCTCAATTCTAAGAAAGAACTGTCACGAGATGGCCAGCAGAGGGCACTGTGGCTCATCTTCCGATGAGCCACGTGACTTTGTTTTGTTCACTCACTTCTGGGATTGAGCATTAGCGTTATGGGTCACGGGCGGTGCCCAGCGTTCCAGAGCCGCCGGGGGCGGCGCCCTGCGTTCGACTTTCAACTCCTGTGGGGGCAACTCCGGTGGGGATGTGGCCCCGCCCATCTGCTGTCCAACGGAGATTGCCTCGTTGCCAGTGACAGCGAGTGACATTTCGGACAGGGGACCAGGACCCCCATTGGAGGGGGGTTCTTCGTTCTCTCTTCGTTCTCCGGGAGGAGCACCTTTTGGAGGGGGGTTCCGTCACGAGATGGCCAGCAGAGGGCACTATGGCACTGTGGCTTGTCTTCCGACAAGCCACGGGACTTTGTTTTGTTCACTCACTTTCGGGATTGAGCATTAGTGTCATGGGTCACAGGTTTTTGTGTTCAAGTTTAATTATGTTGGCTACTTAAACGCTGGAGTTTCTGAGCACGATGCTCGTTATTGTTTGTATTAGATGTGTGTTATGTAGTCCATGCTAGAAGGATATTGCTCCATGCTACGTTTGCTTTCAGTTTGTTTTTGAGTTAAATAAAGAGTTTTGATCTACGCCTGCATCCGTCTCAACTACGTTTCGTGACAAGAACACAAAGAACAAACTTGTGTTCTTGTGAAGACTGGTCTTGTCAGGCTAACTTGAAAGAATTAACTTGGGAGGACATAGGACACATCTTTACAGGGTCCTCATCTCTTCAGTGCTTGACTAAGTAATATGTTTCAGCCAGTTAATAAATTTACTGTTAGCTGGTTGATTAACCAAAATGAATGAAGCATGTTTTTAATGTAGTTTGCAACTGCGGTCTCATTAACTAAAAACTAAGCTAACGAGTTTACCATTACCTCAGAAGCTAGCGTAGTTGAATTAAAATACTTCTGGGAAATAGATTCGACCTTTCAACAACCCCATATATATCTAAATGATATATATCAAAATCATTCGTTTTAGATGCATGTTTTGATTTATTTCGATTACTGTCGATTAAAAAGATGTTAAAACTACAAGTATGGGTCAGATTCCCGTCACCTGCTATTGTTTTCTGCAATGACTTCTGGGACTTCAAGCGGATTCGGTGCGCTTAGGTCTGCATCTGATGCATCCTCGATACCCAGAACACATCTGGGAAATTTCACGCATCCACGGTACTTGCATTCTTGAGTGTTCGAATATATATATGTATGTGTGTGTGTGTGTGTGTGTGTGTGTGTGTGTGTGTGTGTGTATATATATACACACAGTGAGGGGAAAAAAGTATTTGATCCCGTGCTGATTTTGTACGTTTGCCCACTAACAAATAAATGATCGGTCTATAATTTTAATGGTAGATTTATTTGAACAGTGAGAGACAGAATAACAACAAAAAAATCCAGAAAAACGCATGTCTAAAATTTTATAAATTGATTTGCATTTTAATGAGGGAAATAAGTATTTGACCCCTCTGCAAATCTTGGGTGAGAACCTCCTTCCCTCAGCCAGGGCATTGAAAATGAAAAGTAATTGCTAAGTCATTACCAAGTACTAAGTCATGTTTTGCAGAGGGGTCAAATACATATTAAAATGCAAATCAATTTATAACATTTTTGACATGCGTTTTTCTGGATTTTCTTGTTATTCTTTCTCTCACTGTTCAAATAAATCTACCATTAAAATTATAGACTGATCATTTCTTTGTCAGTGGGTAAACGTACAAAATCAGCTGGGGATCAAATACTTTTTTCCCCTCACTGTACCCTCACTGTGTGTGTGTGTGTGTGTGTGTGTGTGTGTGTGTATATATATATATATATATATATATATATATATATATATATATATATATATATATATATATATATATATATATAACTCAGCAAAAACAGAAAGGTCCCTTTATTTTAATAATAACTTATTGGAGAGGGTTTAAACTATATTTTTCATGCTGGTTCAATGACTATGTGGAACACTAACAGTTTACAGATGTTGGGCAATTAAGGTCACAGTTACAATAACTTGGGACACTAGAGTCCGTTCTACTGAGTCTGAAAAACACCAGAAGAAAGATGTCTTGGTTTCCTGCTCACCTGCGTGAACATACCATAGTCCTGCTGCAGGGAAGCATGAGGACTGCAGATGTGGCCAGAGCAATAAACTTCAATGTCTGTAATATGTCCTGGTGAAATTCCCCCACTGGCCCTTCTCTATCATGGTCCCCTGATAATCCCCATCTCTGAATTGGCTACATCACTTTCCTCTCTTCACTAATAGCTGGTGTGTGGTGGTCGTTCTGGCGCACTATGGCTGTCTTCACATCAGCCAGGTGGATGCTACACACTAGTGGTGGTTGTGGAGACCCTCCCACCCCTATACTAATGTAAAGCGCTTTGAGTGTCTAGAAAAGCACTATATAAATGTAGCTAACTAACTAATGTAAGATGCCCTTATCCAGAGTGACTTATAGAAGTGCTTTGTAGTCTCTACCAAAAACTACATCCTGATACTTGTAAGTTGCTTTGGATAAAAGCGCCTGTTTAATGAATCAATGTAAATGATACTGGTTCACAAGGTCATGGACTAAGAATACCATCAATCTTAAAAAAAAAAAAAAAAAAATATTCTACTGAGCATAAGGGGATTGAAAAGTGTAGGGAAGACTGTAATTAAGAGGTAATGTAGTAAGAAAACACACAGACAACACCATTTTTATTCATCAACATGCTAATTTAAGTACTTCAGGAAGAGGTATTTTGTTGAAAAAACGGAGCGTAGCAATAGGGAAGAACTTGGGACTTTATTATTTAGATCATCTGGCATACAAGTCCCTGTGAATGAGTTGTTAGAAGCACATTAATATTAACATTCAAGTCATTTGAATTGTAGCTAGTATGCTTATCAGAGCTGCTGTTACTGTATACAGAAATAATCAACACCATCTGAGTAATGAAACTGGAGACTTCCAACAGCGCTATGGTTATAGTAAATACTTAAGTACTGTTTGTGTGTGGTTGCTGATGTAGTGAGTTTAGGAGCAGGGTGTGCTTCAGTGATGTGATGCTGCTGCTTATGTTTACTGTTTGTTTATGTGCTCAAGAGGTGCTGGTCATTAGCCTGAAGGGATCAGGAAATACTAATGTTTGTGATTGTGTGTTTGAAAGATGTAGCAAAGTGCACTGTCCTCCAAGTAAGGGTGAATAAGCCAAATGTGTTTATACACAAAACGGCCCCAGTGAACCCTAAGGCAAAGTGTTTTGAGGTTAACCACACAAACATAATCCTCTTACAGTCTTCAAACATGGTCGCGCACTAAAGCATGTCCTGCATGGCCTCCTGAACAGAAAAATGCTAAATGGTATTGACCCTAATAAATGAATAAAATCCACCATTAGAGCAACGTAAGCTGCCAGTGCTCTTTAATTCTCCTCTTTATGAAATCAGACTAGTTGGAACAAAGTGCATCGTATCAGTTACTTTGCAGGTTTCACAACTGGAAGAAATATCACCTATTCATGTCGTGACATGTTTTAATAGCTTGATTTAACATACTATTTAGAATAAAAAAAATCATAGCTCTTCAGTGATGTGCACAAACAATGCATTGTTTCAGGGAAAAAAAATCGAAATGGTCGAGATTTATGTACAAACTGTGCAAGTGAGGGTAACTTTTATTCCCCGGAGAACTTTTGCTTTCCAGTGAACTATTGTTTTCAGTCTGATGATTTGGAGTGTTGAAGTTTCAAAGCCTGCTCCTGGATCTTATCAGCATAGTGTCTCTCCAAGGTTGCCAGTGTGTGAGTGTGTGTGCAGAGCTGAGAGCGGTTCTGTCTCCTCTCCTCAATCGAGAAGAGCTCATAGCAAGGTGCTCGAGCGAGGACACATAGTGTAACTTGTTTCCTAGACAGGAAGGGTGTGTGTATATGTATGAAAGAGATGCCTCAAGTGTGTTTGTGTCCAGGATAAGGAACATGGCGCTGTTCCATTTGTGTCATACTCGGTGCTAGCAGTGCTGATGGTGGCTCTCGGCTCTTGACCAGTGTAGCATGTTCAAGTTCAAGTGGTTTTATTGTCATTTCAAGCATATGCAGCTGGAGCAGTACGCCGTGAAAGAAACAACGTTCCTCGAGGACCATGGTGCTACATTAAACAACACAGAAACCACATGAGATGACACAGAACTAAACAAGACCTACACATTCTACATAAAGTGCATGTACAAATGTGTGCTAATAACACAGGACAGTAAATTATTACTAAAACAGGACAATAGGCAGAGTAAGTGACGGTGTAACGCTGAACAGTACACAGTTCTAGTGAGGAAGTGTCTGATATAACAGGTAGTGCATAACATCGGTGCCAAGGATTAACAATATAATCTAAAAATGGTATAAATGTAAACATAACATGCTATGACTGAGTATTCAGCAGATTAGCTTATACCAAATATGGACATAGAAGTTATTGTGGTAGCAGCTAGGTAAAGTGTATAATGACAATAAATTGAATACTATATTTTTATAATACAGTAGCAGCAGAAAATGCAACAGTCAATGCAGGAATGTGCAAATATTGCAACAGGAGTGGGAGGGTATTCAGTTCAGTGTGTGTGTGTGTGTTTTCCGTGTCCTGATATAACAGCACCACTGCTGGACTGAAGTGTCGTCCAGAACTCTGCTTTGTGTTTAGAGTTGTCTCAGAGTTTATCCTACAGCTCAGCTGACTGTTTGTTTCTTCAGTCTCTAAGGTGAAGTCACTGTGCCTCTCTCTCTCTCTCTCTCTCTCTCTCTCTCTCTCTCTCTCTCAGAACTGCGTACTGATCTGAATCCTTATTTAGACTTTCATAGTCTTTAAGTGACTTGCAGCCCTGTCACATGGATAATACTATGTGTGTGTGTGTGTGTGTGTGTGTGTGTGTGTGTGTATCTGTTCATGCCCATACAGTGAGCGGATATACAGGTGTGAGACCATTGTGCGTGCACTGCCCCTCATTTCCACTGATTGTGTGTGTGTGTGTGTGTGTGTATGTAGGGGGAAAAACACAACACACACACACTCAAATGCACATTCCTGCAGTCTAATTGAGAGGATTTCCATGCATTAGGGTTTATCAGCTCCATTGGAAATTCCTTCCACATTTTCCACAAACGCTCTCGTTTCATTTTTTCGACAGGTCCTTAAAATGAATATTTTATTTATTAGAGAAAAAGAAAAAATGGTATCATTAATCTAGAATCATTCATGCTATTTTAGATTAAATGTTAAATGTTTTAAACACATTTCTTCTTTCTCTCACTTCCTCACTCTACACACACGCAACTCTGCTGACAAAAGTCTGCTGCTCCTTATCATCATTCTGCTGATGCGTCACTGCTGTTCTTATGATACATTGACTCGATAAGTCCGTAATGCAAGCCTGCTACCTGTAACCTGACACCAGCGTATTCCCTCTTCTCCCTCTTCCTCTTACTCTTTCTTGCTCTTTTTTTTGTGTCTCATGCCAGTCTGACCAAATTTCTCCTTCAGTGACATTCAGCACTATCTATATTGTTTCCTTTGCTTCACCACCACTTCCTACTATTACCCCCTCTCTCACTCAGTTTCCTCTCCACTTTTCATGCAGACTGTAAGAGAACAGCGTGTGTCCTCAGCCAGGCTTCTCTGTAGGAGATCTCCCCCAATTGCTTTTTGTGTCGTTACAGCCATTTATTGTTTTTGTCTGTTTTTTTATTACAAAACTGGGGAAGGACTTCTTAAACTCTGCTTTAAAAACAACAATAAGAAAGTGCTAATTGGTGGTCTGTTTTTTGTTTTTTGTTTTTTTCCCTTTCATTCCAGGCAGTTGGTTAATCTCAGCAAGTTGCAAATAAAGGAATGCTGACCGGAATGTAGCTGTACGTCATTTTACTGTTTTTGTAATCAGATAATTCTTGATGAGAAACAGAGCAAATGTCATGTTGGTCTCACACACGGAATTTGTACTATTACTATGTTATAAATGTACTCCGTGTTCCAGGTTATATATTAATTCACATTGTGTTATAAGTGTGATTTAAATTGCAATCTGATTAAAACGCAAATTGAACTGTTTTGGAAAGCATGGACTCTACCACGCTTAGGGGGCTGAGACTACCTGTAGGAGGGCGTCTGAATTTGGGTTGCGCTGGAACTGTGCCGCGATTCCCGTGAATGTGAACGCAACTCATACTCAGGTCCGCGCTTATTCAGGAAGTAAAGTAGCCCGCACGTGTGTTTTAGCCAATGACGACATCATTAGTTTCCACAATACGTGTGTACCATGAGTGGCAGGGGAACGTTGTGGGACACAGGAGAGTATGATGCACAGCATAATATTATACTCTTCTGTGTCCCACAACGTTCCCCTGCCACTCATGGTACACGCGTATTGTGGAAACTAATGATGTTTCCTGCTGCGCAAATGCACCGGACTTTGATAGAATCAAGCTAGTCTGAAATCAGAGCAACGCTGCAGGGGACGACAGGAACACAACTAAATGGTCGTCACTTATATAGTGCTTTTTTAACCTTAGCAGTTCTACAAAGTGCTTCACACTGGTTCTCATTCACCCATTCACACACACTCACACCAATGGTAGCAGATCTGCCATGCAAGGAGCTAGCTTGCCATCGGGAGCAATTTGGGGTTCAGTGTCTTGCCTAAGGACACTTTGGTATGTGGGGTCATGTGGGCCAGGAATCAAACTGCCAACCCTACAATTAGTGGACAACCCGCTCTACCACCTGAGCCCCAGCTGCCCACAATTGCACTCATTCAGACCGCAGCAAACTTGCCCGGTGTGAAAACCACCTTAATACGTCTTACTCCACTTGTACATGCACACACAGTTTTCAGTTTGTTAAATGTGGTTTTCTAATTTTCTTAAACTCTCCCAAAATTATCAAAAGAAAAGATAATTGCTTTCTGTGAACAGAAACAGATGTCCGATTAAGAGATGTCTGAGAAACACTTGGACTATTAAAAGACAGGTTATAACACTATATACACGTGACAGAAGTGAATTGGCCATGTTGCCTCTACTGCTGTTCGCAGATCATTGAACCTTTTGGTTATCAAGATATGATGTTGATGCATAAATCGGGTTCATAAATCTGTCACCTGAGCTAAATAAAAGGTGCAGTAAGCTGTTGGAAGTCAAGTAAATGAAACTGTCTTTTTCTCATCTCAGTGTGGAGATGTTTGCGTGGCTCCATGTCGCTCCTGTTATGTTTTTCTTTACAGTATTTAGCATGCTGGCATGGATGAAAGATGTAACGGGAATAAATATCCTAGTGAGCATAAGGGGATTGAAAAGTGTGGGGAAGACTGTAATTAAGACTCTTACTCATTGCTTCGGGACAAGAGGAATGATGAAGTAGAGAGAACGTATTCATCTCTCCATAGGCAAAAAAACACAGGCATTCAAGTGATTTCCAGACTCCTGACTTTCCTTTCAGTTGTATCCTATTATTAGTATTGGTCTTAATCAGGACGCTTTAGCCGACAACTTGCATCCGCTCATTTGGCACGTGTTATCATGTCAACAGTGTGGCTTCAGTGTGGTTAAGTAAAGAAATGTTCAGGTTGGTTAAAGTATGGAGGAAGATTAAGATGCATGGGAAAACTGACTTTGGGTAAATGCAGGTTTAAATCTGTTAAAGGTCAAGTGGAGAAAGCTCAGCAAAAATTCAACCTGACCATTCACAACAAATATTTCAGAAATGGTGTTATAACCTGACCAAGCATGATATGAATAAATCACCACATCATTAATGAAACAGCCTCTGATTAGGCTTGAGCTGAGAGTGTCCTCCTTTCCTTCAGCTGAAAACAGGATCATGAACTCATTTAGATAAGGAAGGCGATGCTGATAGTGTGGCTTGTGATGTGTTTGTCTGTCCTGTAGATGGCAGCAGCAACTCAGTGTGTGCTTTAAGGAGATCACTGCTAGCGTAACACAAAAGAAGTATCCGAGAGAAAAGTCAGGAAAAGATTCAACACCCCAGTCACTCTCACACTAGACATCTCCGCCTTCATGACATTACCAAGGTGTGGACTCGGAGAAGGAACATGGGGCTTTGGGTACAGTATGGAACATGGCCTTTCACAAAGCTTTGGTTAAAGTGGAAGGTTTTGGTTCCTCAGACCTAAAGCTTTGGGGCGATGTATAGACAGGAAAGTGGTGGTGTCCGTGTGTGGGTGCTCATCTAATAGTAATAAAAAATAATGAATTCCTTATATTTATATGGTTCTTTTCTAGGTACTCAAAACACTTTAAATTGAATGGGGGAGGGATCTCCTCAACC
This sequence comes from Ameiurus melas, assembly GCA_012411365.1. Classification (NCBI taxonomy): domain Eukaryota; kingdom Metazoa; phylum Chordata; class Actinopteri; order Siluriformes; family Ictaluridae; genus Ameiurus; species Ameiurus melas. The sequence continues at coordinate 22,687,905 of CM022758.1, read as the reverse complement.
ACGTGGATGATGTGACAGCAGCCATAGTGCTCCAGAACGCCCACCATACACCAGCTATTAGTGCAGAGGAGAGAGTGATGTAGACAGTTCAGAGATGGAGATTATTAGGGGGCCATGATGGAGAAGGGCCAAAGAGGAATTTCACCAGGACACCAGGAGTATACCCCTACTCTTGTGTCCTGGGATTTGTAATGACCACAGAGAGTCAGGACCTCGGTTTAACATCTCATCCGAAAGACTGTGCTGTTTTTACAGTATAGTGTCAGGGTGAGCACCCCCTGCTCACCTCACTAAGTGGTACCACTTCCAGCAGCAACCTTAGTTTTCCCCATTAGGTCTCCCATCCAGGTACTGGCCAGGTTCAACCCTGCTTAGATTCAGTGGGAAACCAGTCTCATCTGTCACTTTTGTACAGCATGGCCTCCTGTCTGTAGGGTACACTTTGAAGGGTTAAAGGTTTGATCTGTGTAAGACTTTATGTAGCCAAGTGATGAAGTTGAAAGGCAGAAGTGTGGCTTCCTTTGCTTTGGAGACCTGCCACCAAGGAGCAGCAGAAATAACCAACACACACACTTGGACTTCTCCTGGGATAAATAAACTTGCGCAGCATATTTTGCCACAGGAAGAGGATGAGGCCCTTTTTAGCTGTGCCATTTTACTACTGGGGCCATGTCAACTGCGTGTGTGTGTGTGTGTGTGTGTGTGTGTGTGTGTGTGTGTGTGTTCATATGTGTAATATTGGTGAGCTCAGCCAAATTTAGCTTATTAGCTCACATGAAATATGTGTTTATTGGTATTGAAATCCTGAGAAACATAGGAATATAGGCTCATATAGTGTAAAGTGAAAGAATATAGTGAAAGAAAAGGCTGTTTTCCATTGATATTAAAATGACAAAGTGAAATGTTTTTTTCCTTATTTCGCTAAATAAATTGTATAAATAGTCATGATTTCAATATTAAGCCAAAAATGATCATTTTTCACATTTACATATCCTGGACTCTCTCCTGTCTCTCCTCTTCCTGTCACTCCAAAATCATACTGTGTTTAGTGTGTGTGTGAGAGAGAGAGAGAGTGAGCGAAGCGAGCGAGCACGCACGCGAGAGAGAGCACACGAGAGAGAGGGGGGTGGAGGAAACCGGACACTTAGTGCATCTTTGTTGTGGGTCAGTTCATACAACAAGGAAACAGCCGCTTCCGTCTTAATGATGGAAAAGCCACTCAGCATCTCCTTCTCCCCCATGAGACCACATGGCTCCTCTCTTCCCTTTGCTCTCTTGCTCTGTGAGTCTGTGTATTCCTCTTACAGGAAAAACGATTAGGCCACTTCCTTTTGTTCAGTTCTGTTTCACACTGAACACTCTGAATATCTCAACCTCAAACCCCTTGGTGCATTAGTTCCTTTGATCTCTCCTTCTCTCTCTCACACACACACGCACACGTGTGCCCTGATTTCTTATAATCCTTTGCCAAACTCAAACCTTTTAGAGCGCTTTTTAGTGGTGTGTACAGTAGTTCTGAAGTGAAGTTTCTTCTGTTCCAAGTCTCAAGTCAGCAGTTCTCAAGTCCAAGTCATCTCAGCCGAAGTCTAAGTTCAACTAGAGGTTGAAACTTATAATTCACGACCTCTGACCAGAAAAAAACTTGAAATAATGCCCCCCCAGACATGAAATTCCTTCTTATGAACTTGTACTTACCCTTAAATGAGTTCTTTATATACAAGTGCTTTCTTTAGATCCGTCAATATATAGACATGTGTATTTTCCTCCTCAAATCAGCAAACTGTACATCACTCATCACAGAGAGTAGGCTGGCTTCCCACTTTGTACCTCGAACGCACGGAGGTAAAACAATTACATAGATCCGAGCTCTGATGTAACACTTCCAAGGTAAGTGGGAAGCAGCATAATGCTTTTCTGACACGGCCAGAAGTTTGTCATCAGCGGTTTTGGGTCAAAATGACACTATCACAGACAAAAATTACACATCATCAAAGAATTCAAGTCAGCAGCTCTGAAGTACGAATCAAGTCATAATAGATGTGTGTTGAGGTTTGAAGGGATTACCCAGAATTTCCTTTATCAGTTGCAGTAGGCTGTAATTCTATACTTTGAGTATTATTAATTATTATTATTATTAATGTTAAAAAGTTTATGTTGCCGGTCTATACCTTTGGCGCAAACCTTTGGCGCAAACCCAGACACATACACACACAAACAAAAGAGTCATGGTAACGTTAGCGAAAACAGTGAAAGAGAAGATGTCAGATTGAAGATTGACTGCGTATTGATTGAGACACTGCTTCAGAGAAAGTGCTGAGAGAGCAGAGCAGCTAGCACAGACCTGAGCACTGTGTCAGCAGTCCTCCTGAATCTTCAACTCACACGTATCTCGCTCTCTCTCTCTCTCTCTTTTTTTTAATCCAGAGTGTGCTGTATTGTTTAAATCAATGCAGCTAAAGGAAGTAAAGCACTCAGAATTCAGATAAAAACAAAAACAAAGCAGTAATTTCACTTTAGATTTCTTGGTTTTGTTGAGCTCTTAGGTTTAGTTTCCTTCCGTATCAGAGAAGATGGTGTTGGTTTACAGTAGGAGCTCTCTACCGTACCCCTACCCCCCCTCCCTACAGTCCCTACAGTGCGTGATGGGAAGTCCATAGTCATTAAGGAAGTTAGATACAGAAAACCCTGCTGCTCTATTCCTGAATGAACGTTGTATTGTGTTTAATAAAATTATTCGTTTCGTGATGCACAGATGTGAAAGTCATTGGCTGAGCAGTACATTTTATTAATCATATAAATTACCCATTTGCATACACTTCAATGAGTTTTATAGCAGTATTGACAACTGCAGTTTATTCATTCATTTTATTCATCCTTGGATGGTAGAAAGTAATTACAGTCCACTCCAGTGAATCAGCAGTGCCTGAAATTATATATATATATATATATATATATATATATATATATATATATATATATATATATATATGAGAGAGAGAGAGACTTATATATATGTTTGCGATCACCAACAATTTCATGCAATTTTTTCGTAGTTAATTAATTTTAGCTCAGTTTGGGCTAGCTATTGGGCTATTTTGTGTCCCTTTTTGCTTCTTTCACCAAATATTGCGTGGTAGTCGTTGTGTCTGTTGTGAAAGTTGTGAAGTTATGTTTTTTTAAATAATAATGTATAGTTTTTTGCTGTAACAAAGCTTGCAAGGCCTGATTTCTTTTTGTTTTACTGATCTTGCAATTTGATATGCTGTTGTAATTTTATGCCGAATGAGCGATAAACAGATTTGATCATGGTTCGAGAAAAGGAATTGTCGTCAAAGAAGCGTGTGCAAATCTTCATTTTGCACAAACAGCAGATGTCCAGTAGAGAAATTACAAAAAACTGAACGTGGCACAGTCATGTTGTTGTTGTTGGCATGCTCTATAGCCGTTTTCATGAACAAATGTATAGTGATCGCAAACTTTTGGCCATGTCTGTGTGTGTGTGTGTGTGTGTGTGTATATATATATATATATATATATATATATATATATAAAAAAGATGTGCAAATTATTTTCAAAGTATTTTTACTCTAATACAGATGTAATAAGTACAAGGTCATTGACGATCAGGTTCCGGCTCAGGGGCTGGTGATGGACAGTTCCTGAATGGGACACGATCACTGAAGATCTCCATGCTATATGTGTGGAGAAACTCAATGGATGGAAAATCAAATAGTGTGCCCAAGCTACCATCACCTCTAAAGTGATGAGAAAGCAGGAGAGAAATGAATGAGAAACTTGGAATCAGTACGTCTAAATGTTCTGACATGATTTTGCATGTGTAATTGGAGAACATGGTGATTGGGTGATAGCCGTGGAAACTGTAGAAATGCCACAGGGATGGTACTATGTGAGTATGTATGAACATATACACAACTGTGTTAGTGTGAGACAAGGTGAAACATGAGTGAGATGAATTCCTGCCCTCAGGACATGGAAGTAGAGTATACTTGTCAGACTCTATGTATGTGAATGTATCATTAAGTCAGCATGTTTCCTCAGCTATAAGGCAAACAGCTGTCAGTGAAGGCTTTGATAATGTGTCATAGCATAAACCTGTGTGTGGGTGGATAATAGATTACTCGAGGCTATTTGCATTTGCTCGTGGATAAGCTTGATCCAGACTCTATTTTTCTTTTATAATTTACTAATATACTGTCTAATATATTGCAGAAAACTTCTACTCCACACTCTATAACAGGGCATTTCTGGCCATTTAGGTGCCCTAGGCAAGATTCCTCTTGGTCAACCCCTCCCCCAAACCACATGGGAAAGCCTTCTAAATCTCTACCTAGCTAACAATTTTTGGTTCCAAGAACAGATTTTTAAGATTTGTTTGTTGTTAGCCAGGAAAGTTTTCTTTCCTGAAATAGAAAAATGTTTTTAGGTTTGCAGAACATTCCCCTGATGTTCGCTCAACATTTTCTCAACGTTCTCCTAATGTTCTCTCAACATTCTCCTATATTCCTTTAACGTTCCCCTAATATTCTCTTAATGTTCCCATAATTTCATGAATGAGAGTTGAAAACTACTCAAAGTTACTGAGTAAACTTTCATAATCTGTTTGTAAAAACCTTGCTGATGGACCTACTTGATATGAACCACCAGGTATCTGTTCTTAAACGTTATCTGTTCCTTGCTCATATCATGTTCACGTAACTTGGAACTCATATACAGTGGTGTGAAAAAGTGTTTGCCCCCTTCCTCATTTCCTGTTCCTTTGCATGTTTGTCACACTTAAGTGTTTCGGAACATCAAACCAATTTAAACAATAGTCAAGGACAACACAAGTAAACACAAAATGCAATTTGTAAATGAAGGTGTTTATTATTAAAGGTGAAAAAAATCCAAACCATCATGGCCCTGTGTAAAAAGTGATTGCCCCCTTGTTAAAACCTACTATAACTGTGGTTGTCCACACCTGAGTTCAATTTCTCTAGCCACACCCAAGCCTGATTATTGCCACACCTGTTCACAATCAAGGATCACTAAATAGGAGCTGCTTGACACAGTAAGGTCCACCAGAAGATCCTTAAAAGCTACACATCATGCGAGACCCAAAGAAATTCAGAAAATTGAGAAAAAGTAATGAGATCTATCAGTCTGAAAAGGGTTATAAAGCCATTTCCAAAGCTTTGGGAATCCACCCAACCACAGTGAGAGCCATTATCCACAAATGGCGAAGACATGGAACAGTGGTGAACCTTCCCAGGAGTGGCCGCCCAAAATTACCCCAAGAGCGCAGCGAGACTCATCAAGAGGTCACAAAAGACCCCACAACAACGTCCAAAGAACTGCAGGCCTCACTTGCCTCAGAAGAGTCAGCGTTCATGCCTCCACCATCAGGAAAAGACTGGGCAAAATGGCCTGCATGGCAGAGTTCCAAGGAGAAAACCACTGCTGAGCAAAAAGAACATCAAAGCTCGTCTCAATTTCTCCACAACACATCTTGTGATCCCCAAGACTTTTGGGACAACATTCTGTACCGATGAGACAAAAGTGGAACTCTTTGGAAGGTGTGTGTCCAAGTATATCTGCGAAGGAACACTGCATTTATAAAAGAACATTATACCAACAGTAAAATATGGTGGTTAGTGATGGTCTGGGGCTGTTTGCTGCTTCAGGACCTGGAAGACTTGCCGTGATAAAGGAACTATGAATTCTTGTTACCAAGAGTCTAAGGAGAATGTCTGACCATCTGTTCGTGTACTCAGCTGAACTAACTTGGTTCTGCAGCAGACAATGATCCTAAACACACCAGCAAGTCCACCACTGAATGGCTGAAGAAAAAAATGAGATTTGAGGGCTTGAAAGTCTGACCTGAATATTAATCAGGCCGTTCATCTCGAAACCTCTAATGTAACTGTTAGGACAATTCTGCAAAATGAGGGCCAAAATTCCTCCAGACGCTGTAAAACCTCATTGACGTTATCGCAAACGCTTGGTTGCAGTTGTCTCTAAGGGTGGCCCACCAGTTATTAGGTTTAGGGGCAATCACTTTTTCACACAGGGCCATGTGGTTTGGATTTTTTTCACCTTTAATAATAAACACCTTCATTTACAAATTGCATTTTGTGTTTACTTGTGTTGTCCTTGATTATTGTTTAAATTGGTTTGATGTTCCGAAACACTTAAGTGTGACAAACATGCAAAGGAACAGGAAATGAGGAAGGGGCAAACACTTTTTCACACCACTGTAGACATTTACAGACACCTTGTTTTCCTGCTCAGCATGAGAGAATATTAGTGTTTCAGTTTCAACCTTGTTGAGAATAAATAAATAAAAATTGGTGTATATTAATTTTTCCCTCACACTGACTGTGTGAGCTAGTGTTTTGCAGAATTAAGACCAGAATTGAGTCAGCCAATTAGACACGAGTATTGTTCACGTATTTTCGTGTAAACCCCGTCTGATTGGTCTCGCCTCTGTTCACTGAAGATAAAATACAACACTTCATTCACCGAAGATACAAAATGACAACACTTCAGTCTTCTTTTAATGACATTCAGTGATAAACTGCTCACTACGTGGACAATTCACTACTGAAATATTTGGGGCTAAATAAGTAATATTCGGGACTACAGACCTGCATGCCCTGGCCAGGTACTCTCTCTTGTGGGTGGGGGTATGGCGTTTGGACCCTAGGCGACCACCCAGCTTGCCTATGCCCAGAAACGGCCCTGTTCTATACTACTAATACAGTGTAGAAAACTAAAGATGCATAAAGTTTGTGCAGTGTGATCCAACCTTAAGGAAATTGAATCCTGTGTTTTGGTTCATCATCATCTTCAACTCATGTTCAACTTCAAGAATCCTTAACTAGCTTTTTTTTTCTTGTTCTTTTTCATGCACTTGTTAATTCACAGATGTGCTGATTCTGTCCACCTACATTAATGTGTTCTTGTAACATTTACTCAACACATTTTCTTCAGTGAGTAATCATTAGTCCTGAAATTTCAGTCTTTCCTATTAAATGGATTATCGTCCAACCACCTGTGGCCTACACACACACACACTCGCACTCTCACACACACTGACACACAGTGGCTGCATGCCTCGTCTATAATCCGCAGTCAGGTTTACTTTATCACCCCGTTATTCATACACTGCATGACTGCCTTTTGCTGACCGATTTAGTTTCAGAAATGTTCAAATGCAAACTGAACACTATCTGTATAAACAAGTGTAATAGGTGGGATTTTTCGAGAGGGACTAGATGGTTGAAATAATATTTTAATAATATCGGTATATCATATTCTTAATAATATTCATAAATCATTTTTGATAAGTCATAGGTGTTACTTCTCACAATAACAACTGTGTGTGCGGGCATGTTTTAATATTTTGGCCGGACCAAACCTCCCCTCAAGGATAGGAATATCAAGTAGGGTCCTTGTGGAGACATTTGGCTGGTCCTTGTGGGGACATGTGGTAAATTGCTTTTGATATCAAAACAAATTTTATGAAGGAATCAATAAATAAAGCCAAAAGTTATAATTTTCCTTACCAAGGTTAAAGTTAGGGTTAGGTATAATCATATCGCATTAATAAGCTGCATTCATAATAATGTCAGAGGAAGGTTTGTGTGTGTGTGTGTGTGTGAGAGAGAGCGAGAGAGAGAGAGAGAGAGAGAGAGAGAGAAAGAGAAACCTTTTCAGAGGCTAATCTTCTGTTTGGCATGTAATTTCCCCTCTCTGTTTGAAACACACACATTATAGGCTCACTGTGCAGCACAGTGCACTTTGTAAATATGTGATAACGGTGAGCATTCTGCACACACCACCTTCTACTACGGCTGTCACGATACCAAAAATCTAATAGTCAGTACCCATATCACCAAAAGTATACGATACTCGATACCAAAGTCGATACCATGGTGTGGTGTAAAAATATTTTTTTAATTAAAAACTCTCCTGGAGGACATCCTCCTCTGGCTGATACTGGTAAAGAAAGAAAGGGGGGAGGTATTTTAGTTATCAAACACTGTCTGACAATGACTAAAAACGGTGGAGGAAACAAGTACTAAGGTGCACTCATAAACGTACACACACACATTTACATTTACATTTATTCACTTAGCAGACGCTTTTATCCAAAGCGACTTACAAATAAGAAAAATACAAGCAAAGGTTAGGTATAAGTATGACAGTATAAGGTGTATAAGGAGTATAAGGTAACACGCACCTTATACTCAATGCAAGCATTAGTTTAAATTCACTGATATGGTGGCAGGCCAAACAGATTTATTAAAAGCATGAACATTTGAATAATTATTAGTGACATTAGGCTACATTTAGCTGACAGGACACGGGTTCATAATACTGCAATGTGTTAGCGTCTTTAACAAATAACTGGCTATCACTAATATTACATGGAGCATAACGTTAGCTGGTTTTACGGCCACAATGCAGCTGTCGCAAACAAACATAATATAGGACCGTCTTTCAGTTGCTTTGCCATATTCCAGGTGTTTCCTCACCTTGTTTGAAATGAACAATAGAATCGGTTACACACCAGCTTCAGAGCATCAATTATATGTTTGTTGACATCCGCCTCGAATGCGAAGTATTTCCATATTTAACTCTTACCACCTTTTCTCTCAACGTGTCGGGGCGGAGCTAAACTTGTCGCCATCTTCTGTAGATTTTCCCATGTGCTTGTAGGCGTTCTTCTTCTTTACCACCTGTGGACCGGCTAAAACACTTGCGCGCATTTGCTGCCCCTTCAGTTCCAGAAGAATTTCAACCTCTGTACCTTCATTACCAACAGTATCAAAGCTACTGTGGAAAAACAAGTACCATCATGTTCTAAAAATGTTGGTACCGAAGTATCGGTTCTCGTGACATCTCTAGTATGCGTTGATACCCCATCCAGTGTGTCCCCCACGTTGTGGCCAGAGATCCCTGGGACGGGCTCCAGGCTCCCGGAGAGTGTAGGATCCTGTGTAGGATGAGCGGTATTGAAAAATGGATGGATGATTGAATGGATGGAGTCAGAATAGGTGAACAGCTCAAACTAATGGTTTTTGTTGGGACTGTTAAGAAGAACGAGAAGTATTTTTAGACGCTCTCTAAAAAACCTTCTCACTGAGTTTTACTGGGATAGTCTTTGTTTCTTGGGGTGACAGCCGTTATAAAATATTTGTATATCTCTTGTGTGTTGACATATGGACCTGTATGTCTTAAGACAGGGTGAAGGAGTCGCCGAGTTCCTACAAATCCAGACGTTTATTCTGATGATCAATTTTGGGCCGTAGGAAAAAAGAAAAGCAGACATTGGAAACTTCAGCGAGAATGAAAAAATGCAGATTAGTAACCGTAATGAAGCGAATTATGGCAGCAGCCACTGGAAGCTCCAGCATCCTGCCTCTACACACTCACAGTCTCTGTCTGAAATTAACCAACTTGCTGCACTCTGTGAGACAGCATTAATATTACTATGCTGTATCTCTGCTCCCCACTCTGGCTGTGTCTCACTCCAACTTGCCCACACACATGCATATACACACATAGATACTCAACCCCCTTCCCCATGCTGTGAGTGTTTCAGTGTAATACAGCAGCACTCACTGCTGTCAGCGTGCACAGAGATATCCACGCTGCACACGGCTCGATGCTGCTCTTCTCTCTGGAGCCAGACTGAAACTGGGTCACTGACGCTCAGGAGTGATGCACAGTCACCGCTCGAGACATGGGTTGCACCACCAGCGTGATTCTGTTCGATGGACTACGCTCCGTGCTCCAGAGGAATTGTGGGTACTGGAAGAGCACGAGTGCAGCCGAGCCGCATGGAACGTCGGAGACGGAAGCAGCCTGTGCCAGCTACAGAGAGTCGAGAGCGTGGCCTGTCAGGAATACTTCAAAGGTGTGGGACGAGGGTGTGTGTAATGTGCCTGTGCATGTATTTCAAAGATGATTAAGTCATGTCTGTTGCAGCTAGGATTGATTTGTTTGTTTGCTAAATTGCTTTGTAGGAACATAACTCAGAATTGAGTCTCAGAAGAGTGCTTAGTCACGGTTAGTATGATTCCTCAAAGCTGAATATCGCTATAGCTCTTAGCTTGCTGTACTGAAGGATAAAAATTTTCTGTTTTCTATTTTGAAAGTGTGTGAGGTTGTTTGTGCCTGTTTGACAAGGAAATTTCCTGAAAGAAACACCGTGAGAGAAGAGAAAAAGAACAGTTTGTGTTTGTACGAGAGGTTGCGGAGTGTGTGTTTGCAGGAATCGACCAGGCGATCATGGAGGAGGAAGGGCAGTTCCCTCCTCTTCCGTTTTCATTAATAAAGATCTGATTGCATCAAGAAACAGTACCCCGAGACCAGTATGCTTCCGTTATCCGTATCTTATGAATCACCTTGCCTTCTCCAACTTGCATCATTCTGTCTGAATCTGCTTCGTATGAGTGAACACACGCCCGAGCATCCTCTTTCTCCTTCTGTGACTCAGACGCCACTAATGGATCAATCGATCAATAGATATTTACGGGTAGAAAACATTAACCTGGCTTTACCCGGTCTCGTCACAGTTGGGTTGTGTGTGTGTGTGGTTGGGTTAAAGTGCGTGTAAGCTTGTTTAATGGAAAGTTGAGCTTTGCTATTGTACTCAGTGCAGTGATTAGTGCAGCACAGCCTTTTCCTTCCTCTTCTAAACTCTCTGGATTTTCTGGGACAGAATGGGAAAGGGAAGGGGTGAGGGGTCATGTCTGTAGTGCAAAGGGTAGAGTTTTTAGTAACCTTTTGGCTGATTCTAGTAAAGTAGTTTAAAGAATGCTGCAACATTTCTCTATCAACCATATCTCTATCCACTGTGTCTGGTCTGTACTGTGTGTGAGATCATGGTGATGGAACATGTGCACTTGAAACTTACTCATAATGGAAGTCCAACAGCTGTTGTTTAATTCCACCAAAAAACAGTTCAAATATGTGACTGTATGAAGCAAACTATACCAGTAAATATCTAAGGACAATATAGACGTGAAGGAAACTATTAGCAAAGCTGTTCTTTTGTCCATATGTCCAGCGTGTCCAACAGAAGTGTGATGGCTCGTACATCATTTTTGACTCCACACTGTGCTTTGATGAGCAGATTCGTGCTGTGGTAAAAAGCAGTTTCTTTCAGTTAAGATCTATTACTAAAATCAAAATGATGCTCTCCAAGAAGGAGCTCGAAACAGTTATTCATGCGTTTATAACAACTTGGTTGGACCATTGTAATTTGCTATACCCGAGTTTGCTTAGAACAACTATTGATCGTTCATAATTGGTGGATGGTTCGTAATTCTCGGTGGATGCTCCTTGGCTTTGGAATAGTCTTCCTCTCCACATCAGATCTCCTTCCTCCATTTCTGTGTTTAAATCCTCTTTGAAGACGTATTTGTATTCTTTGTTTTAATTGGGGATGTAACATTTTTTCCATTTGCCTTTTCTTTGTTTTTTTTGTTTACTCTGTTCATTTGTTTTAATTCCGTTTTATATTTCTTGTACAGCACTTTTAGTCTGAAGATCTGTTGTTTGAAATGGGCTTTATAAATCAATAAACTAAACTAAACATAATCCCAAATAATTTTCTCAGAAAAAGCTTTCACTCGTTCAATCACTTGCAGTAATGCTTTATCCTGGGTCCGGAGTCTATCCCAGGCAATGCTGTGCTCGAGGTGGTAGTACACCCCATGTAAAACTCATCACTGTTATCTCTGTAAAACCAGGTGAGAGCACTGAAAGTGTCAGTTTAATTGCACATGGGGGCAGCGTTTGATCTATAATACTACTGTACACCCTTGAAAGAGGAAAGGTAAAAACCTCAGGGCACCATTAGTGCTGTGCTGTTTCATGTGTTGCCACAGGACTTTGTAGCAGGTTAGGAGATCTACTGATGATGCTTATTTGGAAAGGTGAAATCAACTGAGTTTTTTATTTATTTATTTTTTGATATCAACATATGCACAGTTATTTCTTTTTCCAGGAGTGCTCCTACATAACAGCTGCAAACTCTTCTCATGCATGCGCTTAATTGCAGTCTTTTATTGTGATCAGATGTAAAAAGCCTGCCGTAATTTAATTGAGAGCCTCCGTTCTCTTCATTCGGATGACTGATTTGCTGTGGTTACAGCAAGAACAACACTGATTTGCCTAAGTGGAGTGGAATTTAACTGTAGAGGATGCCTGCTGGCCTTTTTTCAGCCAACCCCTTTAAAGATTTTGCCCAGCACAAGACATCACTCACACTGTAGAAATGGACACACACACGCATTGTATGTGGCTATGGCACTCTTTCAGGATATCTAACTGTAGCAGCACTCGAGTTACATATGCACAAACATCTAAGTCTTTACTTTAGATGAAGATTAAGGAGCTCATGGCAAGGCCTTTTCTTCATGGATGAAATAGAAGATGGTTTTCCAGCTGGACCGACAACAGAGATGTAGCTCTGGCCACTTTCCCACCGAAAAGCCTTACTGCCCACTTCTGATTTTCTGCTCAGATCTAATCTTTTTTTTTTTGGCCTCAATGGCCTTGTTTGTAATCAACTAATATTATTCATTATAATCCTCTTCCATCAAACCACTACAAATGCACATTTTCCAAATCAGTAATGATTTGCATGATCCATGAAGTCAAGAACAACAAAATCTGTCATATTTTTACATTTTATTTGTCAGACACTTGGTCATCGCAGTAGCGAATAAGTAAACAAACGCGATCACTTGATGATTTGCGCCGAAGGTCAGTTGGTAACTCATCAGCTGGTAAGGCTGATAAGGACGAGAAAACGAATGCTGGCACAGATAGAGAGCTTTTGCAGTCATTCCAGCTATTACTGAAATGCCAAGAAATATCATTGTGCAGAAATATAGTCTGGTGTAATGTGTATGCCTGATCTGAGTTTCTTTTTCATTACAGTTGTGAAGTGAAAAAATAACATCTGTTTCATTTTGTAGTCACAAAATTGATTTTGGGTTGCGTGAAACTTGTAATATGGACCTAACCTTTTAAGTTTCTAGTCTGACTCTTCTGTCAATCAAACTTCCTAAATTAGTATAAGCTCTCAGGTACTTCCAATGGAACGAATGCGTATAATGCTTTTGGGAAAAGTCGAGTCAGGTGTGTGCGTGTCTGTGTGCATGCATTCCAGATGACACCCTATGGAGTTGATCGCAATTTCACCAGACTCTGGTTGTAAAACTGCCTGTAAACAATAGGATGCTGTGAGTGATATTACATATGCTTTCTCTGATCCAGAGAGCAGACACTCGTACCCTCAGGAAGAGATAGACCAGAAGGCATTCTGACCTCGTGCCTTTGACGATTTGACGATCCCTTACACACATATAGTGAAATTGTCCATGTGCCCCCAGGGTCAAAAGAAGGAAGGATGCTTATGACTGACTCGGTGGAAGGATCACGCAGTGTTTCCAGAGTGAGAGAGAGAGGACAGAAGAGAACTCATAAAGGCAGTTTTTAGAGAGCATGTGACAAATGCATAAAGTAAAAAAATATATATATATATATATATATATATAATATAAAATAAAAAACAAGCCCCACATGGATTCTCCTCACTGAGATTGACGTGTGTAAGAATGCCTGAGAAACAGAGGCGAAAACGGTCTCACAGACAAGATTAAGCCTGATGTCCAGCGTAGACATCTTGGAGATGAATGCGGAAGCAGGAGATCACACACACACACACACACACACACACACACACACACACACACACTGTCAAATGCAATAAAAAGAACAGGACTTTGCCTGGTGCCTTTTATATATATATATATATATATATATATATATATAAAAAACTTTTTTTTTTTTTTTACTTCAGTATAGATAGTCAAAGAATTAATTATATAGCAAAAGCCTTTTTCAACAAAACCTTGTTGCAGTGTTTCTTTTGTCATATATTTTAGGATCAAATTTAATTTTTGCAACACGTTTAAATTACAGCCGATTTAGTAAGTAAATTTCGAACATTGGTTTCAGACCGTGTTGTTCAGCTTACAGATCGACCAGAACGTATTCATCTTGCATGATTCAGCGTTGAGCCTCTTGAACCACAGAAAGGACTACACCACGATATTGTTCTTTTTCAACGCTATAATTTCTCCCAGATTTCCGGTTCTGCAGTGCAACATAAACCTGTACAGCGATTTCAGCATTCAAATACTGGCATATGTAACAGATGTCAAATATTTGATTAAACATGTCCTTCACTTCATGCTGCAGTGTTGACTGTAGATGATACATAAACACTTACCTTTCCAGCCTTTTGTTGCCCCCGTCCTGGACACGTGTTGCGACCATAAAATTAAAAGTGACGCTATTTTTTTCCTTAAAATGGTACATTTTTTCTTTTTTTTTTTTTTTTTTTTTTTTTTTTTTTTTTTTTTTTTTTTTTTTTTTTTTTTTTTTGGTTTTTTTTTTTTTTTTTTTTTTTTTTTTTTTTTTTTTTTTTTTTTTTTTTTAAATATTTTTTTGTTTTTTTAATTTTTAATGGTAAAAGTGTTTTTTTATTTAGAGCAATACGTACTGATACTGTCTTATATAAACCGTCTGTGCATATAAAAAAAAAAATGTATGTGTGGGACGGAGTCATTAGTGTGCAGGTAAATTCCATAGGCTCAGCTCACTCTTGGGGGAGGAGTGTGTGTGTGTGTGTGTGTGTGTGTGTGGGTAACACAGCTGAGTGTAGGAGGAGTCTCCTGTCAGTGCCTAGAGTGAGTGAGAGAATTACTTTAGTGTGTGTATGTGTGTGTTTGTGTATGTGTGAGCGCGTTTGGGAGAGAAAGGAGTAGAACTTTAGAGCTCTGTTAAGCTTCACTGCTGAAGGCTGAACTTTACTAGACATGCTGGCTGCTCCATCCAGCCATCATTCTACACTGGAGAGACCCACATCCAGTGCTTCTGCTGGATTGTAACTGAAAAGATTGGAATTTTTTTTAAAAATTTGGGACGTGAAAGAGAGCGAGAGAAGCTGAAAGCATGCAGGGCAGGGTGGCTAAAGGGCCAAAGATGGTGATTGAATCTCCACGGCAGTTTAAAGCTCAGTCTGTTATCGAGCCAGAGCAGAGCAGCAACTCAGCACAGACAGCGGTAAGACACGCACACACGCACACACACACTGCAACAAGTGCACCAGTTTGATGTTGTGGGAATAGTTGTGTGTTGAAATTGTAAAAATCAGAACTTTGACTACATGACTTATATTTACAAATATTTTGAGGGAAAAGGTTTATATGGTGGAATTCTCACTGAATATCGTGAATGTGTCATGAACCAATTCCTAGATCATGTACAGTTATGGCGATGTTCTGATGAGAAATTTTCTATGTGTATGAGAGTGAGTGTGAGAGTGAGTGTGAAACTGTGCATATAAGAAATAAGGCAGGTGATAGAAGCAGATTGAAGAGGTGTAAAATGGAGTACTATAAATGAAATATAGGAGTAGATAGGAGATTATTAATGAAAGGAGGTGGTTGATTTGGATGTTGTATAGTTTGTGTTAATTATAGAAAACTGCATTGTGTTTAAAAAAAAAAAAAACACGCTGTATATTTGTCACTCCCTTACAATGGAGCAGCAAACTACATTGTTTTGAACCAAAGTTGTAAACTAGAACGACAATTTCAGCCTTCTGTACTGATGCATAAGGCTCATGTTATTCCATGTGCAAAGCTGTAATGTTACAAGTGTTGCCCCATAAATAAACATCGGCTCTCCTAACCGCACCAGCTGTTACGGCTTGTAACAGGAGCATTAGTTGGGGCTTCCCATCACTTATCCACTCAACACCCTGTACTACACATACTCTGCGAATGGAAGGAAACCTTTTGGGAATCTTGGGAAATGAATATTATTGATCATAGACAGCAGTGGTTGATCATTTTTAGAGAATTGCAAAGTTAACGAGAATTGCAATGAAAGCACGGACAATTCTCCCCTTTACGCCGAACCAATCTTGGGCTTTTTATTAAGGGGGCTTTCACACTGGCAGTTTAGTCTGAAACAGAGCACGGTTTGCATGAAAAACTGGTAATGTAAAGGCTGTCATGCGGACGGGAAGCGCACCATGGTACCGATCCCGAGACTACCTGTAGGAGGGGGTCTGAGTTTGGGTTGCACTGGAACTGTGCTGCGATTCCCGTGAATGGGAAAGCAACTTGTACTCAGGTCTGCGCTTATTCAGGAATTAAAGTAAAGTTTTAGCCAATGACGACATGATTCGTTTCCACAACACGCGTGTATCATGAGTGGCAGGGGAACGTTGTGGGACACAGAAGAGGTCCACTGCTGCTCATAATGTCTGCTGCGCATAACAGTACCAGAACAATTTTTTTTGAACAATAAAAAATATGGTGAGTTGTGCTGTGTTCTCCATGCGCGTTTGTGATGAACACAAACACATCGGGGTTGGATAGAATCGAGCGAGTCTGAAATCAGACGCCGGGAACAATCATGGGAAATGTGAAAACCATCTAAAACATTTTTAATTAGTTGATTTTGAAGGAAAAGATCTGGGCAGTTCTGTTGCAGAGATCATTTCTTGGCCAAAAAACGTAAGCAAAGCTTTACTTAATATGTGAGACAAATCAGTTGTTCCATCTTTAAGATATTTGTATTGGTCACTTTAACAATTACAAACAGAACCTTTAAAGTGCACCTATTATAGTTTTTCAAATATTACTTTTTGTGTAGTGTGTCATAGAGATGTTTGTGGAAAAAAAAACATTGAAACTGCAAAGTTTCAAAAATCAAAGCGCACGAAAAACGGAGTTATTGACTCCGATTCTGAACCACTGAAATGAGTCGTTATTAATTCCAAACTTACTTCCTGTACTAACCTATGTATGTTTGTAACAAAAAGCCCTGCCTCTGGGCTTCATCGGCTGTTCGCAAACAGACAGAGCTAAAATGCATTATGGTAGTGGCCGTTTCCTTTTTGACACACGCTGACAGTGGTAAACCAATCAGAACAGACTGGGACATCTGACCAATCAGAGCAGAGTATGCTCTCTTAAAGGAGGAGTTTAGAATTAATCCTTTAAGACGGATCATTGAACAAGTCGTTTGTGACACTGGGGAATAAAATCTAATGCTGCAATTTAAATTATTAGCACATTACAGTGTTTTTTGACCTTGGATGCATGTAAGTCTATTGTATGAGCCTTTTAAAAAGAAAATGAGGCACGTTTCAAAACCATAATAGGTGCACTTTAAAAAGCAGAAGCAGGTACTCTGACTGAGTGATCAGGAGGAAAGTGTGTGGTGTGGGTGAGACCCAGATCCAAGCATATGGGAAGCATCATCACAGCCTTAAACAACAGTGGGAGTAAAGCACACACACATGCGCACACACCCAGTGGACACTACCACACTGCAATCTGAACACATTCCACAGTTCTGACTAAATGAGAGCGTAACCACAATAACTGCATTTCATGTCATTGTGAACACAACTGTCCAAACCTTAGTGGTTGTTTTGATGCCTTTGAGCCTAAATAAAGGGCTGAACTTCCTGTGTGCACAAAGGTCAGGCGAATTCTTCACCCCTATGTGAATCTGTGCCCTGGCATGCATTCGTGCTTTTTCAGTTTGGACGGAACTTGTTCAGGAAATAAGGATTTAATTATAATGGTTATAATAATCCCAAGGTTAAAATTACCATGTTGTTATTTGTGTTTGTTGTTACTTTCATAACCGGCCTTTAGGTGGAGCAAACTTGTATTCATTATGTGTATGTTTAAGGGCGCTTTCAGACCTACCTTGTTTGGTGTGGAACTTTGGTTAGTTTGGACAGATGTGAACACTCCACCCTTACTCAGGTGTACACCCAACAACTGGAAATGGCTCCTTACCCACGTTGAATGCTGGTTCTAGTGAGAATATAGTTTCATGATGGTCCCCACCGAAACGATGTGAATGGGACTAAGAGCTTGTATAATCATGGTAAAGTTAGTTTTGTTTTTGACTCTTAACACATTTAAAGGGAACGTGAAAGCTGTCACTGTTCGAGCTGTCTGATTTACAAGCTCAAAAATGATACATGGTACACAGCACATACGTCTTAAATGCTGGAAAACAAAGAACGCTTCTATTTATTTCTAGAGCACATGTAGAGTCATATGTACAGTATTTGTTTTCTTTAAATGAGTTAAATACATTTTAAAGGATATTATATTTTATTATCTCAATGAACAATGGGCCTGGGTCTAAAAAGGCTTCATAAATGTGTTTAGAAACGTCATAAAATGACTTGTAGACCTAAAATTTAGGGGTTTTACATTTTCTTAATGCCGTTAAGTAGCAAGTAAAATGATTAGGATCAGTGGCACAGGATTAAGTGGTAGTTACTACTATAGTATATATTTATTCTATTACAGTATTCTTTAGTTTATATGTAAGGGATAATCCGCTTTGCATTTGGTGCATTAAAATGTAGTAAAAAAGAAATGCACCTAGTCATGGATTATCCCACTTATACCATGGTCATGTGCCAGCACTGACAAGTTAAATCTGTCATTGATGCTTGCAGAGCAAATTTTGACTTTAATGATAAAAATAACAGTTAATTTCCTTTTGTTATTTTATATACGAGTTGTTAGATCTAATTCTTCCCGCTGTAAATCATACATATGTCTGATAAAGTAGTATGATAAGATTACATTTATTTGGACAGATTATAGTAAGTATTTATGAGCGGAAGAGAGATTGAGCGTGTGTGGATTACCTGCGTCTGTGCCACGTCTCTACTGATAATGAAGCTGTGAGTTTAACTGTATGTTACTATGGTTACAGTTGTTAATATTCAGTGCATTCATTTAGAATGGTGATTATACTGACTGGAACTACCTGTGGTATATACGGTCTTAACGCACATCTCCAGCCAATCAGAATCCAGTATTCGGACAGACCATGCTATAATAAATGGTAAATGGTCTGCACTTATATAGTGCTTTTTTAACCTTAGCGGTTCCAAAGCGCTTTACACTCTGTCTCGTTCACCCATTCACACACACACACACACACACACCAATGGTAGCAGAGCTGCCATGCAAGGTGCTAACTTGCCATCGGAAAAGCAATTTGGGGTTCAGTGTCTTGCCAAAGGACACTTCCGTATGTGGGGTCATGTGGGCCAGGAATCAAACCGCCAACCCTACGATTAGTGGACAACCCGCTCTACCACCTGAGCCACAGCTGACCTCAAGAAACTGTAGCATGCTATATTTTCTTGAATAAAAATGCACCTGCATTACCTGAAAGAAAATCAGAGCCAGATGTCACCAAAAATCAAACTTAACAGATAACCTAGATGTTAAAACATCTGAAGTAACAGTAAGAATCGGATATGAAGTGCTTGTGATCTGATACTGGTTTGAAGTACATGACACGATCTACGCTCTGTTTAATAACTTACTGATTTGTCACCTGTCTTGTCATATGATTGTCATTACTGTTATGTCTATACTGCTTCTGTGAGCTTATGATTAACCTAAAATGCACGCTCATGCACACATAGTTGTGTGTCTGAGCTGTATTCTCTGCTGTGTGATGCTATCAGCTGTGAGGAACATACCATGCCTACCCTGTTATCAGCGAGCCCTTCATGATTGACTCACCTGTGTGTGAGTGTGTTTTTGTGCTCCATTGTAGCGGTACAGTATATACGTGTATGCATGCATACCAGTGATTTAACGTTATATTTAGGAATGGAGTGAAGCAGAAATGGAAAAATGTGTGTATGCATGGACGTGTATGTTTCATTTACACCTGTATGTTCCACTATCGGAGACGGAGGTTCAGTTCTGATGTCAGAAGTGTGGCGTGCGTCTGTGCTTCCAGTCCTATAGTGGGTCAGATAACAATGCTTAGTAAAACTATTCCATCACCATGGTGATCCCTCTGACATCACCTAGCTAATATCAGGACCAGATGTTGTGCAACCTACGATCTCACTGACCAGAGAACGCTGAAGTCATACTTGCTTCCTCACATGCGCACCCACCCACCCACACACACACACACGCACACACACACTTCTAGCATACCGTTCTTATTAAAGCATATAATTATCAGCCCTCATCTGAGTCTCATACCTGTCCAGCTCAGTCATCTTTTGGAGATTAGTTAGATTTTTTACTCACTTTGTTGCAACCAACTTGTACCTTCATTGTTCAATGCTAAAGAGAAGTGGGAAAAGGAAAGACAAGCATTTGAGACATTTTCATTTCTATTATTGTTGAACTTTTTTGTTCCAGATACAGATCCCAGAGAGAGTTGAAGAGTTAATGTTCTCCTTTAAAGATCTAGGGCTGCTCTATAAAACTCCAGAATGTATCTAGAATGTGTGTTAGTCCTAACCCTACCTGAGTGTCAAAGATGTGGTAGAAAGCTACACGATACATGTTTCGGAAATGTTCGACAATCTGTAGTTTCTGTCATTCAATGTGAATGACATTCAATCTGTTTTGACAGGAAAAGGCCATTTAAAACTGAATGGATTTGTGTGTTTGTGTGTGTGTGTGTGTGTGGGGGGGGTTCCTATGGGGAAGGTAAAGGTGAACACGGAGCTCTAACAAAATCGGACCTGCTTGCACCAACATACAAACAATGTGGAGGACTATAATCTTGTCTATTAAGCTTCTAGAGTAGCTGAGGCTAGGATGGTGTAATTTCACACATACTTGTGTGAGCTTCATTGCTACAGTGCTTCAAAGCCTGTTTCCCCATCAGACTGATAAAAAATAGTGTACAGATGTGTTTAAAAACAGAGGTGTGGCTAGCCAGTTAGATTGTAGCTGGCCAGTTAATGAGACGCTAAAATGAGCTAACCTGGCTAAGAATGTGCAACAAAAAAAATAAATTCACCTGAATTGTAAGATCGGCTTCTGCTAAAGGCTAAGGATGAGACGGTGAACATTCCTTGAAGCCCTATGTATATTGATATGTGTTCTCTCTTCTGTGAAAACTCCTACATGCATACACAAACATTTCTGTCAGTTCAGGCCAGTCACACCCAAAAAAATACCAGATCGGTTAGCATACACTCTTCCCCCACCCTTTTCTCTTCCATCTGGTATATATTTTCTTGTTGTTTTTTAAAAATATATATATTTTCTCTCAGTTTTTCATTGTTTCTGATATTTCCATATCCTTCCTATTATTATTCACTCTCACTCTGTCTCCACTCTCAATAAACCTGAGCTCGCTTAAATGATGTATCTTTAAGTAGAGATTCGAAAAAGACCTTGAGTTCTCAGAAAGTGTACTGTAAATATTTTATCAGATGGGAAATGCAAGTAAGCCCAGTTGTTTGATGATATTAAACCTTGGCCAGCATTCTTGGATTACTTTTCCTATAAAGCAGTGCTTCCTTTCAGATTATCTGCGCCATACTGAATTTATCACATTGCAAATAATGAATGTAATGATGTGTGTGTGTGTGTGTTTGCAGCTAAAGCCACGTTTGGTTGAGCCATTGGACTACGAGAGTGTCCTGGTCCAGAGGAAGACTCAGATCCTAAGCGATGTGCTCCGAGACATGCTGCAGTTCCCTTTGGAGGATTTTCAGGTGAGACTCCCTGGCAACCCATCTTTTAATCTGATGGTGCAGTTTAACTGTGTAGTCAATTATAGTTTCCAGCAGCAGATCTTTTAAAAGGACGGCTGCGGTGGCGTCTTTGAGTATACACAGAGAAGTAAATGCTTATTGTTATTGCTGTTGAAACTAATACAGGGGGATAAATCGTTCACAAGGGTACAGCTGGAGGGCTGGGTGACGGGAGAAGGTGTAGCTTGACATAATAGGGTGCAAATTCCTTAGACACACCCTGAACTCACACACATACCTCTCTAGTTACCCGAAAAGAGGCTTTTCTCATTGTGTTACTATGCAACTTAGTGTTATCGGGTTACCAGGATATTCAACTGGGATGTAAGCAATTCTTGGATTTGATAGAAGTCGGTGTGAAGACTGAGCAGTTGTTAACATGCGATTCACAAGCATAAAATCGCATACTGATCAGCCGACTCCTTAGCAACCAGTAGCCTTGAGTAAACTGCACTTTTACAAGTTTCCAAAAAAATTCACGAGGGATTAAAGTATGTATGATATATATTGTAGAATACGTACAGTATACAAGTATGTAGTGCTCATCAGTGCTACTCTACTACTCGTATGAAAAAAATGAATACTTATACTAGCTGATTTAAAAAGTGGTGATGCGCTCTTGCAGTTATGAAATGTAGGGTACAAGGGTCAACATAGTAGAAAAATACAATAAAACGATTCTTTTCATCCTTGTCACATTTCCTCCATCTCTTATTCCCATAAGATTATTTTCCACAGTTGAGAATAATCAACAATGTAGTGGTTTTGATGTGTTACCATCCTAAAGTTGATCATTTTCCAATAACAGCACATTTTCTACCACAGCAATTTTTCCAGCAAGTACAAATTCTGTTTATTAAAGAACATGTTGTATGGTTTTTTTTATCCATTTAATGTTGTGAATAATCCACAAAACAAGTTATCATCGCTTAAATTATAGCAGCTGCAAACGGTCGTTCCCTCACCAGCATCTTTTTCCCTCTACATGTATGTTGATAAGGCAAAATTAGACAGAATGCAGTTAGTCATGTTAACCAGAAACTGCAAAGAGCGCAGCCCTTCTTCCTGAAGACTTTCCCATAGACTTCACCTCCGACTGTTAAAAAGCACTGACACTGGAGACTCCTTCAAAAACGATAAATAAATGTCTCCTCATAAACAATCACCCAAGACAGAAAATCCACTTGTAACTTTAGCAGAACAGAAGTGTTAATGTTGGCATTGTGTTAAGTGTTGAATGGAAAATTGTGGAAGCAGTGCCACATATGTGGCAGTGGCAGATTTAGTGTGTGTTTGTGTATGTGTGTGTGTGTGTGTGTGTGTGTGTGTGTGTGGAGCTCAGGTTGCAGACTGTAGTGCTAGTGTCTGAGTGGGAGGTCTGCTTCAGACAGCTATACAAACAGGGAGAGGAGTGGCACGATGTGTAAGGGACAGTGACCCAGCAGACCCGAGGTCACACCCTTCAACTATCTCACTATTTAAAGTCTATGGATAATACTCACCCTGCCTTGTGCCCCGAGTTCCCTGGGACGGGCTCCAGACTCCCCGCCACCCTGTGTAGGATAAGCGGTATGGAAAATGGATGGATGAATACTCCTCATTATAAAAGAGCCTCAGTGTAATATGGAACAGATGTTTGCTGATTGTAATGATTTCTCCAAACGTCATGCAGGCAATGAGAGAGGGCTGTAGCAGGAGAGTATTCGAAATGGTTCGGTGTGTGTGTGATTCTTATATTCACAGTTTTTATATGTGAAATAGTTATATTTGATTTCAAAGTATTTAACTAAATTCTGCTTCTGTGCAGACACACACACAGGTGACTGGAGGCAGGGCCGACCATCAGTATTTCTGACAAATGTGTTTGAAAATATATTTTTTATGTTTTTTGACAGCATGTTGCTGTGATTCTAGCGGATTTTAGGCCAGGAGATTTCTAAAGCTAGAAATGAAAGGCATATAAAAGGCACTTTCTGTTTCTGAACAGTTCATGCGTACAGTACAGCAACTTCCAAATGCCTGACCATCTCATCAGCATGGTGCAAAAAAAACAATAAAAAAACGTGATTGCTGTTACTGTATGTTTTAAAGAACTCGAAATAAAACTGTACAGTAGTAAAACTGATTGAACGCTAAATGAAGACCAGCAGTGTGATTCTGCATTAAAATTAACCTAGAATTAACAACGCACGTATTGCATTGTGCTAAAGTACAGCATAAAGTAGCCAAGTGACTCTCAAAGTATTTTGATGTATATTTCTTTTCCCTGAATGTAGGTTGAGACGGGAATACAAAGCAGAGCTGATTACAAGAACCCAATAACTCACTCTCTACAATTTGCAACTCTTAGCAAGCAGAGAGAGTGCATCACCTGGCTCTTTCTGTGGGTTTGCTCAATAATATCAGCGCTGATGTCTTTCCCATATCTCTGCTTCAGGCTGCGTGGCATTCTTCAGGAAATCCTTCTACACATACACATTAGACAGTACAAGAGGATTGCAGCAAATTGATATCATAACTCTAGTGTATGATTGTGACATGGAGTGTGTGTGTGTGTGTGTGTGTGTGTGTGTGTGTGTGTGTGTGTGTGCATCTGTGAAGGTCAAACAGCTGCATAGGAACTCTCAGCGATGGGACGACAGCCTTGACTGCACCCATTTATCTCTCCTGTAACACTTTCTCCCCAGTATCTGTCTGTGTGTTTCACTTTGCCAAGAAACGTGATCTCAGAGAACAGGTACAGTATGGCCAGAGCGACAGGTGATCCTCAGCCTCTCTGTAAGAATGTTCAACAAAGCCTGAAGGCAAGCACAGAAACAGAGAGCTCTGTCACTCAATACTGGAAGTGTTTACTCTTCTGTAGATTTCAGGTTGTGTGTGTGTGTGTGTGTGTGTGTGTGTGTGTGTGCGTGTGTGTGTGTTCGTTGGAGGACACTGTAGATGTGGTCATTGAGTGGGTTAGTGGGATGTGCATGCTGAGAAGTGGGCCTGTGGTGGGTTTTAGGAGAAATGCAGGCCACAGGGGTTTTTCTATTTGAATGATTGTTGCTGCTGGCATGGTCTAAATATGAAAATGAAAGAAGTTGGGTTGAAACTGTTTGTTCCTTTAAGCTTTTTTTCTGTCTGTTTTTCTTGTTCTCTCACTCTGTTGTCTGTCCCCCACCCATTCTGGTGCTAAAAAAGTTGCAAGTTCTATAGCAAACATTACGAAATTGTAGTCCTGAAATAACAACTCTGTAATAATTATGATTATAAAAAGGGTTAATCCCTTTAAGTCACAGGTTCCCAATCTCCTGGAATACACCCTGTCCTGTGTATTTTAGGCCCTGTTTGTACGAGTGCGTTTTTGTTTTAAAACGCACAATTTTTGCTGACACCGAAGACCCCATTTTAGTTTGAAAACTCCGGGCTGGCATTTCAGCGTAAACGGACCAAAACGAAGATTTTTGAAAATGAAGGCGTGGCTTAGCCCACATTCGCTCTCTGATTGGGTCTTCTGCATCATTGCATATCCTTCCCTGATTCGTCAAGCCCCTAAAATATGACCATTACACTACCTTGATCTTATACACAACAACATGGAGACTGAACCACAAGCTTTGCTGGCTTTGTTGTCATTCTTAGCAGCCATTGTGCAGTTCAGTTCTGTATTTTATAATACTGCAGCTGCCTACATGCGCAAGAGGCAAGCTATAATTGGAAAAAAATCTCATTTCCACCGGCCCAAGCCCTACATGGAATGCCGGTTTGTTGTGCCTGCCAGTGACTAGCAACCAACTTCCTGTTTACACTTGTATACGCATGCCCAGTGTGCATGAATGTTCATGTGGCCATTTCAACCCATGTGACTTCAACTCAGGAGGAGCTGTTAATTGGCTCATTAGTTCAATCAGGGAAACTGAAATGTTCAGGGTAAGGGTGGACTCCCAAAAAAACCTGAAAATGTTAAAAATCTAGATCAACATGGAAGTGTGTTCCAATCATGTCAGAATTGTTCCAATAACTATACTTGTAAAATCTGTTCAAGTCTTTTTTTAAATTTCTTACTACCCAAGTAGAACTCAGTTCTAACACAATAGCATGATTTTAAACAAACGTCTAGTAAAAATGGCAGCGGCTTCCACCGAGAAAGTCTGGAATGTAATGCAAGGATTGAACTTTATTTCACTCTGTACATATCTAAACATTCTGCTGTAAATTATTCTGGAGAAATGACCTCTTGTACTATGTTTAGAGAAACGTCTTTTGGAGGAATGAGAGGCAGAGTATAATAGTAATGTTAATAGTAGCATTATCTGCTTGAAAGCAAGCTAAAATGTTTGATACATAAATAATCCATCCATCCATCCATCCATCCATCCATCTTCGAGCGAATGACTGTGAGAGAGTGCCTGTGTGAGTGAGTGACTGAGTGAGTGACTGAGAGTGAGAGTGAGTGAGTGCCTGTGTGAGTGATTGACTGACTGACAGTGTGACTGTGACTGACTGACTGTGTGACTGAGTGAGTGACTGACTGTGAGTGAGTGAGTAACTGACTGTGAGTGACAGTGAGTGAGTGACTGACTGACTGACTGACTGAATTTGTGAGTGAGAGAGTGACTGTGTGAGTGATTGACTGTGTGAGTGACTGACTGACTGTGTGAGTGACTGACTGACTGACTGACTGACTGACTGTGTGAGTGAGTGAGTGACTGACTGACTGACTGTGTGAGTGACTGACTGACTGACTGTGTGTAGTGACTGTGTGAGTGACTGACTGACTGTGTAAGTGAGTGACTGTAAGTGAGTGACTGTGTGAGTGACTGACTGACTGACTGACTGTGTGAGTGACTGACTGACTGTGTGAGTGACTGTGAGACTGACTGGGTGATTGAGTGATTGTGTGACTGACTGATTGTGTGAGTCAGTGACTGACTGTGTGACTGACTGACTGTGTGAGTGATTGACTGTGTGAGTGAGTGACTGACTGACTGTGTGACTGACTGACTGACTGACTGTGTGAGTGACTGTGAGACTGACTGGGTGATTGAGTGACTGTGTGACTGACTGATTGTGTGAGTCAGTGACTGACTGTGTGACTGACTGACTGTGTGAGTGATTGACTGTGTGAGTGAGTGACTGACTGACTGTGTGACTGACTGACTGACTGACTGTGTGAGTGACTGACTGACTGTGTGAGTGAGTGACTGACTGACTGACTGACTGTGTGAGTGACTGACTGACTGACTGTGTGAGTGAGTGACTGTGTGAGTGACTGACTGACTGACTGTGTGAGTGACTGTGAGACTGACTGTGTGATTGAGTGACTGACTGACTGACTGACTGTGTGAGTGACTGACTGTGTGAGTGACTGACTGACTGTGTGAGTGACTGACTGACTGTGTGAGTGAGTGACTGTGTGAGTGAGTGACTGACTGTGTGAGTGACTGTGAGACTGACTGTGTGATTGAGTGACTGTGTGACTGACTGATTGTGTGAGTCAGTGACTGACTGTGTGACTGACTGACTGACTGACTGTGAGACTGACTGGGTGAGTGAGTGAGAGTGAGACTGACTGACTGTGTGACTGACTGACTGTGTGAGTGAGTGAGTGACTGTAAGACTGACTGACTGACTGTGTGAGTGACTGACTGTGTGAGTGAGTGAGTGAGTGACTGTAAGACTGACTGACTGACTGACTGTGTGAGTGAGTGACTGTAAGACTGACTGACTGTGTGAGTGAATGACTGACTGACTGTGACTGTAAGACTGATTGACTATATGAGTGAGTGAGTGACTGTGTAAGACTGACTGAATGACTGAGTGAGTGACTGACTGACTGTGAGTGAGTGTGAGTGACTGACTGACTGACTATGTGAGTGAGTGACTGACTATGTGAGTGACTGATTGACTGTGTGAGTGTGTGATTGACTGAGGGAGTGTTGACTGAGGGAGTGACTGAATGAGTGGGCTGGATGCTTTGCAAGAGGATAGTAGGCCCTGATATTGCCGCCCTTCTTTTCACTCTGTTGCTGTGCCCTTGAGATTTTAGCTGTGCGAGTCCTCCCTTCCCATACGTGTATAGTCAGTCCCCAATCATACACACACTGACTACGTTTACATGAACAGCAATAATCTAATTATTGACCTTAATCTAAGTAAGGTAATAATGTGATTAAGGTGTTTACATGAGTTGCTTTTAGAATACTACTGTCATGTTCCCGTTTTACATGTTATAGATCATAATTAGATTAAGAGGCTGCGTCGTTACATCACGGCGTCATGCCGTTCGACGTCACTCCAAAATTTCACGCATCAACATACAGTTCGTCTTTCGTTATGGTACCATATACAGTTTTGGGTGTTCTGGTTTAATTTTTTACAAACGCTTTAAGTGCAGTTAATTATTTGTCATGCTGTATGTGCAAATGGACGACTGCTTGAAGCCGTGGGCTGCGTCTCAAATCACATACCTACTGTATAGTAGCCGAGATACATGTATTTTTCCCCACTACAGGCCTATAGTAGGCAAGTATGCAGTTTGGGACACAGCCGAACTCTCTTGTTCGCCGTAAAACTGCTGTGTGTGTGTGATAATGTCCTGTCGCAAAATGCGGTGAAAACTCTCACACGACATTCATAATGTGATTAAGGTGTATACATGTCTGTAATACACGTCCATAATACGATTAAAACAGGAGTAATTCACCTGTCTTAATTCGATTAGAGCTTACTTAGATTATGACCTTAATTAGATTAAGGTTGGTGTTTACATGGTAGTTTCTCAATCAAAGTATGATCTTAATTAGATTAAGAGTGGATTATTGTTGTCCATGTAAACGCACTGATTGTTAATTCCTATGCATGTGCGTGGGCATGGATGTGCAAGGGTGTTTAAGTAAGCATCTTAGGAGTTTGTGAGTGTGAGAGAGAGAGAGAGAGAGAGAGGGGTGGGGGGTGTATTTTTCCAAAGGGTGTGTGTGGGGGGGTCTGTGACTGGATTCAGTACATCCTACAACAACTCCGCTGCATTCCAGCACTGTTTTAACTCTTTTACTGTATGCTTCCATCTCTCCCTTCATCCAAACACACCACCACCTTTTCACTTCTCTTCTCTAGCTGATTCTCATCTTCCCTACAGGAAGTCAGGATTGGAGAGAGGAAGTGGTGCAACAGTAGCTGGTTATTGTGCAAAGCTCTTATGGGCCCTGTGGAATACCACATTAAAAACACTTCATTACTGGACATTCCACTGCAGTGTCGTAAGACTACTTTTAAATCCACTGTTTCACTAACTACAGTCTGAGAAGAACCAACACCTCTACCTCAGACTCACACCAAACGCTTCACATTCTCAACTGGCAGAGGATCTCTTTCAGTATCCAGTGTGTATTCTTCAACAACTAGTTTAGTGGGGTGGGGGGGGTTGCAATTTCCAAAATCTTCCCTTTACCCCAAAAAGGTTGTTTGCCTGAATACGCGCCCACTCACAATGTATTTAAGGAATAGAATTTGGGTGGTTTCCGTTACTCGTTAGCTGCATTAACCCCAGTGCAAAAGTTAAGAATAAAAGGTCGGACTCCAGACGTGACTGACCAGCTGCCTCTGGAGAAAGGGAGATTTTCTGTTTGTTCGAAGCTACATTCTTTAAAAAAAACAAACAAAAAAACAGGTTCCTCAGGGCTTCTTTGGATGTTTAAAAATGACTTCTACTTATAAATCTTTTGTAGGGTTCTTGTCTCGTGGTTCCTCCAGAGGGACAAACTGAAGAATGTTTTAGGGTGCTACATTAAACTTTTTTTTCTGTGTGCGCGTTTATATTCAGGCCCAAAATGTAAATCTCCCTTTCCCCGAAATGATTACGTCTTCAACAAAACAGGACTATAGCAACTCGAGTGATTTTAAATTCCAGATTTAAAAAACAATGCGCATGTCAGCGAGGTGTAGAAAAGTATGATCTTAAGGCCGGTGGAGCACTTGACAGTGAAACTGCTCCTTCCTGTGGGTTGTTCTATTGTAGGATGTGAGTCAGGAAGGGAATTTTTACTCTGGCATTGTTTGGCTAAGTTTAACCGACGTGCTTTGTTTACCTGTCACTGAAGTGGCTGTCTCTGCAGCAGGAATTCAGACTTTTCATCGCACACACCCACACATCAGCTATGGAGTTTCTCGAAAACTCCCTGTAGTAGAGTGTCTCAAAGAGTCAGCTTATTTATGAAAGACTTTCCACATATTTTTATTGGGGATATTGTGCCTCTGGAGGACGCAAGTAAATAAAGGCAACCCGGTTTAATTCGGTTTCAGTATTTGTCTTTATCATCAGTCATCATGACAACAGGAGACTAAGGCTGAACAATGAGCCTCCTACTCCTCTGCCTGATCCTTTGAGCACATCCAGACCTGGGAGTGGCCATCAGACAGGAATGATATTGAAAAACCGTTTTGGAAAATCACACCCAGCTGGACTGTACAGGTTTTTTGTTGTTGTTGTTTTTTTTGTTTTGTTTTTTTCTTTTAATTTTTTTTAGGAATGGCTTTTGCATGTGATGCTGAAGCTGTGACAATACTGATGGGTATTGTCAGATATTTTGATCAGATATGTTTTTCAATGTCAAGTGAATAATATAGGCTCATCCTGCAGCTGTGCGGGTATGAGGTATTGTTATTTTTGAGGATGGTTGATGTTCACCTAAATCACTGAATCTGTATTTTAAATCATGGCATGCTTTTCCACTTCCGTATGAGGCCCCTTTTCCTTCCTGACAGTAGTGTGATAAACATGTACTTCTTCTTCTATCTATCTATCTATTTATTTATTTATCTTACTATTTCTCTCCTGCAGACCTGCACTCTGCGCCGACAGATCCGCACTCTGTACCCATCAGTTCCAGAGAATGCCCAGAGAGAAGCGCACAGCCTGTTCGTGCAGGAGGTAAGAGACAGACAGGTCTCTCAACCTCTGAATGTCCTGTAATATGTTGTACTGTTACTATACAGACAAAAGAGCCCAGTGTGTTAATAATGATCATGTTAGAAATGATTCAGCTGTAGATTTTGAGAGGTTACTCAGCACAAACCAACACTGAAACACAGCTCTCAGCACTGGACTCTGTGGATGTACCTCAGTGTTTATAGACTGAACTTTGGCCAAGTATAAAGCATTCATCTCCTGTAACACACACACACACACACACACACACACACACGCGCTATAGAGTATCATAAAAAGGAGAAGAGTTTAACCAGCTGGGGTATATGTGTGTATGTGTGCGTTAAGGAGATGTAAGGCTTTAACTTGGCCAAAGTTCACTCTATAAACAATGGCGTTTGAGAATTAATTTAACATAATGTGAGCGATCCATGTTAGTTTTGTAGTTTTGAATAGATATCTACAATTTTTATTACCTTACTAAAGCGTTTCAGTTCTCGTATGTTTTTTTTTTTTTTTTTTTTTTTTTTTTTTTATTAAAAAAAAACAATCTGAGATGGGAACCAAAT
Source organism: Ameiurus melas (assembly GCA_012411365.1). Lineage (NCBI taxonomy): Eukaryota > Metazoa > Chordata > Actinopteri > Siluriformes > Ictaluridae > Ameiurus > Ameiurus melas. The sequence goes on along the minus strand of CM022758.1, from coordinate 22,656,761 downwards.
GGTGGAACATCCTGATTGAAAAGAGGCCCCTGTTCTTTCATCTTGCCCTCTCTTCCTGAGCAGTCAGATCAGACAGAGAGCAAAGAGATTTTCCCTTTTTACCCAGGATGACTTTTGATGAAATTGTGGACTGAAATAGCATTTGGACTATTTCTGTGGGGCAAACACACAGTATCATGTTATGGCTCTAACAATCGTTTATTGTTCATGTTTTCCTAGTGTCTTAAGGCCTACAAATCAGACTGGCACGTTGTCAACTACAAGTATGAAGATTATTCTGGTGACTTTCGTCAACTCCCCAAGTAAGACACACCGTGTTTCTTTTAGCTTGGTCTCCTTAGCTTAAACAAAAGACAGGATCTGTACAACCTGTACCTCATACAAGTTTGCACAAACCAAACAATAACTACATAGAACCACGGATTTAACAGAGTATCACTGCCAATTGCATTGTGTGCATGTGTGTAATTTTCAAATCATGTTAGTTCTTGGAAAACTGGAGTCTGACTGAAAGTCTGTACAAAATGCACATTTCCTCCTCGTAGTAATAATGGAGCCAGTGGAACAATGTATGAGTTCATCTGTTCCTGTAGGGACACAGAGCAGTCGAGGGAAGCCACATGAATTCTTCACTCTTTTAATTAGATCTGGTTTTTTCATCACTACTTCTAAAGGAATATAGAGAGAGTGACAGATGAAAAAGCACAGATGGCCAATAAAAGCAGTGAATGCCTGAGAACAGAAAACAAACCATTTCTAACAGAGAGACATTAGCGCTCTGTCAGTCAGCTCTCTGAATTCCGTTTGAATTCTGAATTTAAGTTTAATCAGACCTCATGCTCCATCGTAGACTGTATTTTCATGCTAGTCCTGTTAACGGCATCGTAACGTGTGTTCATCTGTTTGCCGTTCAAACAGCAAAGTGTCGAGACCGGATAAGCTGGCAGTTCATGTGTTCGAGGTTGACGAGGATGTCGATAAAGACGAGGTGAGTGAATCTCGTTGAAATGCGTCCAGCTGTTTACACAGCAAAGACAATATTCAGTGAGATAAATCCAGATGTCTTTATTTATTGTATTCAGTCCAGTTTGTCAAAAGAGCGAGTCAAAAGCAGGCCAAGGCACATACTGACACAGCAAGTTCTTCTCATACCAATCTGTTACCATTTTTTGCCCCCACTGGTGACTTATTTTGAGAGCTACAGCTATACCAGCAGCAACTCCTCTACAGATATCTCAGGACTCTGAGCTAAAGATCTCCCACAAACACAGTTTGACCACTAGGCCTTGTCTCTATGAATAATCTGGCAGCTTATGCCTGGACAGCATCAGCGAGGTATCTAACGGCCAGCCATGGCGGCTGCTTCTGCCTCTGTTTCTTCCAAGAAATCTCCTCCCCTCACAACCCAGCAGACACTGGGTATCCCGTTTCATTAATCAGCTACAGCAAACTGCTGATTGGGCCTTTTCCAACTGACCATCTGCCGTAATGGTTTTAAGCATTATTTTGTACAAACAAGTCATTTTCATGTGTGATATAATCAGGTATTGCAGACAACAGAGTGATTAATAATAATGTTTTCTCAAAGTCATATAGTTGGACTGATATACAGTAAGAATAATATGACTGCACTATTCTGTACAGTATGTAAATGAGAATGTGTAGTCATATATTTAAAGCATACAGAACAGTCCACGTTTAACCTCAAAGCAAGTAGTCGGCCATGTGACTACAGGTTTCCTTCCAGGCTTAATTTTGCAGCCAGCCATAAAATGATGTAACGTTAAACCCTTATCTTTTTAACAAACAGCAGTACTCAGCTGACTGTTAACTTTTCCATCCGTACAGAGCGTATAGCAGCAAATACGTGGTAACTTTGAGTTTCTGTGTTAGATTTGTTTTAGGATCATTAAGTAAAACGGCACCAAAGGTGAGGGAGTCCTTTACTAGCATTCACTTACAGTATCTTGTCCTGATAAGACTTTACAGGAGGCATGTAAATGCATTTTCTATCTCTCATTGTGCTGACATCTTAAGCTTAGAAAAGCAGGAAAAAAGCTAAAGTTTGGCTGCACTCTCTGAACATTTTCTAATAAATGTATCTTGTATTATGCTTTAATCCTCTGGATATGTAGATTTTGGCATGTGTATATTCAATATTTACCGTACAGTACTGTCAATATATTAGTGAGATTTCCGTTATAGAGGTAATGACCTTTAACCATGTTATCTGACCGAGATAATGATATTGTGTGTTCCATTGTATGTTGGGCATAATGTGTATGAGGGGTTTTTTTCTGTTAAAGCTTCAGATATCATCCTGCTGTCTGAGAGATTATTCTTTGTAGTACAGTGGTTTATTTACATTGATCAGTGTTTCTGCTGTCCTGCGTTTTTTCTGGACAGGAGTTAGGGATCTGGATTCCTTTCTCAATGAATCCCTGTTCTCCTAACATTTACTTTAGCTGCAAGATCAAACAGAGGAGAGCTGGAGCAACATCACAAAACTCATTCTCCTCTTTCTCTTTCCGTGTCTGTGTGTGTGTGTAGGACACAGCTTCCCTGGGCTCTCAGAAGGGAGGTGTTAGTAGACAAGGCTGGCTTTACAAAGGCAACATGAACAGTGCGATCAGTGTCACTATGAGGGTGAGACATCTTCATACACCACACTCAGTATGAAACTGGCCATACGCAGTGCTCTTTCCTCTAAAGCAGGAATGGGCAAGGTTATTGGCTCAGGGGTCACATAAGGTTTTAAATAATGGGTTAGGGGCTGCATATTGTAGTTCGCTTTTAGATACATTCCATTGTGCCTGATACAGTGTATTTAATTTAATTAACCCCGTAAACACATACATGTACACACTTGAATAACTCTCTTCTTACACTGGACAAATTGCAGTAAGACCTAAAACAGACATAAACAGGGCTAAGTGCAATTGTGGAAGATTTATTTCTGTCGCTGGTGAGTTTTTCCATGTATATTTCCTGCCGTAAAGCAAAACCATGACATGGGAGTCTTATCCAGAACTTAAATCCTAAATATGTACAAGCAATCCATTTTACCAAGATTTGGGCAGTGATGAATTGATGGTTGAGGCTCTGGGTTACTGATCAGAAGGTCAGAGGTTCAAGTCACAGCACTGCCAAGCTGCCACTGTTGTGCTCTTGAATAAGGCCCTTAACCCTCTCTGCTCCAGGGGCACTGTATTATGACTGACCCTGCGCTCTGACTCCAGCCTCCTAACATGCTGGAATATGCAAAGAAAAAAGAATTTCACTGTGCTGTAATGTATATGTGACCAATAAAGACTCAATAATAATAATAATAATAATAATAACAATAATAATATTAACACTGAAAGAGATTCCTTCTGTATGTAAAATGTCACATACCCAAAAACTGAAACATAGCAAACTCTTAAATATGTATAGCTATAAACATTAACCCAGCTGACAAAAAAAGGTCCCCAGGAATGGCCTCTACGAACGTCCCCCGAACATCCTTGTGTAGGGCATCAAGGGGACATTCACAGGACGTCCAGAGGCCATTCAGGACGCTTAGGCCAATTTCGCTGAAGTGAACACATTTAGTAGTGTTATGAGTTGATATCCTCTCATATCCTTGGAACGTCCGCCAGCGAACATTATAAACCGGACCAAATGCGAACCTAAGTGGACGTTTGCAACATCCGGGGGACGTCCCCTGTTTGCTGGGATTGTTTTAGTAACATTGCTGGGAATGTATTAGTAACAAATAATTTTTTACTATTATGTGCCCATCCTGATATAATCTTTATCCAGTAATCTTCTACAAAATGTACATTTTAACTGACACCCTGTTATAGTAGGGCTACAAGATAAAATATACATAATGTGATGTGTTGTATTTACCATCAGGTGTATGGATTTAAATCATGCTTATGCACAGAGTGGAGGTATTGAATGACTGCCGGACTGCAGTGCACTGAAATTGAATATAAATTGGAAAAAAACAATTACATTTGACAGTCGAGGGGGACGTAAACCAGCTGGACTGTAGTTTTAGTCCACAAAAGTACATTTTCAGCTAATCAACACAGCTTTTTCCACTGTAGTTATATCTACTACATCTGTAGTTACCACAGTGAATAATTTCAGCAGGTTCCTCGAGGAAAGAACGGATATCCTGCTTACAGCTTACAACAGTGACTATACAGTGCAGAGTGAATTCAAATCTACAACTTGTACTTTAACAATAAAGCTCTTAGGATGAAACAGAAATGAAAGAATGGCTTACCAATGTTGGTCTTGTATAGTTTTATCCAACTTCCGTTCATTTAAGTCTTTGGGGGTATTTATCAGAACCACATAACAAAGTTGGAAATAATAATCACGAACCTCTAGAAAAGTAGTCTGCTCTCTGAAAACACTCATTATACAGATTTTGGGCTTAATTTACAAATACCTTAGACTGAACATTTTATAAAAGCTTGTTTACTGACTTCAGCAGCTGTCCTAAGATTTCCATCATAGGTTAAAGTAATCAAAAGTAATCATAGGTTAAAATAAAATCCCTTTCTGTTTTTTTCTCTCACCGTGCTGAAGTCTCGTCTGTGGTCAATTCACATACGCTTCAGATGTGGTGGATAGAGAGTCGATAAATGATGGCCTGTTCTAAGTGTTTCTTTACCATGCTTTGTTTCAGTCTTTCAAAAGGAGGTATTTCAACCTCACACAATTAGGAGATGGCTCCTATAACCTGAACTTCTATAAGGATGAAAAGATCTCCAAGGAGCCCAAAGGAACCATCTTCCTAGATTCCTGCATGGGTGTTGTTCAGGTATGAGAAAAGTGATGCGATGGACAATAACCGTATGTGTGATTACCCGCGCTATAAATGTGAGCTCTGCAGAGGTGGGTAGTAACGCGCTACGGTTACTTTGTTACATTTACTGGAGTAACTTTTAGAAAAAAAAATTTACTTTCAAGAGTAGGTTTAACTGTCCATACTCGTACTCTTACTCAAGTTCATTTTCAATCACAGAAATGTGCTTTTAAGTCAGTACTTTTGGTGGCGTTCCTCCGTTACTGTTAAATGTTAACGAATATATGTTGTTTTAATAATTAGTTTATATCAGTCGCGAGTCTGAATGCGTCTGTAACAACTGCTCACTTCTTTAGTGGCTCAATCTTGGAGGGAGGGGGAGAGCGTATCAACAGAGACAAGACACACACATGCGCGCACACACACACACTAACAAATACTCTCTACACATACTTTCTCTTCTGTTCTGTTCCATAGTCTGTTCTTTTGTTCTCTGTTGTCTTGAATAAATGCAAATGCGGACAAGTTTGTGCTGTTAACATGTGAAAATATGGACAGACAACTGTTGGGAAAATGTTTGTTTTAGGGGGTGTTTGTGTAAGATTTTGTGTTTGAAAATGACAGGTTGTGTGTTATTGTACCCATTACGGGACTGGAATATGCTGCTTCATCTTGAAGCCAGGTTTTATGTCATATAAACAGAGCAGACAGACTTTCAAAGAAAGGCGTGGCTTACAGTCCTCCATGTTGTCCGGATTTTCCCTTCATTTTAATCAGATCTGAAGTAACTAGTTACTTGCTACTTGAGTAGTCTTCTCATTGGATACTTTATTACTCTTACTCAAGTCATTATTAGCATTATTACTTTTACTGTTTCTTTACTTAAGTAATTATTTTTATAAGTGGTTTTACTTGTAGGTGAGTAAAACATTTTGGCTACTCTACCCACCTCTAGGGCTCTGACACTTTAGGCATTCCTTTAAAGGGAAATGTTTGTATGTGTTTTGCACATACAGAGGAACACACCATCCTACTCCAGTGTGGAGTTCAATAAATTAGTGCTTTTTCTGGAATGGTGCCCTAGTCATATGGAAACAGCTGTGATATCCGTATGGAGATTACATCAGTGGTTTCAGTATCTGCGTATTGCATTCTCTGTCTCTTTCTCTTTAACTTTCTCACTCTTTAGTTGCTTTAGCAAGCAATGTCTTTCTTGGCCTAAAATTCATTTGGCTGAACTTTTTTTAAGACAAACAAACACAGCTAACATGCGTTGTTATGATGAGGTTAATAGTAAATGCAGCTTTTAATCTGACATAAATTTTTGCATGTGACATAACCAAATTGTGCAAGTGTGAAGAAGAAGTACAGGAGATATAAAAAGCCAAATGAAGGGTCCATCTCGGTGCTATGGTCTCCACACTCATTTCCTCTTGGGCTCATTTTACTCTCCTTTGAATTTTTTTTCTGTAACTATTGTTGTCTGATGTTGGCAAATGTTCAGCTATGTGTGCACATACTCTATATGTTCTGTCAGTGTAATTAGTGCGCTTGGCACCCAAATGATTAGAGAATCTGATGTTCATCCAAGAGGTTTGACGTCAAATTTGCTCCAAGAGCAGAAAGCATCCCAGAAAAGCACTTTGACCAAACAACTTTAGCAAATAGCTTAACCTGTTCCCCTGAGCAGCATACTCTCAGTCTAGCCTCTCTCAGTCTGGCTTTTAATGAACCAACTCCCACTCCAAGTACTAACATGGAGACTGAGTGCCTGTCTCCCATATTCGCAGCTGGACCGGGGTAGGTCATGCTCCACTGAGTTAAAGTCACTCATTGAGGAATGCTTTCTAGAATAATAAACATATTAAGAAACCTGGTAGAACAATGAACAAGAACAGTCAGGTGATGTTGGGTGAAAAGCTGATTTTTTTACAGTTTTTTAAACTAATTTTCCACACAATTCACAGTTTTATTTGTGAAGTGCTATAGGAAAAAGGTTATGTGCCTAGAACACAGGTCTAGTCATCCTGTTACTATGATCTCTAAAAACAGACACATCAACAACATTCTTTTACAATTAATTAATTCATTCTTTCATCCATCCATCTTCAGTAATCACTTTATCCTGTTGTGGTGGATCCCGAGCCTGTCCCAGGAACCCTGGGTGTAAGGCAGGAATACACCCTGGGTGGGATGCCACTCCATCACTAGATACCGTATGCGTGCACACACACACACCCCTAGGGAATGTAGAGGAATCAAGAAAGGAATCGAGAACTGTCACATCTACAGATGTGCCTACAAAGCTCTGCTTTTATTTCCACCTTGAGTCCTTGACTTCCTCTGGCTTGCTTAATATATTCCTCATCCTTTTTGTAATAGTTCTGTCTGATCCTTTAAGCAGTGTTTTTGGCAGCCAGTTGCTCTTTTGTCCTCCACATGGACATATTTTCACCTGCTTTCTGCACGCATATACGTCTTTCTTTCACACAGCGACTTTACAGACATAGCAAATCAGAGGTGGAATTTACAGTGTTGCCGTACATGTGTTTGGATGTGTTCATTAGAAACAAAAATACAGTTGATTTCCGTCACTCAGAGGTATGAATCAAACCACAGATCAACTCTACGCCTATGGTCTGCTTGTTAAATAATGGATTTTGAAGCAGAGATGTTTTTCTTCTCTCAAAGTTGTAAAGTTCACTCATGTATAATAATTAAATGATCTATCAATCAGAGGGAGAACTTTCCCCTCATCTCACACATCTTTTTGTCCATTTTGGAAAAGGCAACTGACTATTTTCCAACCCGCGCTTCACACCCATTAGCAAAGCAAAAACTTTGGCCAGTCTCCATTTGTGGTGTTAACTTAGTAAACATCTAACACAGGACTTTAAGGTAATTTGAAGCTTTCTTGTCTTTCTCTGTGTAGAATAATAAGGTGCGCAGGTTTGCATTTGAACTGAAGATGCAGGATAAGAGTGCATATCTGTTGGCCGCCGACTCTGAAATTGAGATGGAGGAGTGGATCAGCACTCTGAACAAAATACTTCACAGCAGCTTTGAGCTCGCCATGCAAGAGAAGAGGAATGGAGACCTACATGATGGTTTGTGTGTCTGTCTATTTGAATATGTAGGCTTTCGTCATTGGACCACCCAGTCTACCACTCCTGACATGACAGTAGATAACACCAGACACACATCCAACTCCATTATTAACCCCATACACAGAGTCACATATCCCTCCTCTCAGAGCAGTGAGATATCCCAGGCATCTGGACCCACTCTGTGTGTTTTGGTTTATCTTTGCTCAGTGGTCCACATGTATTATTTGGTCTGTTTGGGAGGCTGCTATGACATTTTCTCTCCCGGAATTTATCTATCATTAACTACATTGTTCTTCCTGTGATCTGGATTGGAGCCATGTTAATAAAATAGCTGTTTATTTTCCCACTCTGTAGATGATGAACTGGGGAAGACTGACAGCTCTTCTGGAAATATGGACAGCTTTCAGGTAGGTCCTGTTTGCATAAATGTCCAACACGAGACTGTAGAGCAGCAGCTTTTTCATTTCATTGACTCACAACCCAAAACCAAAATATTGCTCTTCTAATCTTGTTAGAGACAGTAAAAAATATGGTAATGTCCATGCTCAGGTGTTAAACTGACTCACTTGTCCTCCTTTGAACTAACAGGAAAGCCAGGCATGTTTTCTGTTCTTGCCTCCTAAGCTTAGGGGGTTTATACTTTCCTTTGTTGGTACATTGCAACATTTAAACATACTATGGCTCACGTTTCAGTCCACAGTGTAATAACAAGCATATTTAATAGGCAAGTCTAATTTTTCTGTTTAGGCTTCTAACAGTAGATCCATTCGTAAAATAAGCATACCTCAGCAAATCTCTACAGTGTATATACTCAAATTTAAAAAATACATCTTTTTTTTTTCTGAGAGGATTGCAACACCACTTAATAAATGTAGATGTATAGATGTACAAAAGAATCAGATCAGCAGTGTACCAACAGTATGTAGTGTTTGGACAGAGGTTTGGCCTGCACAAATTTTTGTCCTAAATTTTTATAGCATTCATACGTATGTTGATAAGTGTGTGGTGTTTTTAAATTTCAGCCCCATTCTTCAGCCCTCTTGTCATAATTTTTTTTTCATTTAGTAATAACGTCACTAGGAAATTGTGTGATTAGGCTAGTGTGCACTGATGTATTGCATGTGCTTTTCTTCAGAGTGCCAGAGACATCGAGTCTAAGATGAGAAATGAAACTCGGCTAAAGCTCTTCACATTGGATTCAGACACGCAGGTAAAAAAGTCTCAAGCTAAGCAAATAAACCAGTCTGACACCCAGGCAGAAGTCTATCTAAAATGACTTGAAAATGTTTTGACCGTGTATGCTGGTGCCTTTAAGATCTCTGGATGTGTCTGCATACAGAAGCTGGACTTCTCTGGGATCGAGCCAGAAAGCAGACCTTTTGAGGAGAAGTTTGGGAAGCGACTTCTCGTGAAATGCAACGACCTGTCATTCAACCTGCAGAGCTGTGTGGCAGAGAATGAGGAGGGCCCAACCACCAATGTAATCCATAATATCTCAGTTAATATATTTGACACCTTTTATCACTGAAGTGTGGAGATCATTGTAGTGATCTGCTTTCTCTCTGCGCATGGCAGGTGGAGCCGTTCTTCGTCACGCTGTCCCTGTTTGATATTCAGAACAGTCGGAAGATCTCAGCGGATTTCCACGTAGACCTAAACCACCCATCAGTAAGAGCCATGATTCCAGGCTCTGGTGTTCAGATCTTTAATGGAACTTCAGATGTTGCACAGCAAACAGAGAATGATCTACCCGAAAGTTTTCTCCAGTATCCACGACAGGTTGGGAGCACTTACACATACATATACACATAGATTACATATACTGTAGGAAAGGAATAGGCATGACTACACAGCAGTGGTCAAGAATGTTTCCAACATAAATGTGTGAATGGACTTTTTTGTATAATTTTTTTCTTTTTATGATTTATCAAATCATAAATATATATATTTTATATTTAGTCCAGTATTTTAACCAGAAAACATAAATCTTTTACTTGAAATTTAGTGATCGCTTGGAGTGTCATTTGACTAATTGGTAGAAACTATCTAATGGTCTGCATAAACTCCACAGATGACCGACTCTCCATTCAGAATCGGCAATACACAGTGGCAAGGAGATGCTGAAAAAAATGTACTAAAATACAGTCAATTCCGTGTCTGCAGTGCAATGCTGTTAAACATAAACATTTTGAATAAAATGACTCAAGGAATAAGTGAATAAAGTGCTTTACTGCCACTTTGATGTTCTGAATTGCTTGAAAATCTTGCTAGTTTTCACTAAGCATGCTGTCCCTGCTCTCTGTGTGTGTGTGTGTGTGTGTGTGTGTGTGTGTGTGTGTGTGTGTGTGTGTGTGTGTGTGTGTGTGTGTGTGTATAGGGAGTGTTTTCTGTCATGTGTCCACACCCAGATATCTTCCTGGTGGCTCGGATTGAGAAAGTTCTTCAGGGAGGAATAGCTCACTGTGCTGAGCCATACATGAAAAGTTCTGATTCCACCAAGGTAATCTAGATTACGAATCTTAACATTCACTCTTATAATTGCATCGTAATGACATTTCTGAATGTATTCTGAATCGCATCTGAAGTGGTGCAAATAGTGTTCTTCTAGTGTTTATAAAATTCCAGGTGTCTTTTACTGTACCATTACAGTGGAGAAAGCCTCATGTGTGTTTTACAGAAACAGGAGATATACAATGCGAGAACAGTACACAGTCGGTATGGAAATGTTGTGTACTATCTCCTCTTATTTTACAGTTTCTTCTCTCCTCTTTCAGACAGCACAGAAGGTGCTGAAGAATGCTAAAGTAGCGTGTAGCAGGCTTGGGCAGTACAGGATGCCATTTGCCTGGGCAGCCAGGTAAGAAAAATGCTCCACTTTCCATGATTAATGAAAAAGTTGGCTATTTTTGTGTGTGCTCTAGACTTTAATGCACTTCTCAGGCTTTGGGAGCTATAAGACGAGAGATACTCAAGTGACCCAATGGGAAAGTCCTGCACTTGTTTTCTGTGGCAAACAAAGTAGACATTTTATGCTGGTTGTATAATTCGGAAAATGTGTTTTGTTTTTTAATCAGCTGAGGTTTGAAATCTTGGACTCTTTCAGAAAAGCTAACACTGGTCCCTCCACCCACCCTTCTTGCAGACTTGGACCTTATGGCTAAAATTGTAGTACGAGTGAGACAGATATACATACTGTACAGAGGAAGGAAGTGTGTGAGAGCATGCATTATCACCTATGCCTCACAGGATCCAGATGAAAACCCTGTTTATGTTTTTATGTTATTTATGTTTTCTTTTTTCTGTCCCTCTCTTTCTTTGTTACAGACCTTTGTTTAAGGATGCAAATGGGGCACTGGATAAATCTGCACGTTTCTCTGCAATCTACAGGCAGGACAGTAACAAGCTATCTAATGAGGATATGTTCAAACTTCTGGCAGATTTCAAGAAGTTAGTTCATCTTTCTACCTTTTGGCTGCTCTATTCTTCTTAGGCATTGATTACAGTAAAAGGTCTAAAACAAGCAAGTTGGGTTTGTGAAGTGATTCATCTTAGTATTTCTTTTCTTAAATGGAAAAAGTTTGCACTGCAAGAACGTCCCATGTTGGACATGCTGTCTCTCTGAATGGCTTCCTACTATTCCTACTGGGAAAAACAGCTTAAGATTCAAAAACACTTATAAATAATTTATAAATAAAAACATTTATAAATAATCTCTGTTAATGGCTTTATTTCTTTTTTGATGTTCTGGGATATTCTGAAGCAGCATGTTTTGAAAATGTCACTGTGCTCTTTCTCTTACTATTCTATGTATGTTTCTTTTATTAATAGAGCAAAAGTGAGGATTAAAATAACTTCTTTCCTGTCAACTTCAATCTGTCCTTTGTACCTTTTTGTTTTTCTCAGGCCAGAGAAAATGGCTAAGCTGCCAGTGATCCTGGGGAATCTGGATGTTACTATCGACAACGTGGCCCCAGATCTCCCAAGTGAGTCAAACTTGGCACCAGTACTGCTAATGCAATTTATTTTCACATTTATTTGGTGGGTTGTTTTTTTTTAATCCTGTGCTCTGTGTACTTTTGTGTTTATTTGAGTAGACTGCATAACATCCTCGTATATCCCAGTGCGCCAGTTTGAGAGCAGTAATTGGAACGGGGTGTTGTTTGAGGTTGAGGAGTTTGTGCCATGTATAGCGAAATGCTCACAACCCTTCAGCATCTATAACAATCACCTCTATGTCTACCCACGCCACCTCAAATATGACAACCAGAAGACCTTTGCTAAGGTACCAGTGCTAAATCTCTTTTTGGTAGTGTAATAAACTTTCTTGTTTGTTCATTGTTATTGTGAACATGATCAAATGGTGATTAGGAATGTGTGTATTGTCACTAAGCATCCTGTGTCTTCAGGCTAGAAACATTGCTGTGTGTGTGGAGTTTAGAGACTCGGATGAGGAGGATGCACTTCCTTTAAAGGCAAGATATAGTCTTTAACAAATGCCATCACACCAGGCCCTCTATAAACTCCATGAACCTGTTCACATAAATCTGATCCGATCTGTTTCTCTACTTTGCAGTGTATATATGGTCGTCCAGGTGGATCGCTTTTCGCTAAGAATGGCATTGCTGCGGTGTTGCATCATCAGCAGAACCCTGAGTTTTATGATGAGGTAAAACACTCAAACCTCTCACTATTAGTCTCTTATCGGAAAATATAGGAACACATGAGTGGTGTGTTTTTCTAAATGTGTATGTATTGTTTTTGTCTGTCAGTTTAAGATTGAGCTGCCTACCCAGCTGAATGAGAAGCACCACCTTCTGTTCACATTCTACCACATCAGCTGTGACACCAACAGCAAAGCTAGCACTAAGAAGCGGGAACAGGTGGAGATACAGGGTAAGGCAGCAGACACACTCGGGGTCAACAAGCAGTCAGTGCTCTCTGTATTAGTACAATTCTACCTTTGTTCCTGGAAGGTTCAGGATTGACAGGTGCCAGCTGTCCAGAAGGAAAAACAATGAGTTAATGTGAATGTAAATTGAATGTGCTTTGTTTTGTTAAGGTTTTTCTTAACAGATTCCTTGGCATTTCAACCTAATTTCTATCTTTCCATTTACTTATGACAGAAGGTTAAGGGCAGATTTGGAACTCTATCAATTTACATTTTAAACACGATAACAAGAATTAAAAAAAATAATAAAAATTTCTTAAGCCTAGTTTACACTGCACCGACAGATACCAACCAATGGCAACGCATTTGTCGGGTTTTGTTTTCACTGACTGAACATGTTTAATCAGCATTTGTCAGGTTGTGGAATGTCTGCGCAGTATGGTCTGATTTTCCATCATACACCGATGTAATCTGACCTGGGCACGAACCGTTGCCTTGACAGTGAGGCAATCGTCTCTGAAAACACCAGAAATGAAAGCCCAGGCACTAGGCACGCTAAATCATTGTCGTTGGTAAAATGTCAGATTTCTGGACGAATCAAAAAGAAGATGATAAATTATGTATCGATGTATCATTTAAATAAAATCATTTATTTTGACCTCTAGTAAGGATCATCTAGTCTTGTGTTGTGTTTTTAATCAGGATCATCCCCTAACAATAAGCCACAAATGTTCGCAAAAATTGTTTAGAACTTACATTTGCATAAAAATATTGTTCATAATGTATGCCCTAATAATGGTCTTAGCTTGCCACATATCCTACCTTAAGACGTCTTTTTGTCCGAGTTGTTGAAACTGCTTCGGCCAAAACTGAGCAACATTTTGAAAGCTTTGCACATCCTCTGTCTGCAGTTTTTGCATAGATTTAAGGAAGCGCCTGGCTCTCACGTCACAACAACCAAGGCTTCACCCACAACCACTGTCTTTTCAGGCAAAGAATTACACGTAAAGACACACAGAGAGTAATAGTAAAATTTTTATTGTGGTAAAAGGATGATCCATTTTTAAACTAATCTGATTATCTGTAAAATGAAATTGTTGGTGTCTGTTGGGGCAGTGTGAACATGACGGCCATGTTTCTTTTAAAGTTGGTGATTGTCGGCGTTGTAAATAAATTTACATCATATTTAAGTGCATCTGTTTTGTCCTTGTCATAACTCCCCTGTGTGTGTGATATTTATGTACATGTGTGTAGTGGGCTATGCATGGCTGCCCTTACTGAAGGATGGCAGAGTGATTATGAATGAACAGAATATTTCTGTAGCTGCAAACCTGCCTGCTGGTTACCTCAGCTGCCAGGAGGGCAACAGCAAGGTGAGCACGTCCTACAGAGGCCAACGTATGGCATCAGATTGCAGATCTTAAGTGAATATTTAACTAGGTTTATTTATTGCCATTAACTATAAGATGTGATTTTTTTGGTTCTGTTTGTTCTCTGTGTGTGTGTGTGTGTGTGTGTGTAGCAGCACACAGGCCCTGAAGTGAAGTGGGTTGACGGAGGAAGGCCAGTGTTTAAGGTCTCCACTCACCTTGTGTCCACCATCTACACACAGGTCTCAGCACAGCTGTTACATGTTTCACTTCATCTGAAATGCATTTTATTTCCTGCAATCCTGTGTAGTGGTGTTTCCTTCTTTTGAATACAGTAATATTATTGGGGTACAAGAACTATTTTCAAGTCCGATTTATCTTCTCTGTCAACAGGATCAGCATCTACACAATTTCTTCCAGCACTGTGAGAGCACTGTGTCTGCAGCCCAATCCACAGGAGGCGAGCTGGTCAAATACCTTAAGGTATGACACACTAATATAAAACTTCTCTTTCTCTTTTTCTCTTTCTGTCACTTTCTCAAACTCTCCGCGTATATGTATTAATATTCCCATCCATATGTTTCCTGAGGATGTTTGGCAAGTCAGCCATGTTTTTGCAGTCTAGTACCACTTTTTGTAATGGACTCAGAACATTAGAGACCTCAGTAGGGAGCGTCACACAGACCCCATGCCTCTGGACTGTAAGTGTAAACACACAATTCCACTCTGATAACAGCACAGAAACCACAATCAGGCCTTTTTGTCCTCCACCCTCCACCCCATGAGTTTCCCAGAAGCAGTGGGTTTCACCACATCACACTAGTGCCCAGATTTACAACTGATAAAATATAAAGCATGGTCTAGTTTCTGGTCAACATAGGAATGATTAGACATGTGGTTTAAGCTTATTTAATCAACCGTTTAAGACCAAGTGATCAGATAATTCAGATTAAAGGATTGTGCTTGTGTCCTCTCCAGAGTCTGCATGCAGTGGAGGCTCATGCGATGATAAACTTCCTCCCCACAATTCTGAACCAGCTGTTCTGCGTTCTCACCAGCGCATCTCTCGAGGACGTGGCAGTCAATGTCACACGGTTGGTTCTTACCTGTTTGTCCAAACCACAAAGTAGTGTTCTATAAGCCTGATATTCAGGAAGGACAAAACATCTTTTTAAGTAGTAAAATACATAGTAAAGACATTTATATATATTTTTCTTATCTGTAAGTTTTGCATTTATTATTAATAGTTATTATATGTGTGATATGTGCCTATGTACTGCTACCTCACTTTGAAGCCATCTGTTGTGACCTATAATTGCGATGAGACAATAATGGACCATCAACATCATCTATCTGTTGAGGATAGATGTTGAATGTGCTCAGAAATATCGCCGGCAGTGAAGAAAATACCCTAGTGAGGTGGAAAACATTTGAACTGCGTTAGGTGTAGAAAATTCTTAGAATACATGTATAGAGGTTGTTATGGGTTGTTATACATACATACTGTGTGTGTGTGTGTGTGTGTGTGTGTTTTATAAATATCAAAGAGAAATCAGTAGTGCATATAATAAAATAAAATAAAAATGTATTAGTTGGTAGGTTCTGCAGAAACAACCCAAGCAAACATCCCAAGCTGTTGATGTAGGACAACTGCATTAATTATAATCAATATTTCAGAAGTCTACTAGGCTATTATTTGGTTGTCTTAAGAGATATGAATAATAAATCCAATTTATGTCTGATATTAAAAACCATGACTGTTTATTTCCACTCACAGGGTTATGATCCATATTGTGGCTCAGTGCCACGAGGAGGGCTTGGAACATTATCTACGTTCATATGTCAAGGTGAGCAACATCAATAAAGTCTGATGTTCCAGCTGTGTCCCCACCTCCACTGCATTTAAATCCACACTGTACAACTCTGTTAAGTGCCAGAATGTGACATAAAGTCCTGCTATTTTACCACGTCTATTTTTTGCAGTTGACTTTTGCCTCACAGGTTCTTTTTTTGTCATTAAAAGCTTTTATTCTGTGCGTGGATATGTTTGTCTGTGTGTAGTACGTATTTATGTCAGATGCTAACACAGCCGCTGGTAAAACAGTGCACGAGGAGCTGGCCAAAGCCATGACCACCATTCTAAAGCCCTCCACAGACTTCCTCACCAGCAACAAACTGCTCAAGGTGATCTATTTTATGGTTTACATAGGTAGATAAAATATATTATTATAAAAGGAAAACATTTCTGCTAGATTGGCTATTGTATAATGCAATGCATATGATTATGCTTGATTTTAATTGAAGTATTTATGTGTGGTGGCCTGGGAAACCCCTTCACATCATGAAATTGGACATTTTCTGCTATATCTAATTATGATCAATTATATGTATATTGAAATTAAAATATGTTTTGCTTTTACATGTAACTCAACCAGAAGTAAAGTTCTAGCAGTTTAAAATCTGGTTACCCTGAAAAGTATTAAATAAATTTTTTTTAAGGAGAAAATACATTTAAAGGTTCCATTATGATTGCAGCATAGTAGCGTTACGGACATTTTGACAGAATTTATTGATCTGAATTGATTGTGTGACATTCACCGTGTGAGGAAATCACACTTGGCTTCAAAGTTGAAGACATCTTTAGGTAGACATACTGATTTTACTGCTGCGTTGGTTAACCTGTCTCACAGCGTGATCCTTGCATGAAGATAGCCTTAAAATAAATTAAAACATTTCCACTTCAGTTTAGTGAAATACATTTATGTTTTCTTAAAATTAGTGTGTCAGATTATGTTGTTGTTGTTATAGTTTTTGTCAGTTTGACAGAATTCAGCCACAGTGAAATGAGATGGGTTTTCCCAGACCACCGGATATGTGCATATTTCCTTTGCATAAGGGGCAGATGTCTTTGTATTTTGCTGCGATTTATTTTTTCACTGTGGCACAATGACTCAAAGCCAAGTCTGGCCTGATATGTGTTTTTTTTTTTTTGTTTTTTTTTTTTACATTCTTATATTCTGTGCCTTGTGTTCTCTTTCCTTGTTTTGCTATATTCAGTACTCCTGGTACTTTTTTGAGGCCTTAGTGAAGTCCATGGCACAGTACTTGATAGAAAGCGGTAAAGTTAGGGTAAGTCTGATTGCAGTATCATTTGTGAATGCTCTGTTACTAGTATCTAAAACACTGTGTGGAGCAAAAGTCAAATATAGATCTTTATTATTTTACCCGCTAGTCTGTTGTTTGAAGTTTTGATCTTTTCTCTCTTCACTTCAGCTGTCCAGGAACCAGCGTTTCTCAGCCTCGTTTCACCACACAGTGGAGACCTTGGTGAATATGCTGATGCCTCACATCACGCAGAAATACAAAGACAACCTGGATGCAACGCGCAATGCCAACCACAGTCTGGCTGTCTTCATCAAGGTCAGTAATGACATTCCGACCCCCGTCGTCACACATATCTGAGCTCACCAGTGATTGTAGATAGTCTGTCCTTACTTAGTTTTTTCTTTTGACTGTATTGTCTATGTTGGTGCCAGTGGAATTATAGAATTGAGTGATCTGATGAACATCTGGAATTTGTATCCTCAGCGCTGTTTTACTTTCATGGATCGCGGCTTTGTCTTCAAGCAGATCAACAACTATATCAACTGCTTTATGCCTGGGGATGCCAGGGTACCTTTTTCTGCATTATTATTTTTATCTCTTCAGACTCATCTTTTTAAACATGTTTGCATGACTGACAAACTTAAATTATCTTAGATTCTTGATTTGTTCTTGGCTCACCTATAGTAAAGTTTAAATTAAAAGAAGGAGAAGCTGATCCACAGTGCTGTGTTTGTGCTCATGCATGACTATTCCTTCCTCCATAGACACTGTGTGAGTTTAAATTCGAGTTCCTGAAGGTGGTGTGCAACCATGAGCACTACATCCCTCTTAATCTGCCCATGCCATTCGGGAAAGGGCGGATTATGAGATTTCAAGGTGAGAACTATCTTTGATTTTTTTTTTCCCACCTAATTATCGCCGAAATGTTTGTTCATCCCATTAAAAAGATCTTTTTAAAATCCATCAATTATTACTGGGTCTTGAATATGAAAAATAGTCAAGATGAACTATGACTGGACATGACATAAATCACCAAGGATAAAAAATAAAAAAAACAACAAAAAAAAAGCCTTCACAATTCAGTTTAAGATGTCTTTACTCTTTGTTTATATTTATAGATAATTAACAGATATGCACCAGATATGGCTTTATATCTGATATATCACTTAACACTCTCCAAAGCACTTGTTTAGTCTGAATGAGTGTATTTTGCTCTCGTGTTCTGTTTGTTTGCCTCATCAGCCGCTCCCTACTACAGTATGGAGTCTCAGTCTGCTCTAGGTAGGTAAGGCATAGTGCCTACCTTCCGGATCATTAACAAATCATTTACTGATCAATCCTGGAATACTAAAATCAGTGCTGAATGATGATTACTTCACTGTCATTTTATAATACAATGTACCTTCCCAGTTTAGTTTAGCACTCTACTATCATTATGCTACATAGTGCTAAGTGCAGTTGCGAAAAAAAGGATGAAGTGACAGTGACAAATTATTGAATCAACTCTTGTACTCATTAATTATCCTAAAATCATGTTATCATTTATCAGCAAACATGGTGCAAAAATAAATTCCTGTGATTATTAAGACAGATAAGAGCTAAAAATTTGGCAAACAGAAACATAAAAATAAATAAAATGAAATGGGGGGAAAAAACAACCAGAAATGTTGACATCTGATGTAATACCCTTTTACAGTCAGCTCCAGAATTATTGGCCCCTTTGGTAAGGATGGGTAAAAGGGTTATGAAAAATTATTTTGTGGTAAAATATGAAAGAAATCTCACTTTCAGTTGAAATAAATGTATTCAGAATTTATTTCAATATCTGGCTGCCTTTGTCAAGAAGCTACAGCTAGGTTGCACAATACATAGTTTTTGATAAGGTTATTTCAATTACAGGATAGATTTCGCATCATCTATCTCTAAGCTCAAGTTATTTAACCACAAAGACATTTTTATAACCTTTTTTATACATCTTTACCAAGGGTTCTAATTAGGGATTCACCGAAATGAAAATTCTTGGCCAAAACCAAATATAATGAAACACTTGGCCGAATACCGAACGTTGTTTTTCCCATTTATTTTGCCAATTTTTTTCACCATTGCATAAATTAAATAGTCAAAATGTGCTTTTTCCTATTTTGTCTTGCCTTTCAAAGAAAAAGTCAATTAAAAAACTACAGTTTAAAAATATTTATTGAACATTTCTTTAACATTTCAGCAGTCATTGTACCAACAAAGCACAATATAACTTAAAATAAATAAATTAGTAAAATTAAAAATATTTTTATTTGGCCATCTTTGAGCTCCATTTCTTGAATAGATTAGGCCTATAACTGACTGCTGGGAGAATGTAATGTACTCTGTACACCTACAACAAAAAAGTGCATTGAAAAGAGTGCAGAAAAGTTGATGAACCCACAACAAATGAATAATTATCCTAGACACTAGCCTACTTCTTCAAGAAAAGTGTCAGGTTCTTCTTCATGAAAAGCATCTCTGCTTTCTCACATGAAGGTCGGTTCCTCTTGTCATCGATGACATGAGATGCAGCGCTACACAGTCTCTCGCTGTCGGTGCTTGTGCATGGAGCAGACAAATACCTTGGGAGGAGGAACTTTCCTTTTCACTGCTGCCACCGCCGCTACCGTGTCTTTCTCATACTCTGCATGCTGTTCGGGGAGTCTTGATTTTAAATGATAAATAAAAGTTGTAGTGCTGTAAGTTTTTGCCCTTTAGACAATCCAGCAGAATGGTGTCTGCAAACGGCCATTTTTCTCTTTGTCTTTCTCTGACACTTTAAAATGCTTCCACATTGCCGACTTGTTTGCTGCATTTATAAACGACATTGTTCTCAAAAATTGATTCTGCCATTTCACTTATTAATAATAAGTTATTATAATTAAGTTATAAAAATAATACGAATTTCGATTGTTGAACATTCGGTGCATCCCTAGTACCAATAATTCTGGAGCTGACTGTATGTACATAATAGACATATTTGCTGTCTCCTGCTTGGTTCATCTTCTTCCCTCTCACACCTTCTCTCTTTCTCTCACTTTCTCATTCTTTCTCTCAGATCTTCTGCTGGACTACTCTCTAACTGATGACTTCTGTAAGAATCACTTCCTGGTTGGGCTTTTATTAAGGGAGGTGGGTGCAGCTCTGCAGGAGTTTCGTGATATTCGTCAAATAGCCATCCAGGTGCTGAAGAACATGATGATCAAACATACATTTGATGATCGTTACACCTCCAAGGTGAGACTCTAATGAGGCATATATTCAGATTTTATATATTCATGTATTGGCATGTGGTATTGTTTATGCACCCTGCGTTTGCGAGTATTTGTGTATACACATGTGTGAGGAGTGTGTATTGTGTGTTTCAGAGTCAGCAGGCAAGGTTGGCTACGCTGTACCTGCCTCTCTTCGGCCTACTCCAGGAGAACGTCCACAGACTCAACATTAAAGATACCACACCCTTGACCAACAGTCTCTCTAGCAGCGTAAGGCTGACGCCTACTGACTGTACTCTGTAAATACAGCTTTTATTACCCTTTTCCCCCTAGTTACTCAGATGTGATGGTCTGTTACATCTTGCAGACTGTACGTGATGAACCGGTCCCTACCAGCTCTTTGATGACACCCCATAAAACAGGGAGTCATATCGAGAGCAGCCTGCATAAGGATGTGTTTGGGGTTATATCTGGAACAGGTAAGAGAAGACAGCTGCTATACTGTCACTGAGAAACAATATTACATTACTGTATAGCATCAAATTTGATTATTTTACAAAAGTAATAGGAAGTCATTGCTAATGGATCAACAGTACATGTTAGATGATACATATGGAGAATCAGAACTATTCATGAAAATTAAATCTTAAAAATGTTTCAAAAATTGAGATAAAAAATAAACATGACTGTTTAATTAAACTAAAAATGTTTAATCAAAAAATATTGAACATAGTTCTATTAAACATTGCTACAGTATGAAAGAAATTTATATATATATATATATATATATATATATATATATATATATATATATATATATATATATATATATAAAACATAAATAACAGAAAACGATAAAAACTACAAATCAACTACTAATAGGTCTAATGAACTTTTTTTTAGTGTGTCATTAAGTATTTAACATTTTTTTTGTGTGCGATCTAGTCACTTCACATGCGTCCTCCACTCCGAACATCTCTGTACGTCACGCTGACTCACGCTGCTCCCTCATCAGCACTGACTCAGGAACCAGCCTACCAGAACGCAGCAATGACAAATCCCACCCTTCTGACAAGGTACTGTCTAATCACACAGTCCCTCATTCATCAATTAAATACTAATACTTGTTCAAGAAGTGCTCAAACATGCATTTACTCGTAAAGTAACCTAATAATTCTCCATAACTAGAAATATAATTACCATATCTGGGTACTGTCTTAACTGAATGCCCATCTTGGCTCGATGAGTCTTTGCACTGTTAGCTTTATTCTGTCACCTAGGTAATCACGTTTTTGTCTTATGTTTTTGGCTGATGTGGGGATTGGGATTTGATGCCTGACTCAGTCATATTGCTATACAAATCTGCCTGCCTCCATGTTGGAGCAATCCAGCATGAAGTGCTGCCTGAGTGTGAGCCGTTGGGACTGCATGAAGGAGTGTGTGTTTACTAACCCGTGCTTGTGTGGTTGCCTCTTGCTCTTGCTGGCGTCAGAGGGAGCATTTTGTGCGCAGTCACTCCACCAGCATGCTACGCTCCCTCTCAGAGAGTGAGGATAAGGTGCTTTCCACAAGGGCCAAGCGCCAGACCATGGACTTCTCGCTACTGTCTGCTCCCTCATTCAGCCATCTAGACACCCACAGCAAAAAAACTGCACAAGTATTCCATCACTTTGCTCAGAGCTCACACTGTTTTCCACTATTGAGTTCCTCAGAGCAACTGTGTGTGTGTGTGTGTGTTTGTGTGTGTATGCATGTGGATTTACAAACCCCCTATCTGCTTAGCTAGAATAAGCAGGTTTTGTATGGGGAAGCTGCTGGCAGGCATTGCTTGGCATGCATTGCTTACCCAAATGTGTGAAGTGTGTATAGTCCTTTCTGATATGAAATGCATTGTTTTTTAAACTAACCCCTGTCCACTGAATCTGTAGCATATGTCTGAATCCCTTTACTGAAATAATGGATAAAGATTAGGTTGAAAAAATATATTCATTTGGATCACTTAAATACTGCATATTTTCATTTTCCAGTTTCATCAAAGCACATCAATTCTATTACTCATCCTTTAGAGCCAAAATTAGCAGCTGACAATATTGTTGAGGTGAAGACATTGCCTCATACTCTCCATGCATACAGCCTATGAGCTTTCTGTGGTTTAGGCGTTTATTTTTTGCTGGCAAGTACAACTGGTGTGTTTCTGTGCCAGCGGTGTGCTATGGTAGACACATTAGTTCTGCTGCTATAAAACTATACAGCTTTAGTCATACCTGCATTTCTTCTAATCCATATTACAGCCTTCATGAGTTTACAACGCTGCTTTGTATTAGGTGTCCTCAGTGAAGTGTCCTTATGAATGATGTAGTATAAGTGTAAACTCTGAAGTGTTAAAATATTGAGGATGGCGAATACAAATCAATCCTGTTTGAGTGTGTGAAGTTGTGACCTGGGATAGATTCATCTTCTTTAAGCTAGCATAGAGAGAATTTCCTCTTTGGTGGTAAGTAAAGAAAAATGTCTGGAGAGAAAATAGTATGCTGGTTTGACGTGTGTGTGTGTGTGTGTGTGTGTGTGTGTGTATAATAGCAGTGCAATGTAGCTGCAGCTCTGGGGGGATCTCTCCTGCGCTGTGATAAACTAGAGCAGTCTGAAGTGAAGAGCCTGTTAATGTGTTTCCTTCATGTGCTCAAGAGCATGTCTGAAGGTAAAAATGCACACACTTCTTTAAATATGGTTCTGTTTAATGTAGTATCTGCATACTGTGAATAAAACCCAGAAGCACATCTCACACTCTCAGCACACTCTCATTGAGCTAGTTTGCATGAATATCTCACTATAAATAATTAGTTTATTCTGTAAACATTCATACTCCTCAGATGCCCTCTTTACGTACTGGAATAAAGCTTCATCTGGAGATCTGATGGACTTTTTCACTCTGTTGGAGTAAGTCTTGCCTTATAGTTCTTCATTAAAACTAGATGACAGTTTTGTTTTGTTTTTGCTACAGCTTGATGGAAATATATATAGTCTGTTTGCAGATATCATTGGTAAAGAACACAGGCTCAACATACTACACTTAACTATACAGTATGAGAGCGGCCTCTATAGGCGAAATAAAAACCATCACTGACAAATTTTGTTGCATCATTTGAAGTATTTTTTTTATTAGTTTTAGATGTCTTTATTTTTTATTGTTATTTGGAGTGTTACTTTTTGGTTCAGTTTAGATATACATTCGTGTGAAAAAATAAGTACGCCCCATGGAAATTGTTGGCTTTTTTGACATATTTGGACAAGCAAAGATTTGATCTTCTTTGAAACAGTGCCTATTAATAATGTTGATACACTTGAACAAAACCACAAGGGAAATTTCGCTTTTTCAATCATTTATTCAACAGAAATATCAATAGATGTGATATTCTTCTGTGGAAAAGGTAAGTACACCCTTGGCCTGAGAAGCTAGTGTTGCCCGCTTTAACAGAAATAACTTCTTGTAGGCGTTTTTGCATAATTGTCCAGCAGTTTCTGACATCGGCTTGCTGAAATGTTTGACCACTTTTCCATGCAAAATTCCTTTAGTTGCAAGACGTTTGAGGGTTTTCTTTCATGTACTGCCCATTTCAAATCCCCCCGAAACATTTCAATGGGATTCAAATCCAGGCTTTGACTAGGTATTCCACAACCCTCCATTTCTTCTTTTTGAGCCATTCTTTGATGGAGATGCTAGTGTGTTTAGGATCAATGTCCTGTTGAAAGATGCCATTTCTGTTCAACTTCAACTTTCGGACAGATGGCCTCACATTATCTTCAAACACTCTTTGATATGATGCAGAATTCATAGTTAAATCAATGAATGAAAGCTGTCCAGTCGCTGAGGCAGTGAAGCAACCCCAAACCATTACATTTCCACCACGGTGCTTTACAGTAGGTATGAGGTGCTTCTCCTGAAAAGCTGTCTTTGATCAGCACCAAACATGTCTGCTGTTACTGTTGCCAAACAACTCTATCTTTGATTTGTCTGTCCAGAGCACATTATTCCAAAAGGCCTTGTCTTTGCCTATATGCTCATTGGCAAACTATGATCTTGCTCTAATATGCCTCCCATGCAGGTCAGATTTGTATAATCTCTCTCTGATTGGAGAACCATGCACTTTGACACCAACTGTTGCAAGACGGATCCTGTGATGAAATTTTGGGGTTCTTGGAGACTTGTTTTTGCATCAGACGATCTGCTCTCCAGCTGAATTGGCTGGGATGGCAAATCTTGGACAAACTGGCAGTCGTTTGTAATGTGCTCCATTTGTAGATGATGTGTTTCAAATAATTTGGAGATCTTTTTAAATCCCTTGCCAGACTTATAGTCATCCACAACCTTTTTTCTAAAGGCCTTAAAAAACCTTGGCATGATGTTACCACACACCTTAATAACATAGGAAACACCAGACACTAGATATGAGAGGGGCATAAATAAGACAGGTTCCACTTGCACTCACTAAGCAGGCACCCAATCTTGAACACCTGATTCTAATTTTATGGATTTGAAGGTAGGATAAATGTAGGGGTTTTCTTACTTTTTCCATGCGACAGATCTGGGGAATTGTTGTTCATTTAAATTGTTAAAATGGCTACAATCTATCAATTTTATGTAATTTGATAGTGTATCAACTTCATTAAATAGGTACTGTTTCAAAGAGGATCAAATGTTTGCTTGTCCAAATATGTTAAAATGCCAACAATCAACATATATTTTATTTACTTTAATATTTATTAATAGTTAATATTTATCCAATTCTGAGGTTCATGACCTTTGTGTTAAAAGGTTTTCATTAAAGATTGAATGTCAATCTTAAGTCACATAATGTTAACAAATATCTCTCCAAATATGTCTTATATTGCTCTATCTGCAGACTGTGTCTCCACCAGTTTAGATACATGGGGAAGAGATACATTGCCAGGTAATGCGTTTATTTGCTATACTTTTTTTTTGAGGAAAAAAAAGGGGGGGGGGTAGCTCCTTTAATAGATGTGATTACTTTAAGTAAGATTTCTTATGTCATTTCTTATTCATGACTGGAAGTCTGTTTAACTGTTTAATTTTAATTAAAATGATAAATCCATAAATGAATGAATAAAATTTATATTTTTTCATGTTTTAATTACATTTGACTCATTTCTATGTCAACACGTTTGGAATTAAACATATGTTTACAGCCAATGTAGTATAAAAACACATACAGTAGCTTGAAATATGCTTCTCTCTGGATGGTGGAACCTCACTAGACCTGGGTTAAGAGTTGTCTCTAACCATTCACAATTTTTGTCTCTTTATTGCTGTACATGCTGCAAGTATAATTCACTCACACATTCATGCACACACATATATACCTGCGGCTCCTACTTATGCTTGGGTAAGAGCGGACCTGATTAATTAACTGTTCTGCACTTGCATGTTCTTGTCTGTCTTCACGTGCGGCATGCTAACCGACATCACCCTCATGAGCTGAACTGCCTGCTTTCTTATTTTCCATCTCTTTCTAATGGTGTGCCTAAAATGTTGATGCTTGTGTCGATGCTATCTGTTGTTAGTGCTGCATGCTGAAGCAACTTCATATTTTGAGAGCTTTGCAGCCAGCAACTACTGCTGTGTTATCATTAAATTAGCAGCACACCTGGATTACTGCATTTGCTAAAGACGTTGAAGGCAATATTTTCTCTAAAATTGCTGAGCATGGAAGTAGGGGAAACGCTATGTAACATTATTGGCTATTATTATATTTGCCAGCTGTACATGCATGACGATGTAGTCAACTTAAGAAGACACATTTTCCTTTTATTGATATTGAAGAATTGTGCACTGGGACATAAACTATATAAGATAAATAGTGTTAGTATTGTTGAATTTTGTCATTCACACTGGACACATAATCCAAATGAAATTTATTAGGTTTGCCAATTCTCGTTGCTCTATAGAAGTGTTGTAATGTTATTTATATTTAATTTCCTTCATCTTATATTTACTTATCTTCATCTGGAGCCCATCGTGGTTCTTTTTCATTGTCTGTCTGTACTACTACTAAAACTGGCTGTGCCGGTCTCACTATTTCCTCTTTAGGAGCCAGGAAGGGTCTGTAGCACATGAGCGTAAATCTCAGACTCTACCTGTGTCCCGCAGTAGAGCCGGAATGATGCATGCTCGCTTACAGCAGCTCAGCAGCTTGGATAACTCATACACTTACAACCACAGTGAGTTACACTGACTTCATTACGTCTCCTTTCATGCGTCAAATTCTTATTCTTATCATCACCATCATTTTAATCCCAACAATCGGTGTCTTCATGATCACAGCTCATTACCCTGCACTTCTTGCCCCAGGCCATTTAAAACTGTGAATGTCTCTGTGAGATTCCCATACTCAACGAAATAAACCCAGTCTCTCTGTTTTCAGTGTCAGAAAGATTGCAAGTATACTTGGAATTTTTGTAGATCATGGTAAGAACTGATCAGTTTGATGCCAGAATATATCGAGTCAGTATCATGTCCCATGATTCCATATTCATAATAACATCACCAACACATCAGCTATTCCTAATTCACCATGCATAATGTTTTTTTTTGTGTTTTTTTTATAGAAAATGTCACAAACACTAATTCTGGTGTTTATTCCTTATAGTACATTGCATCTTTGTATCGCCTTGCCATCCCTTCAACTTACCTCTTTATCTTACACATCTTTCTCCCATAACTGAATTCAAATGGTTATTATATGTATGCTGTTTATAAGAGATGGAGTGCTAGAGGTGTTTATGGTGTTTATGACTCTTTATAGTACATTACATCTTCGTATTGCCTCGTCTTTCCCGTATCATATCCCTTTCTCTTATACACATAATTGCATTGTAATGGTTGAACATGTTATTATATGTATACATACTGTTTGCATGATGCTGCTTGTAATTGCATTGTAAGCTATGGTAATTTCATGTTTTATAAAAAGTAAACTCTTATTTGGGGTGAATTTAGCACATATGCTTTTGCAGAATTGCAATATTTGGAACTTTCTACAGTTTTCTCTCTCTCTCTCTCTGTGTGTGTGCGTGTGTGTGCGTGCGTGTGCGTGCGTGTGCGTGCGTGTGTGTGTGTGTGTGTGTGTGTGTGTGTGTGTGTGTGTGTGTGTAGCCTATAGTCATTCGGATGCAGATGTGTTAAACCAGTCACTTCTGGAGGCGAATATTGCTACTGAAGTGTGTCTGACAGTATTGGATGTACTAAGCATCTTCATCATGGGATTTAAGGTATGGCATTATCAATAACTTTGCAGCATCTAGGTTTCACTCTTATTATGTGATTGTTTGCATATTTTTAAAACAGATTTATTAAGGAAAGAGTAAAATATGTTTGTTGTAAACTGGAATAAAAAGTGTTGAAGATATTGTGGGATAATGTCTTTTTTACACACATCCCCTCCCTGGCTCCTCCTTTCTCTCCCTCAGACCCAGCTGAGCTTAGATCATGGACACAACCCCCTGATGAAAAAGGTGTTTGCAGTCCATCTGTGTTTTCTACAAATCAACCAGTCAGAGACCGCCCTCAAACAAGTCTTCACTTTCCTGCGCACCTTTATCTACAAGGTAAGCTTGACCTCACCTCAGTGTACTCCATCACGTAAGTGTTGCAGCATATATTGCAGTATGAAGACTGCATTAACGTGATCGACATAGTTCTGCCTGTAAATGGCCACTTTGTCTATTGTGTAAAATACAATTGTTTATAAATCAGATTCAGTAAAGCTTTTTAATTGTTGGTATTTCTACTTCTCTTTGCAGTTCCCTTGTACATTTTTTGAGGGCCGTGCGGATATGTGCGCA
The DNA here is from genome assembly GCA_012411365.1 of Ameiurus melas. NCBI lineage: Eukaryota > Metazoa > Chordata > Actinopteri > Siluriformes > Ictaluridae > Ameiurus > Ameiurus melas. The sequence goes on along the minus strand of CM022758.1, from coordinate 22,628,388 downwards.
TCCTTCTGTTATGAGATCCTAAAGTGCTGTAACTCCAAACTCGGCTCTATCCGCTCTGATGCTGCCCACCTGCTTTACTTTCTCATGAAGAGTAATTTTGACTACACGGGCAGGAAGTCCTTTGTTCGCACCCATCTGCAGGTCACACACTTACAGAGCAAAAGAGATAAAAGTGCTAGTGAGTTTAGAAAGATTCATTGGAGTAAAGTATATTTGTTCGTATCCATTTCCCATCAGGTGGTGATTGCTGTCAGTCAACTGATTGCTGATGTTATTGGAATTGGTGGGATGAGGTTTCAGCAGTCTCTGTCCATCATAAACAACTGTGCAAACAGTGACAAGACCATTAAAGTAAGTGACCTACAACAGTTGCTTACATTAACAAATGCATGAATTGATTATCCAAGTCATCATCAGGTTTTTTTTTGTTTTTTTTAAATCAACAAGCTTTTTTTCCCTATGATATGAGAGATGTGTTAGATTTTGTGTTCTGGTGGCTTTTGTAGAACACCGCTTTTCCATCTGACGTGAAAGACCTGACAAAGCGAATCCGTACAGTCCTGATGGCCACAGCTCAGATGAAGGAGCATGAGCGAGATCCAGAGATGCTGGTGGACCTGCAGTACAGTCTGGCCAAGTCGTACGCCAGCACTCCTGAACTGCGCAAAACCTGGCTGGACAGCATGGCTCGCATCCATGTCAAGAATGGGGATCTGTCTGAGGTGCGAATATAAACTAACCCACATTTTCTATCCACCTATACACATAAAGAAAAAAAAATTCCCATCTGAAGATCTGTTTGTGTGTAACTTTTATTCAGGCCGCCATGTGTTATGTCCATGTGGCAGCACTGGTCGCCGAATACCTTCAAAGAAAAGGTGAGTTCCTCACAACCACACATAGACTGTACCAGTAGTGTTGCACAGTAGTGGTGTATATTATCAATAATACAAATTTACTGTATTATTTATCATCTATCTTCGTTTCTGTATCTACATAGGCATGTTTAAACAGGGCTGCTCTGCATTTCGAGTGGTCACGCCAAACATTGACGAGGAGGCATCTATGATGGAAGATGTAGGCATGCAGGACGTGCACTTCAATGAGGTCTGAACCTGTTAGTCATATGATGATATCTAAACTCTCCAAGAGCTAATGACGGCAATAGCGCTCATTAACCATTCAAGTGTTCTCACATTGCTCACACATAAGGGGCAGTATTCAATAGCTTGTTTATAGTGTTCTCATGTACATTAGTCACACTGATAAGAAGGCTACATAAATGCAAGTAAGAGATTGTAGCTCCACTAATGTATCTGTACTTACTTTATCTCAGCATTTTATCACCAACGGTTGGTATTATATCACAACGATTGCACTTTGTGGTTTTATTTTAAATCGGTCTAAGAGAGTTAACTGGGAAATCAACTCAATATATGCAATAAATCAACAAATATATGTAACAGCATCCTTAATGCAGTTTGTTACTGTTTACATTCAGAAATCTGTTGCGATTTTACATTTAAATGTTTGTTCTTGCTTTGTTGGGGGTGTTTTAGGATGTCCTAATGGAGCTTTTGGAGGAGTGTGCTGATGGACTCTGGAAAGCAGAGCGATATGAGCTCATCTCTGATATCTACAAGCTCATCATACCTATCTATGAGAAACGTAGAGACTTTGAGGTACAATAACAAATATTTAACAACTGGGGATCTTAATAATTAAATAACTACCCACAATAAGTATGTGCTTCATATTGTGCAGTCTTTAATTAATGATAAGAAATAAGGTGATTTATAACTTTGTAACAAATTAGAATTTTGCTAAACTTTCCAAGCGCTGTCTCTGTCTAGGAATAGGGGGAACATAGGTTGTATCCCTGGGGAGGGAACGTGGTCAGCAGTGGATAGAGATAGGCTTCAGTCTATCTGCTTTGATATTATGCAGCTGATGATCAGATTAAAATTAATCAGCGACCTAATGTGCTTCAGAGTAGGGGTGTGTGAAATAGAAGCGTAAACTACACCAATATCTGCTCTGAGATAGATCAACATTTCTAGATATATTGTTATGCTATTTATGAACATTTTCACCTGCTTTGGATGTCACAGAAACTGGCTCACCTATATGAGACACTCCACCGTGCATACAGTAAGGTCACTGAGGTGATGCACACTGGAAAGAGGCTCCTGGGAACCTACTTTAGGGTGGCCTTCTTCGGACAGGTAAGGAAATGTCTAGATTACACCAGAAGAGACGTATAGCCTTTATTCAAGTTCAGTTACTGGGTAAATTGTTGCCACCCTTTGTGAAAATATTACATATACCAAAAAAGCCATGAAATGAGTGTGAATTTGAGATTAAACGTATGTGAAAGCTGTTTAGTTTTATATTAACCCATTATTATTTCAAACACAAGTAGTGCGTTTTTCTATAAACGACTGTAAACAACCAGACAACAGCTGAGATTTACAATACACATTGTGGATGTGTGCAGTGCAGGTTGACAGCATGTAATTACAAACAGTAACATCAGTGGCAACAATGAGTGTAGTTTACAAGAATGTAATTTCTATCTCCATCCATATTATTTTAACTCTGATTAAATCTGTAATCTCTCTCTGCTTGATTCCTAAAGGCAGCGGTAAGTCCTGGTACACATTGGCTGGTTTGACTTTGCTGTGTCACACTAACATATTACCCAGTTATCTCAAATTTTTTTTTCTTGCTTTGAGAAAAAGACAGATTGCGTCGTTTCATTTTCAAACATCAAGTCTTCAAAGATTCGCTCTTTAAATTAAATTTGCATTTTGCACCAATAAAACAATCTCATTGTAAGAATTTGTTTTAAGGTGAAAGTGTCTTTTTATCTCATGGCTTCTCACTGCTCCAGAGTGCCTGCATGGTAACAGTCTTCGTCGCTAACCCATCATGACTGTGTAATGTGTGATTCTGTGTTGATCCTTAGTTTAGAAAGAAGTTAAATAATCCTCACGGGAGTGTTGTATTGATCGCAGACTTTATACAGATTTAATCATAGTAATTTCATAACAAGTAATGTCTTTAGTCATATGACAGCTTTCATTCGTTTGACTGTATGACTCGGCTTGCTAAGATAATAGATGGGAGAGACACAAAACATATCACATAATGAACACTAGATCTTCATACAGGTGCTGACTTTTCTGATTGGTCATTGTGGCTGCATTTGTATGCTTTACGGCCTTGATTTCTATGCATAACATAAATGATTCCATTTCATAATCATTGTGAAGTGTAACTAGATGACTAGTGTTTGTCACTGTGTTGTGTGGTGTTGTGTTTTTAAAAAAAACAAGTGTAAGATTGTGTATCTGGTACTACAGATTTGGCCGTTATGTTTCATTTGGTTCTGTTGTTTATCTCAGGGATTCTTTGAAGATGAAGATGGTAAAGAATACATCTACAAAGAGCCCAAATTTACCCCTCTATCAGAGATTTCTCAGCGACTCCTTAAACTCTACTCAGAGAAGTTCGGAGCAGAGAATGTCAAAATGATCCAGGACTCAGGAAGGGTGAGGGAGTGTTTCTGAGTAAAATGGAGAGCACTTTAATGACTGCATATGAATTTGTGCTTATTGTGATCTGTTACCATTGTTTTCTTTCTGGACTAGATTAATCCTAAAGACCTGGATTCCAAGTATGCATATATCCAGGTGACTCATGTCACTCCGTTCCTGGAGGAGAAGGAGCTGGTGGAGAGGAAGACTGAATTCGAGAGGAGCCACAACATCCGTCGTTTTGTATTTGAGATGCCCTTCACTGTCTCGGGCAAGAAGCAGGGTGGTATCGAGGAGCAATGCAAACGCAGGACTATTCTCACCAGTACGTGGCTTGTATTTGTTATAGTATGTGAGCGTGTATGAGAGTTTTAGACAGTATAATATCCTCAACATTGTAGATTTCTACCAAACATGTAATAGAGGAACATGAGAGAATATTGGGCAGTATGTTTATCCACTAGTCCTTTACTTTGGCGAAGAGTAAAACATAAGGGAATTGAAGGTTTTCATTTATTGGAACTGCTGGATTCATGATCTCGTTCCTGTGTTTACGTAACATACAGTTGCCAGCTCATTCGGCACATCTATCTCGTAGTGTAACATGCCTCCTTTGACCTTTAGAACAACATGAATTTAGCTGGGCATGGATTCTATATGATGGTAGATACATTGTGCAGGAATCCTGTTCATAACTGTAGGCCAATAAAGCACTTGTTTCTGGCATGTTCCTGGAACTATTGGTTGTCAATTTGTGACATGGTTCATCATCATGTTAGAAGTGTCCGCCTGACCATGGAAACTGTAGACATGAAGGAATGTGGACAGCACAAATGTTCAAATACGCCATGCTGTTCACACATTTTTCAGCGGGTTTCAGTTCCTCACACCATCACATCTTCACCACAAACCTGCAAAGTGCATAACAAATAGGAGAGCTCCATGGGTCATTACTTGTACACCAAATTCAAATCTTTCCATCCGCCCAGGCATTTAATTGTATATGCTGCTGTGTACACAGCAGATTTTTTTGGTTCTCTCTGGCAAGAATGCCACTTGAAATGGTTTTCAGCCATTGTACCCTATTTGAGACAAATGCCATAATTGGTGTGTTCTGAAATGACATTCTGCACACCAAATCTTGAAGTCAGCTTTGCTGCATGGCCTATCTTTGGTAGTCTTTTCTGCTTTTTTTTTTTAGTCCTGCTACGTCACTTATTTTGCTTTCCAACACTCCAGAGAACACGAACAGATTCTAAAAATGCTGATTTATACCACACATTAGTCACATGGCAAATGATTTGTTGGAATAAGCAATTTGTTTGAAAGTAGTTGGTGTGGATAATAAACAGGCAACTCTGTCTATTATGAAATCAGTTGTAAATTATTTCTGAGCTGAGTATTATGTGTGAGCAGGTTATGGGTAGGAACTAAACACTGGAAGTTCTGGCAGGCATAAGTGACTTGACTTGAACTATAATAACTAATAAGAGAGAGATTAGATTTTGAGTGTGTCAGCTAATCTACAAGATTTTATATTATCCCCAAAGTCCAACTCTTATCTGTACGTCCTGATAATCGTGAGTGTCTAACCGACAACAGATGAGCCATGACTTACCCAAGGAAATAATACATAGTTATTATTACATATATATATATATATTATTCCACAGGTCATATACCATATTCAGATACATCATCCAGATTTCATTCTTCTCCGTGACTTAGTCAGTCTCTCTCTCCCACAGCCACACACTGTTTCCCATACGTTAAGAAGCGGATAGCGGTGATGTATCAACACCACACAGATCTGAATCCCATCGAGGTGGCTATTGATGAGATGAGTAAAAAAGTAGCTGAGCTGCGGCAGCTCTGTGCCTCGAGTGAAGTGGATATGATCAAACTACAGCTCAAACTACAGGGCAGCATCAGCGTACAGGTGCACAATCCAGCTACTTTTAAACTACCATCAGTGTGAATATGTTGTACAGAAATGTAGGCCTTATAACCTGCTATCCCTGCACTAGGTGAATGCTGGCCCACTGGCCTACGCTAGAGCTTTCCTTGATGATACCACATCTAAGAAATACCCTGACAACAAAGTTAAACAGCTCAAAGAGGTGTTTAGGTAAGTATTTACACACTGTAGGCTATACTATGTGTGAGGTTCCATACTGGAAAAAAAGTCAGGAAAAATAATTACCTTGAACTGTGAGGGTGCTATAATGTGGTTGGTGTTGTGGTGTATGTAGGCAGTTTGTGGAGGCATGCGGTCACGGGCTGGGCATTAACGAGAGGCTCATCAAAGAGGACCAGCAGGAGTATCATGATGAAATGAAGGCCAACTACAGAGACCTCACCAGGGAACTCTCTGCAATTATGCATGAGACGGTAAGATATATAAAAACACAAACCCCACACACAGACACTTGTACTGTGTCAGCTGGTTTTACCTAGCCTGTTACACTGAAGATTAAAGTGCACCTATTATGCTATATAAAACGTGCCTAATTTTGTTTGAGGTTTCATACAATAGATTTACATGCATCCAAGGTCAAAAAACACTTTAATTTTCCCATAATTTACATTGTAGAATCACCTCCTTTCTCAGTGTCACAAATGACTTGTTCAAGGATACATTCACTCTAAACTCCACCGTTCAGAGAACCTACTCTGCTCTGATTGGTCAGATGTCCCAGTCTGTTGTGATTGGTCTACCTCTTACAGTGCATTTCGGAAAGGAAATGCCTACTACCATATCTGAATTTCAGCTCAATAATAATGTCGGTTTTACCTTATCAAACTAAGCCCAAGTCCGATAGTGATACATCGGAAGATCAAACCGAACCACCATCGCAAGCACGACGAGAACAGGACGTTTCTCAGTGGTAAGTTTATATGTAGTTTGGCAGTAACGTGACTTGGCCAGTTAGCAAAGGCTAACAGCTGTGCACTGGCTATACATGTATACAACACAAAACCATGCATTTGGAACACTCGGTAGAAAATATATACATAAATAATGAATCATAATTACAGGTTGTGATCCAGCGGCACAAGATGGTCCAAATAAAGTGGGTATGGTCCCATGTTTAATGAATAATCGTTTCACAAATCCCGCGTTGACTTCAAAAAATTCCAATTCCAGCAATAGTACATTAAATTGAAACCCTTACTCCACTTACTACAGTTAGCCTGTGTATTGCACCACAACACTCTATCCAGCTGTGGCTTCTTTTGGAACTATGTTTATTGGCAGCGTTAACAAAATATTTCTCTGAATATGAAGGTATATACAGGTTTTAGAGCAACATATGCTTCCATCCAGATTCCATCCCATCTTTACTTCTGAGAGACTTTGCCTCTCTAAGATACTATTTTTATACTAAGTCATGTTACTGACCTGTTAATTAACCTAATTAGTTGTGAAATGTTCCTCCAGCTGTTTCTTTTTAGTAGCACTTACTTTTCCAGCATTTTGTTGCCCCCGTTCCAACTTTTTTGAGACATGTTGTGGCCATCAAATTCAAAATTACCTTATTTTTTCCTTACAATGGTACATTTCCTCAGTTTAAACATTTCATATCTTTTCTATGTTTTATTGTGATAATAAATGGGGTTATGAGATTTACAAATCATTGTGTTCTGTTTTTATTTACATTTTACACAGCGTCACAACTTTTTTGGAATTTGGTTGTATTTATGGTTTCTCAAAATTTATGTGTCAAATTATATTACAGCCAGAGCATGATTTTTTCGTGTTTCTTGTAATTTGCAAGCATTCAGTCACACTAACCTCCAAGTGGTTTTCCCAGACCACCTCACATTCCTTTTTCTATATTTTGGAAGCTCTCATCTATGACGTGTAAACCAATGATGTGATCATATCTAATGTTATCTTCTCTCTTTTTCTCCTCTGCTTACATGACCAGATTGGATGGTAACTCATCTGAAGTTCATATTCTGTATTACAGCAGACTCTTAAGTTCTGATTTCTTATTAAGCCAATACTCTCTCTCTCTCTCTCTCTCTCTCTCTCTCTCTCTCTCTCTCTTTCCCTCTCTCCCTCTCTCTTTCCCTCTCTCCCTCTCTCACTCTTTCCCTGACTCTTTCCCTCTCTCTCTCTCTCTCACACTCTCTTTCCCTCTCTCTCCCACTTTCTTTCCCTCTCTTTCTCTCTCACTCTTTCCCCCTCTCTCTCTTTCCCTCTCTCTCTCTCTTCCCTCTCTTTCTCTCTCTCGCACTCCCACTCCCTCTCTCTCTCTCTCTCTCTGTAGATCTCTCCTGCGGAGGACGTCATGAAGAGTCCCCTGCCTGACTCTCTTCACATCTTCAATGCCATTAGTGGCACTCCCACTGCAGCCAGCATCCAGGGCATGCCCACCTCCTCTTCTGTGGTCTGAGCTTCACCCTGCACTCAGCTTAGCCCTGCAACCTTTTACATTTGGTGCATGACTGCGTTCAGACACAACTCTTAACAGCAAGATGAGGTCTTCTGTCAATGTTTTTTTCCTCCCATTTGTTTCTCTATTTCTCTCTTCTCAAAACCCAGAGGAGAATCTCTGTTCAATGAGTGTCCCTAATAGTGACCCTGGAATAGAGAATAGCGTAGCAGTATGTGACCTATTGGCTTGGTTTGGGTAATCATATTTTTACAATTTTTTTTATTTAGGTTCTATCCCATTCTGACTGGGAATCTGAGTTACTGTTTCCTGTGGAGACTTTTTACATGTTATTTACCCATCATCTGCCAAGTGTTTATTATTTTTATTATCATTATTACTGATTTGTTTCTTGCTCCTTGTTTGTTATTTCTAACTTAAAACTCCATAGTAATACCATATGTACAGAATTTCAGTTTCAGATGTCTTACAGATGGTCTGCTTGGCCCCTTTATTTTGAATTTAGCTTTGCTTTTCTCTGTTTTAAATGAGAAGAAAAATATGTGATAATACACAAATCTAAGCATCAAACACAGACACAAATCACTTTAATGTCTCAGATGGAGATATTTTTAAAGCCATGATATTATGTGTATAAATATCTGAACAGAGTGCAATATGAAGCAAGCTGAGCTCTTGCTGTGTTTGATACACTGTAAGCATGGTGTTGATACTTCTTGCCAAAAAGTTGAGGAGAGGAGCCAGTGAAGGAGCAGACACATTTACCACATTAGTGTTCCTTTAAATGTTTATCAAATGCTTTTTTATATTCACAATGGTGATTTTTTTTTCAATCTCTATTTAATAGAAAGTCACTGTTCTACTGTATGAAAACTGCTCCTGTTTGAAATAAATGTCACTATTTTAACATTGTTTCCTTGTATGTTGTTTAACATTTTAAATATTCATACAATTTGTCAACTAAATCATTTTAGATGCTGCTTAACAAGTTCTTAAAATATTATAATTAAATTTGAGCATTGCTTTGTTTAGAAGGTCGGCGGTTCAAGCCGAAGCACTGCTAAACTGCCACTGTTGGGCCCTTGTGCCAGGCCCTTAACCCTCCCTGCTCCCGGTGCGCCGTATCATGGCTGACCCTGCACTCTGACCCCAACTTCCTAACAAGCTGGGATATGCGAAGAAAAGAATTTCACTGTGCTGTAATGTATATGTGACCAATAAAGGCTTCTTCTGCTTCTAGATGAAATGTATTCCCCCACATAAATGACCACGTGTCGTCATTATTGTTGCTGGTGGTGGTGATGATGATGATGATGATGATGTCCATGAACAAGTTTATAATTTATCTACATATTATGATCATGGAGATCTACAGTGTAAATTTTTTTCAAGTACCTTAGTGTGAGAGGTTCATATCTTCCTGAACATTGACCCTGAATGTGTTGGTTTTATCACGGTCCTGTTAATTTCCATTAGACAGTATCATTTTACATCGTCTGTGTTCCAATGATATTCCTCCTTCTATTATGGTCCAGCTTTATCCAGTGGGTGTTCGCAGGATGGATTACATGGATCTACATGGATAGATTCATGGACTTTGATAAACTCAGTTCTATCTTTTGAATTTTTATAGAAAATTCACCAAAATCCAGCAACCCTTCCTAGATCATATAAACACCATATGACTTAACCTTGATATAAATTTCATATAAACTTGATACTACATCACTGCCCTTCTGCACTGCTCTAGTGCTTAACATACCTGTTTTTTTTTCAATAGTACATATTGTTCTCTCTTTTTTTTCTTTTTTTTTCTTTTTTAAATCATCCCATGTATTTCATCTGCTGTATTAATTTGCTTGTTGGAACAAACATTTCTGAATGTTTCATTGTGTAGGCCTATTATATTACATTTTCAAGAAATAAAAAAGGGTCCTAATTAATTTGAACTACTATTCTCTCTCTTTCTCACTCCCTGTACTTATATGTTCAGGAGAAAGGGCTCATAAATGAGGCCACAGTCCACTCTAATGAGCAACTTTTCACCTTTACACTGCGGGTTGTGTAGACACACAGGTCTTTTGATCCACTGCCTCTCAGCAGGTATCACGCATAACCATGCCGGGTAAGATCACATATCGTTATCATGCATCATTATGATTTATATTTAATGTTTGTAATGCATTTGATGTATTTGTACTGATTTAGATCTTATTGATTTGACCGTCAAAGAGAAGAGCGATGATGAGAAACCAAAGAAGGTCAGAACAGTGCTGTCTCTGAAACTATTGAAATGTTGTATTCTAATCCAAATTTCTCTCAGCAATATGCTGGAGATATACTTTATTTTCTTCATTTTTCATTTCGTTCATTTTAGAAAACAGTGTTAATGTTGCTGGGGCTGTTGTGTTTACTCAGCTGCTTAAGGGTTTGACTAAGTTTAACCAGTAGAGCCCTTATCTAATAACTGTCTGTGTAAACAGATTATGATTTCTATCATAAACTGCAATAAGGCTAATTTATAGACATATACTAAGAGTCCTTAATTATACAGCATGAAACCTGGAACATCATTTATTACTTTGGTTGCATTACTCACAGACTTCATGTAATTAGAAAATTAAACATTTATGTTACATAGCTCCAGTGTGCTTGTGTTTACTTACAGAATACTTCCAGTTAATGCCCTGAGGCAGCTTCTAAATGACACTATAAATCTGGGTTAAATAATCAAGTTGGCTTCACCGTTGGGTTTTATATAGACGCAGTAAATAATTTAAAGTCTTTTAATCACCATTTGAAAGCACAGTGTACTTTTGGTTCACTAGTGAATGTGGGAGGAAGGATGTCTCACCTTTAGCAGAGCTTTTAAAGAACCCACAAATATCAGGAACTCATCTGCCACCTGCTGGACAACATGTATTCATTTACTGCACAAGTTCCCAGATCTGGTCCTGGAGTAATTGCTGTCCTGTGCATGTTAGTGTTTTTCCTGCTCTAACACACACTGAATCTCAGGAAAGGTTGTTAGTTTGCTGATTAGGGTTTTTTTGTTTGTTTGTTTTTTCAAGTGTGTAGGTTTGGGGGTACTCCAGGACCAGAATTGGGAACGTGTGTTTTATAGATTTTACTTTCATCACATTTTAGCCGGTCTGATATAATATGTGTGTGTATGTGTGTGTGCTTGCAGAGCGTGGAATGCTGCGGTTATCCAGTCAGTATATTTTTCATCGTTGTCAACGAGTTTTGTGAGAGGTTCTCGTACTATGGAATGCGTGGTAAGAGAACAGTGAAATGTGCTGTGCAGTTATTGGAATAATAATAGCTTTAATAAAATAGTCATTTCAGTGACCAACAGCAACCGTGGGAAAGTATTTAATTGTACTGACTTGCACAAAATTACAGTACAAGAAAGCTGGGGTGATGGTCATGTGGTTTTTTTGTTTTTGTTTTGTTTTTTTAAAATATCTTGGTCAGTTTTATAAACAGTTACAGATTACAGTTATGACTTTGTGGGAACATTTTGCTTAAGTCTGTTAATTATGTCAACTGGATAGTAGGATAAACATTGTGTTTCCTCCTAGCGGTGCTGGTGCTGTACTTCACTTACTTCCTGCGTTGGGATGATGACCTCGCCACCTCAGTCTATCACGCTTTTGTGGCCCTGTGCTACCTGACTCCCATACTAGGCGCCATCGTGGCTGACTCCTGGCTTGGAAAGTTTAAGTGAGTGCCTGTTTAACCATTTTTAGGGTCGGACTTCCTTAATAAATAATAATATAGATGCATTAAGACTGACCAAATAACAACCAGTAGTGAGAGAATTTTTAATCTGTCCTGACAATTTCTTCATGCAGAACCATCATCTACCTGTCCATTGTGTATGCCATCGGCCAGATCATCATGGCAGTCAGTGCTATTCAAGACATCACTGACAAAAACAGAGACGGCACACCAGACAACATGGCAGTGCATGTGTAAGTGGCAGCCTTCACATTGACATGTCTTATTACATTTGTAGCACTGTAACCTGTTAATTACTATTTAATAACAGTATTTTTGTTCCTGTTGTAGTTCCTTGGCTTTGATAGGGCTGATCCTCATTGCTCTTGGTACAGGTGGCATCAAACCTTGTGTGTCTGCATTTGGAGGAGATCAGTTTAAGGACCACCAAGTCTGTTCATTAATCACTTCTTCATTTAATACACAAAAAGATTTCATCTGCACTTATACATTAAGCTGTA